>CM061552.1:18963781-20189476 GCA_030864225.1 Capsicum baccatum var. pendulum | reverse complement strand
AACAAACAAATAGAGAGAAATTTTTTCACAATCGTTTCAGCAAAGAGAGATAAACTCTGGAAAGGGGAAATATTACCAGTCAAATCCACCAAAATGTTTGCTTACAATTTGATTTGTGTCTTTGTGAGCCAAAATGTGAGAAATTAAGAAGAAACTTCAGTAACCACAATGAAAAATATCAGGTCAGAATTCTATATATATATAGCCAGTAGAGAAAATTTTGTCTATCTAATTGCTATGATTCCCGTCTTTTCTTAATTACCCAATTGCTATGACCCCTCATTTGTTGTTTCTGCCTCAAAGTTTGTCTGGGCATGAAACTGTATTTGTATATCGAAAATACTGAAGAAACTATAAATCTGAAACAGCTACATTTTTTTGAATAATTTGGAGACAACTATTATATGAAAGTTAAAAAGTTTTTGCAACTATACCCAATTTTTTTCACGTTTGTTGAAGGCATAGTTACCAATTTTAAATCTTAAATTATAATTTTGTATTGGAATTGCATTTTTATTGTCCAATTCCAACCATATTTTGGGCCATTGTTACATGTATATTGTTGAAAAAAACATAAAATGTAATGTTATTTAGAAATTAATTTTTGGAAGTTTCATTTCCACATAATTATATTAGTAAATTGTTAGTAACAGAAAAAAGTTTTATATAAAATTAGATTTATTACAATGAAAAAAATTGTTATAATCCAAATATTTTAAAAACAGCAAATATTAAACTAATTGTAAAAATTTGAATTTTTTAAGGAAATGTAAAAAAAAATTTTAAAAATAGATAACTAATCACTAATCTATATTTGTTGTCCAAATCTAACAAATGGTGTACACATATGCTTCCACTTGGCTTATTATGGAGGCTTTGTCCTCTCTAATTAATAATATATAGATTTGGATCAAGTGCAAATTTAAAAATTTATGGGTTATCATCAAATTTCTCCAACTTTCTTAATAAAAAATAAAGTAATTGTCATCTCCATTTAATTATTAAGACTTGAGTCACCTACACTTCATTTTCAAACTCCTTTGTCACTTTTAGCTCAAAGCTCCAAGAAACATAAAAAAAATAATTAAAGGAAAAAGATGAGCCAAAGTCAAGTGTTAGGGACTACATGTTGACTTGTGCGATGACATGTTTGATGAGGATGATATGTTGGACGTGTTTTGATAAGGTGGTCAGGGATGGGGTTCTCTCACCTAGGCAACAAAAAAGTGGAAGCAACATAACCAAAAAGAAAAAAAAAAAAGGAAGGCAATATAATCTGGATGGTAAGGTGATAGAGAATTTGTTCCAAGGCACCTATCAATGTGACTAACAAAGCGGAATCATATGAAAATGTTAAAAACTTCAACAAGAACGAATAAATTGAAATAAAAGTGATGAATTATCAAGTGTTGGTTGATAGATTTGATGAAGAGTATAAGAGAAATAGAGATGACGCCTTCAAATATTGGGTTTGAACATATCTTGTAAGAAATAGAATTCAAAAGTGTTGTAGTGTATCTGAAAGAAGTCGACTAAAACCAAATTGATGATTAAAAAGTATAAAATATTTAAAACTATTTATGAAAACCTAATATCATATATACAAATAATTATAAGATTTAGTTATATTATTTATCGATTAGGTTTATCTTTTTTTTCATAAAAAAAATTATAGTAAAAAATAAAACCAAATAAAATATTATCGGCTTTTAATATTTAAAGTAAAATCAAATGTCGATTTTCAAATCGATTTGGTTTGGTTTGATTTTTCACCAAATCATTAACACTCCTCTATATTTAGGATTTAATATTGAAAAAGAAATATATTATTTATCTAAAAAATAAAAAGAGGTGCCAAATTCTGATCTTTTTTTCATGTGGAAAGTTGAAATTAAATTATTGACAAAAAAGGAAAGAGGTCATTCTTTTTTAAACGGACTAAAAAGGAAAGTAGGTTATCTCTTTTTGAAACGGAGGGAGTAGTACTTTCCATATTGATATATATATATATATATATATATATATATATATATATATATATATATATATATATATATATATTAATTTTAAAATATCAAATTAATATAATCTAATTTATTTTGCTTTATAATTAGTCATCGAGTCTTGAAAAGTGTAATATGACAACTATTAACACATGTAGTGATATATCTACCATAACTGAAAAAAGGATCAGAATTTAACACCTATTTATTATTTTGTCAAGTAAATAAAACATTGGCCTCAATCTCCTTTTTCAAAGTCAATTAATATGAACTTTTACCAATATTTTAGGATATATTTTTTCATCATATTAATATGAGAAAAGTTTATAGTATATAGTTCTTTCCATATTGATTTTGAATATATAAACATATATATATATATATATATATATATATATATATATATATATATATATATATATATATATATAATTTTTCTTCTTTTTTAAGATATCAAATTAATATAATCTAATTTAATTTGCTTTAACAGTTCGCCATTGACTCTAGAAAAGTGAAATATGACAACTATTTTGAAACAGATAGAGTGATAGATTTTCTACCATAACTAACATGTTTAGAACCACAAGATTGAAGGATTTGTTGTTATATTTAATTCAGTTTTAATTTAAGGTCACAAGATTAAAAAAATCTTCATTATTTTCTTAAACAGAGGGCGTATATAGTATAAACTTTTCTCATCTTAATATGTTGAAAATATATATTCTAAAATATTGGTCAAAGTTTATATTGTTTGACTTTGAAAAAAAAAATTGAGACCAGTATTTTGGAACAGTGAGAGTATTGAATTGAAACAAATATTTTGGAACAGTTGGAATATTAACTTTCATTCAGTAGTTCGACAAACTATTGACTTAAAGAAAATTGAATATATATAATTCAAATACCATGTTTCTTCCTATTTTGGCATAAAATTGAATAGGTTATGAAACATATAAACTAGTATATATATAGATGAGTGCAAGCAGCAGTAGACATATCTCAAACCAAATCAAGCAATAATTTCTATCCATTATGGAGAAGTTCCTCCAAATTCACCTTTTGATTTCAAGTATTTTCTCAATTTTTCAACTAGTTTTTGGCAATGAAAATTCTCTGTTATCCCTTAACTCCAGTTACATTTTGGAAGCTAGAAAAAGATTTATGTCCATTGATCTGACTAAGCTTCCAGATCCTCCAATGCCATCCTTTACTTTTACCCTTTTCAGTCGCGATTTGTTTGAAAAGTCAAAATTCAAAGACTATGACTCTTTACTAGAAAGTAAGCTATCTCGTACTAAAGCTAGAGTAAGTCATTTGGCATCAATACTTGGAAATGGTAATTCAATTGGTGCAAACGGAAATCTGACACAGCCACACATTAATCATGAGAGTAAAAGTGCCGATGTCAAGGTTCCACAAACAACAAGTATACATTTAGTTGAAAGTCAGTATGTTGCATCTTTTATTATTGGCGGTGAACAAATTAAAAATTACTTGCTAATAGACACTGGCAGTAATTTGATTTGGTGGCAATGTAAACCATGTACGCAAGAGGGGTGTTACCCTCAAGATGATGCTATATATGCTGAACATAATTCGGGAACACATGAAAAACTCGATTGCATTGCAAAAAGTGAAAGTTGTTTCACGTCCAAATATATAAAATGTAAGCGGAGTAATCGTGCATGTATCTACGATGTGACATATGCGGATAGAACAAGAACAAGAGGTTGGATTGCGGAGGATGTGATTACTTTTGTTTTAGACCAAAATCAGGAAAGAATTCTTTTTGGATGTGGAAAGGATCAAATGAGCGGAGAAGCTTCTTTTAGTCCTGAATATGCTGGAATTGCCGGCATCGGCCGTAGAGTGTTGACTGGTGGATATTCATTACCATCGCAATTGGAAGCAGACATTATGGCCATGTGTCTACCGGGAATGTACTCTGGAAGTTCAACAATTAGCTTCCACACAACGCCATTTCAGAAAACAATATCAGCAGAGCTATTACCAAATCCCGCCTACCCTTACTATTTTGTCAACCTTCATAAAGTTTTTATTAACGATAAGGAAATCCCTCTAAACCCATCAATTTGGAATTTTAGAAATGCCATAGACGGTGGTTGCATCGTGGATACTGGGACAATTCTTACCACTTTCCCTCGAGAAATTTATAATGCATTTCGTGACACATTCATACAAGAAGTAAAAGACTATCCTTTGGTTGATGATCCAGAACCTGGAGGTTCCGACACTTGCTATAAGGTGGATCCAGGTGTTGAACCAAATTTTCCCGCTGTGAAGATGTACTTCGGCCGCCAAAACCCAAATAATCTGCTGTTACTGACACATCAGCGAGTCATGTTGATGATTAGGGATCTAATCTGTCTGGCTTTTACTGCTTGGGACGAAGGCTTCACAATTTTAGGAAGTCTTCAACTCGAAGGTATGGGATTAACTTTTGATACCGCAGAAAATACTTTGTCTTTTGAGTTAGATGTATGCAATTGAACATCTATAAAATTTCTATATGTTGCTATCTAATTGTGTCTTTTGATCTTTAATTCTTTCTGTACTTCTCATCAATCATAAAATAAGGCTAAAATCTGTGTGTACATTATAAAATGGCACTTTCCCTGTCAACATGTTGTTGGCAACACAATTTTTCGAGTCGATCTAACGAGCCAATTTCAGGTGGGATTGAACCTTCTAGTTTATTGTTGGCTAATTTGAGGATATTAAGAAAAAAAAAAAATTGTAATGTCAGTTGGGATCGTACCTTAGAATTCATTACTCATGAGATCAGACTTGTAGTACATCCTATTAATTAGTTTCAATATATCGAAAGGGATGGGTTCCATATAGCTCGTTGTTTATAAGATCTTGACAATTTAAGGTAGAGGCACAGTTGGAAGTATTTTCCAACATAATTGTACTTATTATTAATATTTCTGTGGGGATTATTTCCTACAAAGTTAAGACGATCAAAATAAAAATGAATTTCGTCCACAAGCAAATGTCATTGGTATTATTCAAACAAAACATGCGATTAAGGCACAGATACTGCAGTCTAGAAAACAACGATTCAGGAGGACATGCATTTCTTGCTAAAGTAAGAAACCAAGCTTTTGATTAAAGTTATAGACGGAGCTAGGATTTTTAACTAATGAGTCTGGATAGATTATTTATTTCAGATGACTTGAAGAGTTCTTCGCCAATAGGTATATTAAGAAATACACTGAATAAGTATAAGATTTAAATTTAGAAACCATTTACTAACATCTGATTTTGTTGTCGTCCAACAATTTAAAACCTGTAAAGTTCAAATCCTGAATCCACTACTGAGGACAACATTTAATCCCAAATAGTTGTTCCAAAACAATGAAAATATGGCTGGAAAAAAGCCTTCTTCTAAATAGGCCTCAATAATTTTAGCTTCCTTCAAGTCACACTAGGCCAAACCCATATTACCGGCTCTACAAACCAACTTTAATTCTTGTTAAATGATCTCATGAGATATCAAGCTCTCAATTTAGGAATGATTCCTACAAAAGAATATTTTTATTTCAAAAAAGTAATATTCCCTCCATTTTAATTTGCTTGGCCTAATTTACTTTTCAGTTCCTTTTCAGTAACTCTACAATTTCAATTTTTCAAATGGCATATTTAAGCTGACAAAATTAAATGCCATTTTTTAAATTTGACATATTTTAAATTTTCTGATTCAATTTTTTTGTATTTCTTTAGACTCTATATCAATTAAGTCAAAACATGTCAATTATTTTGAAACAGATGGAGTAAGTAAATGCAAAATTCTTATCCTTTTTCAGGTAATAGTATAGGGAACATTATTTAGTTGTTATTTAAAGAGAACTGGATATACAAAATTTAACTACTAAGAAAATCTATTACTCTCTCCATTCCAAAGTAGTCAGTCAAAAATAATTAAATATAACATAATCTAACTCCTATGTTTCTTCCTATTTTAACAAATATATAAACTACTTTATAAAGATGAGAGCAAGCATCAGTAGACATATCTCAAAAATAATCAAGCAATTAGAACAATAGTTTCTATACCAATGGATAATTTTCTCCATATTCACCTTTTGATTTGACTTATTTTCTCAATTTTTGTAGTAGCTTTTGGCAATGAAAAATCTTTGTTATCCCTCAAATCCAGTTACATTATGGAAATTAGAAAAAGATTTATGTCTATAGAGCTAACTAACCTTCCAGATCCTCCAATGCCATCCTATACTTTTACCCTTTTCGGTCGTGATTTATTTAAAAAGTTAAAGTTCAAGGACTATGACGCGTTACTCGAAAGTAAGCTATCTCATTCTCAAACTAGAATAAGTCATTTGGCATCAATACTTGAGAAATGTAATTCGATTGGCGATGTCAAGCTTCCGAGTACAACAACTACATATTACGTTGTAACACCCCATATTCAGGCAAGAATTTGAACCACCTTTATTACATGTATAGACTCAAAACCAATGATTCTGAGTAAATGTATGTGTAAGGATAAATTATATAGTGCGGGAAAACTTTTAAATATGAATTGAGGTTAAAAAAATTTCCTAACTCAAAGACGAGTTAACAACATTTCTATCGATTAAGTTTTAATGAATGTTTCAACTTGGGTCAACTTCCAACAACTATCAGTCCTAGAATGTAATAATTTATATGGCCTACTATATACCAAATTAAAGATATTCTATTCTTCTTTCCAACTCAGCTGGTTTCACCTTAATCCGATATCGGAGTAGAAAGTTATGCTCATTTAACTTCGTAGTGTTTGTCTATCAATAAGATGACAACTAAACCATGAGCTATCAACCTTTTCATCAGCCTTAACCAGAATACACCCTACATTACCTACGAAAGCTGACTACTAGGTTTATAAGCCATAAACTAATTCGTCACCCTTAACTAGAAAGTGTCTAAGTCTAGCGAGAGGGTGACGACTTGGATGATAAGTCATCAACTAGTTGACAACCTGTCAACTAAAAAATTCTGTAATTTTTATTTAATTTCTTTAGGGATGTTTTCGTCTTTTTCTCACCTCAAACCCTACCCCTACATTTAAAAATACTCTTTACATGTGAATTGCCCATGATATGTTAGTTTCTTATCATTCATTCTCCTCTCTGTTGGGTTCGAAATTGAGAGGGCGTCATACGGAAGCTTAAAGTTTGCAAACCATAGAACGATAACTCAGACAACCAAAAAAACATACTAAAGAAACATACTATTGATATGATTTGACCAATTGGCTACATATTAAAAACTAAATCAAAAATCATAAAATCTAATGGGAAAAAATCTCCCTCTAAACAAGACTGTTGATAGATTACTTTGTGGATGCTATTGCGTTAAGGTATAAAAATATGGGTCATGTATTTATATTTACAAAACCTTTCCCCCATGAAAGAGGTTAGCCAAATATGACAAAAAATTATATTTTTCTTTCTAGAAAAGTAAAAGTAATTATGGTATTACATTGATTTTCCTTGTAAGAAAAATAAAACTTATATTTTGTAAGAAAATCAGGGCAAAACCCTAAGAAATCTCGCCTTTTTCTTAAAACGTTCTTGGTGTGCATGGTGTTTGTTCTTTACATATTCTTCATCATTGTTGTGTGCCATGGTTAGAAATAAGATTTAAAATATTATGGCTAAAAGTGTTAGGGTTTTTCCCTTGATGTTATTATCACAGTTAAATTTTACTTTCTTAGAAGGAAAATAAAAGTAATACCATAATTACTTTTACTTTTCGTTAAAGAAAATATAAAACTTTTTTATATTTGGCAAACTTCTTTATTAGAGGAAAGATTTTGGAACTCTATAAATAGAAAACACTCTTCTCATATCATAACGCAATTGCATCAACAATGTAGTCCTCAAAAGAGCATGGTTTAGGGAGATTCTCCCAGTAAGTTCTATACTTGTTCAATATTTGTTTATTAGTTTATAATATGTAGGCCGTTTGACCAAATCAAATCAATAATATGTTTTTTAGTATGCTTTTTGTTTGTCATCTAATTATCACCACGATGATTTACAACTAATAGCTTCCACATGACGTTATCTCGATTTCGAACCCAACAAGTGATATCAGAGCTTATAGTTCTTCTTAATTCTCCTAATATGTCTATGAAATAGTAAGCAGTTATCCTAATTAGATAATGTCCTACATGTCAAATTTAGTGTCATATCTTTTCTGATATACACCCAAGGTAAGGAGGAAAAGATATGGAAAGAGAAGTGAGAAAGCACACAATGGTTTTGTTTAAAAACGTAACCTAGGGACCATTTTCCTAATCTGGTTAGTATCAGTTGCCATTTCTTATCAATGACTATTACAAATGTTTAATGACAGTGCCACATCTCTCTCTCGCTTTTTGAGAAAAAGCTATCTATTGCACTTTAAGTCCAACGGATGCGTACATTTGACCGGACACGTCTCATCAGACTTTTCAAATCTTTTGATCTCAATCATTCCATCATGACCTCTATAAAGAAAATTTAGATCATTTTATCTATTTCAAAAATAATACTCATACGATCTCTCTCATACTGACTTATTTGTTCCTTAACCCTTCAAGACCTTGTTTCTCTCATCACCCCAAGAACATCTAACCCCAAGAAAGAATTTATTAGTCATGAGTAATAAAATAAGAGATAAAAGATAGAACGTGTTGGAAGCCCTATGAGATACTATCTATTGCTATGAGTTTGTGAATTCTTGACACGTGTGCTGCTTATATCATTATTCTCTTCATCTTAATTTAAATTCTTGTGGTTGCAAACATATAGAATACGCCGGTATAGAATTAACTTGTTCGAAATAAAAGTTATATGTCTGGAAAAGAGATAATGTCAAGGTAATAGGGCACCAACCCCTATTAAAAAGTTAGTGCCGTAACTGGATTAACCTCTTGGAGAATTTGTAACATTAGATACGCTTTAAGCTCGAAAGAGTTAAAGTGAAATAGTCCTTGTTAGGTCGAAAGACGCTTGGATTTACCATAGAATACAATTCTTTATAAGCACATGCATGTCTAAATTCTGCACAACTCATTGCCAATAGATACGTACAACTCAGAAGGTGGACATAACCCTAACTTCTAAATTCTCATTGATAAAAAACTTACTAAACATTCCTTCTTTTTACTTTGCTATTTTCTGTTTTACTTTGATATTTTGTTACATTATTGCACGCTACAAAATCCCCCCTTTTACGAAACTTTCACCAAAAGTCTAATAATCGTTGCTTACTTAGTGACCAAGTATTCTCTGTGGGATTCGACACCCAACCCAGTTGGGTTCTATATTTGACAACGACCGCTTACACTCTTACGAGAGCTGTAGTTTGAGCGTTATCAAAAATTGGCGCCGTTGCCGGGGAATACGGTTGTCTACTAAGTTTGTGATAGTTACTAGACCCTTTGGTCAAAGATTCTCATACTTTACTTTTAGTTGTTATTTCTGTTTACTGGAGATTTTTTTCAGTGCATGCCCCATACTCAAAGTTCTGGTCAACCGTTATTCCCTTTCAATCCTGAACCCCATCGTATTGGCAGAATGGAGGCTCAGCAGGAAATCAAAAGAAGGGCTGCTCAACAGGAGCAGGCTAGACTAGCTGCTTTGGCCGCCGCTCAAGTACATCAATAGAATATTGATAACCCTGGGCGAGCAAGAAATCCTGACGATGTGGATCTAGGTGATGACGAGTTCTTAAACCCTAGGTGTGATGCTGAGATGGTGACGCCTGCTAACAGAAGAGATCGTCAAGGAAGATTTCGGCCTGAACGCCGAGCCATACCATTCGATGATGATGATAATAATCTTGATGGAGCTGGTGCCACAGGAGCCATTATTCCTCCGCCCTTGGCGCCTGGAGCCAAGTTCAGTTATCGCAACTCAAGGGACTATTCGGTGGACTCGCAGGTGATGATCCAAATATGCATCTAATCAAATTTATCTCTACATGCAAGTCATTCGACAATCCTGGCGTTGGACAGAATGCAATTCGGCTGCGCTTATTTCCATTGTCTCTATCTGGGGAGGCAACTCTATGGTTGAATGGGCTAACTCCTGATTCTATTACAAATTGGAGGCAATTGAAAGACGCTTTCCTAGAAAGATTCTTTCCGCCATCCAAAAGAGCACAATTGAGAGATGAAATCAGCAACTTTCGTCAGCTTCCAACTGAAGCCCTCCACGAAACATGGGAGAGATTCAAGAAGAAGCTTATGAGATGCCCAAACTATCACATGACCAATGTCCACTTGATGGAGATACTATATAGATCCTTGAATTTGGTAACTAAACCAGTGGTGGATAATGTGGTTGGAGGATCATTTATGGACCTCACCTTTGTTCAGGCAAGTGATATGCTAGACCGGATGACAAAGCAAAGTAGGGCGTGGCATACCAGAGATTCCGAGGTAGCAAGCCCCACTTTATCTATAGGCATAACCGCAGAATAAAGGAGAAGAGAAGAAGAGCGTGATCAAGATATGGCGCACCTGAAAACACAAGTGGATCTTCTTACAAAGCATCTATTATCAGGGAAGACCAAAAAAGTGAAAGCAGTAGCGTTAAAAGGAAGAGAGGAATCCGATTCTGAGGAAGAAGCCAACTACGTGAACAATCAGGGGGGTTTTCGAGGCAATGCCCACGCAAACCAAGGTCGGAACTATTATGATAATTCTTGAAAAAAGGACCTTGATCAAGGTAGTTGGAAGAACAAGACTGACAGGAGTGGCGTATATATTCCTCCTGGACGACATAACGCCACTGCATCTGGTTTGGGAAAAATGTCAATGGAAGATATGATCGCTAAGCTGCTGAAAGGAGTGGAAGCAACCAACACGGGTGTAACGGAGGTAATAAATGAGTTGGACTCAATGAATCAATTGGTTGATTCACATTCCACTTCAATAAGACAGCTGGAACAACAATTGAGTCAAATTTCAGCCATATTAAATCAAAGAAAATTTGGCACCTTACCGAGCGACATAGTGCAACGCCCAAGAAACGACAGAACATGCATGGCTGTTACTACTAGGAGTGGTAAGGTGCTGGAAAATTCATCCCAAAGAATGCAAGTGACCGATGATATCAAAGTAGAAGATGATGCCGGCAAAGCTGACCAAGACATCCATGACGTCACCCCTAGTAATTCGCAGCCTGAAAAGACAAAAATACCAAAGCATGATGAAAAGAAAGTCGTGGAGAAAACAATTCCCCTTCCACCACCTCCTTTTCCTCAAAGATTAAAGAAGAGAGATGATGATACCAAGTTCAATAAATTTATGTCAATGTTAAAACGGCTGACCATTAATGTTCCCTTGGTTGAGGCACTAGAACAAATACTAGGCTACGCAAAATTTATGAAGGATCTTCTAACAAAGAAGCGGGCAGTAAGTGGTGAGTTGACGGATGTTGTTCATCATTGTAGCACAATCGCTACCAGATCACTAGTTCAGAAGAATGCCGACCCCGGTGCCTTTACTATTCCGTGCACTGTCGGATCTTTGAATTTTGCGAAGGCATTATGCGATTTAGAAGCCAGCATCAACTTGATGCCATTATCCATTTACAAAAAGTTGGGGTTGGGAGATCCTACTCCTACCAATATGAGGCTTGTGATGGCTGATAGGTCAGTAAAACGACCTGTTGGTATTTTATGTGATGTATTGGTGAAGTTTTCTTCATTCATCTTTCCAGCGGACTTTGTTATTTTGGATTGTGAGGTAGACTTTAAAGTTCCCATAATCTTGGGGTGCCCCTTTGTTGCAACAGGAAGTGTGCTTATTGATTTAAGAGCTAATGAGCTTTTATTCCAGATAAATGACGAAGTAGTTCGCTTTGATGTGTGTAAATTAATGAAGCAACCCAAGGATCTGAACGTGTTCTCTGTAGGTGATGTTTATTTTGATGATGAGAAAGATCTACCTGTAGAGGAGCAACTTGTTGATGACCCATTGGAGGTTGTGCTTATGAATGATGAGAGTAAGGATGCTGAAACTTATGAAGAAACTATTTCTGCTCTAACAGGATTAGGGTCATATCCTTATGCTCCCAAGAAGCTGGACCTTGATCTCAAAATTCGACCAACGCCACCAGCTAAACCATCTATTGAAGAGCCACCCACGCTAGAATTGAAGGAGCTGCCGAGTCATCTAACGTATGCATTCTTAGGAAACAGTACCACACTTCCGGTTATTGTGGCAGCAAATTTGGGTGAGCAGCAAGTTGCAGCTCTCACGGCTGTGCTACGGAAGTACATAAGAGCCATAGGTTGGACCATCACTGATATTATTGGTATTCCACCAGGGATTTGTACACACAAGATTCAGCTTGAAGAAAATTTCATACCCACTATTGAACATCAAAGGCGTCTCAATCCACCTATGCAAGATGTGGTGAAGAAAGAAATTATTAAGTGGTTAGATACAGGGGTTGTGTATCCAATCTCCGATAGTAAATGGGTAAGCCCAGTACAATGCATTCCCAAAAAAGGAGGCATGACGGTAGTTGCGAATGAAAAGAATAAGCTTATTCCACTCAGACCCGTCACAGGATGGAGAGTATGCATGGACTACCGTAAGCTGAATTCGTGGACATTTAAAGATCACTTCCCAGTGCCATTTATAGACCAAATGCTTGATCGATTAGCAGGGAAAGGATGGTTCTATTTCCTAGATGGTTATTCCGGTTATAATCAGATTTGTATTGCTCCAGAAGACCAAGAGAAGACAACGTTTACACGCCCATATGGTACGTTTGCCTTCAAACGTATTCCGTTTGGACTATGTAATGCACCCGCCACTTTTTAGCGTTGTATGATGTCCATCTTTTCAGATATGGTGGAAGACACTTTGGAGGTATTCATGGATGACTTTTCAGTAATGGGCGAGTTATTTGATTCGTGCTTGGAAAATCAAAGTATGGCGTTACAGAGGTGTGTTGAATTCAACCTAGTGATGAATTGGGAGAAGTGCCACTTCATGGTGAAAGAAGGTATTGTGCTTGGGCATAAAATCTCCAAAAGAGGAATTAAGGTGGATCGAGCTAAAATCGAAGTCATTGAAAAACTACCACTGCCAATCTTGGTCAAAGGAGTTCATTGTTTCCTCAGACATGCAGGTTTCTATCCAAGGTTTATCAAAGACTTCTCCAAAATTGCTAGTTCATTATGCTAACTTTTGGAGAAAGATGCAAAATTTGACATCAATGAAGATTGTGTAAAGGCATTCGAATGCCTCAAAGAGAAGCTAATTGAAGCCCCTATCATTGTAGCACCTGATTGGTCTTTACCATTCGAAGTCATGTGTGATGCTAGCGGGGTAGCTTTGGGTGCTGTACTTGGCCAGAGAAGGGAAAAGTTATTCTATCCAATCTACTATGGGAGTAAGGTCCTAAACGAAGCCCAAAAGAACTATATTGAAATAGAACAAGAACTCTTAGCAGTAGTCTATGCGTTTGAATAATTCCGTGCTTATTTGTTAGGAACCAAAGTGGTAGTTCATACAGACCATGTGGCTCTTAGATATCTGATGACAAATAAAGATGCAAAACCAAGGCTAATTCGATGGTTATTGTTGCTGCAAGAATTTGATTTTGAGGTCAAAGATAGAAGAGGTTGCGAAAACCAAGTGGCTGATCACCTATCTAGACTCGAGAACGAGCATATAGCACAACCTGATCTAGAGATTGATGATGCATTCTCTGATGAAGAGATCTTAGCCACGATGATGGAGGAGTTACCATGGTATGCAGACTTTGCAAACTTCGTGGTAAGTGATGTGATGCCTACGAATCTATCATCTCATCAAAAGAGGAAGTTCATGCATGACGTGAGACACTACTACTGGGATGAGCTATATTTGTTTAGATGATGCGCGGATGGTGTTATCAGGCGATGCGTATCCTATGCTGAGGTACCGAATATATTAGAATCATGTCATACTTCCCAAGTTGGGGGACATCACGCAGGTAATCGGACGGCAAGGAAGGTATTGCAAAGTGGCTATTATTGGCCTTCAATATTTAAAGATGCCGACGAATTTGTGAGAAGATGCGACCATTGTCAGAGACAAGCTGCAATTTCGAAACACCATGAGATGCCCATGTCAAAAATCCTTGAAATAGAGCTCTTTGATGTATGGGGTATCGATTTTATGGGCCCATTCGTGAATTCATTTAGAATGAAATATATCCTAGTTGCTGTAGATTATGTTTCAAAATGGGTTGAAGCAGTAGCATTGGCTGATAATGAAGGAAAATATGTTGTTGCATTCTTAAAGAGGAACATCTTCTCTCGTTTTGGGGTACCACGTACTATCATAAGCGATGGAGGATCTCACTTTTACAACAAGCTGTTCAAATCCGTATTGGCAAAATATGGTGTTAAGCAACATAAGGTAGCCATGCCTTATCACCCTCAAACTAGTGGACAGGTAGAGTTTTCCAATCAAGAGATCAAGCAAATCCTTGCTAAGACAGTGAATGCTAATAGGAAAGATTGGTCTCGAAAGCTGGACGATGCACTATGGGCTTATAGGACTGCATTCAAAATGCCAATTGGCATATCCCCATACCAACTAGTTTACGGGAAGGCTTGTCACTTCCCTATTGAGCTTGAGTATAAGACATTATGGGAGCTGAAGCAACTAAATTTGAATTGGGATGATGCGATGAATCTGAGGTTGGAGCAGCTAAATGAGATGGATGAATTTCGTCTACATGCATATGAAAGATCAGACCTCTACAAGGAGCGGATGGAAAAGTATCATGATCTGCGGATTGCTCAACGAAACTTTCAAAAGGGTGATATGGTACTTCTTTTCAACTCCAGACTAAAGCTATTCCCACGTAAGTTAAGGTCCAAATGGTTTTGTCCGTACAAGATTAGCCAAGTCTACTGGTCTGGAGTAGTTGAGCTAGAAGGCAATAATGGTGTTATCTTTAAGGTGAATGGCCAACGAGTAAAACCATATATCGGTCCTATTGACTCGATAAACTATATGGCCACCATCTATCTTGACGAAGTCTAAGTAATCGAGGTAACCATGTCGTGCCGCGACAATAAATCAAGCGCTAGATGGGAGGCAACCCATTGTGTTTTTTTTCGTTTCCTTTGCATTTGTTTTACTAAATAAAAATTCAAAAATAAGAGTCAAGCCCCGACCAATACTAAGGCGCTAGATGGGAGGCAACCCATCGTTCTAATCATCTTTGTTGTTTTTGAGTAAATGTAGGTACAAGAAGGAGATTGGTTTCAAATTTTGATTTGGACGTGTTTCATGTTGAGGGTGGAAAGTTAGGAATGAAGAAGCAAAAGGCTATGGGTTAGACATTGCTTATGAAAATATAGGCAAAGAACAAGGCATTGCCTACGTAAATCTAGGCCACAAACAAGGCAAGGCCTATGCTATGACCTAAGCTCTCGGATTCTAGAGTGCCATAGCATAGGCGCCGCCTATGCCTAAGAATGCCATAGCATAGGCGCCGCCTATGCCAATGCCTTTTGTCTCTGAATCTCATATTCCATGGCATAGGCGCCACCTATTCCTAACAATGCCATGGCATAGGCGCCGCCTATGCTCAACTAGGCTTTGCAAAAGGCGCCGCCTATGCCAAGCATAGGCAAAGCAATAGGCACTGCCTATAGTCACTTTTTGTTCCCAAATCCGATTCTAAATGGGTCAAAACCCGACCCAATCTTGCCCTATAAATAAGAAATTAGTCTTAGAACAAAAATTCATTGCAATTCCACCCTAAAGCGCCGCCTACCTCTCCAAATCCTCTCAAAAAATTTTCCTTTTGCTCTTTTACTTTGCAAGAAAATCTTCCAAAGGCCATCAACCAAGTAAGTACTTCTTTGTTCTTCTTTTATATTCCGTAAGTACTACACTACTACGTCTATCATGAATTGTTAAATCTTGATGTAGTATTGGTGATTTGAATATGGTTGCTTTGTTGTGATACAACTAAGTGAGTGAAAGAATGCGTAAGAATGATCTTGACTTGTTCCCAACTTGAATTTGATTTTGATGCACTGTCATACTTTTACGGATTTAACATGGTTAAGAAAATTGCATAATCCGGTCAATAGAAAGCTTACATATTGGAACGACTTGTTCATCAAGATGAGAATCATGGTTGACTACAAACATACTATGTTGTGATTATTTCCAAATGATATAACTTGATTAAATCCTAATGTAGTAGTCATTGCTCAAAAAGATACATCAAACCAAACATGCAAGTATTGCCAAGATTTCATGAAATAGAATAAAAAAGGATAGTTAATATGACAAGAAAAGTATGACTGCACTGATTATATTGTTGGAACATAACACCTGAATGTATATCGATGAAGTGTGTGTAATCGACATCGTTCACCTCACTAGTTTGTGCAAACAAACTAACTGTGGGGTGGTGCTACTACTCCTTATTTGTTGATTGTATCCACCGAGATGAAGCTAACATGACTATTATTTTAATCTCAGGAACAATGACACCAAAGGCAAGACAAGGAAAGGAAAAAGCAACCACTTCACAAAAATGCCAGAAAAGAGGACGTAAAGAGCAAGGAAAATCCTCCTCACTGCAAATACCTCGCCGCATGTTCGGAATTAAATGGGTCCTTGAAGAGGAAGGAAAGGAGTGGTATAGGAACAATAAAGAGAAGAAATATGTTTATGTGGAGTTGATACACGAGGAAAGCCTAGCGAAGAAAGAACCTCATATATTGGCCAAGATAATGGCATTACATCTTGATTTCATCTTCCGAGATATGGGAGAATGCAATCTCGATTTAACACGATAATTCTATGCCAACTGGTCACCGAAAACTATAG
The DNA here is from genome assembly GCA_030864225.1 of Capsicum baccatum var. pendulum. NCBI lineage: Eukaryota > Viridiplantae > Streptophyta > Magnoliopsida > Solanales > Solanaceae > Capsicum > Capsicum baccatum. The sequence goes on along the minus strand of CM061552.1, from coordinate 20,172,589 downwards.
GGAGTGAAGTAAAGATTAGGGGCCAAGTCCTGCAACTAAATGCGGAGTTCTTCAACTCTTTTCTAGGGCTGCCATCTGTTGATCCATCACCACTCAAGGAGCTGTATAATAGACCTCCATACTGGGCAATTCGACACACATTGTGCGGAACAAGATCTATGGCACGATGGAGTATACACAATGACACCGGTCGGCACAACACCTTCCCATATGCTTCCTTGAATAGGGAAGCTAGGATATGGATGCGAATAGTCAACTCTTGCTTGATTCCAGGGACCCAGTACACAAAAATAACATGAGATAGAGTGTGCTTGGTGTATGCATTGATGACGAATGTTCCTATCAACATTGGGGAAATTATTTGATCTACAATGCGTAAGGCTAGGCTGCACAAGAGGTCCCACTATAGCTTTGGCAATCTGTTGACTGCAATATTGAAGAAGGAGGGCATCGAAGAGGAATCGGCTGATCATAGACTCCCACATAACCCAAAGAGGGTTGACCTCACAAAGGTTAAAGATGCTGAAACTACGCATGACGTCAACCATACCACTGCATAAAGGCATGCTCGGGATGAGAGTTTCTTTTTCCATCTTTATGGCATGACTCGGTTTACAATGATGACAGAAGGTCGTGTTCCAACTGCTATAGAGCTCCAACAGTTGGATTATGACTACCCAATGAATGAGCATGCAAGGCAAATATGTGGAGTAGGTGTGTACTTTGAAGAACCTCTTGTTGATGATGTGCCAACCGATGATGATTGCAAAATGCCAGACTCCGGCGTGGAGGAGAATTCTGATGAGGACAACTCCAATGATGATTCTGACGAAGGGGTTATGACCCCAGACATAGAGGAGGAGTCCGACTAAGCAGGTTCTTCTTATTTATTTTCCACTGAGGACAGTGTGTCCCGTCTAAGTGTGGGGTGCTGGTACACTTGCATGCTATCCTTCTTTATCTGCATTTGCATTTATGTTTGTTTGTTTTGTTGTTTGTTTTGTTTTTTTCTAATAGTTTGTTTTTTTAGTAGTTAAAACTTTATCTGCATTTGCATTTATGTTTGTTTGTTTTATTGTTTGTTTTATTTTTGTCTAATAGTTTGTCTTTTTTAGTAGTTAAATTTTTAATTTTTTTTTTAACATTGCATGAAATTGTTCTGAAAGGCAGCATGGTATTACGACAAGAGTCTGTGATAAAATCATTACTATTGAGACGTTTAAGCTCTAATTGTGACTCATTATATGATAATTGTGTGGTTCAATTCCTTCACTTTCCTGGTATGTATGTAAAGCGAAATAAAGAGTGTAAGTTTAGGAGATGATTTAGGCATTTCTTTGGCAACCTATGATTGTTTACCTTCATTTTATCTACCCATGGACATCATCCTAGTCAACCCTTTTGAGCCTTTAGCCTATTTTCTTTGACAGCCTCATATGCAAGCCTAATCCATTTTTTTCAAGACCATAATTTGATCCAAATTCCTAAGTTCTTTAAATTGTAAAGTCATGTGAGAAAATAAGAGGAAATTGGGTGAGAATAGTGGTTTAAAGTGAATTGGTACTCGAATTCGTTATGAAAAAGAATGGTTGTCATAGAGGTATGTTATGTGAAAAAAAAACAGAAGAAAAGAAAAAGAAATAGAAAAATAAAAAGTTAATTCTGTTCAAAATTGAAAAATAAAAGAGGTGAGAAGGGGTGGTAGATTAAAACAAACTAGAAAGGTTGTTTGAAAGAAAGTGTAAATGGCATAATGTGATGTATTAAAGCACTTAGGGAACTTAGTCACTATTTCTGGCCAAAATAGTCCTACCCGTCCCTTAGCCTACATTACAACCCGTAAAAGACCTATTTGATCCTAAGCGTAGCATTCTGATATTTAGCGGAGCATTACACTAAGGGAAAGCTTATGATCATCAGTTGCAGCATATGAATTCTTTGTGAGAGTGAGAGCAAGGATAATCTTATACCCATGTTCGAAATATATACAATACTTGTGAGTGATAATGGGTGATATATTGTGAGACACACATGGTTGATGCGTTTTGGGTAGTTTTGTATGATTCTTTGTTCCTTAACTTGTGGATACGAAGTAACCACCATCACTAGTCTATGTTAGAGGTTAAATTGTTTCTAGAAGTGATTAGAAAACTACTCTTTGTTAATGATTGTCGTGCCTGTCTTGACGAATATTTTGTGTTGTTACTGTGAAACCCGAAGTACATGTTTAGATGGACATAATATTTTGTTCGAGGACGAACAAAGCCTTAAGTGTGGGGTGTTGATAATAGGCGTATTTACACGCCTATAGTGCTATAATTGACCCATATTTTAGCTAAGTTTTGAGGACAAAATATATAATTCATGCACTTTTAGTCCTTTTTCCTGTAAGTGAGCTAACAAACCTGATTATCAAGTTTTCAGGTATAAATGATGAAGATTTCAGCATTTTATGGATAACTTGACGCCAAAGGAAGCTTCACGAAAGAAGGGAAGGAGAGCTTGGACGCCCAGGACCATAAGTGACGTATGGGAAACCTGTCCTGGGCAAAAACAGCATTTTCCAAGACTTTGGGGATCAGCAGTAACCTATGAGGATTAGGATAAAGATGCAGTAATTTATTAGGATTAGGATAAGTGTGCAGTAGCCTAGTAGGAATAGGATATGGGTATTATAAATACCCTATTTTGCTGCAGTTTTTATTCATTGGGACATACCTCATTATTCTCATCATCCACATTCTAATTCATTCTCTACAACTCTAAACAATTTGCTTTCAATTAATTCTTATTACTTTCTCTTCATCTATTCGTCTTAAATTTCCACATCAAGAGAAACGCTACTTGCTCTGGAATCACGCCACAAGCCCTACGAATATACACTTCATGTTACATCCTTATTTTGGTATAATATAATGTCTATTGTGATTTCCGTCGCACTCATGAGTAGCTAAACCTCTCGGTTAGGGTTATGGAAGCCCTATGAGATACTATCTATTGCTATGAGTTTGTGAATTCTTGACACATGTGATGCTTATATCATTATTCTCTTCATCTTAATTTAAATTCTTGTGGTTGCAAACATAGAGAATACGCCAGTATAGCATTAACTTGTTCGAAAGAAAAGTTATATGTCTGGAAAAGAGATAATGTCAAGGTAATAGGGCACCAACCCCTATTAAAAAGTTAGTGCCGTAACTGGATTAACCTCTTGGAGAATTTGTACCATTAGATACGCTTTAAGCTCGAAAGAGTTAAAGTGAAATAGTCCTTGTTAGGTCGAAAGACGCTTGGATTTACCATAGAATACAATTCTCTATAAGCACATGCATGTCTAAATTCCGCACAACTCATATCCAATAGATACGTACAACTGAGAAGGTGGACATAACCCTAACTTCTAAATTCTCATTGATAAAAACCTTTCTAAACATTCCTTCTTTTTACTTTGCTATTTTCCGTTTTACTTTGATATTTTGTTACATTATTGCATGCTACAAAATCCCCCCTTGTACGAAAATTTCACCAAAAGTCTAATAATCGTTGCTTACTTAGTGACCAAGTATTCCCTGTGGGATTCGACACCCAACCCAGTTGGGTTCTATATTTGACAACAACCGCTTACACTCTTATGAGAGCTGTAGTTTGAGCGTTATCATTGAATATAGTCTTTCCAAAAGTGACCAAGCTTTCTATAAATGAAGCAACTATCATACTTCTTCTTTAGATCTGCTGGGCTTCTTCATTTGAAATGCCTGATTTTCCTGACTACCTTAGGCTCGTTGTCTGAAGTCCTGGGTAGTTTGAATCTTCTAAACCTCAACTTTTGCTGCGATCCCACCTAACCACTTGAAAAGGGATAGTCAAAATTCATAATAATATTGTTCCTTCCATTATGATAATCAAGAACTAGGTAGTTCTTAATAATCTGCTTCTGTACAAATCTCTTCTTGCATGGACTATTCAAGGCCTAGAAGATGGCCTGCCTGGTGTAGCTCACGTCTTTGCAAAAGGTTTCTAGAAGGATTCTGGTATTGGCGGCAGAGTCCTGGAATGTGAGATAATTGGTTTTATCCACAATTCCGACCACGTATTCCACCAGCATATAAGGATTTTAGAGATTCTGGATGTGCAGTCTGATAGTATCATACAATCCAAATTCTTTATCATAATTAAAGTTTTGAAGTCCTGAGGCTAGAATATAGTTGAAGCAATGATTTCCTCTACCTTTGTTGGTGGTCCTTGCCTCCCTTCTAGTACTGGATCACTAGTCATCTCAGATTAATCGAAGACTGGTCCAGAGCCCGCTTGTTTGTTAAAGTGTTTTTCTAACATAGATAGACATTCCTCCTTAAGAATTTGGATTGAATGATGAAAAACATCCTTATCACCTTCGACCCATTCACTAGCATAGAGTTCATCATTGAATCATCATATGTGACAGATCAACGTTGTCGTCGTTGTTGTCCAGCAAATGTTCTTTGGGATCACAATCTTCCAAGGCTCTCTGATATGATGGAACCTCTGATGGTTTGTCATAATAGGTTTCTATTCTTTAGATCTCCAAATTATTAGTTGAGACTACAGCAACTGGATCATGGCCGGGTGGAGCATGTGTCGATACCATATTATCAGTATCATATGGAACCCATGTATAATACCTTATCTTCTCGACCCTTTGTGTCATGGCATCTCTCCAAAAAATATTTCATGTGGACAATTATCTTTTATGGTGGCTGAGGGTAACCTATTGATAAGATAAACTACTTGATAACAAACAAAACTCAAAAAGTTTGAAAGAAGGGAGGCTTGATGAGTTAAGGTTTTGGTTGTTTCAACAACATGTTTGTGGTGTCATTCCTCTAAGGCTACACATCGAGGTATATAAGGAGGTGAAGGAAGATGTTTAATACCATGTGTTTTTAAATAGGAAGATAGTTCTTCAAATTCACCACCACCATAAGTGTAAAATGAGAGAATTTTTGTGTTAAAGCGACGTTCGAGTAATGGATGTAAAATTTTAACATCTTTAACTTCATTTTATATTTTTCAGAGTATATATCCATATATATTTTTAAAATTCAACAACAAACAATGCATAGTAACACTTTTAATTAGTTGACAACACCAGGAAATGTCCCCATATATCATTGTAAATAATTTACAATGGTTGTTGACTTTGTGGAGTATTTTTAGAAAAAGGTAATCTGTGTATTTTATTTGAATTGCAAGAATTAAAAACTAAAGGAGTTTTTTGAAACACAAAATGGAATTGAAAATTTCCTTAACAACTTATGTAGACTTCTACGATTTGGTTGCCCTAATCATCGATGCCATAGGTCAATAGGAAGACGGCTAACTACAAAATTTGATTGAGGTAGAAAAATGCATGTTATCTCTTGAGGCCACTTGTACATACCATGTCTGTTGTGCGCGCAAAGGAGAGGCGCTCCGTAGTCATATCCTTCACAAAAAATTTAACGAAAAAAATTCAATGGATGTTTTGTTGTTAAGATAAAATCTAAACACGAAGAGAGGATTTCTTTTAATAGCTAGGGAACAGAAGGTATCATTTAATTTGATGTGCATTCGTAAGTGTTACCACTGAGAGAAATTGGAATGGTATTAGCATTATCAATTGAGATCTTGTCTAGTCCATGATAGTCAAGGGATGTGGCTAAACTGCAAACATTCGTTGTGATGTGATGGTTAGCCCCGGAGTCAACAATCCATGGATCTTGTTGCTGTGAAAGCTGAGAAGCATAATTAGCAAAAGCCTGCAAGTGGTTGTGAGACTGGGATCTACTCACTTTGGCAGAGTGATTGGGGCGCACACAAAGTTGACAACTAAGAAAACTTTCAGTATTTTGGGGCTGCTGATTTGTTTGAGAGCACCATTTTTGGGAATTTTCTGAGTATCGGGCTGTTGGGAACACAAAGGTTGGCTAACTTATGAGGTATTACCTGCTTGATTTTGATTGTTGTTATTTCTTAAAGGTGCTTGGTTGCTTCGTTGAGAAACTGTAGTAGTGATTGGTGGTGTCTGTTTGGCTTCTTCCTTCTCAAGAAAGATCTCATTATCAAGAAGTTTCTCATAGAGTTCTTCATAGGTGATCATTGTTTCACGTGACTGAATAGCCATAGAAATAGCATTATATTCAGGACAAAGGCCTTAGAGGATTCGTACAGTAAGTTGCACATCTGTGATTGGCGCTCCACTTATTGCAAGTTCATCAATGATGGAACTATCATGAAGATATTTAGTGACAGGCCAATAATCTTTGGTAATACGGGCTAACTGATCTTTGAGACTGATAATTCTAGTATGTGATTTATTTCTAACGGCAGTGTGCAAGGACTCCCATGCTTTGTTTGTCGTTTTGGTTGATGCAATAGTAGATGCATGTGTAGGTTCCACCAATGTGTAGATGGAATCCTAAATAAGCTGATCTTGGCAAAACTAGTTACTATAAGCAAGATTAGGAGTGCTTTCTTTGTTTTCTGTAAGTATGGTCGGAGGAGCAATGATTGTGCCATCAAGATGAAAAAAAAGGTTATGCCCGTGCATGAGCATTGATACATGTGCATTCTAGGAGTGAAGTTATGGATGCCTGCAAGTTTGATGGTTAGTTGAGATGAAGGATTAAACAGCACGATGGTAGTGTTGCTGGCAGTGCATTTACAACAGTGGCTTTGGTGGTCATTTATTTTTTTTGGCGTGAGGCAGTTATTAGGGCTGGAGAAAAAGAAATTGGGGTTGTACTCGTTGGAACTTTTAGAGCTCTGATACTATTAAACAACCAATACTGGGAAGAGAATTAGAAGAGAGATTGTTTTTTCATAGGCTAATGGAGAATATATAGGCGCTAATATAACACCGAGTCCTAAAGTAATACAACAACTAATTACAATCCTAAAGTGATTCAATAACTAATTACAGTTGTACAAGCATATAACTAATGATATAATTACAAATTATTCTTCTATATCTCTTTTACATGGGACTTGTCTGTACTTTCTTAGGTGGGAGACATCTTAGACGGCATCTCATTTTAACCTTTATGTGTCACTGTTATACATGCATGATTTTGTTTTTAGTCTCTTTTACTTCACTGTAAGGGATCAAGACCTCGATAATTCTTTTGGATTGAGCTAGATATATCTGAGTTGTAAAAAGCACTTGCGTCAACATTTTGCTGAAACATAGAGTGCTTGTTAGATTTACTTTTTTTTGTTGAAAGTAATGAATGTGTTTGTTTTTACTATGTTATTCATTTCTTTATGCCTTTGCTTAATTTTTTCTTGGCCATGAACAAGACTTAAAGCACGAATTTAGATGTTTACAATGGGCAAGAAATATATATGGTCGTGACAAAACTGATTTCTTTCGGATTTCAATTATGACTCTCATCCTCAGGGTCCTCAAGATGAGAAAATTGAAAGTCATAAGAAGTACAAAAATATGCTAGAAGGCGTTGTGCTTTTCTTGTATCTAAACAAGCATGAGGATCAACTTTCCCACGGGGAGGAACTTTCTGTTCATAGGAACATCAATTTCTTTCTTAATTTCTTAAGGCTGCCCAAATCTACTACTCCAGTGTAGGGACCCTTCATCAGCATTCCATGCATACAAGTAAGGTGTGTAGTCTGAACTTGTTTCAAGTTATAGTAATTCACTCTCTAGTTGTTTCAATAGTGGTGAAGTAATAAACTAGAACCCATATTTAACTATATAGTTGTCTTTTTGCCACTATACTCTCGTCATTAGTGACCATTCCGAGATAGAATTTTCTCTCAGACATCATTGAAAGTTCCACTAGAATTTATCTTTATATAATGGTGCCTCAGTGGTCATTAAAACTTAGGTTAACATCTAGTCTTGCAGTAATCTTAAATTAAGGAGAGATCCTGTTTTTTTCCCGGCCAGGGTGGTTGGGAATTGGGATGATAACTTGGACATGTGATTGTTCTCCAAATATAAATCTCTCAAGTTATGAATGATCACTCATGTTTCATGTGCTTTATTCAAAATATCTCATGTGTTTCAACATGAAGTGAAACAAGACTAAGCATGTATCATGAGATTCAAGCCAACACAAGAACAACAAGATGAACAACAATGTGCTAGTGAATCGAGATATGCAACAAACGGCTTTACTAGACTTCAATATCATATTTTTAGAACTAGAAGACGAATTTACAACAAGATAAACAGGTTAACAAGAGAGATTGTGAATGGAAAGATCCCCACATGTCTTTACAAGTCTTCAAAGATCAACAACAACACAATGATAACAAAAGTGATGGATAGATAGTTTGACATACAAAAATTCAAGAATCTAAGAACCCTAATGACATGTAAGGACCCTACGATTAATGAATGTTCACACCAAACTCTTACTTGGGACAAGAGGAACTCAATGAACCCCAAGATGTTAGTTTCTAGCAAAGATACAACACAAGTATCACTTTACTTGTGAGTTTCAGTTTTGGACCTCTCAAAAAGAAGAGAGAAGTCCAAAATATAACAAGTGTTTGAAGTCTCCAAATATCGTCAATGAACTACTTAGAAATTACCCTAATATGTTGGTAATATTGTGAAATACAAAATGATTGATAAATCACTCCTTTTTCCTTGGCCCTTGATTGAAATTTCATCCAATCTGCCTTGGCCTGCGCTGCATCTGCTTCAGCAGATTGGCCATAGGTCAGGAGCAGACTACACTTGTTTGATATGTGTTGCATCTATTTTGGCAGATTGTCCATAGATTAGGGGCAGATTGGTCCTGCATCCAACATGCTCACATATGTTCCCAAGGTCCGGCCACACCTCAAGGTCCCTCTTCACACACCAATATATGTAGTCCCTTAGTCGTAGAAACAACACATTCACACACGACTATGGTCATGAAGATTCTTTGGAGTTTTTGTAACTCCCGAGCTTGGCTATGCGTGAATGGTCTCGATCTTGGCATCCTTGCATCATACTATCCATCTTAAAGGGTGTTTGACATAAAATTTGATGGTTCCTTATCCTTAACCATGGCTATAGGCGAGAGATCACAAACGTTAAAGGTGTTGTGCACTTGATTTTCCGGAGGAAGGTAGATTTTGTAGGCGTTATCGTTGATTTTTTCAAAAAGTTGAAAGGGACCATCACCTCTTAGCATCAATTTGGTTTTCCGTTGGGACGGAAACCTATCCTTCCGAAGGTGAACCAAAACCCAATCTGCCTATTCAATAACAATCTTCTTCCTCCCTTCATTGGATTGCATTGAGACGTACCCTTTCATGTTGATTTTTCAGGGCCTCGACTTTATTTCTTCAATCTAGGATAGTCATAAGGTCACTTGGAAAAGGAGTGAGATCCAACTGGGTTAGGGTTTAGGCCATATAAACATTCAAAGGGCATCATTCCCATGCTTGAATATATAACGCGATTGTATGCAAATTTCACCAGAGGTAAGTGTTCCTCCCAACAAGTCATTTTTCCCTTAACCATTTACCATAACATAGAACCCAAGGTTCTATTCACAACCTCGGTTTGGCCATCGGTTTGTTGGTGGAAAGATGTAGAAAATAACAACCTGGTGCCAAGCCTACCCCACATTGACTTCCAAAAGTGACTAAGGAACTTAGAGTCCCTATCACTCACAATAGTCCTTGGAAAACCATGCAATTTGACAACATTTTCAACAAACTAAGAGGCCACACTTGATGCATCTTTACTTTTAGAATAAGGAATGAAGGGTGCCATCTTAGAAAATCAATCAACGACAACAAAAATACTATCCCTACCCCGTCTAGTCCTCGGAAATCCAAACAAAATATCCATATATATATATCAAGCAAAGGAAGTAGAGGAGTGGGAAGTGGGGTGTATAAACCATGAGGAAGGAGCCGATATTTGGCTCCTTTGTATTTTACACATTGGCCACAAATTCTTGCCACGTCCTTGTGCATTCTAGGGTAATAAAATTGCTTCTCAAAGATTTCAAGGGTCTTATCAATACTAAAATAACCCATAAGACCGCCTTCGTATGGTTTCCTACCTAAATAACTCTCTGCATGAGCTAGAAGGTACAAAAAATCATCTTCCTTTAAATAAGTAGCGATCAAACTTTCCATAGGGGTTGGGACCCTTTGCCCAAATCCATCCATCCCTATCCAACATTTCATTTTCCATATAAATAGGAGAAAAAGAGGGTCCTCGGGATACCAAGATTCTAGAATCTAAAAACCCATCAACTTAGATGATAGAGTAGACACAAGAACATGTTTTCAAGACAAAGCATTGGCCACCACATTTTTGTTACCCTTTTCATAATGAATAACTTATGCAAAAGTTTCAAAATACTCAATCCATTTGGCATGCTGTCGGTTAAGCTTGTCTTGTGCCCGTAAATGCTTTAAGGATTCATGAACCATTCAAATCACGAATTCTTTAGGCCACAAATAATGTTGCCAAGTGGTCAAGACTCTAATCAAGACATACAAATCTAAATCATAAGAGAGTAGTTTAGAGTTGCCCCTTTGAGGTTTTCCCTAAAGTAGGCAATAGGCTTCAATTCTTGCATTAAAACCGTGCCTATGCCACTTTGCTAGCATCACATTCTACCTCAAAAGTCTTGTTAAAATTCAGAAATTGTCGCAAAGGGGCCAAGATGAGCATAGCTTTTAAGTCCTCAAAGACCTTAGCTTTTTTATCTCCCTATTTGAAAGGCTGATCCTTTTTAATCACTTTAGTTAAGGGGCGACAATAGTTCTAAATCCTTTGACAAAATTTCTATAAAAATGAACCAACCCGTGGAAGCTTCTCACATAACCTACGGGTTTAGCCGTTGGCAAATTTTTAATGGCGTTGATATTTAATTCTTCCACTTCGACCTCTCTTGAGATCACCAAACACCCAAGAAATAAAACCTCATGGACACCACAAGAACACTTTGCTAGATTAACTTATAAATTCTCTTTTTGGAGGACATCAATCATACATTGTAAATGCTTTACATGCTTATCTAAGGAGTTACTATACACCAACATATAATAAAAGTAAGTAAACAACAACAAACATTTTGATAAATTGATTCATCACATGGTTCATTAGCATCATGAAAGTACTTAGAGCATTTGTTAGGCCGAATGGCATAACCATCAATTCATAGAAATCAAATTTGGTCTTGAAGGCAGTTTTCCATTCATGACCCGATTGTGTATGGATTTTGTGATAGCCACTCCTCAAATAAATTTTAGAAAACAAACACTAACCACTCAATTCATAAAGCATATCATCTAGTCTAGGAATATGGTGACAATATTTTTACCATTATCTTGTTGATGGCTCGGCAATCAACACACATATGCCAAGTCCCTTCTTTCTTGGGAACTAGTAGCACCGGGGCCACACAAGGGCTCATACTCTCCTTGATGTACCCTTTGTTGAGAAGATCCTTAACATGGCATTGCAATTCCTTGGCATCCATCGGGTTTCCTTTATAAGCCAGTTTCTTGGGAAATTGTGAGCCCGATAGAAAACCAATTTGGTGTTTAATGCCATAAAGTAGAGGTAGTCCCTTTGGCAATTCCTTTAGGAAGACATCCTCATAATCCTAAAAAACATCAAATATATGAGGAGAAATGGAAACATTAGCGGGGTTAGTATTAAAATAATTAGACAACAGGAGCATCGGAGTGTCCACATCATGATCCATAAATAGTTCCTTCATCCTAGACATATCACTATTATCCCGTACCCCTTAGAATTTAGGGACCCCTCGGCTTCCCTTACTTCGTCTCTCTAGGATTCCCCTTTTTTTCCCCCACTCTCGGTCTTCTTTACCTTTTCCCTCAATTCCTATAACTTTTGGGGTAATTTATTGACTTGGGAACGCAATAATGGATGAGGAGCAACATTTTGGCCATCCTTCTCAAGTGTATATCGATTGGACCTTCCATCATGTTTGGTCAACCTATTGTATTGCCAAGGCCTTCCTAAAAACAAGTAATAAAGGTTCATTGGTACCACGTCAGAAAGTACCTCATCATGGTAGTTGGGTACCTTAAAATGCATCACACATTCCCTTGTGACCTTTAACTCACAACATTCATTTAACTATTGAAACTTATAAGGACTAGTGTAAGGTTTAGTCAAAATTTCAAGAAGTTCGCCATTGCAAAACTAACCACATTGACAAAAATTCTACTATATATCACCGTAGTGCACACACTTCCCTTCATAAACATTTAGTATGAAATAGGTTTTCTCGTTGGCTAGATTTATCTATTGCCTTACTAATCAGGGAACACCTCACTAAAATGTTTATGACTACGCCATCCCCTTCTTGTGGATAGGTATCCTCACAATAATCATCATCATTATGTGGATCCCTCTAAAATATCTCTCGATCTTGAGTCTTGGCATCACCCTCAATACCCACTCCTTCACAAAGGAAATACAATCTACTTTCCCTAAGGATTACATTGCATCGGTTAGGGCATTTGTTGGCTTTATGCCCCCAACCTTAAAACTTGAACCATTGGAGCCCCTTAGGATTAGGATACTTATAAGCTTCTTGCCTCAGAGGATTTTATGGACTGTTTTAAACTCAGGCAGCCTAGTAGTGGTAGGTTGGTCCTTGTTTTTTAGCCAACCCAAAGAGGATTGAACCATATCCGTTCCCCTCAGCCAATTCGAGGTTAATTGTTACTTATCTTTGAAAGACGACGTCTCTTTAAGTTGCCTTTCCATATCAAGATCTGCTTGGAAAATACCTTTGATGATATCAAACTTGTGAATTGTCAAATGAGTTGAGATCTCTTTGTTAAACCCACACTTGAATAAAATGAGGTCATGACTAATTTGTTCCCTACGATTATCAAGTTTCAACATGAGTTGTTGAAACTCATCATAATATGGAATCACACTTTGATTCCTTTCCCACAACTTGTACAATCTAGCAAGAAAGTCATCGAAATAACTCTCGAAAAGGTACCATTGCCTCATTAGGTACCTCAACTGAAACTAAGGTTGTGGTTTTCCATTAATAAATTCCTTGCCAAACCGTTTGACATATTCCCACCATATGTTAGTAGAGCCTTCAAAGTGAGCTATGGCATAATAATCATTTTTCTCTTCTGAGATATCATTCACTTGAAATAGTTTGTCACATGCTGACTCCCCAGAAAGATACACCTCAGGGTAACTTTCACCCTTAATGATAGGTAGGCTCAATATGATTGTATTGATGCCTATGTCTCTCTCTTGGTGTTAGTTTCACCTTTCTCCATAGCCTTGGTATCATTTTGGATCCACATGTTCCCCATCATCTCCTCCTCCCTTATGTAAGCATTGTATAAGGCTGCATACCCTTCATAATCTGTAATACCCCACAAAATCGTGTGTCAAATTCACCTCATAAAGCTGCATGAAAGATCACAAGCTTAGAAATTTTTTTGCTAAGTGGTCAAGATTCAATACTTAGTCTTATTTTAGACCTCCAAACTTTGGGGATTTATTTGGCAACCTTTTCGACATCCGTTTCTTAATTTTCAAGTTGTGTTATGATCGGGAAAGCTCTTAGTATATTTCTAGTGAGTTTCAGAATTTTTGGAGTAGCGGAAGGGCATGTTTGAGTGCCCAAAATATAAGACCTGGTTACCCCACGCCACCTGCTAACTCCAGTGCTTGCCCAATTTTTTTCAGCATTTCAGGATCAACTTTAAAAGATATTAACTCCCTGTATATAATAAGTTGTGAGAGATTCTATATATCCAATGGAATATATTAGAGTATTCTTTCTAATACAGTTGGTTTCATCCAATTTGGGCATCTGAGTAAAATGTTATGATCAATTAACTTCAGCCTGTCAGATAGTCGACAAAGGGATAGCTGCGTCTTTTTCTCCTTTCTTAAGGGAATTTTGGTCATCTCCCACCCCATATATATACATAAACATGGAATTAACCCCATTTTAAACCAAAATACACTCTTTTCTTCCATTTTCTCTCAAGAACAAGAAGATGTTTTTTTAATTGGGGATTTAATTTCAAGAATCATTCCATCAATCTTCCAAGAATCACGAACTAAGGTATGCGTGTGTTGATTTATGGATTCCTTTCACCCAGATTGCTTCAAAAAATCATCTTCTAAATTATATATTATGATATTTATGAAGTTGATGGTTGATATCATGTTGATGAAATTTGATGATGCCCAAGATGGGATCTAGTATGTTTTTATGAAACTATGGTGGTATATGATGTATAAACATGTGAAATTGGTGGTTGAATAGTTGTAATCTTGATGAATCTACCTATGCTAAAGATTTTCATGTAAGGTGTTTGTGAAAATACCTAAGAGACTAGAAATCATGCTTTTATGACATAATAGGTCCTAAATGACTAGTCAATGTTCTATGCTTATTTTCAACATGATTTCTATGCAAATTGTTACGCATTATTGTTGCAATATGTAATTCTCAATAAATTTAGCTTAGATAAGCTAAGCAACACTATCACTCCAGTTAATTAGTTCTGTTAATCAGTTCAGTCAGTCATGCTCAGTGTCTATTCATATGGGAGTAGAAGTTAGCACCGAGCGAACCCAAGGATGGGAACACACACTGTCAGATGAGGGTGTGATTCTTAACAGTCATCCTTGCATTCAAGAACTATGTATCCAACATAGGTTGAAACATCAACACTGCCAGCTTCAGGGTTGATGAGGCGGACATTCGCCGTTATATTTTGGGGACACTGCTAGATTTGAGCATCACTCACAACTTTTCTTTACCCGTGGCATGGTATTGACACCTTTTCAATCAGGGAAAGGATTCGACCCCAGTTCAGCTATATTAGCATACATGGGGCATGTCGGTTAAACTACTACCTCCCATAGTTTCTATCATTCAGTCTTAGTAAAAGAACTCAGTTAGTTCTTTAGAATATCAGGACTATCAGATATAGTCAACTCATGTATAGTATGGAACTCAGCTAGTTCCATCAGATTTAGGGTTGTCAGCTACAGTCTCCCATGTTATCAGTATCCCATATCAAGGCTATCAGATATAATCACTCATGTTAGTAGCTATCAAAAATTATTTACCAGTCATATTAGATTTCAGTAAACTCATGCAATTAGTACTCAGTTTTAGGACTATCACATACAATCAATTAGACTAGTCCTTCATAATCAGGACCGCTAGAAACAGTCATTCCTTTATCTGTAATAAAGCATCAGTTTCCTAGTATTCAATAATGTAGTATAAGTTCCTCACTTATTAGTGATTCACAGATCGATATCAGTAAACGCAGTTATTTCGTATCTCAAAACTGGTAAACTCATGTTGTTAGAATTCAGACTTAGTAATCAACAGCGTCACGAGTTCAGTAGCAGTTTCTTATGTATATATGTGTTATCACATTCATATCAGTCAACATTGTTCATGCATACAAACCCTTTGCATTTAGCCTACCTCACTCGTATACTCAGTACTCTCAGTTGTACTGACGCATTCCCTCTATGGTGCTTTATTTTATGTTACACCATAGGTTCAGATACATGATTTATGGACCAGTAGTAGCAGTAGCATCTTATCTACCAGAGTTTCAACAGTGAGTTCTCATCTCTCAAGGTCATGATCATTACTTATTTTATGGTTTATTTCAGTTCAGTTTTGCTAGTCAGAGTTAGATGGGGACATGTCCCATCAACTCCCTATTCAGACAGTCATGTTATAGGCTTTTCATACTAGTATGTTCAGACTTCAGATAGTATTATAGCTATTTTGGGTATTCTATAACCCACTCTCATGTTATGACTATTCCATTCTGAACCTTATGGCCTAACAGTATTACATATTCTGCATTTATGTTCTATATTATGCAGTGTACAGGTACAGATATGAGCCATAGGTTATCTTATGGTCCCTCGGGGTCATGGACACCGTGTAGCATTACGATTTAGCAAATTAGGGCGTTACATAATCCTCTCTACCATATTCCTCAATGTGGATGGGATGGTTTTTGACATTTGGAACTTGATTTGGAGAGATTGGGTTTTGTAGAGATCGTGGTCTTTGGTTTAGTTGATCTTGGAAGGGAGGTTTTGAATTTAGTGAAGGTATTGGGTGCCAAAGTCCCCCTTGTGGAACTTGAGGATATTAGGAATGGGTTGTTCTATTGGAGTCTCAGTTTAGTGGCTTATGAGTCATTTGGCTTGCGACATTTAGTGGAGCTAGTGAAGGATTTTTTAACTGTAGCCATGTTTCAAGAGTAACGGTGGCGGAGGAATTTCGATCATGTCCAATTGATGAAACATGCCAAGGAGTAGAAGGGAGAGATTTTCTTTGACTCTACACTTGTTCTAACCTCCCACTAATAGTCCTCACTACTCCCCTTATGGCTCCCACTTTCATACTAAACCTTTCAAGAGTTTGGGTTATATCCTCAAGAGTGACCCTCATATTCTCCATTCTATTAGAATCCATGGTTTGAGACCTGGCTCCCTCCATTGTCAAGGTATCACCTACATAGAAAACGAACAAGTTATTTTAAAACCTTTCCTCACCCATAAACTCTTTTGTCTGTCATACTCGAGTTCCACATGTGTTGTAGATTGGCTAGATACTAATGAATCCTTAGGGTGTGAGTATTCATTTGTCCGTAGTGGATTCTTGTTTGAAACTCAAAGGAGTTACAATGTATTCAAACAACAAAAGAACACAAACAAACGATGACATGAATACAAGGCTTCAAATGATTAATTGATGACCTAGTAGAAATGTACTAACATGCTAATTAGTTAACGTGGAAACATGGTACTGGTCATGAGTCCATACATTTTTTTCATCAACTTAAAGCCTTAATCTTTACAATTTTGTAATGGATGACTTTGCTTTTGGAGGGAAAGTAAAGTCATATAACTTTTAAAATTTTTCCAACTAAAAAAGGATGAGGCTTGACTTTATCAGTTCCACAAGACAAGGCTCCTTGTTTTATGGAAAAATGGTTGCAAAGTAAAGGAAGTGATATTGGCAAGTCTTCTCACAAACAACTTTACAATGTTGTCTTACAACCTTTTTGGATCTATTTTAGTCTTTATATTTTTCAAGACATGAGATGATAAAAAATCAAGATGAACAACATAATAATACTTCAAGAATATAACCACAATTCACCAACAATAGTCCACTTTAAACGTCAAGAAACAACAACACACAACTCGTCCTACTTCAAATTCATCATACTACCACTTAAAGTCCACAATATCAATGTCAATATGTTAAGCTCAACTTACCTTTAGACACCTTTTGTGTTGATGACAAAGAAAATAACACAAGAAACAAACTAGACAAACAAAATTATTGTAGATAAAACAACTATTTTCGGCTAAGACTTTCAACAACAACTTTTGGTAAGAGCTTCCAAAACTTGGTTTTGTAGTGACAAAACCAAGCCTTTATATATGATACCAAATGATACAATACTAAGCATGTATCATCAGATTTAAGCCAACACACGAATAACAAGATGAACAACAATGTGCAAGTAAATCGTAATATGCCATGAACGGCTTCACTAGACTTCAATAAAACATTTTTAGAACTAGAAGATGAAGTTAAAAAGAATAACAAGTTAACAAGAGAGATAATGAATGTAATGATCCCCACACATCTTCACCAGTCTTAAAACATCAAGAATAACAAAATAATAACAAAAGGAATGGATAGATAGTTTAACATACAATATTCAGGAATCTAAGAACCTTAACAACATGTAAGGACCCTAAGATTAATGAATGGTAATATCAAACTCTTACTTGGACTAAGAGGAACTCATTGAACCTCAAGGTCCTAGTTTATAGCCAAGATACAACAAAAGTATCACTCTACTTATGAGTTTCAGTTTTGGACCTCTAAATAGGAAGAGATAAGTTCAAAATATTACAAGTGATTAAAGTCTCCAAATACCATCAATGAACAACCTATAAATAACCCTAACATGTTTTTTATATAGTGAAATACCAAATGAGTTTATATGACTCCGTTTCCCTTGGACCTTGACTGAAATTCCATCCAATCCACCTTGGCCTATGCTGCATCTACTTCAGTATATGGTAGTAGATTGGCCACAGGTCAGGAGCAGACTACACTAATTTGATATGTGTTGAATCTGCTTCAGGCAGCAGATTGTCCACAGATAAAGGGGAGATTGGTCCTGCATCCAATATGCTCACCATATGCGCCCAAGGTGTGGTCACACTTCAAGGTCCCTCTTCACACAGCAATACATGTAGTCCCTTAGACGTAGAAACAACATATTCACACATGACCATGGACATAAACTTACTTTGGAGTTTTTACAACTCCCGAGCTTGGCTACGCGTGAATTGCCTCGAGCATGGCATCCTTGCATCATGAAGGCATACAGGTTTAAGATTGAGATAGAAGATTTGTAAGTAGTCGAGTATTGTCACGCTTCTAGTAGTGTGATTTATGTATTGTGAAGTTTATTTTTCTCCAATGTGTGTTTATATGTTTTGTTAAACTTGTTTTCTATATTGCTACATTTTCATCTCTTTTTCTTTCTTTTTGAGTCGAGTGTTGGGCAAACACAACCTATCTACCTTGTGAAGGTAGAGGTAAGGTATGCTTACATTCCATCCTTATTACGCTGTGTATGTTGTTGATCTCCTTTGGTTTGTTTAGGATATCATATCTTTAAAGTTAAAGATCTCTTGCAATTTATAAATCACTCCATTTACTCATGGTCTCTCGTGTTTTATATTAACTATCTCGTTGGTTTTGTTCTGAAATTCTGTGTAAATTTAAAGATCACTTACAATTTACTCTCAAATTACTAATTATGTCCTGTACTTTATATCCTATATAGGCACAAATTACATATGTACATCAGATACCTACAATGGATACTGGTGGGCAAGATATTTCTCCTACTCAGGAACAAAATACATATGCACATCACACACCTACGATGGATTCTGGTGGGCATGATATTTATCGTACACAGGCACAAAATACATATATAGTTCAGACACCTACGATGGATTCCAGTGGGCAAGATATTGTATCTAAGTTTGATAGGTTAATATATTGAATGGTGTTATTAATTCTTATTCTGGTATTAATGGGTTGGCTTCTTATTTTATTTGATTGTGTTCTGGTACTAAACTTGTTGAGCATTTAGTGCATGCAGGGTGAATTTACATGGAGAGGTGCGGGTTCACATGAACCCATGCACCTCTCCCAAGATTATGTTAAATACCTATGAACCCATGTGCCCTTTTTTAACTTACGTAAAATACTCATGAACCCATGTGCCCCTCCATAAATTATGTAAATATCATGACCCGACCCGCGACCCTGGCCGTGATGAGCATTCCCGAACCCGAAGGCCTGGAATGCCCTCTGTCTATCTAGTAATCATGCACATAATTCATATGATCAAAGTAATACGGAATAGTCACAATAATACGGAAACATGGTCAATAATTTAAAATAGTTAAAGGCCTGAAAACATGCCCAACAATGTTTAATAAACATTTGCAGCAGTCTGCAAAATCACTACTGACATACTATCTAAATAACTGGGACAAGTATCCCAGCGGACCAAAACCCATACTGAAATAAATACCTTAATGACTCGGCCTTCCAAAGAAAAGAAGGCTCACCAACTGAACTCTGAGACAAATCTGTTTGTAGACTCTACTAAGGATCTGGACCGCTAGACTGTGCCTCAGTACCTGGGAGGAAGAGAGGGTCAGCACAATTGTACTGGCATGTGAAGCAATACAAAAAAGAGTAATTGAACGCATAGATATAAATATAATACCTGAGTGAAATTTTCATCAAACATTATTCATAAAATAGTTTCTGAAAACACATAGACACCTTCTGAAAACATGTAACCTATCTGTAAACGTCAAACTCTGATCTATGTATTACTTCTGAGTTAGGTGGTATACCCTACAAGACTGATATTCCACGGAAGATATGGAATCCGCCATTGACTCGGATGGAAGCCTCCGACCCGAGTATGCAACAACGGTTGGAGTCCCTAAATCTGATACGCCATAGGACACTTAAGTCAGATATAATAATATACCCGGGTCGGCAAACCACTATTTTTGGAAATGAGTTGCTTGAACTCAAGCCCTCTTCAAGGAACTACCAAACATCTCTGTATGCTAATTTTAACCTTTTCTGTACATGCAACATTCTGAATGTCTAAAATCATGATAGTCTGAAATGTCTATTAGTCTGAGTCTGATATGACATTGGTTTGAATTGGTATCGTCATACCAAGACTTGCAAGTCATTATTTCAGAGCCATAATACATTAAGCTAAATATTTCATTTAAAGCATAATTTTGACCACAAAAAACATGCAATTGATATTGAAGATTTCGCGTTTCAAAAGTCAAGTCAAAATCATGCAAAAACTTCATCAACATTTGG
The DNA here is from genome assembly GCA_030864225.1 of Capsicum baccatum var. pendulum. Taxonomy (NCBI): domain Eukaryota; kingdom Viridiplantae; phylum Streptophyta; class Magnoliopsida; order Solanales; family Solanaceae; genus Capsicum; species Capsicum baccatum. Next base: position 20,152,112 of record CM061552.1, on the reverse strand, counting down.
TGATCTTGTGCCTTTAGCAAATCCATGCACTGTTTCATTACATGCAATATGAACATTAAACATTCATGCTAGATTCCCTCTTTAGTGATTTAAAACCACCTTTAAATCATAACAAGAGTTCAATCATTTCATATAGTGCTTTTCAAGGATGCATTGCAAAACAATTCATATGCTATGAGTAATCTGGAAAATTCATAATAAGAGGGAATTCACCAAAAATCACGGTATCAACAAGAATTCATTCTTAAATATATGGTTTCATACATTCATATTCTCAAAATTAGTTTGGGAAAGGTTAAAAGACAAAAACAATGATGTTAAAACATTTAATACATGAATATATACATAGATTTAAAACCCCCATTCTAAAACATGATTTTTCTATGCCTACGAGAATTTGGTAAAACCCGCGTACCTCTATTTCGAAAAATAATGGATGCTTCTTGAAGCCTATGGATTGGGGATTTCGAATCTCTAATAAATTTTGAAAACCCACGGTTGAATCTTGATTTATTTTATTTTTTAGTTTGAAACCCTTGGGAGTGTTCTTGACATTTTTTAGATGAATGTGAATGTATTTTGGGGAATTGGGGACTGAATTTTGTGTTTATAGCTGAATAAGGGTAGGAAAAGAACCATTTTCCTTAAAAACGGAGTGTTTAAGTCACTTAAAACCATTAGATATTCACCACATATGATATCGCAGATATTTACATCGGCACCACATATGATATATCCTATATTTACATAGGTACCACATAGGCTATCGCATATGCTTTCCAGTGGCCATGTACGATTGGTTAGGCGACACATTCTACTTTGAAAGGTCATAACTTCTTGCTCGGGTGCCAGATTTTAGCAAAATTTGTATCGTTGGAAAGCAAACTAAAGAACCTATCATTTTACACATAGTAGGCTCTCTAATTCGACATATACAAAGAGTCATGGTCGATAGATGTTTACACAAATTATAATGTCCACTTAAAATTAATCGATTAAAGTAGTTTTCAACTCGTCCTTGAGTCAAAGTACCTATATGTCCTAAATTCAAGCTTGAATAGATTCACATACTATGAAAATAATTAACATGCCATATTAGCATAGGATTTATGGCTTTGGGATTATCAACGCATCAAAATCATGGTTTATATTGTAGCCCAAAATATGGGGCGTTACATTATCACACTCTTAGGATCATTCATCCCTGAATGATGATGCGGGACACAGATAGACACGATTTCAAGCATAATAAGGACTAGGAAATATAAGATAGGAATAGTACCTTTTGTCTTATCATCCATCGAAACAAACAAATTGGAATATCTAATTCTCATGTCATCTTATGACTTCCAAGTTGCTTCTTCAACTTTGTGATTCCTTCACAATACCTTCACTGAGGCTATCTCTTTTCTTCTCAACTTTTGAACTTGGCAATCTAAAATTTCAATGGAAATATGATGATAGGAGAAATTACACGCCTATAGTGCTATATTTTACCCATATTTTAGCTATGTTTTGAGAACAAATTATATAATTCATGCACTTTTAGTCCTTTTTCTTGTAAGTGAGGTAACGAACATGATTAGCAAGTTTTCTGGAATAAATGATGCAGAATTCAGCATTTTATGGATAACTTGACGCCAAAAAAAGCTTCACAAAGGAAGAAAGGGGAATCTTGGACGCCAAGGACCAAAAGTGGCGCATGGAAAATCTGTCCCGGACAAAAACAACAATTCTGAAGACTTTGGGGACTAGCATTAACTTAGTAGGATTAGGATAATGATACATTAACCTAGTAGGATTGGGGTAAGTAATGCATTAGCTTAGTAGGAATAGGATATGGGTGTTATAAAATACCCTATTTTGCTAGAGATTTTTATCATTCACTACAATAATTCTCATTCTACTTCTTCCACAACTTACAACTCGGATTATAATTCTTCCATTAATTCTACTTTTTATTCTTCTTCTATTCATCTACTCAATTCTTAATTTCCACAACAAGAGAACGTTAATTTGCAAAGAAGTCACGCCTAACGCGTACCACACCTTACTACACGAGATCTTTTATTGTGGTATAATAACAATATCGATTGTGATTTCCTTCGCACTCATGGGTAACTAAACTTCTCTGTTGGGGTTATGGAAGCCATATGATATACTATCCATTGCTATGAGTTTGTGAATTCGTGACACGTATGCTGCTTATATCATTATTCTCTTCATCTTAATCTAAATTCTTTGTGGTTGCAAACGCATAGAATACGCCAGTATAGCATTAACTTGTTTGAAAGAAAAGTTATATGTCTGGAAAAGAGATAATGTCAAGGTAATAGGGTCCCATCCCCTATTAAAAAGTTGGTGCCGTAACTGGATTATCCTCTTGGAGAATTTGTACCGTTAGATATGCTTTAAGCTCAAAAGAGTTAAAGTGAAATAGTCCTTGTTAAGGTCAAAAGACGATTGGATTTACCATAAAACACAATTCTCTATAAGCACATGCATGTCTGAATTCCGCATTACTCATAGCCAATAGAGACGTAAACTCAGAAGGTGGACATAACCCCAACTTCTCAATTCTCATTGTTTTACATCTTACGAAACATTCTTTCTTTTTACTTTGCTATTTTCCATTTTGTCTTTATTACTTTGTTTACATTATTTTGCACGATAAAATCCCCCTTTTTTTACGAGATTTGCACCAAAAGTCTAGTAATCCTTGTTTACTTGTTGACCAAGCTATTCCCTGTGGGAACGATACTCAACCCAGTTGGGTTCTATATATGACTACGACTGCTTTACACTCTTACGAGAGCTGTAGATTGAGCTTTATCAAAAATTGGCTCCGTTGCTGGGGAATACGAGTGTCAATTAAGTTTATGATAATTACTAGAACCTTTGGTCAAAGATTCTCGTACTTTTACTTTTAGTTTTTGTTTTTGTTACTTGCAGGCTTTTATTCAGTGCATGCCCCATACTCAAAGTTCTGGTTAACCGTTATTACCTATCAATCCTGAACCACAACGTATTGGCAGAATGGAGGCACATGACGAAATTGAAAGGATGGCTGCTCAACAGGAACAGGTGAGACTAGCTGCTCTAGCCGCCGCTCAAGTACATCAATAGAATATTGATAACCCCGGGCGAGCAATACATCCTGACGACAAGGACCTACGTGATGACGAGTTACTAAACCCTAGACATGTTGCTGAGATCGCAACACCTGCCAACAGAAGAGGTCATCAAGCTCGGTTTAGGTATGATCGCCCACACATGCAACCAGCTTTTGACGACGATGATGATGATCTTGATGGAGCCGGAGCCACTGGAGCCATAATTCCTCCACCATTAGCGCCCGGAGCCAAGTTCAACATCACAAGCACCATGATTCAGTTCTTGCAACTCAAGGGATTATTTGGTGGACTAGCAGGCGATGATCCGAATATGCATCTCATCAACTTTATTTCTCCATGCAAGTCTTTTGACAATCCTGGTGTTGATCAGAATGCAATTCGATTACGTCTATTTCCATTGTCTCTGTCTGGAGAGGCAACTCTATGGTTGAATGGGCTGACTCCTGATTCTATTACAAATTGGAGGCAATTGAGAGATGCTTTCCTAGAAAGATTCTTTCCGCCATCCAAAAGAGCACAATTGAGAGATGAAATCAGCAACTTTCGTCAGCTTCCAACTGAAGCCCTTCATGAAACATTGGAGAGGTTCAAGACAAAGCTAACGAGATGCCCAAACCATCATATAACTAATGTTCACCTAATGGAGATATTATACAGAGCCTTGAATTCAATAACTAAACCAGTGGTGGATAATGCGGCTGGAGGATCTTTTATGGACCTCACCTTTGGTCAGGCAAGAAATATGCTAGATCATATGACGAAGCAAAGTAGAGCTTGGCATACCAGGGATTCTGAGGTAGCAAGCCCCACTTTATCTATTGGCATGACTACAGACCAAAGGAGAAGAGAAGAAGAACGTGATCAAGATATGGCACACATGAAAATAAAAGTGGATCTTCTTTCAAAACATCTATTATCAGGGAAGACCGAAAAAGTCAAAGCTATTGCGTCAAAAGGAAGAGACGAATCTGATTCGGAAGAAAAAGCAAACTACTTGAACAATCAGTGGGGTTTCCGAGGTAATACCCAAGGAAACCAAGGTCGGAACTATTATGATAAATCTGGAAACAAGGACCAAGGTAGTTGGTATAACAAGAATGACAAGAGTGGTTTGTACATTCCCCCAAGACGACGTGACACCACTACATCTGGTTCTGGAAGTATGGAAGACATGATGGCTAAACTATTGAAAGGAGTGGAAGCAACCAGCACTGGAGCAACGGAGGTAATAAATGACTTGTCCTCAATGAAACAATTGGTTGACTCACACTCCACTTCAGTAAAGAAAATAGAGCAGCAATTGAGACAACTTTCAGCAGCACTGTATCAATGAAAGGCCAGCACTTTACCTAGCGACACTGTGCAAAACCCAAGGAATGATGGGTCATGCATGACCATCACTACCCGAAGTGGTAAGGTGCTGGAAAATTCATCAAAAGAAAAGCAAGTGGTTGACGAAGTAGCGGACATTGATGACAAGGCAAAAGGAGAAGATTCCACAGAAGCTACCCATAACGTCCATGACGTCACACCGAGTATGATGCAGCCTCAAAAGGCTGAAAAACGGAAGCAATAGGAGAAGAAATCCGTGGAGAAAACAATTCCATACCCACCACCACCTTTTCCTCAAGGTTTGAAGAAAGTGACGGATGATACGAAGTTCAGCAAATTCATGACTATGTTAAAACAGCTGACCATTAATGTTCCATTGGTAGAGGTACTTGAACAAATGCCTGGGTATGCAAAATTTATGAAGGATCTTTTGACAAAGAAGCGGGAAGAAAGCTATGAGTCGAAAGATAATGTTCATCACTGCAGCGCAATCGCTACCCGATCACTAGTTCAGAAGAAGGCTGACCCCGGTGCTTTCACTATTCCTTGCACCGTTGGATCTTTGCATTTTGCCAAAGCATTATGTGACTTAGGAGCCAGCATCAATTTGATGCCATTATCCATTTACAAAAAGTTGGGGTTGGGTGATCCTACTCTAACCAATATGAGGCTCGTAATGGCGGATAGGTCAGTAAAATGACCTGTTGGTATTCTATGTGATGTATTGGTAAAGGTTTCTTCATTCATCGTTCCGATAGACTTCATTATTTTGTATTGCGAGGCAGACTCATAAGTTCCCATAATCTTGGGGCGCCCTTTCCTTGCTACAGGAAGTGTGCTCATTGATTTGAGAGCTAATGAGCTTTCATTCCGAATAAATGACGAAGTAGTTCGCTTTGATGTGTGCAAATCAATGAAGCAACCCAAAGAGCTGAACGTATTCTCGGTGGCTGATGTTTACTTTGATGATGAGTAAGAATTACTTGAAGAAGAACAAATCATTGAAGACCCATTGGCGATTGTGCTCATGAATGGAGAGAGTAAGGATGCTGAAAATTGCGAAGAAGCTATTTGTGCTCTATCGGGATTAGGGACATATCGCCATGCTCCCAAGAAGCTGGACCTTGATCTCAAAAATCGACCCACACCACCAGCTAAGCCATCTATTTAAGAACCACCCACGTTAGAATTGAAGGAGCTGCCTAGTCATTTAAAGTATGCATTCTTAGGAAACGGAAACACACTTCCAGTCATTGTGGCAGCAGATTTGGGTGAGCAACAAGTTGCAGCTCTCATTAATATTCTACGGAAGTATATAAGAGCCATTGGTTGGACCATCGCGGATATTATTGGTATTCCACCTGGGATTTGTACCCACAAGATTCATCTTGAAGAAAAAATGCACACCCACCATTGAGCATCAAAGACGTCTCAATCCACCTATGCAAGAAGTGGTGAAGAAAGAAATTATTAAGTGGTTAGACGCAGGAGTTGTGTATCCAATCTTCGACAGTACATGGGTAAGCCCGGTACAATGTGTTCCCAAGAAAGGAGGCATGACGGTGGTCGCGAATGAAAAGAATAAGCTTATTCCACTCAGACCCGTCACCGGATGGAGAGTATGTATGGACTACCGGAAGCTGAATTCTTGGACGCTCAAAGATCACTTTCCAATGCCATTTATGGACCAAATGCTAGATCGATTAGCAGGGAAAGGATGGTTTTGTTTCTTAGACGGTTACTGTGGCTATAATCATATTTGTATTGCCCCCGAAGACCAAGAGAAGACAACGTTCACATGCCCATATGGTACTATGCCCTTAAACGTATGCCATTCGTGCTATGTACGCCCAAGCCACCTTTCAATGTTGTATGATGTCCATTTTCTCTGATATGGTTGAAGATACTTTGGAGGTATTTATGGACGACTTTTCAGTTATTTGCGAGACGTTTGAATCGTGTTTGGCAAACCTAAGTATGGCGTTGCAAAGGTTTGTAGAATTCAACCTAGTGCTGAATTGGGAGAAGTGCCACTTTATGGTTAAAGAAGGTATTGTTCTTGGGCATAAAAACTCCAAAAGAGGAATTGAGGTTGATCAAGCTAAAATTGAAGTTATCGAGAAGCTACCACCTCCAATTTCTGTGAAGGGAGTCCGTAGTTTCCTCGGTCATGCAGGATTCTATCGGTGGTTCATCAAAGACTTCTCCAAAATTGCTAGTCCATTATGCAAACTTTTGGAGAAAGATGCAAAGTTTGACTTCAATGAAGAGTGTTTAAAGGCATTCAAATGCCTCAAAGAAAAGCTAATTGAAGCTCCTATCATGGTAGCACCAGATTGGTCTTTACCGTTCGAAGTCATGTGTGATGCTAGTGGGGTAGCCGTTGGTGCTGTACTTGGCCAGAGGAGGGAGAAATTATTCCATCCTATCTACTATGTGAGCAAGGTCCTGAACGAAGCCCAAAAGAACTACACTATCACAGAACAAGAGCTCCTAGTGGTTGTGTATGCGTTTGAGAAGTTTCGTGCTTATTTGTTGGGAACCAAAGTGATCATTCATACAGACCATCCAGCTCTAAGATATCTAATGACAAACAAGGATGCAAAACCAATACTAATTCGATGGGTCTTGCTGCTGCAAGAATTTGATTTCGAGGTTAAGGATAGAAGAGGTTGCGAGAATCAAGTGGCTGATCATCTATCTAGACTCAAAAACGAGCATATGGCGCAGCCTGAAATTGAGAATGATGATGCATTCCCTGACGAAGAGATCTTACCGACGATAATGGAAGGGTTACCATGGTATGCCGACTTTGCGAATTTTGTGGTGAGTAATGTGATACCTGCAAACTTATCTTACCATCAAAAGCAGAAGTTTATGCATGATGTAAAACACTACTTTTGGGATGAGCCATATTTGTTTCAACGATGCGCGGATGGTGTTATCCGACGATGTATATCCCATGTATAGGTGCATGATATATTGGAAGCATACCACACTTCCCAAGTTGGGGGACATCACGCAGATAATCGGACAGCGATGAAGGTATTGCTAAGTGGATATTATTGGCCTTCGATATTCAGAGATGCCTATGACTTTGTGAGAAGATGTGACCAATGCCAGCGACAAGGTGCAATTTCGAAACACCATGTGATGCCTATGTCGAAAATTCTTGAAGTAGAGCTCTTTGATGTATGGGGTATTGATTTCATGGGTCCATTCGTAAATTCGTTTGGAATGAAGTACATCCTAGTTGATGTAGATTATGTCTCGAAGTGGGTTGAAGTAGTAGCGTTGGCCGACAATGAGGGAAAGCGTGTTGTTGCATTATTGATGAGAAATATCTTCTCTCGCTTTGGAGTACCATGTACTATCATAAGCGATGGAGGATCTCACTTTTGCAACAAGCTATTCAAATCCGTGTTGGCAAAATATGGTGTCAAGCAACATAATGTAGCCACACCTTATCACCCACAAACTAGTGGACTGGTAGAGGTTTCCAATAGAGAGATCAAGCAAATCCTTCCTAAAATGGTAAATGCTAATAGGAAAGATTGGTCTCAGAAGCTGGACGATGCACTATGGGCATATAGGACTGCATTCAAAATGCCAATTGGCATGTCCCCGTATAAGCTAGTTTATGGGAAGGCCTGTCACTTGCCCATTGAGCTTGAGCATAAGGCATTGTGGGATTTGAAGCAACTTAATATAAATTGGGATGATGCAATGAATCTGAGATTGGAGCAACTGAACGAGATGGATGAATTCCGTCTATACACTTATGAAAGATCGGACCTCTACTAGGAGAGGATGAAAAAGTATCATGATCAACGGATTTTCCAACGAAAGTTTCAAAAGAATGATATGGTAATTCTCTTCAATTCTAGACTAAAGTTATTCCCAGGTAAGTTAAGTCCAAGTGGTCTGGTCCATACAAAGTTAACCAAGTCTACTCGTCTGGAGTAGTTGAGTTAGAAGACAATAATGGTGTTGTTTTCAAAGTGAATGTCCAACGAGTTTAACCTTATATCGGTCCTCTTGATTCGATAAATTATATGGCCATAATTTATCTCGACGAAGTTTAAGTACTCGAGGTAACTATGTCGTGCCGCGACAATAAATCAAGCGCTAGATTGGAGGCAACCCATCGTTTATCGTTTTTCATTTTTTTTCTTTTGTTCTAGTACGTGTTTTGCTTTTGATAAATAAAAATCCAAAAATAAGAGTCGTGCCACGACCAAAACTAAGGCGCTTGATGGGAGGAAACCCATCGTTCTAATCGTTTTCATTGGTTTTGAGCAAATGTAGGTGCAAGAGGTATAAAACGAGGAGATCGGTTTCAAATTTTGATTTGGACGTATTGCACGTTAAAGGTGGTAAGTTAGGAATGAAGAAGCAAAAGGATATGGATTGGGAATTGCTTATGAAAATATAGGCAACGAACAAGGCTAGGCCTAGGTAAAACTAGGCCACGAACAAGGCAAGGCCTATACTATGGCCTAAGGTCTCGGAATCTAGTGTGCCATAGCATAGGCGCCGCCCATTCCCAAGTATTCCATAGCATAGGCGCCACCTATGCCAATGCGTTTTATCTCTGAATTTCATATGCTAAGTGAAAGGCGCCGCCTATGCCAAACAATGCTTTGCAAAAGGCGCCGCCTATGCCAAGCATAGGCAAAGCAAAAGGTGCCGCCTATGGTCACTTCTTGCCTCCAAATCCGATTTTAAATGGGTCAAAACCCAACCCAACCTTCTCCTATAAATATGAGACTTAGCCTTGAACCAAAAACACAGTGGAAACCTAGCTTAAGCGCCGCCTATAGTCTCCAAATCCTCTCCAAAATTTTCCTTTTGCTCTTTTTCTCCACAAGAACATCATCCAAAGTCATCAATCAAGTAAGTGCTACTTTGTTCTTCATTTACATTCCGTAAGTACTTCACTACTACGCCTATTATGAATTGTTGAATCTTGAAGTAGTATTGGTGATTTGAATGTGATTGAATTGTAGTGATACAACTAAGTGAGTAAATGAATACGTAAGGATGATCTTAACATGTTTCCAACTTGAATTTGATTTTGATGCACTGTCATACTTTTGCGGAATTGACATGGTCACAAAAATTGCATAATCTCGTCAATAGAAAGCTTACATGTTGGAATAACTTGTTCATCAAGATGAGAATTATGGTTGACTACCAACATAGGAGGTTGTGATTATTTTTAAATGCTATACCTTGATTCCATCTCTATGTAGTAGTCTTATATGAAAGTATTGCCAAGATTACAAGAAGTATGACTGCACTGATTTTATGGTTGGAACATATCACATAAACGTATATCGATGAAGTCTGAGTAATCGACATCATTCACTTCACTAGTTTGTACCAACAAATTAAGTGTGGGGTGGTGCCCCTACTGCTTGTTTATAGATTGTATCCATCGAGGTGACGCTAACATGAATATTGTTTTAATCTTAGGTACAATGGCACCCAAAGAAAGACAAGGCAAAGATAAGGCAACCACTTCCCAAAAGGGCAAGAAAAGAGGCCGAAAAGAGCAAGGAGAATCATCCTCGATGAAAATACCACGCCGCATGTTCGGAATTAAATGGGTTTTAGAGGAGGAAGCAAAGGAATGGTATAGGAACAACAAAGAGAAGAAATATGTTCATGTGGACTTGATAAACAAGGAAAGCCTAGCAAACAAAGAACCGTGCATGTTGGCCAAAATCATGGCGTTACATCTTGATTTCATCTTCCGGGACATGGGAGAATGCAATCTCAATTTAACAAGAGAATTCTATGCCAACTGGTCACCGAAAACCACAGGAAGTGAGGTCAAGATTCGGGGCCATGTTTTACAACTCAATGCGGATTTCTTCAACTCCTTTCTTGGGTTGCCTGCTGTTGATCCATCACCATTCAAAGAGCTGTACAGTAGACCTCCATATAGAGCCATTCGACACACACTCTATGGAACAAGATCCATGGCACGGTGAAGTAGACACAAGGACACCGGTCGGCACAACACCTTCCCATATGCTCCTTTGAATAGGGAAGCAAGGATATGGTTGCACATAGTCAACTCTTGCCTCATTCCAGGGATGTAATACACAAAAATAACAAGAGATATAGTGTGCTTGGTATATTCATTGATGATGAATGTCCCTATGAACATTAGGGCAATCATTCGATCTACAATGCGGAAGGCCAGGCTACACAAGCGGTCCCATTTCAGCTTCGGCAATCTGTTGACTGCAATCTTGAGGAAGGAAGACATCGAAGAGGAACCGATTGATCACAAACTCCCACACAATCCGAAGAAGGTTGACCTCACAAAGGTCAAAGATGCTGAATCAACACATGGCGTCAACCTTACTACGGCAGAGAGACATGCTCCAAATGAGAGTTTCTTTCGCCATATGTATGGCATGACTCGGTTTACAAAGATGAGTGGAGGTCGTGTTCCAACTGCTGCAGAGATCCAACAGCTGGATCATGACTATCCAATGAATGTGCATGCAAGGGAGATGTGTGGAGTAGGTACATATTTTGAGGAACCTCTTGATGACGATGTGCCAACCGATGATGATCGACGAATGCCAGACACCGATGTGGAGAAGAATTCTGATGACTCCAATGATGATTCTGACGAAGGGGGTATGAACCCAGACATAGAGGAGGAGTCCGAATAACTAGGTTCTTCTTATTTATTTTCCACTGAGGGCAGTGTGTCCCGTCTAAGTGTGGGGTGGTGGTATTTGCATGCTATACTCCTTTATCCGTATTTGCATTTATGTTTGTTTGCTTAGCTTAGTTTTTTTTCGTTTTTCGTTTTTTTAGTAGTAAATTTTTTTTTTTACTTAACTTCACATGAAATTATTCTAAGAGGCAGCATGAGATTATGACAAGAGATTGTGCTAAAATCATGACTATTGAGACGTTTAGGTTCTAGTTGTGACTCACTATGTGATATTTATATGGTTTAATTCCTTCAAATGTTGGGACAAGAGTCTATACTACTCCCAATAAAGTCGACCATGTGCCTTGTGTGTGTGAGATAATAGTATATTCTATGTTTGTGGCTGATGCTAGAACTTTCCTGGTGTGTGTGAAGCGAAAATAAAGAATGTGAGTTTAGGAGATGATTTAGGCATTTCTTTGGCAACCTATACTTGTGTACCTTCATATTACCTACCCGTGGACATTATCCTAGTTAACCCCTTTTGAGGCTTTAATCCTATTTTCTTTGACAACCTCATATGTAAGCCTAATCCATTTTTTTCAAGACCATAATTTGATCCAAATTCCTAAGTGCTTTAAAGTGTAAAAAAAAAAGAGGAAATTGGGTGAGTATGATGCTTTAGAATGTAATGGTGCTTGAATTTGTTATGAAAAAGAATTGCTATCATAAGAGGTGTTATGAAAAGAAAAAAAAAAGGAAAGGAAAACTGAAAAGTTAGTTATGTTTAAAATTGAAAAACAAAGGTGGAGAAAAGGGGTGGTAGAATAAAAGAAAGTAGAAAGGTTGTTTGAAAGAGAGTATTAATGGCATAATGTGATGTATTAAAGCGCTTAGGAACATAGTCACTATTTCTAGCCAAAATAGTCCTACCCGTCCCTTAGCCTACATTACAACCTGTAGAAGACCTATTTGATCCTAAGCTTAGCATTCTGACATTTAGTGGAGCATTACACTAAGGGCAAGCCTATGGTCATGAGTTGCAACATATGAATTCTTTGTGAGAGTGAGAGCAAGGATAATCCTATACCCATGCTTCGAAAAATTGAAATACTTAAGAGTGATTATGGGTGATATATGGTGAGACACACATGGTTGATGAGTTTTGGGTAGTTGTGTATGATTCTCTATGCCTTAACTTTTGAATACGAATTAACCATCATCACGAGTCTATGTTGGAGGTTGAATTGTTTCTACTAATGATCAGAAAACTACTCTTTGTTAATGATTGCCGTGCCTGTCTTGATGAATATTTTGTGTTGTTACTGTGAAACTCTTAGTAAATGTGTAGATGGACATGATAGTTTGTTCGAGGACGAACAAAGCTTTAAGTGTGGGGTGCTGATGATAGGCGAAATTACACGCCTATAGTGCTATATTTTACCCATATTTTATCTAAGTTTTGAGAACAAATTATATAATTCATGCACTTTTAGTCCTTTTTCCTGTAAGTGAGCTAACGAACATGATTAGCAAGTTTTCAGGAATAAATGATGCAGAATTCAGCATTTTATGGATAACTTGACGCCAAAGAAAGCTTCACGAAGGAAGAAAGGGGAACCTTGGACGCCAAGGACAAAAAGTGGCGCATAGAAAATCTGTCCCGGGCAAAAACAACAATTCTGAAGACTTTGGGGACTAGCATTAACTTAGTAGGATTAGGATAATGATACATTAACCTAGTAGGATTGAGTTAAGTAATGCATTAGCTTAGTAGGAATAAGATATGGGTGTTATAAAATACCCTATTTTGCTAGAGATTTTTATCATTCACTACAATAATTCTCATTCTACTTCTTCCACAACTTACAACTCGGATTATAATTCTTCCATTAATTCTACTTTTTATTCTTCTTCTATTCATCTACTCAATTCTTAATTCCCACAACAAGAGAACGTTACTTTGCAAAGAAGTCACGCCTAACGCCTAGCACACCTTACTACACGAGATTTTTTATTGTGGTATAATAATAATGTCGATTGTGATTTCCTTCGCACTCATGGGTAACTAAACTTCTCTGTTGGGGTTATGAAAACCATATGAGATACTATCTATTGCTATGAGTTTGGGAATTTGTGATACGTATGCTACTTATATCATTATTCTCTTCATCTTAATCTAAATTCTTTGTGGTTGCAAATGCATAGAATACGCCAGTATAGCATTAACTTGTTCGAAAGAAAAGTTATATGTCTGGAAAAAAGATAATGTCAAGGTAATAGGGTCCCATACCCTATTAAAATGTTAGTGCCGTAACTGGATTAACCACTTGGAGAATTTGTACCATTAGATATGCTTTAAGCTCAAAAGAGTTAAAGTGAAATAGTCCTTGTTAAGGTCGAAAGACGCTTGGATTTAGCATAGAATACAATTCTCTATAAGCACATGCATGTCTGAATTCCGCATAACTCATAGCCAATAGAGACGTAAACTCAGAAGGTGGACATAACCCCAACTTCTCAATTCTCATTGTTTTACATCTTACCAAACATTCTTTCTTTTTACTTTGCTATTTTCCATTTTGTCTTTATTACTTTGTTTACATTATTTTGCACGATAAAATCCCCCCTTTTTTACGAGACTTGCACCAAAAGTGTAGTAATCCTTGCTTACTTGTTGACCAAGCTATTCCTTGTGGGATCGATACCCAACCCTGTTGGGTTCTATATTTGACTACGACCGCTTTACACTCTTACGAGAGCTGTAGATTGAGCGTTATCAAAATACCAAAAAATGATCTCCAATGCATTTCTTCAACATGGATACATGGAATATCAAATGAACGGAATCCAAACTTGCAGGAAATTCTAGCTCATAAGTAATTGCACCAATCTTTCTCAGAATCTGATATGGCCCTATATTGCGAGGGCTCAATTTACACCTTTATCCAAACCGCATAACTCTTTTCATAGGAGAAACCTTGAGAAATACCCAATCACCAACTTCAGACTCTAATTCTCTTCTTCGAATATCGGTATAGGACTTCTGACGACTCTGAGAAGTCTTGAGTCATTCTCTAATAATCTTCACTTTCTCCATCGCTTGATGAACAAGATCATGACCATATAACTGAGTCTCACCCACTTCATTCCATCCTATCAGAGACCTAAATCTCCTTCCATACAAAGCCTCAAAAGGAGCCATCTTGTTGCTGACATGGTAACTATTATTGTAAGCAAATTCTATCAGTGACAGGTGATCTACCCAAAAACCTTTGAAATCAATGATACATGCCCACAACATATCCTCGAGGGTCTGAATGGTACGCTCAGCTTGCCCATCCGTCTGAGGGTGGAAAGCTATGATCAAATTCACATTTGTACCTAACCCCTTCTGAAAAGATCTCCAGAACTGCGATGAAAACTGCGTACATCTATCAGATATAATGGACACTGGTGCCCATGTAACTGAACTATCTCCTCAATATAAATCTTAGCATAACCGTCTCCCAAATAATTAGTACTCACAGGCAAAAAGTGGGATGACTTTGTGAACTGATCTACAATTACCCATATAGAATGATACTGGTTTTGGGGTCTCGTAAGTCCTGTAATGAAGTACATGTTTATCTTCTCCCACCTCCATACAAGTAGAACTATCTCTTGGGAAGTACCACCTGGCCTCATGTGTTCTACCTTCACCTGTTGACAGTTCAAACACTTTGACACAAAATCAGCTACATCACGTTTCATGTTATTCCACCAATACAAGGTTTTCATATCATGGTACATCTTAGTAGAGCCTGGGTGAACGATATACCTCGAAGTGTCTGCATTATAAAGGATTATTTCCCACATTCCATCAACATTCCGAATGGACAACCTACCCTGTAATCTCAGAATACCATCACCACCAATTTCAAATGACATAACCTTTTGTTGACCCACATCTTTCTTGATTTGCATCAAGATGGGATCTTCAACCTGCTTCTCCTTAACTTCAGCACAAAGGGATGATTTGGCTAACTCATGAAAAATTACACCTCTATATTTGGAATCTAAGAGTCACACTCCCAGATTTGCAAGGCGGTGAATATCCTTCACCATCTCTTTCTTTCCTTCTTCTACGTGAGAAAGGCTGCCCATAGGCAACCTGCTAAGGGCGTCGGCTATAATATTTACCTTGCCTGGTTGGTAATGCAGGCTTATATCATAATATTTCAGAAACTCCATCCAGCGCCTCTACCTGAGGTTCAATTCCTTCTATGAGAAAACATACTGCAGACTCTTGCGATTAGTGAAGATATCAACTTGAACACTGTACAAGTAGTGCCGCCAAATCATAAGTGTAAACACCACATCCGCTAACTCCAAATCATAGGTGGGTTAGTTCCGCTCGTGAACCTTTAACTGCCAAGATGCATAAGCCACTACCTTAACATGCTGCATCAACACACAACTAAGTCCCACACTGGATGAATCATAGTATACCACAAAGCCATCTACACCCCCGGGAAGGGTCAAAACAAGAGCAATGGTCAGTTTGTCATTCAACTTCTCAAAACTATTCTCTCACAGATCAGACCACATAAACTTTACCTTTTTCAGAGTTAATTTAGTGAGTGGAGCAGCTATGGAAGAAAAATCTCTACCAACCTTCTGTAATAACCCGCCAAACCCAAAAAACTCAGAATATCGGTTGGAGTTGTGGGTCTGGGCCATTTTCTCACTACATCAACTTTCTGAGGATCCACTCTAATCCCGTCACTGGACACAATATTTCCTATGAAGGAAATTGCATCTAACCAGAATTAACACTTAGAAAATTTGGCATACAGCTAATGATCCTTAAGGTTCTGAAGAATAATTTGGACGTGATTGGCGTGGTCCTCTTTACTTTTTGAATAGATTAGAATATCATCAATAAATACAATAAAGAACAAGTCAAGATATTGACGGAATACTCTATTCATAAGATCCATCAAGGTTGTAGGGGCGTTGGTCAACCCGAAGGATATGACTAGAAATTTATAGTGACCATATCGAGTTTGGAAGGTTGTCTTGGGTATGTCTGACTCCCTAATTTTCAACTGATGATAACCCGAATGAAGGTCTATTTTTGAAAAACACTTGGCACCCTGAAGCTGGTCAAAAAGATCGTTAATGCTAGGCAGAGGATATTTATTTTTAATTGTGACCTGATTCAGCAGACTGTAGTCTATGCACATACGAAGAGAACCATCTCTCTTTCGCATGAAAAGTACAGGCGTGCCATAAGGAGACATGCTGGGGCATATAAAACCGTTATCTAGGAGATCTACTAACTGTTCTTTCAACTAATTTAGTTCTGCATGAGCCATTCTATATGGTGGAATGGAAATAGGACGAGTGTCTGGAAACACATCATTACAAAATTCAATCTCCCTATTAGGTGGTATTCCTGGAAGATCATTTGGAAAGAATTCTAGGAATTCTTTTACTACAGGAATAGATTGAAGAGGAAGACTCTTGGCATTGGAGTCCTTAACTCAGATAAGGTGGTACAAGCAACCTTTAGAAATAAGTATGTGGGCTCTAAGATATGATATAAAGCGCCCTCTGGGTGATAAAGAATGTCCTTCCCACTCTATCACTGGTTTATTCGAAAATGAAAAAGTGACCTTTTGAGTCCTACAATCTAATGTGGCATAGCATGAATGGAGCCAATACATTCCCAAGATAGCATAAAAAGTAACCATATCTAACTATGTGAGATCTTCTAATGTATCCCAGCTACCAATAGTCACAACACAACCCCTGTACACCATGGAAAAGTACGATGCTGCTAAGCTACACTACCCTGTGACTGAGTATCCTGAGCTCTAGTTCTATGGTTAGTCTGTAAACTCTAAGATCATCTGTTTGCAGGTGGTCGGGGTACTAAGGCACTGGCAGTAGACTGCGCATTACCCTAATTCATTGTTTCTGCCATTTATTTCCTCACTTACTGCTTAAGGCTGACTGTGAATCTGGTTGTCCTATCTGGCTCTTTGTTCTTGTCTTTCAACCTCCCTAGCTTCAGAGATCTTTTTCTTTTTCTCTTCTACTAGTTGCATAAGAATGGACAGCCTAGCAAAGTCTAACTCTTTATTAAACATTGCCCCCTAGCACTCAAGCACTAGGTTATCAGAAAGGTCAGATGCAAATTTTCTCATCCAGGCTCTCATATTACTAGTCAACGCTGGTGTATAGCAGGCTAGTTTATTAAACATCTAAGTGTACTCCTGGACACTCATACTGCCCTACGTCAGATTCATAAACTCTTCCACTTTGGCCTTCCTCAACTCTAGAGGAAAGAATCAATCAAGGAAAGCTTTCACAAATAACTGTGAGCTCAATACACTCACCTTTTGCATCCTCCCAGTCGGCATACCACTGATTCGCAATATCCTTAAGCTGATAAGTTGCTAGTTGCACCCCTTCAACCTCATCCACATGCATTTCCTTAAAGATCTTCTCCATCTCATCCATAAACTCCTATGGATCTTCCTTCACCTTGGTGCCAGTGAACTTAGTTGGGTTTATTTTTATGAAATGTCCGACCCTAGTAGCCTTAGATGTAACAAATGTAGACCCAATATCTTCTGATCATTGAGCCTGGTTAACTACCAACAGTGTCCGTATATGAATAGACCATCTGAATTTTGCATTTGAAATATCTCTCTGAGTAGTTGGGGGATAGTTGACATTAGTCTGCAAAGCCTGAGGTGTATTGGTCGGGAGTGGAGGGACTCCTGGAGTAGGGATCGGTTCTAAAGTATGAGCTCTGTTACGGGTCCACATCCCATTGGTGGGACAGACCACATCTTCCTGAGAATTCTGATCGATGATACGTTGTGGAGACATAACTAGGTTTCTGAAATACAAGAGATCATTGATTAGGGGACAGTTCAGACTCTAAAGCACGAACTAAATCACAAAAAAGGGAAACATTTCATAAATTCCTAGTATCCTCTTGGTTATAAGTGTGGCACGCTACAAACCCATAACCAAGACTCTACCCGTTGCGATTTCGCAGACACCCTAGGACCATGAACCATGCTATGATACTAAGATTGTCATGACTCGAACTGGGTCCCTGGCCTTGAAGAGCATTCCCAAACTCGAAGGCCCAGAACTCCCTCTATCTATCTAGTAATCATACACATAATTCATATGATCAAAGTAATACGGAATAGGCACAATAATACAAAAACATAGTCAACAATTTTAAATAGTTAAAGGCCTGAAAACATGCCCAAAAATATTTAATAAACATCTGAAATAGTCTGTGAAATATCTGCTGGCATACTATCTGAATAACTGGAACAAGGCCCCCAGCAGACCAAAAACCATACTGAAATAAATACCTAAATGACTAGGCCTTCCGAAGCAAAGAAGGCTCACCAACTAAACTCTGAGACAACCCTGTCTATAGACTCTACTGAGGACCTGGACTCCAAGACTGTGCCTAAGTACCTGGGAGGAAGGGGGTCAGCACAATTGTACTGGCACGCGAAGCAATCCAAAATAGAGGAATTGAACATATATATATATATATATATATAATATGTGAGAGAAGGGGGTCATCAAACATTATGCATAAAACAGTTTTTTAAAACACATAGGCACCGTCTGAAAACATGTAGCCTATTTGTAAATCTCAAACTCTAATCTGTGTATTACTTCTGAGTTAGGTGGTATCCCCTACAGGTCTGATATTCCATAGGCTATATGGAATCCACCATTGACTTGGCGGGGAAACCTCCAACCCGAGTGTCCTGCAAGAGTTGGAGTTCCTAAATCTGATACGCCATACGACACTTAAGTCGGGGTATAATAATATACCCGGGTCGGCAAACCACAATTTTAGGAAATCAGTTGCTTAAACTCAAGCCCTTTTCAGGGAACCACCTAACATTTTTGTATGCCCATTTTTAACGTTTTTGGTACATGCAACATTCTGAATGTCTAAAATATCTATTAGTCTGAGTTTGATATGGCATTGGTCTGAATTGGTATCGTCATATAAAGACTTGCAAGTCATGAATTTTGAGCCATAATACATTAGATTTCACGTTTAGAAAACCAAGTCAAAATTATGCAAAAACTTCATCCACATATGGTGATCTAGTGCCTTTAGCAAATCCATGCACTCTTTCATTACATGCATTATAAATATTAAACATTCATACTAGATTCCCTCTTTACTGATTTAAAACCACCTTTAAATCATAACAAAAGTTCAATCATTTTATATAGTGCTTTCCAAGGATACATTGCAAAACAATTTATATGCTACGAAAAATCTAAAAAATTCATAATAAGAGGGAATTCATGAAAAAACGTTCTCTCAACAAGAATTCATTCTTAAATACATGGTTTCATACATTCATATTCTCAAATCACTTTGGGGAAGGTCAAAATCCCAAAACAAGAATGTTAAAGCATTTAATACATGAATATATACATAGATTCAAAAACCCCATTCTAAAACATGATTTTTCTATGCCCATGAGAATTGAGGAAAACCCCGCGTACCTCTATTTATGAAAATAATGGGTGCTTCTTGAAGCCCATGGATTGGGGATTCCGAATCTCTAATCAATTTTGAAAACCCACGGTTGAATCTTAATTTATTTGGGTATTTAGTTTGAAACCCTTGGGAGTGTTATTTTGAATTTTAGATGAATGTGGATGTATTTTGGAGTATTAGGGACTGAATTTCTTGTTTATTGCTGAATAAGGGTGGGAAAATGACCATTTTGCCCCAAAAATGGAGTGTTTAAGTCACTTGAAACCATAAGATATGCGCTGCATATGATATCGCCTATATTTACATAGGCGCCGCATATGATATTGCCTATATTTACATAGGAACCACATATGATATCACCTATATTTATATAGGCACTACATATGCTATCGCATATGCTTTCCAATGGCCATGTGCAATTGGTTAGGCGATTCATTCTACTTTGAAAGGCCATAACTTCTTTCTCGGGTGCTGGATTTTAGCAAAATTGGTATTGTTGGAAAGCTAACTCAAAACCCTATCATTTTACACATAGTAGACTCTATAATTCGACATATACAAAGAGTCATGGTAATATAAGTTGACACAAATTATAATGTCCACTTAAACTTAATCGATTGAAGTAGTTTACAACTCGTCCTTGAGTCAAAGGACCTCTATGGTTTAAATTATAGCTTGAATGGATTCACATACTAAGTAAATAATTAACATGCCATATTGGCATAGGATTTATGACTTTGGAATTATCAACACATTGGAATCATGGTCTATATTATAGGACGAAATGTGGGGCGTTACAGTAAAATACTCATGAACCCATGTGTCCCTCCTTATATTATGTAAAATACTCATGAAATATTTTTAAATATCGCAAGTATTCTGATAAATTACATGAACTTTATGTGGAACCAGAATAAAAAGGGGATCTTGGTCCATTGATGGTTGTGGGCGCCATTGTTAACCTTCTTGGGTTGGGATCTTCGTCACCTCTCATGACATTAAATTTTCAACTTTTTGTTGTTGAACTTTTACTATTATTATTATTATCATTCTGTTTTTCCATCCACTATCCTTTATCTGTTTTGGAGCTCAACAAATTCATATGTTTACCGAAAAGTCCTGCAATCATAGGTAACACTTGTTACAAAAGGTGACTCCAAGCTATGGGTTCAAAACCTTTACTATTTTTATAATGTTCTGTGCCAACTTCATATTTTGGTATTATCACCACAAAGAAGAGCTTTCGGATTTTTCAGAGAAGATCATGAGCTCAGAATTTTAAGACTTGCAATTCCACATACGCTGCACTTTATATGTAATCTGTATCAATAATACTAAATTAAAATAAATTGTTTATTCCTTCATTTGATCCACTACTCCTGTATGGGTGCATCGTATTGGAATTATTGATACAAATTGCTACTAATTTTTTTGATGATTAGGTAACGAAAATGGGCGCGAGCCGTTAAAGATGATACATTCTTTTCTTTCTTTCATTTTCAATTAAGATTGGGTTGGAGTGAAGTATACCACCTAACGAGCCTATTCTTAGCAAGATCAAAATGAACATTGGATGAACGTCCGGACATTAAGAGGGGGTGGGGGGATTAAAAACTAAAGATGGGGAAATTTTGTTCTTTATTTTAAATTCTTTTCCACTTTTTTTACTTTTATCCTTCAATTATTTTTGAATTTCTAGTTTTGATGTTTGTGATTTTTGATTTATCATATTTAAATATCAATTTGCTGCAATATCTATTTTTAATTTTTTATTTATTTATGAATAATCAACGTTTTCGTTCATTAAGTTCGTATTTGAACTGCCGTAGTTAAAACGCCACAATATTCTTCTATTTTGGATTAATGTTCTCAATGATGAATCGGTGATTCGATATCCTTTTCCTTTTGTGATGGAACGGAAGAAAAATAATGGACAGGTGATGCCTTGAGTAGATCTTTCATCATATTCATAAATTTACCATAATTATTAGTTATTGGACCATTAATTAACCATTTATTAGGTTAATTATTTATGGTTATTTCATATATTTTTTTTTGGGGCGAAAGAAAAATTGTTATTCCAACCAGAACATTTTGAGTACAATTTTCTATCCTTTCTAACTATTACAATGTCAATACATTACATCAGCTAAGGGTAATAGTTCAATCTTGCTAGTTCATCTTGCCATCATTTCTGTTTCTGGCCTTTGATGTGTACTTGAAAACAAATATCTTTGATCAACTTGGCATTGTTCTTGCATTGGTTCTTGAATCTGCGTGCATTTCTTTCAATCTAGAGTTGATAAACCGTAGAAGCAAACAATCATATTAGGATCTATGATCTTTCCTTTGAGATGTGTGTTCTATTAATCAGCAATTTCACTTCATATGCCCATGCGTGCACCTGTCTAGGGATATTCATCCACTTCAACAGAGTTCTACAGGTTTTCCCGGAATAATTACATTAAAAATATAGATGCTGAAAAGTTTCTTAGCTCCCTGAACAACATAGGATACAACCAGCAACTACATTGATGCCCCATTTCTCAAGCCTCTCAACTGTTGCTAACTACCATGAATAGCCAACCATGTTATAAATTGGAGCCTTCGAATAATCCCTACCATCTCAACCAAGCTTTTCCAAGCGATCTTGAGTTATTAGGGCAGTGATGAGTAATACAATTTTCTAATACTGAAGTTTGACCCAACTGTGAACTATGTTAGGTATTGCAATAAGTTGGCAGCTGGGAGCACCTGTCTAGCATCAAATATTTTCCTAACAAACCAACATGCTTTTTTAGGTGTGTGCACTGTCTCTATGTCCCTCCCCTTAATATAGGTATTTTGGATCCATTTGACCTACAAAGTGTCCTTCTTATGTGACAATGCCCATCATAGCTTACATAGAGCTGCTTTATTCCATCTCGCAAACTCAATTATGTTAGTCCTTCAGCAGCTTTAGGTAGACACATAGTATCCCAAGCAACCAATGATTTCTGTAAGTTTACAATACCACTTGTCCAGAGGAATACCCTGTAGATATGTGTTACCATGGTGTAACGTCCCGAAATTTTTCCTAGCTAAATTTTATCACTAAAGAATAAAGCATTGGTTTCTAGGATGATTTATACTCATTTACCTATGGAATTCCTTATATTTCAACTTTTCATTACATAGATGATCGAATAAGTTTTCCATCGACATAAGATTCATCCAAAATGGACACTCGAAGAAGGAGTTATGGTTAATTTAAGTCCTAGTCGTAAAACATCGATATTCCTGTCCTTGGCGCATCGCGGAGACAGTGTATATTATGATGATCAATTTTCAGTGGAACTCCTCGATGGTGGCACATCACGAAGTGGGCCAAATTCTCTTTCACCAAATTTCAGTGAGCCACCGCGATAGTGGCGCGACACGGTGGCCAATTAAATTAGGCTCCCATTTGGAATTGTACAGTTTTATTCAGAAGTTAGAAAGGATATTTTGGAATTTTTCCAAGCCTTTTAAAACATCCAAACAATAGATTTAGGGCATTTACCAGCATAATATATGTTTTCATAAAGATTTCCCTCAAACAAAAATCCTAGTCTTGCAAGTCTTGATGTAACGACACCAATTAAGATTATGCCATGATAATTCATAACAAAATAATATGTATGTTTGAAATCACACTTTTCAGATGTTGAAACTAGAAAAAATGCATGATTCAGAACAGGATAAAATTGGGAATAAAGAGAGCTTAGGTGGTTCCCCGAAGAATGCATGAGTTTAGACAACTCATTTCTAAAAATCATGATTTGCCGATCTTGGTGTATTATATTACGCTGGCCTAGTTCCATGTGGCATATCAGAATTAGAAACTCTAACCCTTGTGGAACACTTGGGTTGAGGGGTTCCCTGCTGAGTCAATGGCGAGTTCCATACGGCCCGTGGGATTTTAGACTTGTAGGGGTGTACCACCTAACTCATAAATAATACGAAGACCAGAAATTACTTTTGATAAGAATGATTAATTATTTTTTTTTTAGAAAGTTCCCTTGTGTTTTAGAACTATTTCATGTTTTCTACTTTAGAAAATTTCTCTCCAACTATTTATTTATGTACAAGCTTTATTTTCGATTACCTTGCATTCTAGTACATCTGTATTGACCCCCCTCCTCCCTTCATTTCTGAGGATCAGTCTAGGGGTCCAAAAAAGTAGTACATTTTTACCAGACAGAGTTCCAGTGTCCAGTTGGTGAGCCTTCTCTATTCCAGAAGGCCTGTTTACTTTCAAATGACTATTATTAGACATGGTTTTTTTGGTCTACTGGGGCCTTGTCCCAGTTTCAAGATTTTGCTAGCAATCATGTAGTAGAGATTTCGTAGATGGTTTCTAGATGTTGTTAGATTGTTTTGGATTGTCCCTTTCTATTATCGAATTTATATTTGATGCATGACCATGGTTCTGTTGTATTTAGTATTCCCCCATTTCTTTGATATATGATTGATATGCATGATAACCAGATAAAGAAGGAAATTCTGGGCCTTTACAGTTTGGGATGCTTGTCAAGGCTAGGGCCCTGGTTCGGGTTGTGACTAACTTGGTATCAAAGCATGGTTCATGGATCCATGGTGTCTGCAAAATCGGATTGGGTAGAGTCTTATTTATGGGTGTGTAGAGCTCCACACTAATATGCAGGAGGCTACTGGGCGTTTAGGAATGTTTCGCCTCTTTCTGATTTAGTTCGTGCTTTACAGTCTGACATAGAATTGTCCCCTAATCAGTGATCTAGTGTATTTCAAAAAATAGTCCTGCCTTCACATCTTTCTAACAACCAAGATGCTCCGGATGATGAAGTCCGCCCCACCCATGGGATGCATACCAGTAATAGAGCACACACCCCCAGAGTCTGTCCCCACTTTGGGAGTACCTTCAGTCCCGACCAGTCCTCCTTGATCTCCTAGGAAAAATGTTAAACGTCCTTAGTCTTCCCAGAGGGACATATTAAATGTAGAATTTAGATAATCCATTCACATATTTTCACAACTACTAGCCACACAAACTCTGAGGTTGGAGGATACTGAGTCTGCATTTTTTACTTCAGGGGATAGTATGGTGGGCCAGTTCATGAGAATGTGCTCGCCCAAATTTTTGGCCACTAAGGTAGAAGAGGACCTACAGGAGTTCGTGGATGAAATGGAGAATATTTTTAGAGTAGTACATATGGATCAGGTGGAAAGGCTTGAGTTAGCAGCGTACTAACTTAAAAATTTAGATACCCAATGGTATAATGAGTTAGAAGAGGCGAAGGGTGAGACTTTTGAGCCCACAGTTTGCGGCAAATTTGTGGAAGATTTTGTTGACCGATTGTTTCCTTTAAAGTTGAGGGAATCCAAGGTATAAGAATTTATGAATCTTAAGCAGGGGAAGATAAATGTACGAGAGTACACTCTGATGTTTAACCAACTGGCTCATTATGGACCATAAGTGACAGGGACTGTGAGAGCCCGGATGAGGAAATTTGCATCAAGCCTTTTCGATGATCTAGCGCTTGAATGCCAAAGGTCGATGCTAAATATGGATATGGACTTTACTAGACTGTCAGTCCATATGGATCAGGTAGAAAAAAAGAAAAAGAAAATTTTGGGTGAATGTACAAAATTTGGGTCGACAAGAACATCACCAAAGCCATAATGATGAGGACTTGGGTGATGAGGAATTGCTGAATCCTCAAAAGCCAAGGAGATCAGCGCAAGTTGCTACACCAGTGCAGCGAAACGTAAGTAGAAATCATCCAGATCAAGGTAGATATGGTCAACAGCCTATGAACTATGAGGCTGATGATGATGATGAAGGAATGGACAGAGCTGGTGCAAGGGGTGCTATCAACCCGCCACCGTTGGCACCAGGTGCAATGTTTAGCGTAACAAGTACCATGATCCAACTCCTGAATTTGAAGGGGTTTTTTGGAGGCTTACCTGGTGATGATCCTAACATTCATTTGGTGAAATTCATCACCATCTAGAAATCCTTTAACAACCCAGGAGTGAGTTAGAATGTAATCAGATTAAGGTTGTTTCCATTGTCTCTGTCTAGAGAGGCAATAATGTGGTTGAATGAGTTAGAGCCTGATTCTATAACCAACTGGAGATAGTTTAAAGATGCATTCCTAGAATGGTTCTTTCCACCCTCCAGAAGGGTACAGTTGAGGGATGAGATTAGCAACTTCAAATAGCTTCTGACTGAAGCACTGGACGAGACTTGGGAAAGGTTTAAGGAGAAACTTGCACAATGTCCGAACAAAAATATGACGGACTTGCATTTGATGGGGACCTTGTATAGAGATTTAAACTCTGTGATAAAGCCAATAGTTGACAACACTGCAGGTTGTTCTTTCACTGTCCACTCTTTTCTGGATGCTATATAGAATGACCAAGAAAAGTCGAGATTGGTACACTAGGGATTCTGTAGGGGCTAGCCCTATGATTACTGGTGGTATTATTGCAGAACCGTTTAGAAGGGATGAGGAGTGAGATCAAGATATCACCCACTTAAAGATGTAGATGGACATTCTGGCTCAGTACTTGCTATCCGGCAAGACTGAAATGACTAAGGCTGTGGATAGTTAAGGTACCGTATTTATAGGTGCTGATACTGATGAAGAAGAAGGCATTTGAGTTATAAGGGTTCATCGCTGGAAAACGTGTTTGCCGACACAGAATATTGGTACCAAGCTATGTGATCTTGTGTACTTAACTTCATGTCATTCCCAAATTATGACTATAGGTAGGAGACCCGGCTAAGTGATCTTGGGCACTACCATTGGGTCGAGACACCATGCTATGTGATCTTGTGTGTCTCTCCCTCACTTATACTCTAATCTCGGCGGCCACCATGGTTAGACAGTTGGGGTAAATTATGTAGGGTATTCCACCTAGCTCATTTGCGTTTTATTGTTGTTGAGAAACTATTGCATTAAACCAATGTGTTTTCAAATGATTTGATACGAAATTGCTTTATAATTGCTATCAACTATATATTGTAAAAATATTATATTTTGTTTTGATATCTCTGCGTTCTAGTAATTTTGTGCTGATCCCCTCCCCTGCCCAACCTCTACGGTTCAGAGCCCTAGTCTAGGGGTCAAGAGAATCAGTATATCATTTAGACAGAATTGTAGAGACAAGTGGTAAACCTTGTAGGTTTCGGAAGGTCTTATGTCCTGCAATCCTTTTTTTTTTCTTATATTTCGTTTTGGGGTCTACTGGGGTCTTTGTCCCAATTTATATATGGTTACTTGACTTAGTCATTTGTTAGAGATTTTCGCAGACAGTTTTTTAGAGGTTATTGATATTGAGGGAACCTTATCTCCCCGTTATTTTTTCTTTTCATATCTATGACCATGTTTCCAAATTATTGTGTTTTTCCACATTACTTTGATCATATGAATTAGATGCATGATTAGCAGACAGATAGGGGTGTTTTGGGCCTCCATGGTTTCAAATGCTCATCACGGCCTGGTTCAGTTCGTGTCCCCTTCCTTCTCCATCTTGATCACAACTAAGCAAGAAAACCTTTCCCTTGAGAGATTGGACTAAAAGCAAAGTGACCAAATTTCTTCTCTCATCTATATTCCTCACCTCTAGTTCACACTTCATACAAACTAAGATCCATTGTTACGGAAGTGTGCAAGTCGACAATTAGGTATGCTTGATGCTTAAAACTCTTCTTTTTTTGGGTATGTATAAAAGGAGAAGTTCAACCTTGCTTCAAAGGAGTTTAAGTGGATTAAAGAACTACAAGCTACTTTGAATCTAGGGTTTTGCTCTGTTCTAACTGAAGAAGATTTAAAGAGCACCTCAAGAACTTAAGTTAAAATCAAGTCAAAATTGAAGTAAAAAAATTAATGAAAAAAGAGAGTTCAAGGATTATGTTATGAGCTGATGACATTTATGGTAGGACGTCACATATGTGATGGCTTACCACAAATGTCATCATAAGTTGAAGAAAAAGAGATGAGGTTCTTTTAAGGTCTGATGATATATTTTATACGTCATCACAAGTGTGACATGTTACCAGACAATGTTGTAAAATGTTGAGAAATTTTACTAGTCACTGCTTGAGGCTGACGACGTCTATGGTAAGCCATTATAAATACGACGAGTTACCAGAGATGTCATGAAGCCTCTAAACTAAAACTGAATTGAACCCTTTTCAGGTATTCTAAGCAACCATTGATGCATCTAGTTTATTTATATGATTTAGAACACTGAAAATTGACTCTAACTTGTTGCAGGAATGAAAATGGCACCCCAAAGAAAGAGTCCTAGCACTCAAAAGAAAGTGGCGAAGCAAAAAATGGTTCAGAAGCTTATTAATAAGGACTCCGTCTATGAAGATGAAGAACCACTTCTCAGTTTGAAGAGAAAGAAACCAAGCCCAAAGGCATTTACTCCACCTAAACCCATTTAGGTAGAGGATAGTAATTATACTGAAACTACTACCCCTCTTGAGAGTGAGTCCTCTGAGCAAGAGGGTTCCATGCAAATCGTGTCCAAATAGCCTAAGTCTTGGAAGGCTAAATCTGAAGAGCAGGGTCTGAGGAGACAGAATTGGTACCACCATCCTCTGAAAAGGAAAGTGATGATTCTTCTCCAATTCAGAGAGCTATAGCGAGATGAAAAAACTCGAAGGTTAAAGATTATGTTAGATGGCTCCTTCCAGGAGTTGAGATAGTATATCTTGATGGTCTGCATAGAACTCAACGGAGACCTATTTTGGAAGAAAAACAAATTATTACCAAAGGGTTGATCAACTATTCATAGGTGATGAAAAAGTTCTAAGATTATGGCCTAGAGTGGACTACAAGAATAGGAGATTTCTACAGTCTAGTAGTAGTAAGAGAGTTTTATGCAAACTACCAGGCAGACCAGGAAAATAGATACAAGAAAGGTGCGAGAATAACAAACATGCCATTACTGGAGAAAATTGCAGTGAGGGGAGTGATGGTGAGTATCTCAGACACAACAATCAACTGGTTTTTTCATGGGCCGAACTTCAATATTTAGGATACTTCACCCACATTCTATGCCCATTTGAGAAATAAGGTGAATCAGCACAGATGGTTGGCTACTCACATAGCGGAGAGAGAGCCTATTTGGTTGACCAACCCGAATAAAAGGATCTAGACAGCTTCTCTGACACCCGAGGTAAAGTTCTGGTGGGGCGTAGTGCACATGCACTTGATCCCTAAAAAAATGATAATCTATTTGGAGAAGATAGGGCCGTACTAGTTGATAGTATAGTGATTGGGATGTCCTTGGATTTTGGTGAAATAATTGTTGAGGAGATAAAGATTCAGATGTCAAGTCCTGACAATGCATATCCATTCCTGTGTCTGATCAATAAGCTATGTGGAGCAGCAAATATGACTGAGATCATAGGTGTGGATGAGGATGTCGCTGCTAGAAAGACTCACAACCCGATTAGAAATGAGGAAAATCTACCTGCATTGAGGCTTGAGAGGGGAGCATAGGTAGCAGTTGAGCCTCCTATTCCAAATTCTAGTTTAATGCCTACTGTTGAGGATAAAGTTCCTGAGGCAGCAATAGTACCACCACCACCTTCAGCATAGGCAGGTTCAGTGCCTACAACTGAGTCAGCTCCATTATCTTCTGCAGCACCAGCAGGACATTCTTTTAACTTGCGAAACATCAAAAAAATTGCTAGACAAACTTAATGGTGCGAGGCTCAGCTGAAGCAATTTGTCAAGCAGTATCCAATTGTAGCAAATAAGAGAATTAGGGCTGCACTTGAGCCTTATGAGTCCTTGCCTACTAGGTTTTCTGACTTAGAGAATCGGTTTGATGTGCGGGAAAGAGAAATGTCCAGTATAGAGCTTAAACAGTTCAGATCTATGTTCAAGTAGATGAAGATGAAGTTTGGAGTGATTAGACAGCTCCAGTGCATTACAGTAATAGAAGATGTGGCTGAGGAGCATGAAGGTGAATTTGAGTTTCTTTATCTTATTGAGGAGCCTATGCAAAAGAAGAAAAACAAGAAAAAGAAATATGAAAAGAGAAAAGGAAAGAGAAAGGGACAAGGTGATGATGAGAATGAGGGAAAAGCTGAGAGAAAGGCAAAGAGAAAGAAGAAGGCTCAAAAAACAGTAGCAGAAGAGACAACGCAAGCAAGTGATAAGGTAGCATCTACTGATAAAGCGAACCTGAAATAGGCAATACAAGCATCCCTAGAGGACCACTTGAGAAGAGAGGAGGCACTCTGAGATAGAGCCGTAGGAGCCTCATCTAGTGCACCTCCTTCCGATGTAAGTGTCCCAACTGGTGATACTTCTGTCGGGGTAAAAACCTATGATACTCGTACTTGATCTCTACCAGGTACGCCCTAAACCCTTAGTTTCATTTTGTTTTGATTTTAAGTTGAGGGTGTAGGGTAGCATGTTGTTGTAGCATATTCTACAAATAAATAGGAGTTGTACAAGCTCTGTAGGTAGTCAACTAATTTTATTTTTTTTATTTTGAATACCTCTCCGAATGTTTGTTTTGCATAACTGTGTGAATTACCTCAAATTATGACTATTGAGCATCTGGTTAGGGCATTAGTTTTGTGCTCAACAATCACAACTGAATAACTACATGCACTAGATAAGTAGTAGTTAGTGAAATGCTTGTGTGCCAAGTGTGTGTGAGATCATACTGTGTTCCCTGTGGTATTGCTGAATCTAGAACTAGCCAGTTCATTTTGCCTTGGTTGAGAGATAGGGGTTAGGAAAGGATCATAGGCTGTTTTTGAATGTAAGTCACTTTTATCCTAAATGACCTTCCATGTACCGCATTATATCCCTTGATCCTTGTTTGAGCCTAAATTGACCATTTTCTTTCTATCAAACCTATCACCTTCCCTTTTTAAATCATAATGAATCTGTTTTGGCCCTGGTCCTCCTTGGACACTGTGCACCTCAACATAGGCAAATAACCTAAGTTGATGGTGGCTATCATAGGGGTGCATGATATAAGTTGGATATGAAGAAGGGTAGAATAGAAGAAAAAAATCAAAGAAAAAGAATAAAAGGTTGGGTGTTGATGAAAAAGAGCAAGAAAAGAAAATCTGTTGGAATATAAAGAAGTGCACCTATCCTGAAAGTGTGATCAAGAAAATAAAAAGACAGAAAAAGAGGTTAATAAGTGGACCCCACAATATAAGGTAGGGCAAAGGATTTTAGTCACTCCCTTTTCTGGTATTTTATTTCTAGTGTTTTGCAGGAATTTGGTGATGTATGTCCAAGTAAGTTGCCGCTAGGACTTCCTCCAGTCCAAGGAATTGAGCACCAAATTGACCTTGTTCTAGGGTTGCAATTACCGAACAAGCCATTTTATAGGAGAAACCCCACGGATACAAAGGAAATCTAATGGAAAGTGGAGGACCTCCTCCACAAATGATAACTTATGGAAAGCATGTTCTAGGCACAGTCCCGGTTTTTCTTGTGCCGAAGAAGATTGGGATGTGGTGAATGTGCGTGTACTTCTGAGCCATAAATAAAATTATGGTAAAGTATTGTCATTCTATTACTAGGATAGATGATATTCTTGATGAACCCAATGGCTCTTGTATGTTTTCTAAGTTTGATCTTCCGAGAGGAAAACACCAAATTCGTACTCAAATTGGTGATGAATAGAAGACCACATTCAAGACCAAGTTTGGTCTATATGAGTGGATGGTCATGCCATTCGGCCTTACCAACGCTCCTAGTACCTTTATGCAGCTAATGAATCATGGAATGAAGCCGTTTATTGGAAAGTTTGTGGTTTTGTACTTTGATGATGTTTTATTTTATAGTAAGTCACTTAATGAACATGTTGTACATCTAAGGACTGTGTTTGATGTTCTTCAGAAATAAAAGTTGTATGCTAATATTGAAAAATGCTACTTTGGTGTTGATAAAGTTATGTTTTTATGATTTATTGTAAGTGCGAGAGGAGTGGAGGTCCACGAATCCAAGATAACCACCATTAAAGATTGGCCAACTGTAAAAACCATTGGGGAAGTTCGGAGCTTACATGGTTTGGCATGTTTTTATAGGAGGTTCATCAAAGGGTTTAGTACAATTTCTTCCCCCTTGACCGAAATTGTCCGTAAGGACCAAAATTTCAAGTGGGTTGAAGAGAAATCAAAGGCCTTTAGGACCATAAAAGATGTGATCAGTTTGGCACCAATTTTACAATTGCCTAACTTTTATAAGATTTTTGAAGTTGAGTACGATGCTAGTAAAGTGGGAATAGGGGCTGTTTTGATGCAATATTTAAATATCATTGCTTACTTTACTGAAAATCTCAAAGGAGAAACTCTAAACTACTCTACGTGTGATTCAGAGATGTATGCCATGGTTAGAGTGTTAGGAAATTTGCAACACTATCTTTGGCCCAAGAATTTGTAATCCAAATAGATCATGAATCCTTGAAGCACCTTTAGGCACAAGATAAACTTAAAAAATGGCATGCCAAATGGATTTAATTAATTGAAACATTTCCCTATGTCATTCAATACAAAAAGAGGAAGGATAATGTGGTAGACGATACATTATCTAGAAAGCATGTTCTTGTGTCCACTTTGTTGTACAAGCTAATGGGGTTTGAGAGCCTCAAGACGTTGTATCCCCAGGACCCTTACATCGCTCCTATATTTAGGGAAAGTGAAGTCATGGGTTGGGAAAGGATGCCCTCGGATTCTAGTCCTTATTCCATGTTTGATGGGTTCTTGTTTCGTGGAAGACGGTTGTGTGTACCTTCTTTCTTTTGGAGAGAGTTATTTATGTGAGAGGCACACGAAAGTGGTCTCATGGGTCATGTTGGAATTGATAAGACTCTTGGAATATTGTAGGAGAAATTCTATTGTCCAAGGATGCACAAAGATGTCAAAATTTGCGGCCAATGCATGGATTGTAGGAATGCTAAGTCTAGGCTTCTTCCTCACGAGTTATACACCCTGATTCCCACTCCATCATAGCTGTGGCTTGATATTTCTATGGATTTTGTGTTGGGGATGCCACTGAATCAAAGGGTTAGGGATAGCATCTTTGTTGTGGTTGATTATTTCTCCAATATGTCACACTTTATTCCATTCAAAAATAGTGAAGATGTGGCTAGTGTAGCTTCTCTGTTTATTGAAAATGATGTTAAGTTAGATGGAATACCAAGGACACACGTAAGTTATTGGGATTCTGAGTTCCTTAGTCACTTTTGGAAGTCAATGTGGGGTAAGCTCGGAACTAAATTATTGTTTTCTACGTCTTGCAACCCACAAACTGATAGCCAAACAGAAGTAGCAAATCAAACCTTGGGTTCCATATTACGTTACATGGTTAAAGGTAAGTTGACATATTTGGAACCTCACCTACCTCTCATAAAATTTGCTTACCATCAGGTGATCCACTCTAGTACAGGCATCATGCCCTTTGAATGTGTCTACGGATTAAATCCCCTAACCCCCTTAGACCTAACTCCTTTTCCAAGTGAGGTTTCTTTTAGCTTAGTAGGAAACAAGAGGGCCGAATCCATGAAAATCTTGCATTAGATGGTTGTAACGCCCCGGAAAACGGGTCCCGGAGCATCACACGGCGCTTGAGGATACGTGTAGCCCCAAGCTAACCCTTTGAGCAATTTTTATTAAGTTCAACACAAATCAACGGGGTTTCCATAAATAACCCTCAAATATCAACAGAGTAATCATCATCAAAGAATAAAAGAATTTCAGAAAGATAAGAAAATATGAGTTATTAGTCAACTCCCAATATCTATACTAGGCTGACAATCCTCTAAGAAAATCAATAAAACCAGTGAGCCATTGATACATGCCCCAACTGACTCATATTCAGTTATCAAATGTAAAAAATTCTGTGAAACCAACATTAGACATCACGTCCTCGGAACATGAGGACTTACCCCAACAGAGGATGTAGAACAACGTGCCCTACCCGAAGAATAACAGTCAAACCTGGAACTGAGCACCTGAACCTACATTCTGAGAAAATGCAGCCCACATCCGAAGATGTGAGTCAGTACCATGGAAAAGAACCGAGTATATGGGGGTCTATGAAGTTGTATAAATATCATCATCATAAATATTTATGAAAAATATGCAGGATGTATGAAACACTCACATAGCCCAAAGAAAATCATCATAATCATAAGAGGATGAACTAAGTACAATAACACAAGTGAGTCATCATATAATTTGTCAATCACTTTCAGTTCATCAAGAATATCAATTCTCATAGTGTAAATATCATTTAAATCTTTCGAAAGAATAACTTTCACAATTCCAGTTTCAAATGACTTCACCATTCACCATAGACACAAGGAAACACACACACACTGGGAGATCCTATAACCGAAATAAACCATGTGAGCTACATGAAGTCAAACGTACAACCCACGTTGGGGAGAGTCGTCCTATCCTGTCCACCGGAGTAGGCCTATCGATATCAAATCCTCACAAACTAGTGATCACTATATAAACCAGCCTCAGGCTCACTCCTATGGGGGCACATAGTTCTAGGAAATTAAGGTCGCCTTACCTCTCACTCGGTGCTAAATATTTCTCCCGAACTTAGCTAAGATCATTTCAAAGACAATTCACAACAAAACAATTTCAGTGATATATAAATATACATCGGGATCCATCATGCTCCCCATCTATCAAAATCAACCACGTTGTGGATTTTTTTCACACTCGAGTTCAAAACAACTCCATTAAGACCAAAAGGTCAAATCATTCAAAATATCTCAAATATTCAACATCAACGTGCTTATAACACACACTTTCTCAAAAAATAACACAATTTCCAATGGGGATTCACGAGCTAAATATAATAATCATGATAAATATTGTTCAAGATTCATGCTTTATATCTCCACACATGTAAATTCATTTTTCAAAATCATAAACATCAAGATTTCATAATAATCATCATAATATATGGGTTCATGCTTCAAATTAGTAAAAGTCAAATAAAAATCATGCCTTTGTAAAGAAAATTACTTTTGGGCACAAGAACGAAAGAGATTTCTTATTGAAAAACCCCACATACCTTGAATGATGAACAATAGATAGATAATCATTTATGAGATGTTAATCGTGCCTTTGAATGATGGTTCTTGGAGTTCTTGAACTAGGAACTTAGAATCTTGAATAAATTTGCAGAATTATTGGTGAGCTTTGGAGGTTCTTGAAGTTGGATGTAAGAGCTTAGGGTTTTCTTTTTTGACAGAATTTGATGAAATATAACATATAATTCTTCTAATACGCTTTAATATACGGTTTGGACAGATTTTGGGTGAGGGGGAATGACTAAAATGCCCCTAAAAATCAAATTATTCTCGAATCTCTCCTTTGGTGGACTGCTTTGATAGTCTAAAGTAGATCAACCATAACGTTTTACTCCGATATCTAAATTGGATTAAGAAAATTTCATTTGAAATAGGACTCTCATATCTTTCGTTGATATATAGTATCTCACCCAGATCATTGTGTACAAGGAGTTATGATTATTTGAAGTTGACCCGAAAATTCACTTTTGATAAGCTGAAGTAGATCGACCATAGCTTTTTGCTCCGATAGAAAAATTGGATGAAACCAATTTCATTGGAAAGAGGACTCACAGACCTTGTCATTAATATATAGTAGATCACCCAGATTATTATGTACATGGAGTTATGATCACTTAAACTTGGAGCAAAAATACGCCAGGCCTCAGTACTTTTTCCTGCACATTTTACTGTTCACTACTATTCACGATTCGATCGAAATGTTCATAACTCGTCGCTCGGGTGTCCGTTTTTGAAGATCCACATATTGTTGGAAAGATTATTTAATACTCTTCGCAATGGTGGGTCATAATATACATTCTACATGGAAAATTTGTAATTCATTCAAGAAGAAAGAACCCAACACGTTTACGCACAAAATTTCAACAAAAAAATTTCCGGGGTAATACATCATCCCCCCTTGTAAACAGTCATCCTCAAGTGATGCTAGACATGCCAAGATTAGATAGGGAAAAGAGTATACAACTGAAACCCTTCATTAGACTCATCACCACATTGTTTCTCACTCTGAATGGAACATAGAATACATAAATTCAAGAAAATACAGATGAACATATAATAAATGACAGCTGAACTGCTGCAACTTTTATCAAAAGTGCATGATTTGGGAAACAACGGTACCTTCGGCTTGATCGAAGTTCGCGGATAATATTTGCGGGTACTTGGATCGCATATCCTCCCCAGCTTCCCAAGTTGCACCCTCAATAGACAAAGGAACTCCATGCAGTCTTACTAGCTCTTGGATATACAATCTAGCGTAATCCTCAACAGTATATGAAGTATGACCTGGGAAGAAATGAGCAGACTTAGTCAACCTATCAACCACAACCCAAATGGAAGCATGATGGTGTCGGAAAGGAGGTAAGCCAATCACGAAGTTCATACTTATCTCTTCGCACTTCTATGTGGGCATACTAAACTCTTGCATCATACCACCAGGTATTCGGTGTTCAACCTTAACATGTTTGCATGTTTCACACTTAGCTACAAACGCTGCTAAATCTTTCTTCATTCCACTCCTTCAATAGATTTCCTGCAAGTCTTGGTACATCTCGGTGGCACCAGGATGCATAGAATATGGTGCCCCATGCGCTTCAGCCATAATCCTCTGTCTCAGATCATCAACATTCGGGACACGCAATCTACCCTGCAATCGCAACACACCATCTCCCCCTTAGGAGAAAATTTCTACTTTTTTGTCCTTGACTGACTCCTTTAGTCTGACAAAAATAGCATCTAAGTATTGTTTTTCCTTCACTTCCGAAACCAAGGAGGATTCAGAACTACTCTGAACCCCTATACTACCTTCAGCAGAGTAAAACCACCTATCCCCCAATCTAGCCAAATGATGTACATCACGAGGTAACTCTTTCTTACCTTCTACAATATGCCAAACACTACCTATGAGCACTCTACTTAGGGCATCCGCCACAATATTGGCCTTTCTCGGATGGTACAACACACTCATATCATAGTCCTTTAATAATTCTAACAATCGTCTCTGCCTAAGATTCAATTTTCTCTGGGTTAACACATACTACAAACTCTTATGATCAGTGAAAACATCAACATGGACACCAAACAAATAGTGTCTCCAGATTTTCAAAGCAAACACAACAATAGCCAACTCAAGGTCATGGGTGGGGTAATTTTTTTCATGGGGTTTCAAATGTCTAGAAGCATAAGCTATCACTTTACCCTTCTGCATCAATACACAACTCAATCCAACTCTCAAAGCATCACAGTACACCACAAAACAATCAACACTATCAGGCAAAGTCAAACAGGGGCTGAAGTGAGTTGTGTCTTCAACTCCTGAAAACTCTTTTCACAAGATTCGGAGCACAAGAACTTCCCTTTCTTATGGGTAAATCGAGTCATAGGGGACTCTATAGAGGAGAAAACCTCAATAAAACAACGTTAATAGCCATCTAAACCCAAGAAACTTTGGATATCAGTTGGAGAAATAGGTCTAGACTATTTTCTAACAGCTTCGGTCTTTTGGGGATCAACTCTAATACCTTCGGAAGAAATGATATGACCTAGAAAAGCAACTGACCTTATCCAAAACTCACACTTACTAAACTTGGCAAAAAACTTGTGATCTCTAAGGGTTTGCAAGACAGTTCGGAGATGATCAAAATATTCATCCTCACTATAGGAGTATACCAGTATATCATCGATGAACACTATGACAAACATATCTAGATATGGTCTGAACACTCGATTCATGAGGTCCATGAAAGGTGCTGGGGCATTAGTTAACCCAAAAGACATAACCAAAAACTCAAAATGGCCATAACGAGTTCGGAAAGCGGTTTTCGGGATGTCACACTCCCTAACTTTGAGTTGATGATAGCTGGAACGAATGTCTATCTTTGAGAAATAACTTACACCTTTCAATTGGTCAAATAAATCATCTATTCTCGGAAGGGGGTACTTATTTTTTATGGTGACTTTATTCAGTTGGCGGTAGTTAACGCATATACGCAAAGAGCCATGATTCTTTCTCACAAACAACACAGGAGCACCCCATGGAGAAAAAATGGGCCTTATAAAACCCTTATCTAGTAGATCTTTGAGTTGATCTTACAACTTCTTAAGTTCTGATAGGTTGATACGGTAAGGAGTAATAGAAATAGGCTGAGTATCAAGAATAAGATCAGTCCCGAACTCTATCTCTCTATCAGGAGGTATGCCTGGGAGATCATCTGGAAAGACATCAGAAAACTCATTGTCGATGTTAACAGACTAGAGAGTTGGAGTCTCAGACTTAGTATCTTTGACTCAAACCAAATGGTAAATACACCCCTTGGAAATAAGCTTTCTAGATTTGACGTAAGAGATAAAATGACTCTTTGGTGACACAGAATTCCCAGACCACTCAAACACGGATACACCCAAAAACTAAAACTTGAGCACTCAGGTTCGACAATCAATAGAGGCATAAGAAGAATACAGCAAGGCCATACCTAGAATCACTTCAAAATCTACCATGTCTATCTCAATCAGTTCATCCAACGAGAATCTATAAAGAATGGTAACTGGACTCTTTTTATACACTTTTTGGGCAACAATCGAATCACCCACTGGGGTAGAAACTAGGATAGGCTCAGGAATAATCTTAGGACTTATTTCAAAATTTAAAGCAATCAAAGGTGTAATATATGAGAAACTGGATCCAAGATCCAACTAAGCATACACATCAAACTGAAATATATGAAGCATACCAGTAACAACTTCGAGAAAGTCCTCTTGTTCCTAGAATGATGGTAAAGTATAGAATCTATTCTAGCGCTGCTTGCCAGCATTGCTAGAAGAGGCACCCAGTGCTGGGGATGGGCGAGTCGCTGGAACTGGAGCACTAATATTTCGAGTCTAGTTTTGAGGGAGATAGTCACGATGCCCTTGTCCATCCTGTGGACAATCTCTAACTCTGTGACCCATGTCACCGCACCGGAAACAAACCCTCTTCACACTCGAACACTCAACCAAATGAGCCCTACCATACTTAGGACACAAAGGATTATTTAGCTTACTACAAGCATTGTACTAGGACCTGGATGCATATGAACTGCTACCTTGCTACTGCCTACCTCTAGGAATAGAGCACTAATAGATGACGGTTTTGGCATGGACGAACGATCCTGATACTGAGGGTGACTCCCTCCCTGCCATCTAGTCTTACCCTATCCGTGCTGCTCAGACCAAGCTCTCTTATTCCCTCTCATTCTATCTCTCTTCTTAATCTTGTCTGCCTTAATCTGCTGGGCATGAGATATCATCCTAGAAAGATTCATCTCACTATTCAACATAGCAGACCTACACCCAACCATATAGCTAGACACTCTTGTCATAAACTTACTCATACTAGCCCGATTATCCGCCACTAAGTCAGGAGCATACTTGGACAACTGATTAAACTTTAGACAGTACTCCCTAACAGTCATAGAGCCCTATCGCAGGTTCATAAACTCTTCCATGTTTGCCTCCCTCATCTCCAAAGGGAAAAACTTATCAGGAATGCATCCTGGAACTCTTGCCAAGTTGTAGGGACAACTCCCTCACCTCTACCTTTCCTCCAAGCAACAACCCAGTGATAAACAATGTCTTTCAACCTATACGCAGCCAACTCCATACTATGTTCCTCAGATACGTGCATCACCTGAGTAATCTTCCGCACCTCCTCTAAAAACAATCGTGGATCCTCAACAGACTTGGACCCATAGAATTCTGGCGGACTCATCCACATAAAGTCACAGATCCTGGAAGAAGCTGAATCACCTCCCTACTACTGTAGAGCCTGGGTCGAGTTGGCCTAAACGTTTGCAGTGACAGCTTAGGCAAGCACCTAAAAGGCTTCTCGAAATTCTGTATGAGACATATTTTTATTCAATGGGTCAGCGGGTTGAGGTTGCTGACCTTAATTATTTCTTCTCGCTCAACGTGGAGGCATATTTCTAAAAGAAGAGAGCACGAATCAATAGCAGAGAGAGACACTTTAAGCACGACGGACTTCTGAAATAAAGAATCACACTTTTTCCTAAAATTTTTGTAGCCTCTTGCTCATAAATGTGGCGCTCTACACACCGATGATCAAGAATCTACTTAACGCGGATTGTCAGACTCCCTAGGACACGTTAAAACCATAGGCTCTTATACCAAGTTTGTAACGCCCCAAAAAATGGGTCTCAGAGTGTCACACGGTTCTTGAGGATACGAGTAGCCCGAGCTAACCCTTTGAGCCATTTTCATTTAGTTCAACACAAATCAATGGGGTTTCCATAAACAACCCTCAAATATCAATAGAGTAATCATCATCCAAGAATAATTTTTTTTTAGAAAGATAACAAAATACGACTTATTAGTCAACTCCCAACATCTATACTAGTCTTACAAGCCTCTAAGAAAATCAATAAAACTAGCGAGCCATTGAGATATGCCTCAACTAACTCATACTCAGTTATCAAATGTAAAAAATTCTGTGAAACATGGTTATCAGACATCATGTCCTTGGAACATAAGGAATCAACACAACAGAGGATGTAGAACAGTGTGCCCGAAGAATCACTCTTGAACCTGGAACTGAGAACCTGAACCTACATTCTGAGAAAATGCAACCCACATCCAAAGATGTGGGTTAGTACCATGGAAAGAAACCGAGTATATGGGGGTGTATGCAGCTGTCTAAACATCATCATCATAAATATTTATAAGAAATATGCAGGACGTATGAAAAACTCACATAGTCCAAAGAACCACATCATAATCATGAGAGGATCAAATAAGTATAATAACACATGTGAGTCGTCATATAATTTGTCAATCACTTTCAGTTTATCAAGACTATCAATTTTCATAATGTAAATATCATTTAAATATTTCAAAAGAATAACTTTCACAATTCCACTTTCAAATCAGCTCACCATTCACCATAGACACGAGAAAACACACACACACTGGGAGATCCTATAACTGTGATAAACCATATGAGCTACATGGAGTCCAACGAACAACCCACGTTGGGGAGAGCCATATAATCCTTGTCATTGGAGTAGGACTATCGATATCAAATCCACACATAGTAGTAATCACTATATAAATAAGCCTTAGGCTCACTCCTACGGGGGCACGTAGTTCTAGGGAAGTATGGTCGCTTTATACTTCCCACTCGGTGCTAAAGATTTCTCCCAGACTTAGCTCAAATCATTTTAAAGACAATCCACAACAAAACAATTTCATTAATATATATATATACATCGGGAGCCATCATGCTTCCCATCTATCAAAATCAACCATGATGTGGATTTCTTTCCCACTCGAGTTCAAAACAACTCCATTAAGACCAAAAGGTCAAATCATTCAAAATATCTAAAATATTCAACATCAACGTGCTTATAACATACAATTTCTCAAAAAAAAAAAAATTCCAATGGGGATTCACGACCAAAATATTAAAATCATGGTAAATATCATTCAAGATTCATGCTTTATATCTCCACACATGTAAATTCATCTTTCAAAATCATAAACATCAAGATTTCATAATAATCATCATAAGAAATGGGTTCATGCTTCAAATTCATAGAAGTTAAATAAAAATCATGCCTTTGTAAAGAAAATTACTTTTGGGCGCAAGAATGAAAGAGAGTTCTTATTGTAAAACCCCACATACCTTGAATGATGAACTTTAGATCGATACTCTTTTTTGAGATGTTAATCGTGCCTTTGAATGATGGTTCTTGGGGTTCTTGAACTAGGAACTTGGAATATTGAATAAATTTGCAGGATTAATTGTGAACTTTGGAGGTTCTTGAAGTTGGATGTAGGAGCTTAGGGTTTGATATAGGAGCTTAGGGTTTTCTTTTTGAGGGAATTTGAAGAAATATATCATATAATTCTTCTAATAGTCTTTATTATATGTTTTGGACGAATTTTGGGTGTGTGTGTGGGGGGGGGGGGGGTGACAAAAACGCTCCTAAAAATTAAATACTTCTCGAATCTGTCCTTTGGTGGACTGTTTTGATAATCTAAAGTAGATCAACTATAATGTTTTACTCCGATATCCTAATTGGATTAAACTAATTTCATTAGAAATAGGACTCTCATATCTTTCTGTTGATATTTAGTATCTCACCCAGATCATTATGTACAATGAGTTAGGATCGCTGGAAATTGACCCAAAAATTTGCTTTTGATAGGCTGAAGTGGATTGACCATTACCTTTTGCTTTGATAGACAAATTAGATGAAACCAATTTCATTGGAAAGAGGACTCCCAGAGATTTCCATGGATATATAGTAGATCACCCAGATCATTATGTACAAGGAGTTATAATCATTTAAAGTTGGAGCAAAAATACACCAGGCCTCAGTACTTTTTCCTGCACATTTCACTGTTCACTACTATTAACGGTTTGATCGAAATATTCATAACTCATCGGTCGGGTGTCCGTTTTGGATGATCCAAATATTGTTAGAAAGTTTATTCGATACTCTATAATATGGTGGGTCATAATATAAGACATCCCACACGAAAAATTTATGATTCATTCTAGAAGATAGAACCCAAAACGTTTACGCACAAAATTTCAACGAAAAATTTCCCGGGTTATTACAACAGTAAGGTTGAAGCTTCAGAAGAAGAAGAAAGAGGTGGCCAAATGATTCAAAAAAGGGAGAAGGTATCTTGTGCTTGAGCTCGAAGATTGGGTTTGGGTACACCTATGAAAAGATCCGTTTCCCAACCAATGAAAGGGAAAGATGCTTCCATGAGGTGACGGTCCATTCCATATTCTTAAAAGAATCAACGATAATTCTTACAAGATCGATTTGCAACCGAATTACCAAGTGCATAACACATTCAACATGTCTTATATTGATACCATTGAAGATGAAAAAACAATGAGTTTGATGTCTAACTCCTCTCAATATGGAGAGGATGATACAGGTGTCATGATCCGAATATCATTTACTAGAAGTCAAGATCGTGAACTACAAATACTTTAAGGCATGTCTATGAAAATGGATGTGGTTGATCATGTTGCGAACTTTCCCAAGGGATTGTATGTCTTGAAATGTGGGGGATGACATTAGGTGCTCAAAAATACACCCCAAGGATTCCTCAAACATCCCACACTTGCCACCCCTTTATTAAGGGCAAAGGGGCCTTTTTTCCATCCTTTTTGTAAAGACTATTTAAGGTGTTTCTTTAGATTTGTTCCATAGTTACCTCATTTTAAAATAACTTTGTAACATTGAACAACATATTTCCTCTCAAGAAATGAGTAGACCACCAAACATTTTAAGCTTCACAAGTCAAAGGTTCCAATTATGTTGTGAGATGGCTAGAAACGAGAGTGCTAGAGGGATCCGAGTTCCTCTTGTATTCTTGTAAGAACTTAGTGATTGGTAATGTGATTTGAAGAGTATATAGAATTTTATACACTCTGTAGTTCCTACATTTTATATTCTCTTAGTTTCAACTTATCTAATCTCCTTGTATTTCAACTTTATGTGTTGTTGTTTCCGTTGGATGTCTTGTACGTGCGGGCTATTTTTTTGTGAGTTTGTAGACTATTTTGTGCTCATTCGGAAGTCTTTTGGAATCATGTAAGACCTCCTATAATGAATATAAATAGGCACCTAACTCTTACGTTGACCAAAAAGGTTATTATATCACCCTTCCAACAAATGTTTCAAAACAAGGTTCAACAAATGCTTTTCCAAGCAGTCAAACACTCCC
The DNA here is from genome assembly GCA_030864225.1 of Capsicum baccatum var. pendulum. Classification (NCBI taxonomy): domain Eukaryota; kingdom Viridiplantae; phylum Streptophyta; class Magnoliopsida; order Solanales; family Solanaceae; genus Capsicum; species Capsicum baccatum. Next base: position 20,108,557 of record CM061552.1, on the reverse strand, counting down.
ATTGAGTCTCATGAATACATCATGTAAAATTTATCATCTCAATACTATGGAAATAAGTCTAGCTACCAAACATTTATAGTTTGACTAAATATTACATAATTAGGGCCCAAAAGTTACCCAAATGTAAGAAAAGACCCACTAGGGGCTATTTTTACCAGCTCTTGAAATGCTAGAGCGGATCCAAAGATCTTTGGGTGCATGACCCTTCTAAAGGGATTTCGATCCCCTTTTTCCCCGCATTCTACCGCGCCAAAGTCCTTTGACCCCCCCTCCTTAATGGTAATCTTCCTCCATGAGGCATCTTTTAAAAAAACTAAGGAGTCATCAAGCACCTCGACCATCATAGTATCTCATCAAAAGGTCCGGAGGCAATTTGACTTGCATCATATGCAGATGCTTGATTGTTTCTTTTTAGATCAATAAAAATAGGTCTCTAGGATAGCATATGATGAATCCATAAGAAGGGTGATCAAGTTGGTTGAGTAGAGGATTTTTCATATTGTGGGAATCGGGTTATAAACCGTTGCATACTTTTTTAGTCTAGCTCATCACACATTATTTGCCTAGTGGGGAAGAGTGGTTGAGTTAGTTTAGTAGGGGATTTCAAAATGGTAGGTACCATTCCAAATCCCCTGGAAATTTTGTCAAAATCGAGCTCTTCGGACAGAATTTATCTAGTGGGGAAGAGTGTTCGAGTTAGTTAAATAGGGGATTTTTAATTATGGGTTTCGAACCTGATACCCACTATTTAGGAAATTCATTACTCAACCAACATGGCCACTCTTCCCCATTAGGAAAAGTCTGTGCAATATGCGAGACTAGAAAAAACACATAAGAGGTTTCAAACTTGATACCCACCATTTGAGAAATCCCCTACTCAACTCTTCCCTATTGGACAAACTCTGTACAATAAGCTAGAGTGGAAATAATATGCAAGAGGTTTTGTACCCGCTATCCACAATTTTTGAAATCCCCTAATCAACCAACTCGTCCATTCATCCTACTAGGAAAACCCTGTGCAACAAGCTAGACTAGAAAAAACACGTGGGAGGTTTGAATCTGATATTCACCATTGGCAAATCCCCTACTCAACAAACTTGAAACTCTTCACAGTAGGCAAACTATGTGCGAAAAGCGAGACTGGATAAAGCATGCAGGAGGTTTCAAACATAATACCAACCATTTGGAGAATCCCTAACTTAACCAGCTCAACCACTCTTCCCCACTAGGCAAACTCTGTGCAACAAGATAGATTGAAAAAAACATGCAGCAGGTTTTGAACCATGACCAACCATTTGGAAAATCCCGTACTAAACCAACTTATCCACTATTCCACAATAGGAAAACACTGTGCGGCGAACTAAACTCAAAAGGCATGCAGGAGTTTATAACCCGATGACCACCATTTGGAAAATCCCCTACTCAACTAACTTGATCATCTTTTCGATGACTTCATCATTTACGATCCTAGCAACCAACTTTTTTTTATCGATAAAAAAGAGTGTAATTAACTTTAAATAAAATAGAAAAAACAACAAGAATTTGTATATAAGAAAAGGAAATTACCTTCACTAGTGTCAATGTTAATTGTAAATTATGATCAACCCTCTGTCCCCCTTCCAATCAATTTTTTTTATTTGGGTAGGGTGTATGTATGCATTAAACTATTACCAAAATATATGATATTTTTATATTCTCAGTATTTTTATCTAAAGAACTTCTCAACTCATAAGTATCCATTGAACTATTTCTCAAATATGAGGGACACACTTTACCTTTACTGGTTTATTACCTACCTAGATTATTTTAAAATATACTTATCCACTATTCAAAAATAGATGTTTGATAATAAATGTTGAAATGTAAGAGTACACCACCACTAAAGGACCAGGTCTTGAAGTGAAATATGGGACAGTACAACAGTACACACAAAGACTGCAATGGATAAATAAACAGAATGATTTTACATGGAAAACTCCATGAGGACTTGACTTAAGAACATGAACATTATGAGAAATATGATTATTAGACCTTGAGCTTATAGAGGGGTTTTGCCACCCCAGTAGAATCCTTGAATTGAAAAAACTATTGAAAAAGGAGTAGCTTTATGTATTTATAATAGTTTAGAATTGTATGATCAAATTTTGATCCGAAAAGGTGTCCATTATAGTATGTTGTGCACCTACACAGTTGTTGCAGTAGCAAACAAAGTTGTGTAGAGTGTGACAGTTGTGCCTAGGCAATCAACTCGATCCTTGAAACCTATTGGTTCTTACAAATGAGTAGCATTCTCAGTAGTTGTTCTTGTTATGGGGATAGAACTTGCTGTCATATATTTTATCTCCTACTTATCCTAAAATCATTGCCCTCTAATTGTTTTTCATCAATAGTAACATAGAATATTTGGTGTAATTCCACAAGTGCTGTTTGGGGAATGTGGTTTCGATGTAGACCTTACCCCTTACTTGTGAAGAGAAAGAGATTGTTTTTAAAGATCCTTAACTCAAGTAAACCAACTCTATGCAGTTATGAAAAGGAATTATAGTAGTGAAGAGGCCATCAAGTACAAGTTGAAAGCTTTCCTATCATTCAAGTTTTAGTGAATGTCAAAACTTAGGTTAAATTCAATAGGCCAAAACTCATTGTATATAATGAATTAGAAGGCCTACGATATATTAAATGAAATATCTTTGAATTAGATTTCCAACGATACTAATTTAGCTAAATTGTAATAACCAATTCAAAAGTTATGCCACGTGAAGCAGTAAGGGGTCGCAGTAGCCTCGTTATGCATGGCCTACTTAATCTGACTAGGGGTCGCATTACAAGGGCTACTTAACCGAACTAGGGGTCATGACACAGGGTATACTTAAACTCACTAGGGTTCACGATGCGAGGCTCATTTACGCACAGTTCAGCTCCCTAAGTGACAAGGGGCACATTAGTAATTTTCCACCCTTATATATATACTCATAAACACTGGATTTAACCAATTTTTACACCAAAATATAACCTATTTTCTCAAAATCCTCTAAATAACAAGTTTGGGTTTTTCATAGAAGATCCAAGTTCAAGCAAATTCTACCATCCAATTTTAAGAATCTCTCCATCAATTTTCATTGAATAAAGAGTTAAGTTATGTATTGTGTTGATTTATGGATTCCTTTCATCCATAAAGTTCAAGAACCCTCTTTTAAATTATTAGTCATGAAGTTATTATGTGGGTTTATTATGTTTGTGTGATTGATTGTTATATAACTCCCAAGTTACAATCTTTATGTGATTTTATTAAACTAGGATGACATGTAAATTGAAATATATGAATTTTTGGTGGGTTGAATTATTAAAGTGAAGAATATGCCTAAGACATAAAGTGTGCATGCAAGGTGTTTGATAAAATACCTAAAAGACTAGTAATCATCTATTATTGCTAAATAGAATCTAAATAACATGTCCATGCTCTATCCCTTATGACTCAACATGAATTACATGCTAATTGTCGCGTATTGTTGTTGTGATATACAATGCTCATGAAATTGGAACCATGCAAGTATGTACATGTTATATGCATTATCTTCTATGTTCAAGATTATGATTACCATGTACTTCATGAAATCGCCCACTCATGACATTATGAATTGTGGACTTTATTTCTATGATCAAGTAAGTTATATTGTGTCAGTTTCCTTCAATCGAGTCCGAGGGGTACTTGTACCCAAAAAATATAGTTGTATGCCAAGAGACATGTCATGTTATCACAATACTCTCAGTCAATCTATTATCTATAGAATTCAGTCAGTCACGTGACTCAGGAAAACTCAAAAATCTAAGCAGTCTCAGTAGTTCAGTAATCTAAGTACTCAGTAATCTCAGTAACAACAACATTCTATAATGCCCCGCATTTTGGGATAGAATAAAAACCATGATTTCGATGCGTTGTTAATCCCAAAGACATAAAATCCTATGCCAATACAGTATGTAATTATTTTGTAGCATGTGAATCCGCTCAAGCTTGAATTTACATCATAGAGGTCCTTCAACTCAAGGATGAGTTAAAACTATTTCGATCGACTAAGTTTAGTAGACGGTGTAAAGTGTGTCAGCTTCTATCGACCATAACTTTCTGTGTATGTTTAATTAGGGAGCCTACTATGTGTCAAATGATATTTATTCGAGTTAGATTTCCAACGATACCAATTTGGCAAAAATCCAACACCCGAGGCCCTTCAAAGTGATAAGCGACACCTAACCAATCGCCCATGGCCACTGGAAAGCATTGGCAATAGCCTAGGCGGGTCCGACGCCTATGTAAACATAGGTGATAGCCTAGGCAGTGCCTACATGAAGATAGGTGATGGAATGAGCAGCGCCTATGTAAAGAATTCTGGTGAATTAAACACTCCGTGTTAAGTACAAAGTGGTCATTTTCCACCCTTACTTAGCCCTAAAACACGATATTTAGTTCCAAGGAACCCAAAATACTTATTATTTCATCAAAAGTGCTCAAGATTCTCCTTAGGGTTTCAACCTAAAAAAACCAAAATAGTTCAAGATTTGACAGTACGTTTTCAAAGATTATTACATATTTGGAATCACCAATCCGCAAGCTTCAAGAAACATCTATTATCTTTGGAAATAGAGGTATGTGGGGTTATCCAAAAATCTCATAGGTGTAGTCTTTATGAACATGCATGCTTTTAAATGGGGTTTTTTAACCAAATGCCAATATCTTGCTTTCAATATTATTTCTAAGTCATTTTCTTTATGTCATGGGAATTGTTTACCAATATACTTCAATGGTTGAAACCATGAATATTTGATTTGAGATTTTCCTTGGAAGTTGATAAATATGAATGATAAATTGTTTTCAAATTCCCATGATAATATTTTGATACTCTATATTATATTATGATCAACAAAAGAGAGCATGAATTTGAAATTAATATTGTTCACCACTTGTAAATGATGAAGCACCTTTATTTTTACATGATTATGCATATGTCGAAGTGATATTAATGACTTGCAACTCGGGTATGACGATACCCTATAGAATACGATATGTGATTTAATAAGATAAAATTTGAATGCATTGAGTTTACATGAGAAATGTGGATGCCCAAAGAAGGCATTTGAGACACAAGCTGCTCATCGCTGGAAGAACGTGTTTCCCGACACAGAATATCGGTACCATGCTTTGGGGTCGTGCGTACCTGATATTATATTATCCTAAATTAGGATTATGGTTAGGAGCCATGCTTTGTGGTCTTGTGCATTACCATATTTCATTTGGTTCGAAACACCATGCTTTGTGGTCTTTTGTGTCTCTCTCTCAGTTATACTCTAATCTCGGTGGCAACCAAGGTTAGAATGTTGGTGTAAATTATGTATGGTATTCCACCTAGCTCAGTTGCATTTCATTATTATCGAGAAAAAATATTGCATTACACCATTGTGTTTTCAAATGATTTGATACAAAATTTCTACATAATGGCTCTCAACTATATTTTGTAAAAATATTATTTTTGCTTTGATATCTCTGTGTGCCAGTACTTTTGTGCTGACCCCCTCCCCTCTCCAACCTCTTAGGTTTAGAGGCCCAGTCTAAGGGTCAAGAGAATCAGTAGATCATTCAGACAGAGTTTCAAAGACAAGTGGTGAGCCTTCTATGTTTTAGAAGGTCTTATGTCCTGTAGTCCTTTTATCTTATATTAGTTTTGTGTCTACTGTGGGCCTTGTTCCTGCTCTTATATAGACATTGCTTCAGTCATGTAGTAGAGATTTCACTAACGGTTTTAGAGATGTTGATTTAGATTGTGGGACACTATTCTCCATTTTCGTTTTCATATGATTCTTGACCATGTTTCCATTATATTGTGTTTCTTTCGTACTTTGATAATATGATTTCTGTGATTGATTATTAGACAGATATGGGTGTTTCATGCCTCCATGGTTTGAAATACTCATCACGGCCAGGACCTGGTTCGGGTCGTGACAAACTTGGTATCAAAGCACGATTCATGGTCCTAAGGTGTCTGCAAAATCTCATTAGGTAGAGTCTTGTTTATGGGTATGTAGTGTGCCACACTTATAAGCAGGAGGATGATAGGCATTTAGGAAATGTTTCCGTTCTTTGTGATTTAGTTCATGCTTCGGAGTCTGAACTGGCCCCTAATCAATGATCACTTGTGTTTCAGAAACACAGTTATACCTCCATGTCGTATCGTTGATCAGAATGCTCAGGCAGATGAGGTCTGTCCCACCCATGGGATGCGGACCTTTAATGGGGCACACACTCTAGAATTTGTCCCTACTCCAAAAGTCCCTCCAGTCCTGACCAGTCCACCTCGGGCTTCGCAGACTAATGCGAACCGTCCCCCAACTGCTCAGGGAGATATTTCAAATACATAATTCAGACAGTCTATTCATATGATGCCATTGTTAGTAGCTAACTAGGCTCAACGATCGGAAGATGTTGGGTCTGTATCAGTTATATCTAATGCTACTTATGTCAGACATTTTATAAAGATAAACCCCGTTAAGTTCACTGGCACCAAGGTGGAGGAAGATCTACAGGAATTCGTGGATGAGATGGAAAACATATTTAATGTGATGCTTGCAGATGAGGTTGAAGGGGTGAATCTAGCAACCTATCAGCTCAAGGACGTTGTAAATCAGTGGTATGCCTACTGGGAAGATGAAAAGGTGAAAATGCTGAGCCCACAGTTTAGGGTAAATTTGTGGAAGCTTTCCTTGATCGATTCTTTCCTCTCGTGTTAAGGGAGGTCAAAGCGGAAGACTTTATAAATCTGAAGCAGGGCAGTATGAGTGTCCAGGAGTACACTTTGAAGTTTAATAACTATCCCGCTATGCCCTAGAATTGACTGGTAATATGAGGGCCTAGTTGAGGAAATTTGCATCCGGCCTTACTGATGACCTGGTACTTGAGTGCTAGGGGGCTATGTTGAATAAAGAGTTAGACTTTGTTCGACTGACCGTTCATATGCATCAAGTGGAAGAGAAGAAAAAAAATATTGTTGAATCCAAAGAGAAAGACAGACAGGCCAAAAGAGCTAGATCTGTGGATCAGGACCAGGGTCACCCGCAGAGTGGTAACTGGCATCCTAAGTGGTCGAAGAAGAAGAATTTTTGGAATAATGCACAGTCAGCAGCCAGCGCCCCAGTACCCAAACCACCGACAGACAGACAAACTTAGAGTTTTCAGACTCCTCATAGGTCCAAAGCTCTAGGTACACAGTTTCTGGGAAATGTGGCCCAGCATCGGTGTACTTGTCCGCAGTGTGAAGTTTATAGAAGGAATTATCTAGGGAAGTGCTGGTTTGAGAGGAGAAACTGCTATACTTGTCGTAAAGTTAGTCACCTTCAGAGAGATTGTCCATCTGCTGGAGTAAATACGGTGGGGGAGGGGGGGCTAAGTCCCAAGATACCTCTACAGCTTCTTTTCAGAAGGGTGCCCCTTCAGCTGCAAGAAACGGTTGCAACCGGTTATATTCTTTGACTAACCGCCAAGAGGAGAAAGCTTCACCAGATGTTGTCACCAATATGTTATGATTCTTTTCTCATGATGTTTATGTATTGCTTGATCCCGGGTCTACTATATCTTGTGTGACACCTTATGTGGCTGTTGGTTTTGGTTTTGAGCTCGAAGTTATTGTAGAACCCTTCTTTGTTTCTATTCTTGTAGGTGATTCTGTTATTTCTAGAAGGGAATATAGGAATTGTGTCGTGTCTGTTGATAGTAGGAAAACTGTGGCAGACCTTATAGAACTAGATATGATAGATTTTGATGCCATCCTTAGGATGGAATGGCTCCATTAATGTTATCCCACCCCTGATTGTAGAACCCAAAAGGTCACTTTTTCTTTCCCGAATGAGACACCAGTTTTATGGGCAGGGAGTTTTGTGGAATCTAGAGGTCACTTTAACTCTTATCTTAGAGCCTGAAAGCTTATCTCCAAACGTTATATGTGTGATCTAATCCAAGTAAAAGATTCAAAAGTTGGAAAACTTCCTCTCCAGTCAGTCCCTATAGTGAATCAATTCCCAGAAGTCTTTCCCAAAGTTCTCCCAGGGATACCCCTGATAGCGAGATAGACTTTGGCATTGATGTGTTGCCAGACACTCGTCCTATTTCTATTCCGCCATATAGAATGTCTCCTGTGGAACTAAGGGAGTTAAAGGAACATCTAACAAACCTCCTAGACAAAGGTTTTATTCATGCTAGTATTTCCCCATGGGGTGCACCCATTCTCTTTGTGCGAAAGAAGGATGGGACCCTTCGGATGTAAATAGACTACCGTCTGTTGAATAAGGTCATGATTAAAAATAAATATCCTCTTCCTAGGATTGATGACCTTTTGTACCAGCTTTAGGGTGCCAAGTGCTTTTCAAAAATAGACCTTCGTTTGGGTTATCATCAGTTGAAAGTTAGGGAGTCAGACATACCCAAGACAACCTTTCGAACCCGATATGGTCACTATGAATTTCTATTCATGTACTTCGGCTTGACTAAAGCCCCTTCAAGCTTCATGGATCTTATGAATAGAGTTTTTTGTCAGTTTCTTGACTTGTTCGTCATTGTATTTATTGATGATATTCTGATCTGTTCTAAGATTAAAGAGGATCATGCCAATCACCTCTGAATTATCCTTTAGACCCTTAAGGATCATTAGCTGTATTCTAAATTTTCTAAGTATGAATTCTAGTGAGATGCTATTGCCTTACCGGGGTATATTTTGTCTAGCTACGGGATAAGATTGGATCCCCAGAAAGTTGAAGTAGTGAGAAAATGGCCCAGACCCATGACTCCAACAGATATTCTGAGCTTCTTGGGTTTGACGGGGTATTACAGAAGGTTCGTAGAGAGTTATTCTTCCATAGCTGCTCCTCTTACTAAACTGACTTAGAAAAAGATGAAGTTTGTGTAGTATGACTTGTTTGAAAAAAATTTTGTGAAATTGAAGGACAAGCTGACTACTGGTCCTGTTTTGACCCTTCGCGAGGGTGTAGATGATTTTATGGTTTATTGTGATGCATCCCGTGTGGGACTTGGTTATGTATTAATGCAATGTGGAAAGGTGATAGTTTATGCATCTAGGCATTTAAAGGTGCATGAGCGTAATTATCCTACTCACGACTTGGAGTTAGCAGCTGTGGTGTTTGCACTTAGAATCTGGAGGGACTATCTCTACGGAGTGCATGTTGATATTTCTAGTGACCATAAGAGCTGACAGTATGTTTTCTCACTAAAAGAATTGAACCTCAGGCAGAGGCATTGGATGGAGCTTTTGAAAAACTATGATATGAATCTGCATTAGCATCCAGTCAAGGCAAATATCGTAGCCGACGCCCTCAGCAGGTTGTCTATGGGTAGCCTTTCTTATGTAGAAGAAGGAAAGAAAGAGATGCTGAAGGAGATTCACCGCCTTGCTAATATGGAAGTGCGACTCTTTGATTTTGAAGATGGAGGTGTGATTGTTAATGATTTAGCTAAGTCATCTCTTTGTGCTAAAGTTACGGAGAAGCAGGTTGAAGATCCCATATTGATGCAAATTAAGAAAGATGTGGGTCAACAAAAGGTTATGTCATTTGAAATTGGTGGCGATGGTATTCTGAGATTTCAGGGTAGGTTTTGCATTCTGAATATCAATGGGCTACGGGAAAGAATCCTTAATGAGGTGCACACTTCGAGGTATATCATTCACTAAGGCTCTACTAAGATGTACCATGATCTGAAAACCTAGTATTGCTGGAATAACACGAAATGTGATGTAGCTGATTTTGTGTCGAAGTGTTTGAACTGTCAACAAGTGAAGGTAGAACACATAAGGGCGGGTGGTACCTCCCAAGAGATATCCCTTCCTTTATGGAAGTGGGAGATTATAAACATGTACTTTAATATAGGACTTCTGAGATCCCGAAACTAATATGATTCTATATGGGTAATTGTAGATCGGTTGACCAAGTCAGCCCAATATTTGCCTGTGAGGACTAATTATTCGCGGGAGGTTTAAGCTAAGATTTACATTGAGGAGATAGTTCGATTTCATGGGGCACAAGTGTCCATTATATCTGATAGAGGTACGCAGTTTTCATCTCAGTTTTGGAGATCCTTTCAGAAGGGTTTAGGTACACAAGTGAATTTGAGCATAGCTTTCCACCCTCAGACAGATGGGTAAGCTGAGCGTACCATTCAGACCCCCGAAGATATGTTGAGGGAATGCGTTATTTATTTCAAAGGTAATTCGGTAGATCACCTGCCACTGGTTGAATTTGCTTACAATAATAGCTACCATGCCAGCATCAAGATGGCTCCTTTTGAGTCTTTGTATGGAAGGTGATGTAGTTTCCGATAGGATGGTATGAAGTGGGTGAAACTCATTTATATGGGACTGATCTTGTTTATAAAGTGATGGAGAAAGTGAAAATTACTATAGAAAGGAGTTATGTAGTTTGGAAAAATGGATAAATTGCGCCCTCGTTACGTAGGGCCATATCAGATTTTGAAGAAGATTGGTACAATTGCATATGAGTTAGAATTTCCTGCAAGTTTGGGTTTTGTTCATCCGGTATTCAATGTATCCATATTGAAGAAATTCATTAGAGATTATTCTATGATATTGCCAGTAGAGGGCATCAAAGTGACAGACTCCTTGTCTTACGATGAAGAGCCCATGGAAATTTTAGATCGCTAAGTTCGATAGTTGAGGAGCAAGGAGATAGCCTCAGTAAAGGTACTGTGGAGGAATCAGGAAGTCGAAGAAGCAACTTGGAAGTCAGAAGGTGACATGAGAATCAAATATCCCAATTTATTTGCTTTGATGGAGGAGGAGACAGAAGGTACTATTCCTATATTATTTGTGCTAGTCCGTTATTATGCTTGAAATTGTGTCTGTCTGTGTCTCGCATCATCATTTGGGGACGAATGATCCTAAGGTGGGGGGGATAATGTAACTCCCCGCATTTTGGGCTAGAATAAAAACCATTATTACGTTGTGTTACTAATCCTAAAGCCATAAAATCCTATGCCAATAAGGTATGTTAATTATTGTGTAGCATGTGAATCTGCCCAAGCTTGAATTTAGACCATAGAGGTCCGTCAACTCAAGGATGAGTTGAAACTATTTTGATCGATTATGTTTTAGTAGACATTGTAAAGTGTGTCAGCTTCCATCGACCATAACTCTCCGGGTATATTGAATCAGGAAGCCTATTATGTGTCAAATGATAGGTATTCGAGTTAGCTTTCCAACGATACCAATTTGGCTAAAATCCTACTACCGAGCAAGAGGTTATTGCCCTTTAAAGTGATAAGAGACGCCTAACCAATCGCACATGGCCACTGGAAAGCATAGGCAATAGACTAGGTGGCACCTAAGTGAACATATGCGATAGCCTAGGTGGCTCCTATGTTAAAATAGGCGATAGCCTAGGTGGAACCTATGTGAACATGGGTGATGGGATGGGCGGCTCCTATGTAAGGAATTCTGGTGAATTAAATACTTCGTATTAAGGACAAAGTGGTGCTTTTCCACCCTTACTTAGCCCTAAATCATGAGATTTAGTTCCAAGGACCCCAAAATACGTATTCTCTCATCAAAAGTGGTAAATATTCTCCTTAGGATTTCAACATAAAAAAAACCCAAATAGTTCAAGATTTGACTGTAGGTTTTCAAAGATAATTTCATTTTTGGTATCACCAATCTGCAAGCTTCAAGAAACATCTATTATCCTTAGAAATAGAGTTACGTAGGGTTATCAAAAAATCTAATGGGTGTAGTCATTATGAACATGCATGCTTTTAAATGGGTGTTTTCAATCAAATGCTCATATCTTGCTTTCAATATGATTTCTAAGTCATTTTCTTTATGTCATGGGAATTATTTGCCTACATGCTTCAATGGTTGAAACCATGCATATGTGATTTGTGATTTTCCATGTAAGTTTATAAATTGTTTTCAAATTCCCATGATAATGTTTCGATACTCCATATTTTATTGTGATCAACAAAAGAGAGCATGAATTTGAAATAAATATTGTTCACCACCTGTAAATGATGAAGTACCTTGGTTTTTACATGATTATGCATATGTGGATATGATATTGATGACTTACAAGTTGGGTATGATGATACCCAACAGAATATGATATGCAATTGAATAAGATGAAATTTGAATGCATTGATTTTACATGAGAAAGGTGGATGCCCGAAGAAGGCGTTTGAGACACAAGCGGCTCATCACTAGAAGAATGTGTTTGCCGACACCTAATATCGGTACCATGCTTTGGGGACTTGCGTACCTGATATTATATTATCCCGAATTGGGATTATTGTTAGGATCCATGATTTGGGGTCTTGTCGACTACCATATTTGATTTGGGTCGAGACACCATGCTTTGTGGTGTTGTGTGTCTATCCCTCACTTATACTCTAATCTCGGCGGCAATCGAGGTTTGACTGTTGGTGTAAATTATGTAGGTTATTCCACCTAGCTCAGTTTCATTTCATAATTGTTGAGAAAAACTATTGCATTACACCCATGTGTTTTCAAATAATTTGATACAAAATTTCTTTATAATGGCTCTCAACTATATTTTATAAAAATATTATGTTTTGCTTTGATATCTCTGAGTGCCAGTAATTTTGTGTTGACCCTCTCCCCTCTCCAACTTCTCAAATTCAGAGGCCCAGTCTAGGTGTCATGAAAATCAGTAGATTATTCAGACAGAGTTGCAGAGACAAGTGGTGAGCCTTTTATGTTTCGTAAGGTCTTATGTCCTGCAGTCCTTTTAACTTATATTAGTTTTAGGTCTTCTAGGGGACTTGTCCCAGTTTTCAATAGACATTGTTTCAGTCATGTAGTAGAGATTTCGCAGACGGTTTTAGAGATGTTGATTTAGATTGTGGACACTATTCGCCAATTTTGTTTTAATATGATTCTTGACCATGTTTCCGTTATATTGTGTTTCTTTCGCATTAGTTTGGTCATATGAATTATGTGCATGATTATCAGAAAGTAGGGGTGTTTCGGGCCTCCATGGTTTGAAATTCCTGTCATGGACAAGCCCTAGTTCGGGTCGTGACACATTTTAAGCGATATCTGTAATTTCAGTAATCTAAGTCATTCCTCAGAACTTTGTATGTTCCTTCAGTCAAAGAAACGCAGTTGAGCTCCACTAAAAAATATCACTAGTATCAATTCAGTTAATCAATATCCGTTCAGCTAATTAGTTCAGTTCAGTTGTTCAATTCAGCTCAATTATTCAATTTAGTGACTTTTTGGTGGGAGTAGGATTCAGCACCGAGTGAGCCTAGGAATGGGGACTCACCCTCTTGATATGAATGAGATCCTTAGAAACAATCCCCCAATTCTAGAACTATGTAGCCAGCATAGGTACGAGATGTCAACCATTAGATAGGACTGACATACTCAGGGATAACCCGTAAGCATGTTTAAATGTATAAGATTGATCCTAGGGGTCACTCGCCAGATTAGGACTGATTCCACAACAGTTGTCTTTACTGGTGGCTTGGTACTGACACCTTTCCAGTGATGGTAGATATTTGATCCTAGTTAGCTTATCATGGTCCATGTCAGTTAGATGAATACATCTCGCATTTTTAGTTATAGATTCAAGACTGTCATATATTGTTTACTCAGTTCAGTAGTATAGATTCAGTACTATTAGTACAGTCAATCCTTATCATTATAAGTAGACTTTGTGAACACCCATTAGATAGGACTGATCTCCACTATGGTCAATCAGTATCAGTATCATCAGATTTAGAAATCACCTGCTTGGTAGGATTGATCTCAAACTAGGTTAAATCATCTATTTATTATCAGTATACTTAAGATCACCCCTTAGATAGGACTTATCTCATATATAGTCACTCAGCTCAGAAAGGAACTCAAATAGCTCAATTAGAACTCAGTTAGATACAGTCGCTCAGTTATATTAGTTATATCAGTCGCTAAAGCTTACATTAGCAGTATTCAGTTCCAGGACTATTAGACATAGTCAATCTGACCGGTTCCTTAATTGTTCGAACTATAAGAAATAGTCGTTAAGCTATTCAATATCTTAGTATCAGTAATCTCATATTGTCAGTATTCATACTCAGTACTCAGTATCACCACGAGTTCACCTATAGTTACTTATGCATGTATGTATTCTCATGGTTGTATCAGTCAGCATTTTTGATGTATATAGACCCTTTGTATTTAGCCTACCTCACTCGTATACTCAGTACATTTAGACGTACTGATGTATTTAATCTATGGTGCTTCCTCATATGTTAAACCATAGGTCTTGAGGCACAAGCTCTAGATCAATAGTAGATTCCAGACTCAGCAGTCGGAGTTAGAAGTGAGTCCTCATCCTTCGAGGACATGATGATTTCATTACTATTTTAGTTTTCACTTTATTTCAATAGTTGGAGCTAGTTGGGGACATGTCCTATCAACTCCTTACTCAGACAGTTAGATGCTTTCAGACATTATTCTTATCAGATGTTTAATCAATTTGAACCTTATGGCTTTTAAGTTCATGTTTCCGCATTTATATTCGTATATTATACAATGTATAGGCATAGATAACATTCATAGGTTTGTTCGTGTCCCTTTATGGTCATGAGCACTGTGTAGCTTTCCGGTTTAGATAATAGGGGTGTTACAATATGAGAGCAATTTAAAATATTTCATAAACATATCATATAGTAACAAATCACATGGGAAGTTTAAAAGACTCTGTGAAACTCTTTGTATTACTTCTGCGCTAGGAGGTTTACCCTACAATCTGTAATACCATGGGCTATATAGGATCTACCATTAACTCGGCAGCCTAGCCCCCAACCCATGTGTGCCGCAAGGGTCAGAGTCTCTAAATCTACTACGCCCCACGCCCATTGCCAGCGTACAATAATAATACTCCCGTATTAGCAAATACAATATCAAGCTAAGAGTTACTTAAACTCCATCCCTCTTCGGGTAACCACCTAACCCTTTTTAAGCCAATTTTTAGCTCTTTAAGAACATACATTTTTTGAAAACATAATCTGCAATCCTACTGTAAAATCATACTCTGTTATGGCTTACATACTTATGGTATCGTCATACCATTGACTTGCAGGTTACATTCTAAGAGCCATTTATAGAAATTTATATCTCTATTTTCAAATCATGAAATTCAGGACCACCATTTCAACAGTTCTTTCTGGAAACTGAAGTAAAACCATGTTATTAATTCTCTTCATCAATGATTTAGTTAAAAAAGGCGGTCATGTTACAAGTCTCAATCTCATGCAATTCTTTCTCTTTAACATCACATAGTTATATGCAGAAACACCCTCTCAACAATTCGAAATCATATTCAAGTACGAAGACATTGAAAAAATATCTGTCAAATCATAAAATATTTATTTCAACTCTTTTCCAACAAAACCATAAGCTCTATTCCAATACAATAGAGGGAGTTCATAATTTATGCTCTCAATCAATCTTAAATCTCAAATCCCATACATATACATATACATGTAAATCAATTTAGGGGATAGGACCACAAGGTCAAAAGAATTAGTAACACTAAAACATTCGGAGTACGTAATTTAGAACATAAATTCCAAAACCCCTTTGAAATTCATGCATAAAAATCTTAAAATCATGCTCTAATGGTTTTAGGCATAGTTAGTTTTAACTATAAACCCCGCCTACCTCAATCTCAGAAAATAATTGATGATTCTTGAAGAGTACGGATTAGGGATTCCAAATCTTCAATCAATTTCACAAACTCACAGTTGAATCTTAATTTATTTGGGTTTTTAGTTTGAAACACATAGGATTGTTCTTGAGTATTTTCGGTGAATTCTAATGGATTTTGGTGTATTAGGGATAAAATCTCGTGTTTAAGATAATTGGGGAATCAAAAATATCCGAAATACCCTTAATGAGACGGAAAAGGATGCTATAAATAGGTTAGGAATGATATCTAGTGAGGCATCCTGACTAGAGCACTGGAGTACCCAGGGTGTTGCCCTGCTTATAGTAGTGCAAGGGCCAGGGCAGCGCCGCGCTTAGAATGGTGGAGTACCCCAGACAACACCCCTAAATCGCCTTTTTCTACAATTTTGTCAACCCAAACATTACCTTAAGCTCATTTAAAAATTATGGAACTCACCTGAGGAATACTCCTAACTTGCCCCCTTACAACACAACAAAAAAATCAAGAAATGGAGATCGGAAAGGTTGAAAATAAAATCTTTAAAGATTGGAAGCTAAAAATAAGACTAAGTCTATTTAACACTTAGAAAAATTTTAAAGTTTTTTCAATTCTTTGAGCATACTACTAGAGGCCAACACACGTATGAATTTTTTTTGGGTGTTACATTATCTACCCCCTCCCCTCCGTGGGATCATTCATAGGGCAGCGCCCCGCTTAGAATGGTGGAGTACCCCAGGCAACACCCCTAAATCGCCTTTTTCTACAATTTTGTCAACCCAAACATGACCTTAAGCTCATTTAAAAATTATGGAACTCACCTGAGGAATACTCCTAACTTGCCCCATCACAACGCAACAAAAAAATCAAGAAATGGAGATCGAAAAGGTTGAAAATAAAATCTTTGAAGATTGGAAGCTAAAAATAAGACTAAGTCTATTTAACACTTAGAAAATTTTTAAAGTTTTTTCAACTCTTTGAGCATACTACTAGAGGCAAACACACGTATGAATTTTTTTGGGGTGTTACATTATCTACCCCCTCCCCTCCATGGGATCATTCGTCTTCGAATGATGAGACGAAGCATAGTCAAGCACGATTTCAATCGTACTAAGGAATAAGAAAAAATAAGATAGAGATTATATTGTACGTTCCATGTCGTCATTCACCAGATCAAACATGTTGGGGTATATATCTCTCATGTAATCTTTTGATTCCCAAGATGGTCCTTCAACTCTCTGATTCCTCCATAACACTTTAACGGAGGCTATTTCTTTACTTCTCAACATCCAAACTTGGCGATCTAAGATTTCTTCAGGCTCTTCTTTATAAGACTAGGAGTCCGTGATATTGATGTCTTCTACGAGTATCACTAGAGAATAGTCTCCGATATACATGTTTAACATAGATATGTGAAATATCGGATGAACAGATCCCAAACTCGCATGAAAGTCTAAATCATATGCAACTGGAAATATCCTTCTCAAAATCTGGTATGGTCTTACATATCGAGGGCTCAACTTAAATATCTTCCCGAATTGCATGAATCCCTTCAAAGGAGAAACATTTAGAAATAGCCAATCACCAACCTCGAATTCAAACTCCATTCTTCTAACATCAGCATAGAATTTATGTCGACTGTGTGCTGTCTTAAGGTATTCTCTAATAAATTTCACATCTTCCATTGCCTAGTTAAGAAGATCAGGCCCAAACAACTGAGTCTCGCCCACTTCATACCACCCTATAGGCAATCTACATATTCTTCCATGGAATGCTTCAAATGGAGCCATCTTAATACTATCATGGTAGATATTATTATACGCATACTCTATTAGTGACAAGTGATCCACCCAACTACCCTTGAAATAAATCACACAGGCTCTCAACAAATCCTCAAGGGATTGAATGGTGTACTCAGCTTGCCTATCCATCTGAGGTTGAAATGTAGTACTTAGGTTTACTTGGGTACCAAAAGCCCTCTAAAAAGACCTCCAAAACCGTAAATAAAATTGCATACCTCAGTCAGATATGATGGATACCGGTGCCCGAAGTAAGCGAACTATCTCCTTAATGTACAGCTTAGCAAAATTATTACTTGAATAGTTCATCCTAACAGGTAGTAAGTGGGCAGACTTAGTCAGCCAGTTTATATTCACCCAAATAGAATCATACTATTTTTGTGACCTTAGAAGTCCCGTATTGAAATCCATATTGTTCATTTCCCATTTCCACAGAGGCAAAGCTATCCCTTGGGATGTACCACCTGTCTGCAAATGCTCTACTTTACCTTGCTAACAATTCAAACACTTGGCAACAAAGTTAGCCACATCACATTTCATATTATTCCATGAGTATATATCTTTCAATGCATAAACATCCTCATAGAGCCTAGATGAACAATATCCCTCAATGTGAGCTTATTCAAGGATTCGTTGCCGCTGACCATCTACGTCTGGCACACACAATCTTCCCTAATATCTTAAAATACCATCACCACCAATTTCAAAAGGCATCACCTTCTGTTGAGCCACATTATTCTTGATCTGCATCAATATGGGATCCTCAACCTACTTTTCTTTAACTTCAGCACAAAGGGATAATTTAACTATCTCATGACCAACCACCCCTCCATCTTCGGAATCTAAGAGTCACATTGCAAGATTTCTATGTCGCTGAATATCCTTCACTATTTCTCTCTTTCCTTCCTCAACAAGAGAAAGACTACCCATACACAACCGGCTGAGGGTGTCAGCTACAATATTTTCCATACCCGAGTGATAATAAAGGCTCATGTCATAATCTTTCAAAAGCTCCGTCCAATACCTCTACCTGAGGTTTAATTCTTTCTACGAGAAAACATACTACAAACTTATATGGTCAGTGAAAATATCAACATTCACCCTATAAAGATAGTACCGCTAGATTCTAAGTGCAAACACCACAACCTCTAACTCCAAATCATGGGTATGATAATTGCATTCATGCATTTTCAACTGCCTAAATGCATAAGCCACATCTTTACCATGCTATATAATAACAAACCCAAGTCCCACTCGGGATGCATCACAGTATATAACAAAACCTTTTGTACCTTCCGAAAGAGTCAACACAAGTGCAGTAGTCAATTTGTCTTTCAATTTCTCAAAACTATTCTCACATGAGTCAGACCACACAAATTTCACCTTTTTCTCAGTCAACTTTGTAAGTAGAGCAGCTATGGAAGAAAAACACACTATGAATCTTCTGTAATACCCTGCGAAACAAAGAAGCTCTAGATGTCGGTTGGAGTCATGGGTCTAGCCCATTTCTCTCTGCCTCAATCTTTTAGGGATCAACCTTAGTTCCCTCAATGGGCATAATATATCCTTAGAAATCAATAGAACTTAGCCAGAATTTACATTTTGATATTTTTTCATACAACTTATGATCTCATAGACTCTGAAGAATAATTTAGAGGTGATTGGTATGGTCTTCCTTACTCTTAGTACAAGCCAAAATTACAAAAATGAATTCTATGAAAAACAAATCTAGAAATTGATGGAAGACCCTATTCATTATATCCATGAAGGTTGTAGGGGAATTAGTTAACCTGAAGGAGATGACTAAAAATTCATAACGACTGTATCTAGTTAAAAAAGCTTTATTGGGAATATTAGACTTCCTAACCTTCAATTGATGATATCCTGAATGACGGTCTATTTTGTAAAAACATTTAGGACCCTGAAGTTTGTCCAAAGGATCATCAATCCTAGGAAGAGGATATTTATTTTTAATCATGACCTTTTTCAACTGGTGGTAATCTAAGCACATATGATGGGAACCACCTTTTTCCCACACGAAGAGTACAGGTTCACCCTAGGGAAAAATACTAGGATGGATAAAACCTTTATCTAGAAGATCTGCCAGCTGTTCTTTTAACTCTGTCAACTGTGCTGGAGCCGTTCGATATGGTGAAATAGTAATGGGAAGGGTATTTGGCAAAACATTAATGCCAAAATCTATTTTCCTATCAGGTGGTATTCTTGAGAGATAATCAGGAAAGACTTCTGGTAACTCACTTACCACAGGGACTGACTGAAGAGGTGGACTCTCAACATTAGAATCTTTCACTCAAATTATATGATATAGACAACCCCTAGAAATGAGCTTACGAGCTCTCAGATAAGATATAAAATGCCCTCTTGGTGCTAAAGAATACACCTCCCATTCTACCACTGGTTCATTTGGAAAGGAAAAAGTAACCTTTCGAGCTCTATAGTCTAGTGTAGGATAACATGAATGGAGCTAATCCATTCCTTGGATTGCATCAAAGACAACTATCTCTATTTCTATGAGGTCTGCCATAGTATCCCAACAACAAATAGTCACAACACAATCCCTTTACACCCTTCTAGCTATAACAGAATTTCCTATTAGAGTGGAAACTGAGAAAGGTTTAGTAATCACATCGGCATCAAACCAAAAACCAACAACCACAAAAGGGGTCACATAGGGTAAGGTGGACCCAGGATCAAGTAAAACATAAACATCATAAGAAAACATTTGCAACGTATCGGTAACTATATTTGGGGAGACCTCTGCCTACTGGCACTTGGTTAAGGCATAGAACCAGTTGCGGCCGTTTCTAGCGACTGAAGTGGAACTATTCTAAGGCGGTGGCAGTGCAAAAGAATTCACCTGTGACTTGGTACCTCCAACATTACTTCTCAATACCAGACATTCTCTCTGGATATAGTTTGCTAGCCGTATAAATAACACACCTAATTTACAAACTAACATATCCCTGGATGATTTCACCTATATCTCCTATAGAACGGATAGGGCTGGGATGAGATAGCTACACTTCCCTATGACTGCGTACCCTACATCATCGATCCTTGACTTGATTAAAAATTCTAGGTGCGCTGCTCAGCTAAGGTTCTTAAAAGCAGAGCACTAACTGCCGACTGTGTATTTCCCTAATTCTTTCTCTTTTGCCATTTGTTACCCTAATTACCGCACTACTGATAACTATGGTTCTGATGTGCTATTCTGGCTCTTTTTGCCTGTCTGTCCTACTACCTAGATTCAATGATTTTATTTTTTATTTCTTTTACCTACTGTATGTTGACTGACAGCCTAGCAAGGTCCATGACCTTATTTATCATCACCCCTTGACATTCAAGTGCTAGATCATCTGAAAGGCCAAATGCAAAATTTCCTCTTTAGGGACCTAATATTACCTAACATCTCTGGTAAATAAAGGGCCAGTTGGTTGAACATCAAAGTGTACTCCTGGACACTCATTTTTCCCTATGTAAGATTCATGAATTCTTCTGCTTTAGCTTCTCTCAACTCTAGAGAAAAGAATCGGTCAAGAAAATCATCCATAAACTCGCCCCAAACTGTGGGATCAATACTCTCACCCTTTACCTCTTCCCACTCTTTATACTATTGGTTTGCTACTTGTTTAAGATAGCATGCCCCTAACTCAACCCCTTGCACTTGATCCACATGTATTACTCTGAAAATCTTTCCTATTTCATCCATGAACTCCTATGTGTCATATTCTACCTTAGTGCCAAAAAATATGGGTAGGTTCATTATCATGAACTATCCCACCCTAGTAGCCTTTGAAGTAATAGATGCAGATCTATTATCATCCGACCTCTGAGTCTGTGTGGCTACCAACTGTGCAAGCATATGAATGGACTGTCTGAATTCTGCATTCAATATCTCCCTCTGAGAAGATTGGGGATGGTTAACATTTATTCTTGGAGCTTGAGGAGGGGAGCTACTCATAATGTGGGAACAAGTTTTAGGGTACGTGTTCTATTATGGGTCCGCATGCCATGAGTTGGACAAACTTCATCACCCTGATAATTAATATTAGTGCGACGGGGAGGCATGACTAGTTTTCTGAAATACAATAGATCACTGATTAGAGGACATATTAGACTCCAAAGCACAAACTAAATCACAAAGAATGGAAACATTCCTAAACTCCTTGTAGCCTCCTGTTTACAAGTGTCATGCGCTACACACCCATAAAAAAGACTATACCCAACACGATTTCGCAAAAACCCTGGGACCATGAACCATGCTCTAATACCAAGTTTTCATGACCTAAGCTGAGTCCTTGGCCATTACGACAATCTTGAACCATGTATACCTGGACACCCTTCAACATCTGGTAATCATGGAGAACGTTCATATAATAGAAGTAATTGAGAAATGAAATCCAAAATCAATAAAACAACATCTGAAAAATAGTCTGTGAAATCTCTAGTAAATGAAAATCTGACAACTATCTGAAATTGGGACTAGGACCACACTAGAACAAAACTATAATAGATGACATAATCTGAAAGGATAGGCCTTCTAAATTGGAGAAGGCTCACCACTGAACAATCTAATCTGCTTTCTGAATTATCTACTCCAAATTTGGACAACAAGACTTATCCTAAGAACCTGAGAGGTAGGGAAGGGGGGTCAATACAGATGTATTGGTACGTAGAGAAAATCCAAAATACTCATTTATATTCAACATAAATGTGACCAATTTAAAAAATTTCATAAACATATCATACAGTAAGAAATCACATGGGCGGTTTAAAAAGAATCTGTGAAATTCTTTGTACTACTTCTGCGCCAGGTGGTGTACCCTAGGTGGTGTATCCTACAATCTGTAATCCCAAGAACTATATGGGATCTGCCATTAACTCAGCAGCCAAGCCACCAACCCATGTGTGCCGCAATGGTCACAATTCTATGAATATACTACGCCCCATGACCATCGCCATTGTACAGTAATAATATACCTATATTGGAAAATATGATATTAAGCGAAGAGTTACTTGAACTAAAGCCCTCTTTGGGTAACCACCTAAACCTCTTTAAGCCCATTTTTAACTCTTTTAAAACATGCATTTTCTGAAATCATAATCTCCAATCATACTCTGTTAATGAATAAATACTTATGGTATCCTCACACCATTGACTTTCAACTCACATTTTTTGAGCCATTTATAGAAATTCATATCTTTGTTTTTAAATCATGAAATTCAGGACCACCAAATCAACAATAATTTTTTGAAACTCATGTACAACCATGAAGTAAATTCTCTTCATCAATGATTCAATAAACAAAGATGGTCATGTTAAAAGTGTCAATCTCATGCAATTCTTTCTATTTAACATCACATAGTTATGTGAAAATACCCTCTCAACAATTCAAAATCATATTCAAGTACAAAAACATTGATAAAACATCTTTCAAATCCTAAAACATGTATTTCAACTCATTTCCAACAAAACCATAAGCTTTATTCCTATAAAAGAGAGAGAGTTCATAATTTATGGTCTCAAACAATCTTAAATCTCAAATATCATATAAATTTGATACATGTAAATCAATTTAGTGGATAGGACCCCAAGGTAAAAATAATTAGTAACATTAAAAAATTCAGAGTACGTAATTTAGAACATAGATTCCAAAACCCCTTTTAAATTCATGCATAAAATCTTAAAATCATACTCGAATGGTTTTAGGCTCATGTAATTTTTAGGATAAACCCTACGTACCTCAATCTCGATAAATAATAGATGTTTCTTGAAGCTTACGGATTGGGGATTCCAAATGTTCAATAACTTTTGAAAACTCATAGTCGAATCTTGATTTATTTAGGTTTTTAGTTTGAAACCCTTGGGAGTGTGCTTGAGTATTTTGGGTGAATTATAATGGATTTTGGTGTATTTGTGATGAAATCACATGTTTAAGAAGATTGGGGAATCAAAAATAGCAAAAATATCCTTAATATGATAGAAAAGGATGTTGTAAATAGGTTGGGTGCGATTTCTAGGGCGGTGCCCTGCCTAGCGCACCAGAGTACAAATGGCGTCGCCTTGCTTACAGTGGTGCAAGGTCCAGGGCGGCGCCATGCTTAGAACGGTGGAGTACCCTACGGCGCCCCTAGATCACCTTTTGCTACTATTTTTCCATCCCAAACATGACCTCAAGCTCATCTAAAATTTCTAAAACTCACCTGAGGCGTACTACTAACTTTCCCAATCACAACGGAACAAAAAAATCAAGAAACAAAGGTCGGAAAGATCAAAAATAAAATCTCCGAAGATTGGAAGCTAAAAATGAGACTCTCTTTAACACTTAGGTAAATTGTCATGTCTTTTCAACTCTCTGTGTATACTAATAGAGGGCAACACATGTATGAATTTTTATGGGGTGTTACACTAACTCTCTTTAGGCCCATTTTTTTCCTTTTCTAAACATACATATTTCTGGGTTCAAAATCTAAAACTCTAATTTTGTTTTGACGTTCATCTGTTTGGTATCGTCATACAAAGACTCGAAAGTCATATCATTTAAGCCATTAAATATAACGTTTATCTCTTTCATTCAAACAATTTTAGACCACCAAAATGTTCAAATGGTACAAGAGGATTCGTATGTCAAACCATGCAAATATTCTCTTTTAATAATTTTATCAAATAGTGGTCAATTTCTCAACACAAACATGCAATCCTTGGATTATCACATTTAGAATTTAAAATGAGAAATTATTCCCCTCTTTAATTCTCAACCAACATAAAGTTTATACAAGATAGTGAAGCTCTTGACTCATACTTTAAAAAATGCAATTTAGTAACCCATAATTTGTAAATCAAGATGTAACGCAATGAGAGAGGGAAAATTCATTATTCATCTTTCAATTCAATATTCAAACTCCAAATGTATACCACACATATATATGAATGAGATTCAAATTTAGGGGGAAGACCTCAAAACAAAAACATTGCCATCAAAAGGGTTCAGAATGCATAATTATCAACGTAAATTCGAAACCATTTGTAAATACATGATTTCTGAACATTCAAGTATTATTAAAAAGATTTCACCATGCCCATGTCATTTAAGAAAACCCCACGTACCTTAGATTGCTTTGTTTAAAGAATTGTTGATGTGTGCACAATTGGTAATATATTTAAGTCTTTAACCATGAATAATTGTGAGGCCTTAAGAAATTTTTATCATTTTTTTGATATGTTTATGTTAATTTTATAGTTTACGCTAATGGCATAGAAAACCAATATGAATGGAGGTAAAGAAGTTGAAATCTGGAGAAACCTAAAGAAAGATGTGGCTGATGACATCTGTGATAAGTCGTCAGCCATGTGATAGGCTATCACAGTTGCCGTCAAACGTAACCCGAAAGTTGGCATTAATCGAATGTTGTGACGACATCTGGTGATAAGATATCAAAAGTGTGATAGGACATTGGGGATACCATCAACCTTAACTTGAGAATGGGAATTGCTATAAAATTATGATGGCATGTTTTGATAAGGCGTCAGAGTTGTGATAATCCGTTAGGATCACCGTCAACCATAGGTAAAAATTATAAAAATGGAAGAGAATTTGACGACATCCATGACACGCTGTCATACTCCTGATAGGCCATCATGGTCTTCGTCAGCCTGAGGTAGCAAAAGCCAAACTTAAAGAGTAGGCTATCTGTATGCATAAGCATGAACTTGCCTGGTTGGTCGTGCCATGGTCTTAGGATAGGAGTGAGGACAAGATCATAGGCCATTGTTTGTTAACCTACTTTAAGCCTAAATATCCTTCCCTGTATGCATAACACCCCTTGATCCTTGTTTAGAGCGTAAATTGACCACTTCTTTTGTATGGCACCTTTCACCTTCCCATTTACACCACAACGAACCTATTTATGCTTGGCCATCCTTGGACACTGAGCACCTTGACCTAGGTAAAAAACCTAATTTGAGGGTGGAAATCATAGGGGTGCATAATGTAAGATGAGTATGAAGAAGGGTGGAATAAAAGAGAAAGAATAAAAGTTGGGTGAGAAGGGTGGAATAATGGAGAAAGAATAAAAGTTGGGTGATAAAAAAAAAGAAAAAATAGGGGGGAAGGGTAGCACATAACTTGAATATGGATGATCAAGAGAAGAGGATAAAAGTTTAAGCTAATGGGATAGAGAACCAACAAGAATGGAGGCAAAGAAGTTGAAATATGGAGAAATCTGAAGAAAGGTGTGGCTGACAACATCTGTGATAAGTCGTCAGCCCATGATAGGCTATCACAGTTTCCATCAGAGGTAACTAGGGAGTTGGCATGAATTGAATACTCTGATGACATTTTGTGATAATACGTCAAAAGTATAATAAGCCATCAGTGATACCGTCAATCTTAACAAGAGAATGGGAATTGCTGTAATGTTGTGACGGGGTGTTGCGATAAGGCATCAGAGTTGTCATAAGCCGTCAGTATAACCGTCAACCTTAGGAAGAAATTATCAAAATGGAAGAGGAGCTGACGACATCCATGACACGCCATCAGACTCCTGATACGTCGTCATGATCGTCGTCATCCTGAGACAGCAAGACCAAAACATAAAGAGAATCTGACGATGTCTGTGATAGACCGTCAGGCTCCTGATAGGCCATCACGGGCGCCTTCGTCTATTTTGAAGAAATTCTGAAACTTTTAATTTATTTCTTTATTTAGGGTTAACTATTTAAAGCCTTGCTATATGGTTTTTGTATTATCCTCAATTAATGCAAATATCCTACAATATACAACTTTTCTCTCTCTATAAGAAAAATATTTTGGTGGTTTTCCTTGTGATTCAATTGTAAGAACACTTTTGATTTCCTTCAATATTGTAAGTTAATCCTTTCAGTTATAAAATTAAATTGCGTACTTATTTCTTTCATCATGAGTGGCTAAACACCTTTAACCTGGATTATGGGATCTAGGGATAGGTCATGATAAGGTATTAAATACTCAAGGTTTAATAGGTATTTGGATTTCTTGATGATTATTACATTATAATTTATGTCTATTGGTTGCAAACAATAGTTGTACCTACTTTGGTTTTCTTAAGAAAGAAATCATAAATAGTAGGAAGTGAATTATCAACAGGGACTCGGAAATTCTTCGTTTAATAATCATCGATGTAACAAGGTTGATTAACCTGTGGTAAAATTTAGGCAGGCAGTAGCGATTTCCTAAGTCCGAGAGGATTGGGAAATTAGACACTTGAATATGTCAAGAGACATTTCAGCATATCATTGATAAGGATAACTTGTAATCCTAACCACTGTGAGAATCTTGAGTAAATTTTAGCATCTGTCATGTACCGTAAGCCCTAGTGAACATAATCCTTGTTATTTCATAAAATCTTGGTTATAAACATTAAATTCAAAGTGATAAATAATTATCTGCAAAACTTAAACCCCCATTTCAGGATACAGTAAACTACCTGTGAATTATATCCTAAACAACTTGAGTTCTCACCTTATTCCCTATGGGATTCGACCCCAACCAAGTTGAGTTTTACATTGACAACGATCGCTTACACCTATTCAAGAGTGTAATTTGAGCGTTATCAATAGGATCCAAATCTTGATTCATTTCTTGAAAACCTTGAACTTAAGGGTGGATTCTTGCTCTTTACGAAAAGTGTTAGGGTATTGTTATTGATAGAATTGAGTATTTTTTCGTGTATTATGCCCCAATAACGACTGAATGTCATTTTATGTTTCAGATAGAATTAGGGTAAAATACTAATATACCCTCCTGGACCAGAAAAAGTCACTAAAATGAAATAGAAACCCAAGGCATTAACCGACACAACGCATCGGTCCCTACCGACCGGATTCCTAGCACGACATTTTGTTATCATGTTGGCCCACTATTTTGATCATCCAAACACACCTCAAACGTCATTACAAAGATCCAAAACTTCCCTGAGGCAAACCCTTTACACTCTTGAATATAAATACAATTAAAAATATATGTCTCGAGGATGAAAAGATCGATTTGAGAAATCATTAATGTTTAGGATATAAAAATGTGGCTAGGTCAATTCAACACTTTCAAAAATTTCAAATTGTAAGCTACCAATGCAAGCTACTATGTGTGGCACTAGGTCGAGAACTCTAAGGGGTGTTACATTACCCCCCCCCCCCCAACTTTGGTATCATTCGTCCCAGAATTATGTCACTAAACACATAAAAATCTAGATTTCAAGCACACTAGGAAAAATGATAAAGAAAGTAGTGTAAGGTTAGTACCTTTTATGTCGCCATCCACTATCTCAAAGAGGTTAGGGTATCCAATATGCATGTCATCTTCTGTCTCCCATGTAGCTTCTTCCGCTTTTTGATTTTTCCACAACACCTTAACCGAAACTAACTCATTACTCCTCAGCTTCAAAGCTTGCCGATCCAAAATGGCAATGGGTTCTTCTTCATATGAAAAGGAGTCTTTCACATTGATCTACTCAGAGTGGTCTGTAATACACTTTTTCAGGATTGACACATGGAAAATAGGGTGAACAAAATCCAGACTCGCCTGTAAATAAAATTCATAAGCAACTCCATCAATTCTTGTCTCAATCTACTATGGTCTTGTATAATGGGGACTAAGATTCCCTTTCTTTTCGAATCACATAACTCCCTTCATAGAGGAGATCTTTAAGAATACCCAAACATCCACCTGAAATTCTAAATCTTTCCTTCTAAAGTCGGCATAAAACTTCTGGCGTCTCTGAGTTGTCTTAGGTCATTGCCTAATGATCTTTACCTTCTCAATTGCCTGATAGAAGCGATAAGGACCGAACAACCAGGATTTTCCCACTTCATACGACACTATT
Organism: Capsicum baccatum var. pendulum; assembly: GCA_030864225.1. Lineage (NCBI taxonomy): Eukaryota > Viridiplantae > Streptophyta > Magnoliopsida > Solanales > Solanaceae > Capsicum > Capsicum baccatum. Next base: position 20,080,142 of record CM061552.1, on the reverse strand, counting down.
GATGACATATATCTCCTCACATAAAGTGCATCAAAAGGAGCAATCAAGAATTGTAGCGATTATTGTAAGCGAATTCTATCAACGGCAAATAGTCTACCCAACTACCCTTGAAATAAATTACACAGGACCTCAACCTACACTAAAGGTTTTGAATGGTGCATTCATCTTGCCCATCAGTCTTCGGGTGAAAAGTAGTACTCTAGTGTCACGACATGAACCAAAGACATGGCCTCACAAAACCACGAAGGCCCTAGTGCCGTTTCTTGCCTGATAATCATGCACACCATTCATATACGATAATGAAATGCAGAAAAGGTAAAAAAACCATACTCGTGATCATTTTCTGACTTCAACTAAACAATATAGAATTTAGTTCATAAACACTCAAAAATACATGAAAACCTATCTGCAGAATCTCTAACAATACAAAACCAGTATTTGTCTAAAACTAGGACAACGCCCTCAGTCAGACCGTGGACCAAAAATAAAATCACAATGTCAAATCAGCAAGGCCTTTTGATGTAAGGGAGGCTTACCAACTACAAACTTCAGATAACCCATTTACTGTTTGGCAGGACCCCAAGGCTAATCCTCAAATACAAAAATATAGGGGGTCAATACTAATGAACTATCATGTAGAACAATCAAAAATAGTATAATTTTAGCAATATACATGAGAGCAATTCGCAAAAAAAAACATTATGTTCATATGTTATAAGAAAGCATATGGGGAAACCTTGAAACTTAGAAACAATGCTTTGAAATAATGACCTACTCTTTATGTTACTTCTGAGCTACATAGTACACCCTACAAGTCTAGTACCCACGAGATATTTGGGTTTTCCATTAACTCATCGGCCAAGACCCCACATCCAAGTTTGCCCCTAGGATAGGGGTCCTACACACTAGTCTAGTATACCAGTGTCTCACAGACAAGTGTACATTGGACTTAAGCAATCCTATCACATGAATCGGCAAAACTCAATTTCTAGTTATGAGCCCTTCAACTCAACACTTTTTTTAGATAACCATCTAAATCTCTTTAAACCCATTTTTCATATTTTAAATCATCTATCTTTTTAAAAGTTGTCTAATGTCTGAAAACATTTTTGTAGTAAAATCTAGTAGGTCTATTATGGCATTTGTCTAATTTGGTATAGTCATACCTAGACTTGTAAGTCGTATAAGCCATACAGTATCATGTTACGATCTTTTCATTAAAAACATGTTATTTGGACTACCTTATCATTAAAACCATACAAGAGAATTTGTTTATCAAAATTCATGAATACTTATGCAAAGATTCCCTCTTTCAATTCACAAACATGTGGTGTTCAATTACTTTGTAGAAAACCATGCAATTCTTTTAATAATAATCCTTAACATTTACAAAATAGAAAACACTTGTAAAATACGAAAAGACCCTCTCTTCAATTCACAGATAATATCAAGTTCAGAAATAATATTTTAAACTCTTATCACATGTTTTCAATAATGCAATTTCACAACCTACAACATGTGAGATCAAGAAGTGTCATAGAAAGAGAGGGACAAATTCATTATTGATGCTCTCAATTAATATTTTAGAATTGAATATATATATATATATATCAGTCTTCCTCGAATGATGTATAGATCTTGTTGAAGCTTAAATTGTATGAATTACGAATGTAATTTCACATTTAACATTTTATTTTCCTCAACAGAATATGTAAAGGGATCCAAGGAACTTCATGATAACCCCCTGGTGTATCGTATACGCACGAAGTGTGAGATGGTAAGTATTGACATAGAGATGACCTTGCACTCGATTCATGATCATCACAACATAAGGTATGAGTTTATTTTGTTATAATAGGCCTGCTTTAAGTCATTACAATCATGAAATTAGATTTTGTAGAAGATAGGAATTAGAAGCATTTTCCACCTTATATGATACAACAAATAGACCTAAAACATAGAGAGACTAATATACCATGCCCCAAATAAAAAATAACATACAAAATTTTCACATTCAAGAACATCTACTACCTCTACTCAAAACTTTACTATGCTTCCACAACCACCATCATACTAACATAAATTAGGTCATTGAGGGACCAAAGCTTAAACATCATAAATGGGACTAACACTATCAGACTATAACTTACACATATTATATAACTCAAGGAAGGACATAAGGCGAAGATATGACACAATAGAGACGAAGTACTTTGTATATCAACTTTTTGGATCATGAGTAGGGTGTCTTTCGGCATAAATATAACACACCATGAGTTGTTAGGACATACACCAGTGAAAAACATGGGTGCATACATCAGGAGTCATATAATATAAGTTAGGTATTTATGATGTCAATGATTGAGACAAGGATTGATACTTGAAGCTATCTCTTCTCATTTCAGAGTAGAGTGCATGATCCTTATCAATTTAGATAGTCCCAATATAAAATAAATCGGTAACATATAGAAAGCATAGTTTCTTTCAACAATGAATTATAAGAGACATAGATTCTTATGGATCATGAGAAACACAAAAGAATGCTCAGATACTTGGAATATTTGATCATAGAGACCTCATTGCTTCAAGTTTAGAGGTTGGGACATGACTTGAATGGTTACATAGAGAACTCAAACCTTGGACATAAGCAGGACTTTAATACCTATGACGTTGGTAGATATCCATTGAAATTGTATAAGCAGAGATTGCTTGAATAAAAATTCATTTATCATGATTCTTACTTGGAACTTTACTCCACAAGGAAATTTCTTCAATTACCTTATGACTTGAATACATAAGTCATTCGTACATATCCATTCAAATCGATGTAGGTTGAGCTTGATTGAATAGGAATTCATTTATCCAGATTCTTACTTTAAAGTTGACCCCATAAGGAAATTTTTGATTCTACCTTAATTTACCATCTTTCCTTTAGATCAAATTAACAATCCTATGTTTGAGGACATATCTTCTCAATATATGTACAAGCACAACACTGAACACAATAGGGTATCTCCATATTCATAACCGCTAAACACCCCCGATAAACAATACTCTGAAGGCATTGCTTTCCAAAAATGCTTCTCTTAACTTTTGCTAGTATCTTTAGACCACAACATAAAGCTCACACTATCGTGAGCATACATATCTATACCCCTTATCAAATAAATATCCATTCTCCAGATCTTAACAAACTCGCATTAAACCTCTAATTGCATAACTTACAACTTAACAAAATTTATAAAACTATAGGAAAGGCGCATAATGCCTACCAATATTTCTCAATTTAGTTATTAGGGACACTATACGATAGCTCCTTAGTCTTCCCAGATGTCTCCATGCTATTAATTTTAATAACACAAACTAGGTACGCCAAATACTTATACCTATAAAACATTATCTGACAACATGCTACTTGGGGGGTTCAACTTATTCTTATATACCCACGCCTTCATCTGCTTAATAACTCAACAATAATTCATCGTTCTAACACTAATCTTATGCATACAAATATATCAAAATTATCCACTACTTAATCCACAGGTTTCCAACCTAAGGTATTGCACACATCGAATAAAGACTACTACTTATTCCCACAAAATATACTTCATTAATCTTAAGCAACTATTTTTACCACTACACTCCACGTCTAAAGTTCAAGCTTATTGTCTAATAACACCAATCCTACAACACCGATGAAACATGTCACGCACAATACTAATAAATCATATTGGATAATCAACCCAACATCGCCATTTTTCTTAACTACTACCTACAATCATAACCCCAACATTACTACTACACCTTAAAATTTACTAGTCATGTCCCCATATGTAGTACTAGTTTACAACTGCTAAAGAAAAGAAAGTCAAGAGGGGTAAAGTCATATAATAGACATAGTCGACGTTAATCTTATATTATAACCCATTACGATCTTATCAACGTATTCCAGTTTCTCGCATCATAATTAATTACCCACACATATATCACAACTACCTTCAAAATTCCATATACACGAATGAGTCTCTACCCATATGTTACTGACTAATCTACTTCTTTTCTTTCAAGTCCTATAAATGATTTCTATAACCACCATAACTATCCATTCTGAGATCCTGCTGTATTTTTTATAAATAATAATTATAGCCATCTACTTAATTCATAGACTACCATAAAATCTACGAATATTTCTACCACATTAGTTTATCACTATAAAATGGAAACCCATCCCTCAATCAAAGGTTATACAACTAATACTAGATTCTTTACGTAAAAGTCATCGTCATTCTGACTTCTTAGCTTGTGACTTCATATAACTAATTTCTAACCATCTTAAAGATCTTATGCTATGAAACTTTATCACACACTACTATTCGGGTGGAAATAATCTTCCAACATTCTGCCACACATTCTTACCCTTAAGCATGATATTTGCAATAGGGGTTTTAGAAAATGGACTGGTTATACTTTGCACTGCTCAAATGCATGATTGATGTGGATAAGGGTAAAAGCTTAAATTAATACACTTTAAAGAACTCATAAACTTCTCTCAAGTCCATGTGCATTTTCATAATTATTTATGACTAAATTAGAAAGGACCACAATATTTAAACTCTAAGATTTTGCACTTGAATCGACTCCACAATGAGACAGAGTTAATAAAATTAGAGTAAAGAGGGAATTTCGTTAAATTCCAAATGGACAACACGATGGGATGATCTAGAATATAAAGAAAGTGAAACATTCGTAAATGACTAGTAGCTTCCTGCTTATAAGTGTGGTGCACCATACAAACATAAACAAGACTCTACCTTATGCAATTTTGCAAAGAATATAAGATCATGAACTATCTCTGATACCAAGTCTATCACGACCCAAACCAAGGCCTTAGCCATGAAGAGAATCCCAAACCACGAAGGCCCTAGTGCCCTTTCTTGTTTGGAAATCATGCACACAATTCATATACTATAATGAAATGCAGAAAAGGTAAACAAACACAATCATGGTCATTTTCTGACTACAACTGAACAATAAAAAATTTAGTTCATAAGAACACAAAAATACATGAAAAACAATCTATAAGTTCTCAAAAAATAAAAAACGAATATCTGTCTAAAACTGAGACAAGGCCCCCAGTCAAACCATGGACCAAAAATAAAATGACAATGTCAAATAATCACGGACTTTAGAAATATAGGAGGCGCACCGACTATAAATTTTAGACTACCAAAAATACTGTGTAGCGGGACCCCGAGGCTGAACCTCAAATCCTAAAATCTAGTGGGTCAATAACAATGTATTGGTACATAGAGCAATCCAAAATAGTATAATTTTAGCAATATACATAAGAGAAATCCCCCAAAAAAATCATTTCTTTCAAACATTATAAGAAAACACATGGGCAAACCTTGAAACTTAGAAACAATGCTTTGAAATCCTGGACCACTCTTGATGTTACTTCTGATCTAGATGGTACACCCTACAAGTCTAGTACTCATGGGCTATATGGGTTCGCCATTAACTCATCGTCCAAGCCCCCATATTCAAATTTGCTGCAAGGATAGGGGTCCTACATACTACTCTAATATTCCAGTGTCTCAAGGAAAAGTATATATTGACCTTAGCCAATCATATCACCCGAATCGGTAAAACTCGATTTCCATCGATGAGCCCTTCAACTCAAGGCTTTATTTCGTAACCATCTAACTATCTTTAAACCAATTTTTAACATTTAAAATCATATATCTTTCAAAAAATGGTATAATGTCTGAAAACATTCATGTAGTAAAGTCTATCTTGAGTCTATTATGGCATCTGTGTCATTTGGTATCGTCATACCAAGACATGCAAGTCTTATAAGTCATACAGTATCATGATACAGTCTTTTCATTCAAAGCATGTTATTTGGACCACCGACTCATTCAAATAGTACAAGAGAATTTGTATATCAAAATTCATGCAAACTTATGCAACGATTCCCTATTTCCATTCACAAACATGTGGAGGTCAATTACTTTTTAGCAGACCATGATATTCTTACATTAATCATCTTTAACATTTACAAACCATAAAACACTTGTAAAATACTATAGTACCCTCTCTTCAATTCACAACCAAGATCATGTTCATGGACAACGTTTAAAACTCTTATCTCATGCTTTCAATAAAGCAATTTAACAACGTACAACATGTAAAATAAAGATGTATCATAGTAAGAGAGGGAGAAATTCGTTATTCATGATCTCAATTCATATTTTAAAACTTAAAACACGGATATATATATATATAGATAGATAGATAGATATTTGTTTGAAGAATAGGAAGGGTTCACAAAAGCATACTTTTTAGTGTAATTCAAAGCCTTTCATAAATACATTAATTCTCAATATTCAAAAAATTATTAAAAATGATTTCACCATTCCCATGTACTTTAGGAAAGACCCACATACCTTAGATTACTTATTTTAAAGAATAGGACTTGAATCATGACTAATTTCTCAGAAATATTTAACTTAAAGATGGATTCTTGATCTTTGGGAGGGAGGTTAGGGTTTTGTTATTGATAAATTTTAGTTAATTTTGGCATATAATGCCCAAAAGATATTTTAATTCACTATTTACACAACTTGGGTTTGTAGGAGAAACACAAGACTGCCCCTCAGAATTAGAAGTTTTAGTAAAAATCTCAATTTTGTGGATCGCCGCTAAGCTCTATTGGTTCAACCACTATAGGAACTGATGAACTGTGGAATTTTGGTGACCTACTATTTTGGACAAACCAATTTTAAGGTTTACCACTGAGAGGTATATTTTCCAATGCTACAGGCGCCGGTGGGTGGTGTCATCACTGTAGTCTATTACCTCACACAAAAAAAGGCTATAACTTTTTTCTCGGGTGTCAAATTAAAGAAAAATTTGTATCTTTGAAAGCTAACTGAATTATATACGATTTGGTGGGTCTTGAGCTGAAAAATGCCTTGTATATAAAAAGTTATACACGTTCAAAGTAGACCTTCGTAGAATAGAATACCAAACTTTGGACTAATCAATTATTCTTAGCTCAACTTTTCTCTAGGTGGTTTCTATGAGAATTTTTCACTTTGAAAGCATTTCCCTCAATAGGATGAAGATCATCAAACAGGAATTAAAATATGAATCATGTTATTAGAGTTTGTACGTGTAGGAATGGTGGTTCAATTTATTCTTTTGGGTGCCTAAACCCCTATGAAGAGATTGCCAGAACTAGGAAAAAAACTGTGTTATTCCTAAATCTGATATAATAGACACTTTAACCCCATGCAATCGTACTATCTTATGAATGTAAAGCTTTGCAATGTTATCCCTCTAATAGTTTGTCCTCACTAGAAAGAAATGAGAGGACTTTGTCATTCTTTCTACATCACCAAAATAGAATCATATTGGTTTTGGGACTTCGGAAGTCAGGTAATGAAATCCATGTTGATTATCTCCCACTTCCACATAGGTAAAGCTATCTCTTGGGAAGTTCTACCTAGTCTCTAATGTTTTACCTTGACTTTGATAGTTTAAAAACATAGAAATAAAATTAGCAACATCACATTTCATATTGTTCCACGAATAAATAGCCTTAAGGTTATGATATACTTTCATAGAGCCTGGGTTAACAACAAACCTTAAAGTATGAGGGTCACCATGAATTCTCTCTCATAATCCATCCATGTTCGGCGAACATATCCTACCCTGATACCTCAAAACCCCATCACCTCCAATTTAAAATACGAGTACCTTCTATTGACAAACATCTTTCTTAATCTGCATCAAGATAGGGTCTTTTACCTACTTTTCCTTAACTTCATCACATATAGAGTATTTTGCTATCTGTTAAATAATTACTCCCTATCTTCAAAATCCAAAAGTTGAAGTCTCAAATTTACAAGCTAGTGAATATCTCTTTCCATCTCTCTATTTCTCCTCATAACCTGACAAAGACTTCCCATTGACAATCTTCTAAGGGCGTTGACCACCATATTTCCCTTTCCTTGATGGTAGTTCAGACTCATATCATAATCCTTTAATAGTTCCAGCTAGTGCCTCTGCCAGAGATTTAGTTTTTGTATGAGAAAACATACTCCAAACTTTGGAGATCAGTGAATATATCAACAAGTACCCTATACAGATAATGCTGCAAGATTTTAAGTGCAAACACAATAACGGCTAACTCTGAGTCATGGGTGAGATAAGTCTTTTCATCCACCTTCAACAGACTAGATGCATAAGCCACCACTTCATCATGATTCATAAGTACATACCCAGGTCCCACCCGAGATGTATCACAGTGCACAACAAAGCCTTCTGTACCTTCAGGAAGGGTTAAGAATTGCGCCGTAGTCAATTTGTCTTTCAGTATCTATATGTTATTCTCACAAGAGTAAAACCACAAGAATTTTTCTTTCTTCTGAGTCAATTTCGTAAATGGAGAATCTATGGAGGAAAAAATCTCCACAAACCTTCTGTAATACCTTACCATACCCAAGAAACTCTTGATATTGGTTGGAATCATAGGTTTGGGCCATTTTCTCACTCCTCAACCTTTTGGGGGTCAACCATAATCCCCTCACTAGAATCAATGTGCTCCAACAAAGTTATAGCACTAAGACAAAGATCACATTTGAAAAACTTTGCATATAACTCATGGTCCTTGAGTGTCTGAAGAATGATTTAGAGGTGATTGGCGTAATACTCCTTATTCTTTTAATGAATTAGGATGTCTTCAATGTAGACTATGACAAATAAATCTAAAAAAAGGTAAAATACCCTAATCCTTAGGCCCATAAAAGTTGCATGGGCATTAGTCAATCCAAACACTATACATACAGAGTTAACCGAGACTCTTGGACAGATAAAGCCTTTATTAAGAAGGTTTTTTAACTGCTCTTTCAACTCTTCCAATTCCATAGGAGCCAATCCATATGACTTAATAAAAATAGGATGAGTGTCCATCAAATAATCAATACCAATATCTATCTCTCTGTCAGATGGTATCCCTGGGAGATCCTTTGGGAAAACATCTGGGAATTAATTTATTATAGGGACTGACTGGACAAAAGGACTCTTTATATTCTAATCTTTGAACCGAATATGATGATATAGGTAGCCCTTAGATATATGTTTATAGGCTCTAAGATAAGATATGAACCTCCTCCTAGGTTCTATAGTGTATCCTTCCCACCTAAACACTGGCTTATTTTGATAGAAAAAAGTAACTTTTTGGGTTCTACAATCTAACGTGGCATAACACGAATGGAGCCAGTCCATTCCTAAGATTGTATGAAAGTCAGTCATATCAATCTCTATAAGTTCTGCCATTGTATCTCGATGACAAATAAACACAACATAATTTTTAGATACCCTTCCAGGATAAATTCAGGCTAAAGCACGAAACTAACTGCCATATAAGGGGTTGTATAAGAAAAGGTAGAACCAGGATCATGTGACACATACACATCACGGGAGAAATTACAATGTACCATTGACAATATTTGGTGAAGTCTCTTTATCCTTTCGATTTTATAAGGTATATAATTAGTTGTGACCACCTCTGGTAGCTGAAGTGGTACACTTAGGTGGTGGTTGGGCTAAGGAATTTTCTGGAGACTTATCACCCCTAAAAATTCCTCTAGAAGATGGAAAATCTCATTGGATATGAACTAGATGGCCTCAAGAATAACACACCAACTTGCCAAACATACACTTCCTTGGGTGATATTTCATACATGAGTCACAGCGCAGGTATGGCCTAGTAGATTATGCAATACTACCCTAATACTGAGCACCCTCCATCCTTGACTTGCTGTTAGGATATAAATCCTAAAATTATCGAACAATTAGAGGTTTCTGCATTGGGGTGTTGGCAGCATACTTAGCATTACTCCAGAAGTTTTTCTTTGATCACTTGTTACCCTAATTATTACCACCATGGTGTTAACTGACATTCTGGTCTATAGTTCTAGCTCTCTTGGCTTGTATCTTCTTCTCCCTTACCTCAGTAAGCCTTTTCTTCTACTCTTTGACCTGGTGTATATGAATGAAAAACCTGGAGAAATAATATCTCTATTCAGCATTGCCTCTTGCATTTCAACACTAGCTCATCTGTGAGACCATATGAAAACTTTATCATAAAAGGTCTCATGTTACACGTTAATTCTGGAGCATACGTGGAAAACTTCGTTAACTTCAACAGATACTCCTTAATACTCATTTTTCATTTCTTCAAATTCATAAACTCTTCAGTTTTTGACTCCCTGAATTCCTAAGAAAAAAAAGGTCCATGAAATCTTCCACAAAAGCACCTCACACAGAAGGCTCAGCATCACCACCCTTCGAATCCTTCCATTCAGTATACCATTGATTTGTCACATCCTTCAAATAATAGGGTGCCAATTTGACCCCTTCAACCTCATTCACATGGATAACTTTGAAAATATTCTGTATTTTATAAATAAACCTTTAAGGGTCCTCTTCGACCTTCGTACCAGTGAACAGAGGTAGGTTTAGTCGCATGAATTGAACAACCCTTGTAACCTGAGATAAACCAAACATAGAACCCATATATTCATACCGATGGGTATAAGAAGCAACCCACTAAGCAATCATATAGATAGACTATCAGAAATCAACATTTGTAAATTTTGTCTAAGGTGGCTAGGAATAGTTAAAATCAGTTCGAGGATCTTGAGGTCGACGGGTCCTAATTGGAGGAACTATTAAAGTAGAAATAAACTAAGGGGTATGAGCTATATTATGGGTCTGTATCCCTTGCATAGGACAGGTCTTATAAGCTTGGGTGTTTTGTTCATAGTTTCCATGAGGAAGCATAATCAATTTCTAGAATGAAGGGAATTATTTATTGGGGAACACTCAAACTCTAAAGCATTGACTAAATCATGATAGAAAAGGGGACATTACTAAATACCTTGTAGCCTCCTATTTATAACTGTGGCTCTCTACACACCCATAAATAAGACTTTGCCAGATGAGATATCACAGATACCTTGGGACCACAAATTATTCTCTGATACTAAGTTTGTCACTACCAAAGATAAGACAAGGCCCTGGTTGCAATAAGAATCCTAAACCATAAAATTTCTCGCGCCCATCTCTATTTGACAATCATGCACAATGATCATACAATATAAAGGAATTTAAAAATTATCATGCAGAAACATGGTGTAACACCCTATATTTTCGAGCTAGAATTCAAACTATTGTTATGAAGTATACTGACTAGAACCCAATGATTTTTTCTCTATAGATGTATGATGATCAATTCTATAGTGTGAAAATTTCCTTATATATCTGTCGAGGTCATAAAAATCTCCAAACGCAAAGATAAGATAAGAACACTTCTATTGATAATGTTTTATTAAATCATTCATCTTGATTCAACTTTAAATGAATATTATTCCTTGTAAATCATGAGTTACGTGTCCTACCTTATATAAAATGAAATATCTTTGAATCCTCTTTCCAACTTGTTTGGTTTCACCTTAATCAGATATCAAAGAGAATGGTTATACTCATTTTACTTTAGTATGTTAGTCTGTCAATAATGTGATGACCTGAGCTGATAAGCCACCAACTGACGGTTTTATCAGCCAATTTGTTAGCCTAAACTAGTGATCAATCAACATCATCCTCCGATTGATAACCTATGTTGATGGGCCATCAACTAACTGAAGAGCTATCATCACAAGTCATCACCCTTAAAATTTAGTAATTCCCATTCTATTTTGGATGAGTGTTTTCCACAATAAAAAATAATAAAATTAGGGTTTTCACTCAGGATCATCTCCCAAGAAAAAGATTCAAGTCCTTCTTCAAGAAAATCAAGAAATTACAATTCCCAATCCAAGAACTTCAATAATCCATGATAATCTCTTTATGATAAACATGAATTTGAGTTCTCAAGTTCAAGAATTCCAAGAAAATCTTTCAAGAACATTCTCAAGTTTTCCAAGTCAAGTTCTCTACATCAAATCAAACCAATTAAGGTATGTGGGGTTATGAACAAGGATCATCTTTCATCCTTGCGCCCAAAACATATTTGTAACTTAAGATTTCATGAGGTTCATTCAAAAATTATCTTGTTTATAGTTTATAAATTTATATATGCTTTAAGTGTTAAAGTGCATGTTTATATTACCTACTTATGTTTTGAATTGAAGATTTATATCATGAATAGCATTTTCTTTTTAGGCTTCGATATTGTTGAATGATTCCAAGAATGACATTGAGCATGAAGTTTGTAGTGAATCGTCATGAGTTTAAGCATGAATTTTAAACCCATTGTCTTAAGTGTTGATATTTTAAGAAAATCATGCTCTTAAATTTTATTTGATAATCTATATCAAAAATGTGTTTGAGACTTCATGAAGACTATGGTCATAAGTTTCTTTGCTAATTGTTTACCATGATTTTAAGAAAAGAAATTGATCTTTTTATCCTAATACAGGATAAGGAATCTACATTGTTCATATAATTTGATATTTAAAGAAAGTGAAGCAGAATTGGTATTCATTTTAAGCCTTTGCTCTATTTTAAGGGGGATTTCCATAAGTTATGAGTGATAAGTATATGAGTAATATTTATCACCGAGTTGTGTATGATCCCAAGGTATCATGCCCCAATATTATGCAACGCCATAGGTTTAAGTGCCCATAGTTGTCTAAGTCATGATCACTTCAGATAAGGTTCTATTCCTATATAGATCTCCCTAATGTGGGTAAGATATTGGACTCCATGATAGCTCAAATGGTCCCTATCGGTTAGAATAAACTCCCAAGAGAAAGAAAAACAAACCACTTTTAGAATTAAGTGTTATGAATCACAAAGTTATTCTTCTTTGTAATTCATGTTTATGATTTTGACAGCTTTGTTTTATTCAAGCCTAAAGTGAGTCATTTACACTTAATATGCACTGTTTAAAATTTTATATGTACATTAAACTATTATTTTACTTATACATTCACTCCCGCGTGCTCAATACATTCCAAAAGTACTAATTCACATATGCGTCTATATGCTAAATTATTAAATAATGTAGGTGCCAATTGTAGCATGCACATCATAATCAGGCAGTGGTTATTTTCAGCCAGCAGATGATGAGTCCTCCTACTTTGGGGACTTTAGTTAGACGTTATTTTATGTACTTTACCTCCTTACTCATATGTATTGATTAGTTGTAGTTGGGGTGGCTTCCTAGATACCTATATTCAGTATTTGTAGAGGTTTCATAGATAATTTGTATAGTTAAAGTAGTTAATTCCGGTTTTTTTTATGTATAATCATAGTTTTATCATTTTAATATAGCTTTGTAGGGATCATATTCTGAAAAGATTTATCTTTTGCATTATTCTTTTAGACTTGTGTATTTTATTCAGTTGCTTATATGTTATGCTAGTACAAGTGTTACGCTGAGATTACATATGGTCCCAAGCACCATATGACATCCAGGGGTAGTCTCAGGGTGTTACAAACTTTGTATCAGAGCCAAGAGTTCATGTTTCCTAGGGTGACTATGAGGTAGTGTCTAGTAGAGTCTTGCATAATGGTATGGAGATATCTATACTTTTCTTCAAGATGCTACCGAGCATTTAAGAAAAGCTTCATTTCTTATACTCTTGATCGAGCTATAAATTTGTCCCTTCAGAAACTTCTATCGATTCTAGTATTAATCCATACTTCTCTTTCTTTGCTATATTGTGTTTTGGTGATATACCCTTGTGTGTTAGTTTAGTGGAAGAAAGAGAAGGAGTTTTTAGTCAAGTTGAGTTATTGTTTACTTGAAGTATGAAAGGAGTTATTAATGTTATTTGTTATGTTTGAAAATGTATAAGATATTCATGAAGTATGTGGTAGTTGTTTATTGTTAGTATAGGCTTCCCCATGTGGCTAAGGAAAAGAATATTTGATGAAAATTTAAGAGATATGAATGCAATTTAGGTTTATAGATGATTGAATAGTCGTAATGTGTAGAAGGAGGATATGCTAATGAATTTCAATATATACACCATATGATTACGATCGATTATTATTGTTATGAGGTTCTAGTGGACTAGTGTTTCTTGATATTTTATTTTATAGCTTCCAAGTGAGAATAGTTTGTGAGGTTTGGTTGTTAATCATGCCTAGCACTAGACACTAATATTGGACAGTGAATGAACTTCAAGGTGGATATAATGATTGCGTAATTAGTGATGCTAGTTTTATGGAAATGATCTAGTAGGCTTGAAAAATGTATGCAAGAGTTTAAGTTAATTTATTTGTAATTAAGTATGATGTAGAAGTGTGCCAAAGGTGATATGGGGATGCATTATTTTCAATGTTTATTAAGATTGTGTGTGTTTAATAGTACCCTAGAATTTGTTAAGTGGAAAAAGGTTGGTTAAATAGTATTTAGTGTTCTTAATAGCTAAGTTTAGAAGTTTTGGATAGATGGTGTGAACTCAGGATATATTAAAACTCATGAAGATTCTAAGCTAGTAAGTGTTCATGTTATTACATTATGATTTTTGGGACTATAGAAACCAATGAGTTGAATCTCAGAAGAGAATAGTAGCAGTACGTGTTACAAATCGAGATGTAGTCTTTTAGGGTAAGTTTAATTTTTATGTGTATTGTATACCCCAGATTTTGGATTAAAGTGGTTGCAGTTTAGATTAGAGTTTAGTAAAGGGTCCCACGGACATAGAATGATGTCTTTATCCAAGGGTAGATGGTAGAATGAGTAATCACGTTAGGACCTATGATTCTAGTGGTGAAGCTAGTGCATTGTAGAACATCAGTAATCACGATATCTACTCATGCCTTACGTGTCAACACCATGACCACAGTTCATATTATGTACGTTATATACAAATCATGTATGCTTCCAATTCCTAGTATAAGGAATTCAAGTTCAATCAGTAGTCCGATTGATATTCCTTAAATTATGAACTCCAAATTAAGGTCATGCAGACCATGAATCATGTACTTATGCTTTATTGTATGTTCAGCTCCACTATTCATGCATCCCTCTTAATGATCAATGAAATTCAGCCTTATATCCTTTATTTCCTTAGTTTATATCTCTTAAATGAATCCATTCCTATGAAATTCTATTCCTCAGGTCTCAGCTAAGTGTCTAAGTTATGTTTATTATTTTTTGATGCTTCAGGTCCTTATTCATTAGCCTTAAGTGGCCTTTTATTATGTTAAAATAGTGGTGATGATAATGGAGAATAAATGGTTTTGATGAGAGGGAGTTGACGACCCTAATTAAGAAAGATTATTTATTCTTTTCTATCTAAGGATAGAGGATGAGGGAATATGGAAGCAAATCTTTGGTAAATGTCATAGTTAGTCGAGAATTTTTGGTATGTCTTCTTAATGCATAGTGCAACAAAGTCATTATTGATAGGGATTTGGAGGACATGAGAAGTGTACCTACCACGATCCGAACTGTGGCCCTGGCCGTGACTGGACATCCAGAGCCATGAAGGCCACGACGCCCTATCTTGTCTGGTAATCATGCAAAACATTAATATAGTAAAAGAAGATATGGAAATACATTCTAATACGAAAACATGGTCATATTCTAGATTCATTTTAAACTATAAGGAATAGAAT
The DNA here is from genome assembly GCA_030864225.1 of Capsicum baccatum var. pendulum. Lineage (NCBI taxonomy): Eukaryota > Viridiplantae > Streptophyta > Magnoliopsida > Solanales > Solanaceae > Capsicum > Capsicum baccatum. The sequence continues at coordinate 20,064,497 of CM061552.1, read as the reverse complement.
CCAACACCAACTAATGAAATCTGAAAACCTTCTGCGAAATATCTACTATATGATCAAATATCATCTGTCTGAAACTGGGACAAGGCCCCAAGTAGACCAAAACCATATAAATAATAAATAGTTGTAAGACATTAGGCCTTCTGAAATATTGAAGGCTTACCACTGAGCTCTAATCTGCTTTCTGAGATATATACTGCTTAATAGGACCCCTAGACTGAACCTTAGAACCTGAGATTGTAACACCCCGTATTTTTGGGGTAGAGTTTAGACCGTTGTTCCTACGTATATAGACCCGAACTGAATTATTCTTTATTAACATACATGTTGTAATCACTCCTATCATAATTCCCCATAAAATTCTCGAGTCGATTTCATTTTTAGTGTTATGTTAGAGGGGCTAACAACTAGAATATTTTTCTAAGTGTAATAAGGACTTAGAGTCATTTTAGTTGGCCGTCTTCGGGATACAACTTTTCAACTTTTCCGACATCTATTTTTATATTTTCAAGTTGTGTTACGATCGGACAAGCTCATAGTACATCTCCAATAAGTTTCAGAATTTTTCAGATCACATAAGGCTGGGTTTGGATTTCAAAAGAGTAGCAAGATGCATAGCCTATTGCCCAATTTTCAGCATTTCAGGGTCAACTTCAAACAATCATAACTTTCTGAATATAATGAACTGGGAGCGCTTCAACCTATCAAATGAAATCTCCTTGAGTCTTCTTTTCAATGCTATTGGTTTCATCAAAATACAAAATCGGAGTAAGGATTTATACCCGTTTTACTTCAGCCTGTCAGATTGTCAACTGAGGGACAGTTTCAAATTTTTTTGATCTCTTAGGGTGATTTTAGTCATTTTACCTTACCCAAATTTCATCTATAACACCATATTTAGCCCCCAATTCATACAAATATAATCCTTTTCTCAAAGTTTCTCTCAAGAACACCCCTTAGGGTTTCAAAATAAAAACCCAAGCAACTCAAGATTCAACCGTGGGTTTTCAAAACAAATTGAATATTTGGAATCCCCGCAATGTAGGCTTCAAGAAGCACCTAATATTTTTGCATATAGAGATACATGGGGTTATCTCAAAAATCTCATGGGCTTTAAAAATTCATGTTTTCAAATGGGGGTTTGAAATTACGAATATGATTATGTTTTAAAAGTTTTATGATATTGATTTGGGTTTTAGGCCTACTCCCAAAGTGATTTGCTATATAATATATTTTTATACATTTATTCCGAAAATATGTTAACTTGAGAGCATGAATGATATGACATTTCCTCTCTTGACGTGGATTTATTTTAAATATTTATATGATGAAAATTGTTTGAAAACATCTTGAAGAGCATGACATGAAATGTTATTCGTGTTGAATACAATGGTTGAATGAGAAAAATAATGTGATATTGATGGCATGCAAGTTGGGTGTGACAATATTCTAAAGAGTATGACATGTGATTGTTTTGAACAAAGATTAAGCGCATTTATTTTCATGAGAAAGGGGGATACCCGAAGCAGGCGTTTGAATGAAAGGGCTCATCACTGGAAACTGTAGTTGCCGATATCGGTTATATGATATTGGATCCTACATAGGAGGATTAATAAAATTATTTAGGGGATCTCACATGGGGGAATACTGCAGTTTGCTCACATGGGTGGTATCACTGGCTCCAAATCCTGGCGACTAATTGGATCGGAGGCTCTACCGTCGTGCTAAAAGGAGAATTCCACATAGCCATGGAGTTACAAATTATATGGTATTCCAACTAGCTCAAATACATTGCATTGGTGTTGAAAAATCATGACATTAGGCCCATGTGTTTTTCAAATGATTTTATATAAAACTTCTCTTATAATGGATCTCACCTTATTTGGTAAAAATATTATATTTTTGTTTTGATTTCTCTGCGTACCACTACTTTTGTATTGGCCTCCTTTATCCCAGGTTTGAGGGCACACTATAGGGGTCCAAAAAATCAGTAGATTACTCAGAAAAAGTTGTAGAGTCACTTAGTGAGCCTTCTATATTTTTGAAGGGCTGAGATCTGGTAGTTTCATTTTTCATTTATTAGTTTTGGGTCTTTGTCCCAGTTTTCAGATAGACATTTGTTTCAGTCATGTAGTAGAGATTTTCGCAGATGTTATCAAGATATTGTTTGAGATTGAGGGACATTATCCACCTTATTACTTTTATCTAATTCATGACCATATTTCTGTAATATTATTTAACTTTCATATTTCCTTATCATATGAATTGTATGCATGATTACCAGACAGATAGGGATGTTTCGGGCCGTCATGGTTCAAGATACTTGCCATGGCCAGGGCCCCAGGCCGGGTCATAAGAAACATGGTATCAAAGCATGTTCACGGTCCCAGGGTGTCTGCAAAATTGCGTCGGGTAGAGTCTTGTTTATGGGTGTGTAGCGCACCACACTTATAAGTAGGAGGTTATAAGGAATTTAGGAATATCTCTCTTTCTTCATGTTCTAGTTCGTGCAATAGAGTCAGAATGTTCCTCTTTCATACTCTAATTCGTGTTATGGTATCACCCATACAAAAGTAATTGTCATCCCAAAATTCTTCTCTTACTCTGATGTTCTCAGACCTGTCCCATTATTGGGTGATTTAAGTGCAAAAAGTTTAGAATCTACCTGCCTTTCCAATTGAGTCATATAAGATTTTAAAAATTGTGCAAGGACTTGAGAATAGTCTATTTACTTCAAAGTGTATTGATACTAGTGTGAACATTGATATTGATGAAATCTTGCTTTTCAGCCTGCGGTATTGAGTGTATTCAGTCACTTGTCAAAAAAATTTATGTTGCGGATGTCATGCTTCAGGGGGAATGATGTGTAACAAAATGTTGGAACTGTATGTCCACTTGAATAGTAGTATGATTTAAAGTGTTGTTGTCATGACCTATCGGTATTGAAATTAGACCAAGAAGTTAGTGATGTGAAGTCATAAAGTTAAAAGTTAGTGTGACGGTGATTTTTGTGTAATTGAATATTTCAGTTGAATAACCGATGTTTGAGGATGATTTACCCCCTTTATAGTGATAAACTAATATGGTAGCTAGTAAAACGTGTGGATGGTATGGTAGTCCATGGGGGGAAGTATTTTACTCAGATTTTTTTTTAAACAAAATAAGATGTATATTCTTAGACCATTAAATATTATGTGTCAATTTTTTATCTCTTCTAATATATAATCCTGTTATCATGGTGCTTTTTTTTGAAAAAAAAATCAAAATCTTGTGAAGCGATGTAAGGCCTATTTTGATTCACTAGACACTTGTTGTTCTTGTGTTTGTTTAATATATGTATACTTGAGTCTGTTTGCATGAGATAGAGTTAGTAAAGAGGTGATTCGTCCTTGTGTGTTAGTTTAGTAGAAGGTAGAGAAGAAGTTGTTAGTCAAGGTTATTTGTCAGTTTCTTGAAGTATGAAAATGGTTATATTAGCCAATAAATTATAATTATCGACTCATGGTTGTTGTGGAAATTGAAGGTAGTCTAAAGGTATGATTGAGTAAGTAAGTATGGATTGAGAAATTATATAAGTAGATAATAATGTATGAGGTTCTAATATCAGATTAAGGTTGATCATTTCTATTATGTTACTTTACCCCCTTGACCCTCTTTTTGTTAGTAGTTGTAGACTAGTACAATACGTGAGAAAAGTATGTGGTAGATTTTTGAAGCATTTGGGTAGAATGTACTAATTTAATGGATTAGTATATTTATTTTATGTTGCATTGTTTATTGATGGTATGTTATTAATGCTAGACTATAGGCTTGAATTTAGATAGTGTGGTGGTAAATACTGGCAAGAGATTTATGGTGTATGTTTTGTGGGATTAATTAGTAGGCTTGATGTGTTGAGATAGTACGTGCTAATAGATTGTGATGAGGAAAACCGTAAGGTCACGATCGATTTTTTGTGGCTATGTACTAGTGTTTCTTGATGGTTATTTCATAGTTTCCAATTAAGAATTGTGTGTAAGGTTGGGTTGTAAATCATATTTACATTCAGCACTAGACACTAAGTTTGAACAGTTGATGCCCATTAAGATAGTTGTGAAAATTGATTGTGTAATGGTACGGGTTTAATGGAAGTTATCTAATAGGCTTGAATGGTGTACACTAGAGATTAGGTTTATTTGATTCATAGTAATGTATGATATTGTATGTATGATGTAGAAGTATGCCTATGGTGACATGAGGTTGCGGCATTTTTTCTAAGGCTATTACATGATATGCGTGGTTAGTTGTACCATTGAATTGCTAAGTGGAGAAAGACTAGTTAGATGGTATATGCTGATCTAAATAGCCATGTCAAGGTGTTTAGATTGATAGTGTTGGGCCTTTTGCGATGATCTTAATTCTCATAGTAGGGGGATATAAATTTGGATTCACAATATTGATTGGCTATGTCGAAAGTAATATCGTTCATCAAAGGCTTGGTGATATCCATGTTAAGTGTTAGCATCTAAACTCGAGTTTTGAAGGTTGAACCGATAGAAATAACTGTGCAAGCATTACACTATGACTATTGGTGGCTATGGAAAGATAGAGTGTATCCCGGAAGATAGTCATTTGGCTTAAGTTCTATGATATGCATGTACTGTCATTTTTTCTTCGACCCTAGAGTACAGTAAGTGTAGTTCAGTTAGAATCTAGTAAAGGATCTCCCAAACTCTAGATGATTAATTGAAGCTAAGGGGGATATAATAGAATGAATGACCAAGTAAGGCTCTCAGATTTTAGTAGTGATGCAGTATGATTTAGAACATCAGAAAGTGAGGGTGAATCTCAACCCATTCCTACCTCAGTATTTTTTTCATTTATCCGGGTGCTTACTTATGCCTTACGATTCAGTTCTGTGATCATAGTTCATGATCCCTGAATATGATAGAGAGTCACGTACTTTTACTGTTTAAAGATAATGATTTCTAGTTCATTCAAGTAGTCGGAATCACATTCCTTATTGTATGAACTCTAGTTGAGGTCATGCAACTCATGACGCATGTACTCACTCTTTATAGTATGCTCAGTCACGTATAAAAATCTTTTCATGCTTCCGGGTCTTATGTCTTAACCTTTTAGTGACACACCCTATGTAATGATAGTGGTGACGATGTAAATGTTCTTGTTGATGGAAGATCATAGTATGCTTGTTTAGATAATGCCATAAGTATGAAGTAAGATTTGGGGCCAAGTCTTTGATACATGTGATGGTCAGTGGAAAAGTTTGTGTGTATATATTTCAGGGTAGCGCGTGGGAGTTATATTGACAATAGTTTAGAGACTATGTGAAGTATGTATTTATGGGTGTGTGCCTTGAAGTTAACATGTGGTTATAAAATATCCTTGAATGACCTTTTGGGATTGTAGTGAAAGGTCGCAATATGCATTAGCGACTTCATATTAAGAGTTCAGAGTAGTAATTGAAGTAGTAAGGCATGTCATGCTTAGGATGTGATCTTTAAAAGAGGTATAGAAGGTGAGATCATATGGTTTAAAATAATAGCATGGTGTAGCATGTTGTATTTTTGTGACTTAAAGTTAGGCTTGATCGCGGTGTAAGGATTAAGCTATTTTAGACATTAGTAGAAAAAAAAAATTTCAATGTTCATATGAGAATTTTTAAGCTAAATTGAATAGATATGATATTTATAGGGAATAGTATAGTTAAGGGATATTCGAGAAGTGTGCTAATCTTGAAAGTAAGAAGTTGTATTGCCAAAGGTTTGGTAATTCTATCCTAATTTAGGAGTTATATTTAACTCCCCGCATTTCGGGCAACAATATAGACCATGATTCTGATGTAATGATAAATCGCGAAGCCAAAAAATCATATGCCAATACGGCATAGCAATTAATTTTGTAGTATGTGAATCCATTCAAGCATGAATTTACACCATAGAGGTCCTCCAACTCAAGGATGAGTTCAAACTATTACGATCGACTAAGTTTTAGTGGATGTTGTAAATTTTGTTAGCTTCCATCGACCATAACTCTCTGTATATGTCGAATTAGGGAGCCTACTATGTGTCAAATAATAGGTCTTCGAGTTATCTTTCTAATGATACCAATTTTGATAAAATCTGATGCCAGAGCAAGAAGTTATGGCCTTTCAAAGTGATATGCGTCACCTAACCAATCGCCCATGGCCACTGGAAAGCATAGGCGATAGCCTAGGTGGCGCTTATGTCAACATAGGCAATGGGATGGGTGGCGCTACGTAAAGAATTCAAGTTACTTAAACACTCCATTTTTGGGGCGAAATGGTCCTTTTCCATCCTTACTTAGCTCAAAAACACGAAATTCAGTTCCAAGGACCCCAAAATACACTCTCATTCATCAAAAGTGCTCAAGGATTCTCCTTAGGGTTTCAAAATAAAAACCCAAATAGTTCAAGATTTGACCATAGGTTTTCGAAGATAATTACATATTTGGAATTACCAATCCGCAAGCTTCAAGAAACATCTATTATCTTTGGAAATAGAGGTACGTGGGGTTATCTTAAAAATCTCATGGGCTTTAAAAATTCATATTTTCAAATGAAGGTTTTGAAATTACAAATATATTTATGTTCTAAATGTTTTATTATATTGATTTGGCCCTTAGGCCTACTTCCAAAGTGATTTGCTATATGATATATGTATGTGCATGTATTCCAAAAAGATGTGAACTTGAGGGCATGAATGATTTGAAATTTCCCTCTTGATGTGATTTTTTTATAAATGTTCATATGATGCAAATTGTTTGAAAACATCTTGAAGAGCATGACATGAAATGTTTTGAGAATTGATATGATTTTGACTTGAAAATGAGAAGGTTATTCATGCTAAATGCAATGGTTGAATGAGAAGAATAATGTGATATTGATGGCTTGCAAGTCAGATATGAATATACCCTACAGAATATGATATGTGATTGAATCAGATGAAATCCGAATGCATTAATTTTACATGATATAGATGGATGCTCAAAGAAGGATATTGAGTGTAAGGGCTTATTCCTGGAACACGTGTTTGCCTACACGAAAATTTGTTACCAGGCTAAGTGATCTTGTGCACTTGACTTTATGTCATTCCCAAATTAGGACTATAGGTAGGAGCCCGGGCTAAGTGATCTTGGGCACTACCAGTGGATCGAGACACCATGCTTCGTGGTTTTGTGTGTCTCTCCCTCACTTATACTCTAATCTCGGCGGCAACCGAGGTTGGGAAGTTTGTGTAAATTATGTAGGGCATTCCACCTAGCTCAGTTGCATTTCATTGTTGTTGAGAAACTATTACATTATGCCCATGTGTTTTTAAATGATTTGATACAAAATCGCTTTATAATGGCTCTCAACTATATTTTGTAAAAATATTATGTTTTTTTTTATAGCTCTACGTACCAGTACTTTTGTGCTGACCCCATCCCCTCTCCAACCTCTCAAGTTTAGAGGCCCAGTCTAGGGGTTAATAGAATCAATAGATCATTCAGACAGATTTGCAGAGACAAGTGGTGAGCCTTCTATGTTTCAAAGGGTAATGGGGGCCTTGTCCCAGTTTATATACAGTTACTTGACTCAGTCATTTGTTAGAGATTTTCACAGACAGTTGTTTGGAGGTTGATTGATGTTGGTGGAACCTTATTTTCCCGTTATTGTTTCTTTTCATATTTATGACCATGTTTCTAAATTATTCTGTTTCTTTCGTATTACTTTGATCATATGAATTAGGTGCATAATTACCAGACAGATAGGGGTGTTTCGGGCCTTCATGGTTCGAAATGCTTGTCGCGGCCACGCCCTAGTTCTGGTTGTGACATTATATGTCTATATTCCATACTACAGAGTAGTGTCAATGTTATGATTTCCTCAGTTGGATGTCTTATGTAATCCATACACAAGATTCTCCTTATTACTATTAGAACTTCTCTAGAGAGCACATTGAAGAGATACTCCAGTTAAGTATGAAGGTCCATCATAATTCAGTCTGTATAGTCAGTAAGTCAGTTTAACAAGCAGATTCGCATGGCTTGTTTTCTCATCTTTTTATTTATTCATTCTACCCAAAATCTTGGACATGCTACTATTTCTATATAGAGTATACTAGTAATAGCGAGTATAGATCAGTTCATGCGTCATGCATTAGATTCAGATTCCAGAGGTTCAGTTATGGTTCAATTCGTAGGTGCCCTGTGCATCGCCTCAGTTTCCCGAGTATCATAGTGAATTTAGCATTCATAGAGGGACATAGGATCCCAAGGGGGAGATACCTCATTCATTTGCATGCATAGATTCTTAATACAAGCCTTGCACCAGTTATCATTGCGTATTCAGTCATACATTCATACGTCAGTTCAGTCAGATATGCATGCATTAGAAATGCATGTTCAATAGAAAAATTTCAGCCTATCAGTGTATTTAGTCATGCGTTCATGAGAAGAACTAAGTCACATATCCATGCATCAGATATGCATGTACATTATGAGAATCTAGCTTATGAATACCTTCAGTTGTGTATTCCATGCATCAGATATACACGTCCGCTATAAGAATTTAGAACATCAGTAGTTCCAATCTTATAGTCATGTTTCAGATCAGTGTATCCTTTCTTAGAGAAACATATCATGTCTGTGTTATTCCATACCTCTAAGATTCAATATGTTCCTAACCATCATTCAAGGATGAATGATCCCAAGAGGGAGATAATGTAACACCCCATATTTTTGGGCTAGAGTTTAGACTGTCGTTCCTACACATATAGACCCGAACTGAATAATTATTTATTAATATACGTGTGATAATCACTCCTATCGTAATTCCCCGTAAAATTCTCGAGACGATTTCATTTTTAGTGTTATGTTTGAGGCGCTAACAACTAGAATATTTTTCTATGTGTAATCAGGACTTAGAGTCATTTTAGCTGGAAATCTTCGGGATACAACTTTTCAATCTTTTCAACATCCATTTTTAGATTTTCAAGTTGTGTTACAATCGCGCAAGCTCATAGTACATCATGGATAAGTTTTGGAATTTTTCGGAATGCATAAGGTTGTGTTTGGATTTTAAAGTAGTAGCAAGACGCATAGCCTATTGCCCAGTTTTCAGCATTTCAGGGTCAATTTCAAATGATCATAACTCTCTTAATATAATAAACTAGGAGAGCTGCTAACTATCAAATGAAAGATACTTGAGTCTTCTTTCCAATGCTACTGGTTTCATCAAAATACAACCTCTGAGTAAGGAGTTATACCCATTTTACTTCAGCCTGTCAACTTGTCAACTGAGGGACAATTTCGAATTTGTTTGTTTTCTTACTGGCATTTTAGTCATTTCACCTCACCCAAATTTCGTCTACAACACCAGATTTAGCCATGAATTAATCAAATTATTATCCTTTTCTCAAAGTTTCTCTCAATAACACCCCTTAGGTTTTCAAAATAAAAACCCAAGCAACTAATAATTCAACCGTGGGTTTTCAAAACAAATTGAAGATTTGGAATCCCCGCAACTTAGGCTTCATAAAGCACCTAATATTTTCGCATAGGGAGGTACGTGGGGTTATCTCAAAAATCTCATGGTATTTAAAAATTCATATTTTCAAACGGGGGTTTTGAAATTACGTATATGATTATGTTTTAAATGTTTTATGATATTGATTTGGTCCTTAGGCCTACTTTCAAAGTGATTTGTTATATGATATATGTATATGCATGTATTCCGAAAAGATGTTAACTTGAGAGCTTGAATCATATGACATTTCCTATCTTGATGTGAATTTCTTTTAAATGTTTATATGATGTAAATTGTTTGAAAACATCTTGAAGAGAATGACATGAAATGTTTTGAGAATTGATATGATTTTGACTTGAAAACAAGAAGGTTATTCAAGTCGAATACAATGGTTAAATGAGAAGAATGATGTGATATTGATGGCATGCAAGTCGAGTATTCCGATACCCTACAGAGTATGACATGTGATTTTTTTGAACAATGTTTGAATGCATTGACTTTTATGAGAAAGGTCGATACCCGAAGAAGGCGTTTAAGTGAAAGGGGTTATCGCTGGAAACCGTAGTTGCCGATGCGGGATATATGATATTGTATCCTACATGGGAGGATTAATAAAATTATTTGGTGGATCTCACATGGGGGTATTCCTGCGGTGTGCTCACATGGGGGGTATCGCTCCAAATCCTGCCGACTTCTTGGATTGGAGGCTCGACCGTCGAGCTAAAAGATGGATTCCACATAGATGTGGAATTACAAATTGTAGGGTATTCCACCTTGCTCAAATACATTGCATTGGTGTTAAAAAATCATTACATTATGCCCATATGTTTTTCAAATGATTGATATAAAACTTCTCTTATAATTGCTCTCACCTATATTTGGTAAAAATATTATATATTTGTTTTGATTTCTTTGTGTACCAGTACTTTTGTATTGACCCCCTTCCTCCCAGGTTCGGAGGCACACTTAGGGGTCCAAAAAATCAGTAGATTCCTCAGTTAGAGTTGCAGAGTAACTTGGTGAGCCTTCTATATTTTGGAAGGCCTGATATCTGGTAGTTTTATTTATCATTTATTAGTTTTGGGTCTACTACGGTCCTTGTCCTAGTTTTCAGATAGACATTTGTTTCAGTCATGTAGTAGCAGCCTATTACGTTTTTTCAGGCCCCTTTGATATCTTATTAGTCAAGCGCTAGCGCCCCTTTAGAGTAAGTCTTTTCTGTTATCAATGAAACCGAAAGAAAGAAAAAAAACCAGTGCCTTTCGTATAGATCGAGACTTGTAGCTTGATTCTTTACTCATTCCATACTGGGAAGAATTGCAGGAAAGATGTTGTTTGAGATTGAGGGACATTATCCCGCATTATTGTTTTTATATGATTCTTGATCATGTTTCCATAATATTATTTATCTTTCGCATTTCTTTATCATATGAATTATGAGCATGATTACCAGATAGATAGGGGTCTTTTTGGCTGTCATGGTTCGGGATACTCGTCATGGCCAGGGCCCCGGTTCGGGGTTTGACAGAGAGGTAGGGAAGGGGGGTCAATACAGATGAACTGGTACGCAGAGTAATCGAAACACAACATATAAATTTTTATATAACATAAATGAGAGCTACTGTAAAACACTTTATCGCAAAATAGTTTGAAAACACATGGGCATAGTATAATGATTTTTCAACAACAATGCAACATTATTGAGCTAGGTGGTAGACCGTACAATTTCATGTTCTCACCAACTGCCAAACCTCTGTTGCCGCCTAAATTTGGAATATTAGTGAGGGGGAGGCACACAAGATCAAACAGCAAGGTGCCATACCCCATCAATATGTCGCGGTAGGGCTCACCATCACAAAGTAGGGCTCCTAAATTTTAGTCCCAATTTGGGATAACATAATACTAGGTACACAATATCAACCAGTAGTGTACCAAGTTCCCGTTTCAGCAATCACAGTTTCCAGTATAGAGTCATTTGACTCGTGCTTTCTTTGGGTGACCACCTAATTCACCCAAATTTAAGCATTAAACTTTACTCAAAGAAAAACATCCATCATACTCTGCGGGGTATCGTCATTCCCCAATCTGCAGTCATTAGTACTACAGAAAATCTCCAATTTCTTATGCCATTCTCAACATGCACACATATGAGACTTCCACACATCAAAAACATACACAATGGTACTCAACATGTAATAGTTCAAGAAGTTTTATCATTTATAAAGTGGTATCAAAATAGTTGTCAAACTCATGCTCTCGATAATTTGACACTATTATCAGGTGGGGTACTGAAACATTATCATGGGGAATTTAAAAAGTTCACTGTTTATATTCATCACATCCTTTGAAATTCAATTCACATGTCCACAAATTTAACAAATTGAGATATATGGAATATAACCCCATGATATTTCAATACTCATTTCCAAATCATAAAACAAAATATAGTATTGGCAGTAAAGGAAAACCCCACTTGTAATACATGTATATACTTGTATGAATATTAAAGTGTTGAGTAAATTCTTTTCAAAATCATGCCCATGAAATTTAGGACAATCCCACCTACGTCTATTTCGGAAAAAAAATGGATGATTCTTGAAGATTACAGATTGAGGATTCCAAATCTTTAATTATCTTCTAAATCCCATGGTTGAATCTTGATTTACTTGGGTTTTTATTTTGAAACCCTAGAGAGTTTTCTTGAAGTAATTTGATGAAAATATCAATAATGAGGTCATTTGGGATTAAAATCCCGTTTTTAAGCTGATGAAGGGAGGGTGAAAATACCCATTTTTCCGTAAAAAATGCGAAAAAACAACATGAAAATTTGGAGCGTGCGTCACATGCTTATCGCCTGACCTCACTGCCTTATTCATAAAAATTATCATAACTTTTCGCTTGGGTATCAGATTTAGGCTAATTTGGTATCGTTGGAAAGCTAATTCAAAAACCTTTCACTTGAAATATAATAGGACATCTAATACATCATGTACTAGTAGTTATGGTCGATGGAAGTTGTCCCAAGTTTAAACATCCACTAAAACTTATTCGGTAGAAATGATTTCAACTCGTCTTAGATTTAAGGGATTTTTGTGAATTACACTCATTTTTAAAGGTATTCTTACACTATAGGATCGATCATGACACATATATTAACAACGAATCATCTAGTTCTTGTCTATATGCGTAAGGACGACGGTCTTGATTCTAGCCCAAATATATGGGGTGTTACATTATCCCCCCTTGGGATTATTCATCCCCGAATGATGGGTCGGGACCTTTTGAAGCTCTAAGAGTGTAGAATATAGAACACAACCGAACATTGAACATTTTTCCTCGACAAAATATGTGAAGGTAGTGAATAAGCTTCATGATATCCCTTTGTGAAATGTGAATGCACGAAACATCATATTCTGGGATCATCTCACCTCTTCGCTATGATCCAACAACTCAAGTCTTAATTCATGGAATACTAACCACATGGGACCTTGGTTCATTTGTTCACCTAACTCAAAATTTAAGCCTATCATTACTACACCCACTACATGGATCTCTTCCCATCAAGATCAACAATTTCAATCACTCTCACAAGTAGTTTGACCACATTCTTTTTCTTAGCTATTTCACACAATAAAAGTTCATCTCCTTCCTTTCCCTTTCACGTATAACCTCTGCTCGAGAATCACATCAAATTTCTTACCTTAAAGAACATGTACTCCCATACCTAACACACCACTACACGTCCACAACCATCATCATACAAACACATGGAGGGTCATTAAGGGAGCCGAGCATACACATCATGAATGGAAGTAACATCATCAGACAATCACTTATACTTTTAGCACTACTCGAGGAGGGATATAAAGTAAATATACAATAGAATAGACATGAAATGCTCCCGATATCGAGTGCCTAGATCATAAATAAAGGGTCGTTTGGCACAATCACAACCCATTGTTGTTTCCTTAGGATAGACCAAAATGAGAACCATGGATGCACATATCATGAGCTATATGACATAAAGCCAAAATATACGTTGTTACTAACTAAGGTAAGGACTTCACTTAAAGTGATTGCTCCTCATTCAAAGAGCTGAAAACTTTTCATGATTTCGCATATACTTTATCACTTTGGCTAATTCTGACATTAAATAATTCCGCAACATACAGAAATATATTTCCTTAGGACCGAGCAGTTAGTGAGGCATAGGTTTGGATCATGAGACACATAACATATGGCTCGGATACTTGGAGTATTAGGTCGCTGTGGGACATTACTGCTTCTTTTTTGGACATCAGAATATGACATGACTTACATAGTGAACTCAAACCTTAGACATCGGTAGTACATGAATACATGTGACTTTGGTAGAATGAACTCTTAAACTGAAGTAGGAGGAACATTCTTTAATAGGAGTAGGTTCATCATGACTCTTCCGTAACTCGCCAAAATGATAAAATTTGGAAACTACCTTAACTCACCATCTCCCTCTTAGATCAAAGTCAAAATCCTAGACTTAAGAACATAACTTATTATCAATATACAATCGAAATTCTCTGGACAATTGGGAGGGGGTATCGGTATACACATGAAGACAAACTTCCTTCAATAATTTAACAAAAAGGCACTAAATTCCTTTTGGGACATCCCCCTTTTAGGGGTACTTATCATAACTTCCGTAAAACCTAAAATCATCCACTCATGACTAACATTATTATAGGCATGGACATTCATGCTTCTAATTACTTAAGAGTCAGGATTTCTATTCTTGGAAGGGAAGGATGATTTCAATTTGGGAAAAATATTAATTTGGGACTAAAGTGCTGTTTTGCTACACTAATTTGGTGTTTAGGATGAATTAATGTGGCTGGAATTGATCCAAATGCCCTTAATGGATCATGTATAATATGTTGCATCGCATAGCACTAAACCATGTGACACATTCATCTCACATAATGCCACTGTTTTGAGCATCCAAAAATTCCCTAAACGACGCCTAAAATTTTTGAAACTCACCTGAGGCATACCCTTGACTTCCCCGATCATGAATCAACAAGAAAATCTAAAATCAAAGGTCGGAAAGGTAGAAGATAAAATCATCAAGGATTGGGAGCTCAAAATGTAACTAAGTCCTTTTCTTTAACACTTAGAAAAAGGTAATCTTTCAAGTTGTCATCCCTCTAAGCCCGTTACTGAGTAACATCAAATCGAGAAAACTACGGGGTTTTTGGACTACTTAACGCATACTCTAAAAGCATTACTTTCCAAGAATGCTACTGTTAAATTTTGCTATTCTCAATTGTCATCAACCTAAAACTCGCATTCTCATGAGCATACATACACATCCTCCTTATCACATAAAAATGAACTCTGCATTACTAAAGATTCTAACATTAGACCGTTATCGCATAAGTTATATCATAAAAATCTTACCTAACACCATACTACCAGGGGGAAACTTATTCTAATATACTTATGTCTTTATCCACTTAATGAATCACCCACAATTCATCATTTTAACACTAGTACTTATATACTCTTATACCTCACCATTACCACTTAAACCTTTCAACCATTATCAATCTAGGCTCTTTTACAAATCACTTCAAGCCTAGTAATTCAATCCCATAAAACATACATCATTAATCATAAGATAATATTCTTACCACCACATTCGACATCTACAATTCAAGTCTGTAGTCTAGAATCCATTTAGGAGATTCTACCCAAATAGCTCAAAAAAAAAATACTACATACTTTTCTCACAAGTAGTACTAGTATACAATTACCAATAAAAGACGGTCAGGGTGTAAAGTCACATAATAGACATGACCAACCATAATCTTATATTATAACCCCAATCTTATCTACTTATATGACTATCTCACACCACTCTTACTTACCACAGCAGGCATTTACACTACCTTCTATACTTATAACTTACTGGCTAATCTAGACATTTTCATTCACAACCTATAAGGGGTTTCTATAACCACCTTAAATATCCACTCTGGGATCTTTCTCTATTTGTAAATAAAAGTAAATAACAATCTGAGTCAAACACTTGTTCCATGGAGTACCATACAATCCACTATAGTACTACCACATTAGTTTACCACCACAAAATGGTAAATCATTCTCAATCAATGGTTATTCAGCTATAAATTTTTAGTTACACAAAGGTCACCCTCACTCTGACCCCTAACCTTGTAACTTAATATCACCGACTTGTTTGTCTTATTTCACTACCAATAGGTCATGACACTGATACTTTAAGTTATACTACAACTCTAGTGAAAATACAGTTTGAACAAACACAAGAACAATTAGATGAACAACATGTTGCTAGTGAATCGAAATTGCCCTCACACGACTTCACTAGACTTTAATTTTTGTGTTTTGAAGTAAAAATGAAATGAATAACAAAGCAACTATTCTAGTGAATTGAAGGATCCCCACGCGGCTTTACTAGACTTTTTATATTCAACAACATAATGATATCAAGATTACAAGTGATAGAAACGTGACACAAAATATTCAACGACCCAAGAATACACATCTTACTTTTGTTTTAACTGAACCCCTCTTAAGAACGAGGACATAATTTTAAACTTGAGGGACTTATGACACATCAAGGAGCTCCTCTCAAGCCCTTTGTGTGACTTGTAAAATTTCTATTAGTAAATTTGAGAGCATTATTCGAAAACACAATAGTAAGGAAAAGACTTAGGATATCTTTTCTTTCGTATGGGTGACATCATAGCACGAAATGGAGTATGAAGAAGGAACATTCTGACTCTATAGCACGAACTACAAACATAAAGAAAGAGAGAAATTCTTAAACGTCTAGTAGTCTCGTACTTATAGGTTTAGCATTATACACACACATAAACAAGACTCTACCCGACACGATTTCATAGTACCCTTGGGATCATGAACTGTGCTTTGATACCAAGTTTGTCACGACCCAAATTGGGGCTCTGGCCATGACGGACATCCCGAGCCATAAAGGCCAGGACACCTTATCCTGTCTAATAATCATGCACAACATTCATATAATAAAAGAAGATGTGGAAATATATTCTAATACGGAAACATGGTCATATTCTAGATTCATTTTAAACAAAAAGGAATAGAATCCAACACCAACTAACAACATCTAAAAACTATCTGTAAAATCTCTACTATATGATCAAGCATCAACTGTCTAAAACTGGGACAAGAACCTTAGTAAAACAAAACCATAGAAATGAAAAATAGCTGTAAGACATTAGGCCTTTTGAAATATGGAAGGCTCACCATTGAGCTCTGATTTACTCTCCAAAATATCTACTTCTTATCAGGATACTTAGACTGAACCTCAGAACCTGAGAGGTAGGGGATGGGGTTCAATACTGATGTACTAGTACGCAGAGTAATCCAAAAATAAAATAGAAATTTTTATATACCATAAATGAAAGCTACTATAAAACGCATTATCGCAAAATAGTTCAAAAACACATGGACATAGTATAATGATTTTTCAACAAAAATGCATCATTACTGATCTAGGTGGTACACCCTACAATTTCATGTTCTCAGCAACTGCCAAATCTCAGTTGCTTCCCAGATTTGGAATATTAGTGAGGGGTGGCACACAAGATCATACAGCAGGGTGCCATACCCCGTCAATATCTCATGGTATGGCTCATGCTAACAAAGTAGGGCTCCTAACCATTAGTACCAATTTGGGATGACATCATAGTAGGTACGCAAGATCATATATCTGGGGACCAAGTTCCCATGTCGGCAATCACGGTTTCCAGCATAGACTTATTTTACTAGTGTTTTCTTCAGGTGACCACCTAACACACACAAATTTAAGCTTTAAACTTTATTAAAGGGAAAACATCCATCTTACTCTATGGGGTATCGTCCTACCCCAACCTATAGTCATTAGTACTACATCAACTCTCTAATTTCATATGCCATTCTCAACATGCACAGACATGAGACTTCCACACCTCAAAAACATACACAATGGTACTCAACTAGTAATTATTCAAGAAGTTTTATCATTTATAAAGTGGTATTAAATTAGTTGTAAAACTTATGGTCACGATAATTTGACACTATTATCAGGTGGGGTACTAAAACATTATCATGGGGAATTTAAAGAGTTTACAGTTCATATTCATCACATCCTTTGAAATTCAATTCACATGTCCATAAATTCAACACTTTGAGATATATGGTAAATAACCCCATGATATATCAATACTTCTTTCCAAATCATATCACAAAATATAGTATTGGCAACAAAATGAAAACCCCACTTGTAATATATGAATATACTTGTATTAATATTAAAGTCTTGATTAAATTCTTTTCAAAATCATGCCCATAAAATTTACGACAACCCCACGTACCATTTTTTTTGTAAAAAAAATGGATGATTATTGAAATCTGTGGGGATTCCAAATCTCCAATTATCTTCTAAAACCCATGGTTGTATCTTGATTTATTTGGGTTTTCATTTTGAAACCCTTGAGAGTGTTCTTGTAGTAATTTGATGAAAATATCAATAATGAGGTTATTTGGCATTAAAATCCCATGTTTAGGCTGAAGAAGGGGGTGGAAATACCCATTTTACCCTTAAAAACGTGAAAATAGAACTTGAAAATTTTGAGCATGCGTTGCTCGCTTATCGCATGACTTCATTGCCTCACTCACAAAAATAACCATAACATTTTTCTCGTGTATTGTATTTATGCAAAATTCATATTGTTAGAAAGCTAATTAGAAGACCTTTCATTTGACATATAATAGGCTCTCTATTTAATTATAATAGGCTCTCTATTTAATTATATACTAGGAGTTATGGTCGATGGAAATTGACCCAAGTATAATAATTAACTAAAGCTTATTTGGTAGGAATGTTTTCAACTTGTCTTAGAGTTAGGGGATTTTTGTGAACTCCATTCATATTCAATGGTATTCTTACACTAGAGGATCGATCACCGCACATATACTAACAAGGAATCATCTAGTTCGGGTATAAATGCATAAGGACGACGGTCTTGATTCTAGACGAAAAGTATGGGGTATTACATTTACCAACATCAACAAATTTTGTCAACATGTCTACTGGATTATTTGTACACTGTATATTTTCCAGACACATATCACGTTCTTCCACACTACCCTGTAAGTGAAATGGTACCATCTTCTAATGTGGTTCATCTTCGAAAGATAGACAGGATTCTACACCAACTGTATGACACTCTAGCTATCTATGTAAAGAATCTTCTCACGTTGCTTCTTTCCCAGTTCTTCTAGATAATCTGCCAACCATATTATCTCCTTTCTAGCTTCATCTAGTGTGACATACTCAGCATTAATAGATGAAAAAGCAACAAACTTTTGAAGCCTGGACATCAGACTCACTACTGTACCACCTATGGTGTAGATGTATCCAAAAGTACTCTTGCTCGGGTCCATATCCCCACCAAGATCTGCATCAAAAAAACCTTGTAGAATCACTTCGCAATTGCAAAAAAAAAGTGAAGTACTGGATGTATCTCTCAGATATCTTAGAAGCCACTTCACATCTTCCCAATGCTCTCTCCTGGGATTTGCCATATACCTGCTAACAACTCCTACTGCACGTGCTATGTCAGGTCTAGTGCAGAGCATACCATACATCAGACTCCTAACTACAGAAGCATATAGAACAAGTTCCATATACTCCCTTTTTTGAGCAGTTTTCGGTGACTAGTCCTTTGACAATTTTATGTGATTGGCCAATGGAGTAGTCCTGGGTTTAGCATCATCAACTCTGAATCTGGCTAGCACCTTCTCAAACTAGTTCTATTAGGATAGATTCAAATTGCCAGTATATCTATCCCAAGAAAATCTCGTCCCAAGAATGTGCTATACTTTACCTAAATCTTTCATCTCAAACTCAAAAGATAGTCTTGCCTTCAGAGAGTTTATATCCTTCATACTTGATCCTGTAATAAAAATATCATCCACATACAAGTGTAAAAAAAAATAAGAATTGGTGTATTTCATAAAGTAGCAACACTGATCCTTTTCACTCCTACGGAAGCCACACTTGCTTATAAAGGAGTCAAACTTTTTGTACTACTGTCTAGGTGTTTTCTTCATCCAATAAAAACTATTATTGATCTTGCACACCATGTGTTCCTTTCCTAGAACTACAAAGCTCTCTGGTTGTAGAAAATGGATTTCCTTATCCAAATCTGCATGTAAAAATGTAGTTTTTACATCCACTCGCTCAAGATACAAATTCTCTGATGCAATAATACTCAATCAAATTTGGATAGTTATTAATTTCACACCAGGAGAAAATATTTCAGCATAATCAATGCCTTTACTTTGTGAATATCCTTTAACTACTAACCGAGCCTTGAACCTTCTTTTGTCATCTCATTCTGCCTTGATTATGAACACCCTTTGGTTTAATAAGACTCTCTTCCCTGTAGGTAACTCTGCCAACATACATGTGTTATTGTTCTCAAGTGATCTCTTCTCATCATCCATGGCTTACTCCTACTAGATTGGATCCTCTACCTGCAGGGCCTTAGCAACAGACTCTGGTTCCCCTTTATCAGTCAGTAGTAGATAATATAATGATGGTAAATACAAACCTGGTACTCTAATGATCCTGGATGATCTCCTCTTTACTTTATCAGGTGTCACTTGTTCCACCTTTAGTTCTTCAATGACAGTCTCTGAAGTTTGTTGAGCTTCTACGGTAAAATCTTTGGGTGTACTCTTCGGCAAATCCAGCTCAACACCCACTTACTTTGTAGTCTCTTAAACCTTTTTCTCTCTTGTCCTCGTATAAGATCAACTATCACATCACAATATCTTAGGATCTTCTTATTCCTGTCATCCAAAAATCTATACCAAAACAAGTAAGAACCATAAACTATAAAGTAGCACCTTATAGCTTTATCATCAGGTTTATATCTCTTCTCAAAATCAACATAAACATAAGAAGTGCAACAAAAATTCTTAAGTTAGAGTAATTGAGTTTTTGTCCAGGCCATACTTCTTCTAGAATCTTTAACCCAAGAGGAACTGATGGTCCCCAGTTGATCAAGAATTCAACTGTGCTCACAACATCTGCCCAAAACATCTTAGCCAGTCCGCAGTGTATCCGTATGCTCCTTGTACGCCCATTGAATGTTCTGTTTATCCTTTCAACAACTCAATTCTGCCTTCCCTTCCTAGGAACTATCCTTATCAATCTGATTCCCTCAGCTGCACAGAATTGTTTGAATTCTGATTTGTCATAGTCTGCTCCATTATCAGACCTCAGGCATTGGATTTTCAAGCCAGTCTGATTTTTAACTTTAGCTTTCCACCTCTTAAAAGTAGCAAACACATCTGACTTATGTTCCAAGAAGTAAACCCATACCTTCCTGCTGAAATCATCAATGAAGGTGACCTAGAAAAAGTATTACTTGTCATTAATTTTGAAGACCTCTAATAAGGAAAAGTTTTAACATAAATATATTTAATTAGATATTAACTCTTATATATAAGAAAAAAATAGTGAAAAGATGATTTTTTTCTAAAGTAAATACTTTTAATGAAAGTTGTAAAATTCAAAGAACATTTCGTTGTCCCTTCATACTTTTAATATATAATGGATTACAAATATAGATTATAGATAAATTGTATAATATAGTGGTTGTTGTAGTGAAAGGAAAGTACCCAAATTTTTCATATAAATGTGGAAAGAAATCCACAAATATATGGGAATTTTCCAGGTCCAACATCTTCAGGACAATTTTTGTATACAAATATCATGGTTCATTATGATTTTTGTATACAAAGATCACGAAAATCAAGATCACGTCTTAATACGTTAAGTCTACTGTCCAAAAGATTAAATATATCCACTAGTCTTGAAGTCTGGGATATTTTGTAGGCAACACATTTTTTTAAATTTAAATCCGTATGAAATTTGAATTGTATTAAATTCAAAAATATATTAGTACCAAATAAATATTGGGGTTCAATATAATTAGATTAATTATTTATGTCCCAACATGTATGGATTTAGTTAAAGTTCAATTTTTATTGGGTTTGTTCATTAATTTAGGCTACAAATGATGAGCCAGTTTGCTAAGTCCAACATAGAATCATATTCTAGAGGTCCAATTGCATGGCATTTGTCAAATGACGTGGCATGCCAAGTCAAGTGAACGAGACAATAGAATCATGCTACATGTCAAAATGATGCAGTAAACCTATTAAAATAATTACCCCATAGGCATCATGTCACTTAAATCTTATTGGTCAAACTTTTCCCTCCCTACAAAGACTATATATAGGGGGTTTGATAATTCAGTAAAGAGGAATTAAAAATCTAACAAGAAGCAAGAGGATGCTCGCGGATCAAATACCACAATTTTTCTACAAAACTGAAAAATTCAAATTCAGTTCATCAAGTTTCAAGATAAAGATTGCATGATTCAAGAACAAGCCCGAAAGCCCTTGAATTCAATCACAAATCAAGATCAAATCCATCAAATGTACAAATAAAATTTAAATTCAAGATTAAGGTCGAAGCCCTTGAATTTATATTTTAAAAGGTGAATTGGAGGATTCAATGATACTGTAGCACTCACTGAGTGAAGTGAATAAAATGATTGTTGTAATATTTTTATTGT
Organism: Capsicum baccatum var. pendulum; assembly: GCA_030864225.1. Classification (NCBI taxonomy): domain Eukaryota; kingdom Viridiplantae; phylum Streptophyta; class Magnoliopsida; order Solanales; family Solanaceae; genus Capsicum; species Capsicum baccatum. The sequence goes on along the minus strand of CM061552.1, from coordinate 20,042,279 downwards.
TTAGGTTTATTTACTTTTCATCCTCAAAATTTTACTCTCCCACAAGTTTATTTCATTAGCTCATTGCAAGATTCTATACTATGGGGATTGTGGAGGTGATCAAGTTGATGCACTCCATGTTCAGACTCTCGATGATCCACGTACAAATAGGTGATAAATATTTCACCTTGTAGTATTTTCTATAACTCTTTAAAGTCGCTTATTTAAAGGAATTTTTGCACTAATTCTACATCCAACAATTATTTCAGCTCCTCCTTGCTACTAAATATTTGTTCTATATGAAAATCCATTTGAGAAGGTGTGGTTGGGTTATGATCCCGGTCTGCAGTCTTCTCTCTCTTCTTGAAAAAATTTGGAATCTTCGATCTTTCATATCCATTAAATAAACATCCTACCTCTCTTCTTCAAATGAATCATCTTCATCGATTGTCGGGTGTGGTGGCGGGATTATCGGAGATTCTCCGATGACATTTATCCTCAATAATGGCCTATAGTCATCAACAATGATATCCAATATATACAAGAACACATGCCAATTATTTTTTTATGAATTTGGGATGTATGTTTCCTCTCTGATTCATTAAATAACTAATTATATCGTTCTTTGGCTTGCAATTAAATTCCCTACTCTCAATTATGCTTTGAACCATGTTGTTGTATGAACCATTGCAATGCAGAGGGATGGGTACTATCGTCTCACTAGATGATTTTCAATTCCAATATTTTTTTAGCCTCTTCCGACACAACCATATAATCAACACTAACAATAACAACTTCAGCTACTGCTATTATAGACAACAGTGATCGATAATTGGTTAAGGTATCGGTCTATACTTGATCATGACTGGTATGAAAATGTCATAACCCAAACCAGGGCCCTGGCTGCGTCAAACATCCCTGGTACGAGACCCCTTCTCTAACTAGCAATTATACACATAATTCATATACTTTAAGAAAATGCGGAAGAACATGACAAGAAGAAAACATGGTCATTCTTTTACTTCAACTTAACAATATGAAAATAAGTTCATGAAACATTCAAAAATACCTGACACTAATTTACAAAATCTCTAAAAACTCAAAACACTAGTGTTTGAATGCTAGGACAAGGCCACTAGTCAGGCCATAAACCAAAATAAATTATCCAACTCAAATCAACAAGACCTTTCAAAATAAGGGAGGCTCACCACCTGTAGACTTCGGACATCCAACCTACTACTTAGCGAGACCTCGATGCTGTATCTTAAATCCTGAAATATAGCGTGTCAATATAGATATACTAGTATGTAGATTAATCCAAAATAAAGTATTTATATATAACTTAAGTGAGAGCAATTCATGAAACATTTTACATATAATTTATGAAAACACATGGGAACACTTTAAAGATTTGGACATATTCTCTGAATCCACGACCCACTCTTTATCTTACTTCTGAGCTAGGTGGTACACCAGACAACTATGATATTCCATGAGTTATATAGAATCCGCCCTTGACCCATCAGCCAATCCCCCAGCCAATGTTTTCAGCAAGAGTTGGAGTTTCTAAATGGTTTGGTACACCTCCTTACAAGTATACCATGGCATCACCCTTAGTTGACATCCACATTATTTTATTTTTGGGATAATACTCATATCGGCAACTACAGCTTCAAGTGATGAGCCCTTAGACGTAAAAGCCTTCTTTGGGTAACCACTTAACTCTCTTTAAGCCTATTTTTGTTTTGTTCTGGCCATGTATCTATCTGAAATGAAATCATTAAAATCTGAGTAAAATTTTTTTTTTTTTTTTGGTTCTGAATCTGCCATGGCATTCATTATTTTGGTATCATCATACCAAGATATTCAAGTCATATATCTAAGACATAAAATATCAAGTTCCATTCTCTTCATTTGAAGCACAAATTTTGGACCACCATATCATTCAAACAGTTCAAGAGAATTCATATTTCAAAACATATATCATGTTATGAAAAGGCTCTTTATTTTAAACATTTCAATAAACATGTGGTGGTAAAGTATTTTGTAACAAACTATGTATATATGTAATGTAAAACCCCACATTTTCGGGCTAGTCTATGAACCGTCGTTCATAAGTCTATAAGATATAATCCTAGTGACTCCTATATGAATTTAAGTTTCGTGATCTTTACCCTCATCTTTGAAGTTCTCTTGAAGTTAAAAATATTCATAAGAATCATTTAGAGAAAATTTGAGCTATGATCATTTGATTCAACCAACATTTGATATTTGATTCTACAAGGGATGACTTTAAACGTGTATAACTTTTTATATACATAGATTTTTCATATCAAGACACACCACATTTTATATAATTGAATTAGCTTTCCAACAATACCAATTTAGCCAAAATCTAATACCCTAGTGAAAAGTTATGGTATTGCAAAGGGGTGTGCATCGCCTAACGAATCGCAAACATTCACGAGAAAGGGTTTTCCATAGGGAATGCGACGCAAACTGTAGAGTTTGAAAAAGGGAGTACGACACAAACCTTTAAGTTTGCCATAGCTTGTGTGATGCAAACCCCCTTGCACAACGATCGGAACATTTCATTTTTGGGTTATCAGTCCTAAACAATTTTATGATATATAAATCACATAAAATCCTCTCTCTTAACCCAGAGAAGTCATTAGACAAATCACAACCCTTCCCTTATTTCCAAGAACAAAATCTAAGTGCAATCTCTCAAGAATCAATAATTTAAGCTAAAAATTCAAAGTTCTCGACAAGGATTCTTTTGATCAAGCTAAAAGATCCAATCTTCAGCAATTTCATCATCATAAGGTTATGCAGGCTTTGAACAAGGATAATTTTTTCGTTCTTGTGCCCAAAACATGTTTTAATTCACAAAGTTACATGATTTTACATGTTTTCCGATGTAATTGAAGTATGGATTGATACCCTATGTAGTTCATAAGAATATGAGATTTTCAATGTTTTTGATGTTTGAACTACATGAGTATGTTGGTATTATTATGCATAAAGCTGAAATTTTCAGATTTTAAGATGATTTATGAATGTTTATGTTATAAAGCATGGATTTAGAGATGTTTTATTATGAGATTGGAGTATGAGTCTTTAAGCAGTAACTAAAGATTTTTATTTCGAGAATTTTTCTGCTATGAGCACCCCATGTCGAGATTATCCTTAATTTTTAGAAAGATTTGACCTTTTAGTCATAATAGAATTAAAATCCACTTTACAGATTTACATTTCAGATTTCTCAATTGATTTCATTATAAACCATGAGATCATTTTTTTAAAGTGGATTTTCTTAAGATTTTGAGCATAAGATTGGGAGTAGTATTTAGCACCAAGGGGGAAGTGTGGGATTAGTGTAATACCCGTGCCTTTTGTTTTCTTGAAATGATCACTATGATGTTTAAACTTTCTTTGAAATACAAATTTATTTTATACACGTGATGTTTTTATGATTTTCACTTTCCATCATGTGGTAAATTTCTTAAGCTTTCCATCGATACCAATTTTATCAAAATGCGATGTCTTGTAAGGAAGTTATGGATTTTTTATGGTAGAAGTCAGACTACGTTGTTCCAACGTTAGAGTCCGACGTGTTGTTGATAGCCTGACCGGCCATCGGAGACTACCGTCGAATGAAGGCAGTGGACATAGTTTCTATTCCTGTTCGACGGCATTGCCTAACAGATTGTCGTAGGTCTGACGGACAGTTGCAGGTCCGACGGACCATCGCAGGTTCGATGAACCTTCGAAGGCCACTGTAGGAGATGTCTAGTGACACCCAGTTCTGCCCAGTTTAGACGGTGTGACCTGAAGAACCTTCGGAGGCCATCATCGAACATCACGTTCAGCTATTCCAGGTCATTTTAGCAGGGGTATTTTTGTCATTCAACACTCGTCATATATACCCACTTATTCAAAATTTTACATACTTTATCCATTGTTATTTAACAAACAAAATTAAGGTTTCTCTCTATATTTAATCTCCAAGAACAAGATCCAATTCTCTTTAAGAATTTAGGGATTTTCACTTCTCCAAGTTCAAGAACATTGTCCCAGGTATGCATAGTATTCATTCATTGACTCCTTTCATCCATGAAGTCCAAGAATTCTTTTCTAAACTCAAGTTATCGATTTTCTCTATGTTTTCATGATTTGGTTGCTCATGTTCATGTTGATAAATGTTAAATTGGATTCGACTCCATGATTGTTGATAATTTCTTTGTTGGTTTAATTACTATAGCCATAGATTCATGCAACACTAGGATTCAAACCTTTGAATAAGGGATTTAGAATTAAATAATAATGATTATATGTACCACGCCTACAATACCTAGATGAAGGAATATTGTCTAACTAGCATGATATCATGAAATCCCTATGTATGTACAAGTTTATGCTTATTACATGTTTGATTAAATGGTCCTATGAATATAGCATGTACTATGATGCTAGTCGAGTCATCAAGTAAATCATGCTATATCAGTTTCCTTCTATCGAGTTTTATGGGTACTTGTACCCAAAATATTAGTTGTATTCCTAAAGCCATGTCATGTTTTCACGATACTCTCAGTCTAGCTATGAACTCTTAGACTCTACAGATAGTCTTATGATTGAGGAAATATCTCCAAGATCTCATGACTCAATCAATTTTCATATATCAATTGTATTCCATCAGTCAATGGAATTTAGTAACTTAGCTCATGATCAGCTTCAGCACATCATGTTTAGTGTCTATTCAGATAGGAGTAGGGATTAGCACCGAGTGAACCCAAGGATGGGAACTCACCAATTATGTGAGGAAGTGATTCCTAGAATCAATCCTTGCATTCCAGAACTATGTAGCCAGCATAGGTTGAGACATCGTATCCTACTATATGAGGGTAGATAAGGTGGGTTAACCTATTATATGAGGGTTCCCACCTTTCTCATTAGAGTTACCTGTTATATGAGGTTTACTCATATGTTGTCCTTACCAGTGGCATGGTATTGACACCCTTCAAATGAGGGCATAAATTGGACCCCAGCTTAGGTATTATAGACCTTTGGGGCATGTCGGTTAAATACTACTTCCCATAGTTTTATGATACAGAATCAGGATTGTTAATCATAGTCAATCAGTCTAAATAATAGAAGTCAGATAGTTCTTTAGATTTTAGAACTTTCAGATACAGTCAACTCAGATCCAAAACAGAACTTAGATAGTTCCACCTGATCCAGGACTGTCAGATACAGTCACACATGTCATCAGTCACATTCATATTTAGTCCTTTATGTTATAAGTCTTATTATGTTATCTGTATTCAGACTCAGTAAATCAGATATCACATTGTCAGTTACAGTTACATATTTATGCATATATTCTCACATTCATGTTAGACAGTCAGTTAGTATTATTCATGCATGTGACCCATTGCATTTAGCCTACCTCACATGTATACTCGGTACATATGTACTGACACATTTGCGCTATGGTTCTTTCTCTTATCTTACGCCATAGCTTTAGAGAAACATGCTTCAGATCAGCAGTTGAACCCAATTTTTAGCAGGTAGAGTCAGAAGTGAGTCCTTATTCTCCAAGGACATGATTATTTCTTTATCATGACATAGAATAGTTTATTAGCTCGAGTTAGTTGGGGGCATGTCCCATCAACTCCTTATTCATATTATTTAGATATTTAGAGGCTTTAAGACGATTACAGTATTATCAAATTTAGACTTCAGTTTTGTTTTTGTATTATGATACCTCTTTATTCAAATATTGTCATCATTCAGATTATGTTCAGTTGTGAACCTTATGGACTTTCAGTGCATGTTTATGCATTTTTATGTTATATTATGCACATACAGGTACATATATCAGTCATGGGTTATCTTGTAGTCCTTCGGGGTCATGAGAATTATGTAGCATACTAGTTTAGCAAATCAAGGCATTACAACTAGAGTGCACTATCTTACATAGAACTATGTTCCACCATAGGTACAAATATTTATCCCCACTTCTGCATGGAAGACTTAGATTGTGATAACATATATTAGATTGTTCTATTACGATGGCAAACGTAGAACAGCCCTACCTAATGGGGTCTAGATGTGGGATTCTATGGGTACTCACATGGTGTATGTCAGTTAGAAGAACCTCCCAAATAGACGACCCCCACTCTTAAAATAGTTTATAGATTTAAAGGCTTAAGATAATGTATTTACTATGCATAATGAATTTCAGACTTTATTTTGCCTACAAAACTTTAGAATAGGAACATGATACAGATTTTAGAAGTAACTATAAAGTATCACGAGAATTATACTACATGCTTTACTATTTATGATTTATAAAGTCAGATTTAAAATTTACTCAAGCTAGGTAAGTCATTTACATTTAGCATGCAAGATTTATTATAAATTATGATGATATTGTTTTACTTCTTGCATGCACCACATATACTTAGTAAATCCTAAAAGTACTAATCCACATATATGTTTATGTGTTATATTGTCTCGTAATGTAGCTACAAGATTTAGTATGCACATTCAGATTCAGACAGTTGCTGATTCCAGCCAGCAAGATGATGAGTCATTCTACTTTGGGGACTTTAGTTATATACGTTTATGTTACTTAACACTTTCTCATATGTATTGATTATAGTTATTTGGGGTCACATCCTAACTATCTATAGTTGTAATACCTCAGAAAAATTTTCGTTGAAATTTTGTGTGTAAACGTGTCGGGTTTAATCTTCTAGAATAAATTATAAAATTTTCCATGCGGAATGTCTTTGAATATTACCCACCATTGCATATATTATCAAATAAGATTTTCAACGATATGTGGATCATCCAAAAAGGACACCCGAGCGATGGGCTATGAACATGCCGATCGAACCGTGAATAGTAGTGAACAGTAAAACAAGTAGGAAGAGTACTGGCATATTTTTTCTCCAACTTTAAATGATTATAACTTCATGTACATAATGATCTAGGTGATTTACTAATATTAACGGAAATTGGTTTCATTCAATTTTTCTATCGGAGCAAAAAGTTAAGGTCGATCTACTTCAGCCTATCAAAAGTGAGTTTTTGCGTCACATTCAAACAATCATAACTCCTCGTACACAATGATTTGGGTGAGATAATATAGTTCAATGGAAATATATGAGAGTCCTCATTATAATAAACTTTGTTTTATCCAATTTCCATATCGGAGTATAACATTATGGTTAATCTACTTAAGACTATCAAAACAGTCCACCAAAGGAAAGATTCTAGAATTATTTGATTTTTAGGGGCGTTTTGGTCATTCCCCCTCACCCAAAATCCATCCAAATCGTATATTAAAGCCTATTAGAAGCATTATATGTTAAATTTTATCAAATTCCCTCAAAAAGAAAACCCTAAGCTCCTACATCCAACTTCAAGAACATCCAAATTCACCATTAATCCTGCAAATTTATTCAAGATTCCAAGTTCTTAATTCAAGAACTCCAAGAATCATCATTCCAAGTCATGATTAACATCTCAAAAATGAGTATCAATCTAAAGTTCATCATTCAAGGTATGTGGGGGTTTTCAATAAGAACTCTCTTTCATTCTTGTGCCGAAAAGTAACTTTCTTTACAAAGGCATGATTTTGATTTGACTTTCATGAATTTGAATCATATACCCATATCTTATGATGATTATTATGAAATCTTGATGTTTATGATTTTGAAAGATGAATAAACATGTGTGGAGATATAAAGCATGAATCTTGAACGATATTTATCATGATTTTGATATTTGGGTCATGAATCCCCATTAGAAATTGTGTTTTTTGAGAAAGTATGTGTTATAAGCACGTTGATGTTGAATATTGGAGATATTTTGACCTTCTGGTCTTAATGGAGTTGTTTTGAACTCGAGTGTGAAAGAAATCCACAACGTGCTTGATTTTGATAGATGGAAAGCATGATGGATCCCGATGTACATTTATATATTACTAAAATTGTTTTATTATGGATTGTCTTTGAAATAATCTGAGCTATGTCTGAGAGAAATATTTAGCCCCGAGTGGGAGGTATAAAGTGACCTTCCTTCCCTAGAACTACGTTCCCCCATAGGAGTGAGCCTGAGGCTAATTTATATAGTGATCACTAGTTTGTATGGATTTGATATCGATAGTCATACTCTGATGGCAAGGATAGGATGGCTCTCCCCAACGTGGGTTGTACGTTAGACTCCATGTAGCACACATGATTTATGTCGGTTATAGGATCTCCCAGCGTGTGTGTGTTGCCTTGTGTATATAGTGAATGGTGAAGTGATTTGAAAGAGAAATTGTGAAAGCTATTCTTTCGAAAGACTTAAATGATATTTATATTCTGAAAATTGATATTCTTGATTAACTGAAAGTGATTGACAAATTATATGATGACTCACATGTGTTGTTGTACTTATTTTATCCTCTCATGATTATGATGATTTTCTTGGGCTATGTGAGTCTTTCATACAACCTGCATATTTCTTATAAATATTTGTGATGATGATGATGTTTATACAACTGCATACACCCTCATATAATCGATTCCTTTCCCTGGTAATAGCCCACATCTTCAGATGTGGGCTGCATTTTCTTAGAATATAGGTTCAGGTACTCAGTTCTAGGTTCGATACTGATTCTTCGGGCATGGTATTCTACATCCTCTGTTGTGGTGAGTCTCATGTTCCGAGGATAAGATGTCTGATGTTGGTTTCACAAAATATTTTACATTTGCTAACTGAGTATGAGTCAGTTGGGGCATGTCTCCATGGCTTGCTGGTTTTATTGATTTTCTTAGAGGCTTGTAAGACTTGTATATATGTTGGGAGTTAACTAATAAGTGGTATTTTGTTATGTTTTTGAAATTCTTTTATTCTTGGATGATGGTTACTCTGTTAATATTTGAGGGTTATTTTTGGAAACCCCGTTGATTTGTGTTGAACTAATTTAAAATGGCTCAAAGGGTTAGCTTGGGGCTACTCATAGCCTGAAGCATCATGTGACGCAACCCTTTATTCAGAGGGTTACAAACTTGGTATTAGAGCCTAAGGTGTTAAGGTGTCCTAGGGAGTCTGACATGCCACATTAAGTAAAGTCTTGATCATCGCTGTGTAGTGCACCACATCTATGAGCAAGAGGCTACAAGACGCTTTAGGAAACAGTGTGATTCTTTCTTTCAGAAGTCTATCCTGCTTAAAGTGTCTCTCTCTGCTATTGATTCGTGCTATCCTCTTTCAGAAATATGCCTCCATGTCGAGCGAGAAGAAGTAATAATGGTCAGTAAGCTTAACCCGCTGACCCATTAAATGAAAATGTGTCTCATACTAAATTTTGGGCAGCCTTTCATGAGCTGGTCCAAGCTGTTACTTAAAATTTTTAGGCCAACGCAGAACTGACTCCACAGCAACAGGGAATTGATTCAACTGCTGCCAGGATTCATGACTTCATCCAGATGAATCTGCTAGAATTCTATGGGTCCAAGTCTGATGAGGATCCATGATTGTTTTTAGAGGAGGTGTGGAAGATTACTGAGGTGATGCATGTATCTAAGAACCATAGTGTGGAGTTGGTTGTGTATAGGTTGAAAGACCTTGCTTATGACTGGGTTGTTTCTTGGAGGAAAGGTAGAGGTGAGAGAGTTATCCCTATAACTTGGAAAGAGATCCAAGATGCAATCCTAGAGAAGTTTTTCCGTTGGAGATGAAGGAGGCGAAGGTGGAAGAGTTTATGAACCTACGACAGAGCTCTATGACTGTTAGGGAGAACTATCTAAAGTTAAATCAGTTGGCCAAGTTTGCTCCTGACTTTGTGGCTAATAATCGGGCTAGTATGAGTAAGTTTATGCTAGAGTGTCTAGTTATGTTGTTAAAGAGTGTAGGTCTGCTATGCTAAATAGTGAGATGAATTTTTCTAGGCTGATGACTCATGCCTAACAGATTGAGGTAGATAAGATTAAGGAGAGAGAAAAAATAAAAGGGAATAAAAGAGCTAGGTTCAAGTAGCACGGATAGGGTCAGACTAGATCGTAGAGAGGGAGTCGTCCTCAGTATCACTATTATTTATCTATGGCAGCACTGTCATCTGCTAGTGCTCCCGTTCCTAGAGGTTGGAAGGAGCAAGGTATCAGGTCATATGCATCTAGGTCCCAGTACAGTAGTGGCAGTAAGCCAAATCATCCCCTATGTCCTAAGTATGGTAGGACTTATTCGGGTGAGTGTTGGGGTGAGAAGAAGGGTTGTTTCCGGTGTATTGACATGGTCACTAAGTTAGAGATTGTCCATAGGATAGACAAGGGCGTCGTGACTATCGCCCTCAGACCCAGAATAAGACTGTTAGTACTCTAGTTCCAGAGACTCACCCAGCCCCAGCATAGGTCGCTTTTTCTAGCAATGCTGGCTGGCATTGCTAGAATAGATTCTATGCTTTACCATCCTGCTAGGAAAAAGAGGAATCTCCTGATGTTGTTACTGGTATGCTTTGTATATTTCAGTTTGATGTGTACGGTTTGTTGGATCCTGGATATAGTTCCTCATATGTTACACCTTTGATTGCTGTGAATTTTGAATTGAGTCCTGAGATTATTCCTGAGCCTACCCTAGTTTCTACCCCAGTAGGTGATTCAATTGTTGCCCAGAAAGTGCTTAAAAAGTGTCATGTTACCATTCTTCATAGAGTCTTGTTGGCTGATTTAATTTAGTTAGATATGGTAGATTTTGATGTGATTCTGGGTATGGACTTCCTTTATTCTTCTTATGCCTCTATTTATTGTCGGACCGTACTGGTCAATTTTCAATTTTCGGGTGCATCCATGTTTGAGTGGTGTGGGAATTCTGTGTCACCGAAGAGTTATTTTATCTCTTACCTCAAAGCTAGAAATCTTATTTCCAAAGTGTGTATTTACCATTTGGTTAGAGTCAAAGACACTAAGTCTGAGACTCCAACTCTCTAGTCTGTTAACGTCATCAATGAGATTTCTAATGTCTTTCCAGATGATCTCCCAGGGATACCTCGTGATAGAGAGATAGAGTTCAGGATTGATCTTCTTCCCGATACTCAGCCCATTTCTATTCTTCCTTACCATATGGTCCCTACAGGACTTAAGGAGTTGAAAGAGAAACACAGAGATCTATTAGATAAGGGTTTCATAAGGCCCAGTGTTTCTCTTTGTGGTGCTCCTATGTTGTTTGTGAGAAAGAATGATGGCTCTTTGCGTATGTGCATTGATTACCTCCAACTGAATAAAGACACCATCAAAATTAAGTACCCCATTCCGAGAATAGATGATTTATTTGACCAATTTCAAGGTGCAAGTTATTTCTCAAAGATAGACCTTCGTTTCGGCTATCATCAACTCATAGTTAGGGAGTATGACATCCTGAAAACCACTTTCCAAACTCATTATGGACATTTTGAATTTTTTGGTATGTCTTTTGGGTTAACTAATTCCTCAGCAGCTTTCATGGACCTGATGAATCGCGTGTTCAGACCATATCTGGATATGTTTGTCATAGTGTTCATCGATGATATACCGGTGTACTACCATAGTGAGGATGAACATTCTCATCCCTAAACTATCTTGCAAACCCTTAAAGATCATAAGTTGTTTCCCAAGTTCAGTAAGTGTGAGTTTTGGCTAAGGTCAGCTGCTTTTCTGGGACCTATCATTTTTTCCAAGGGTATTAGAGTTGATCCCCAAAAGACTAAAGCTGTTCGAAATTATCCTAGACCTATTTCTCCTACTGATATCCAAAGTTTCTTGGGATTATCTAGCTATTACCGCTGTTTTGTTGAGGTTTACTCCTCTATAGCCTCTCCTATGACTTGGTTGACCTAAAAGAAAGTGAAGTTCTTGTGGTTCGAATCTTGTAAGAAGAGTTTTCAGGAGTTGAAGACTCGACTCACTTCATCCCCTATTTTGACTTTTCCTGATGGTGTTGATGGTTTTGTGGTGTACTATGATGCTTCGAGAGTTGGGCTGGGTTGTGTATTGATCCAGAAGGGTAATGTGATAGCTTATGCTTCTAGACAGTTGAAACCCCATGAGAAAAATTACCTCACCCATGACCTTGAGTTGGTTGCTGTTGTGTTTTCTTTGAAAATATGGAGACACTATTTGTATGGGGTCCATGTTGATGTTTTCACTAATCATAAGAGTGTAATATGTCTTTACCCAGAGATAATTGAATATTAGGCAAAGACGATGGTTAGAATTGTTAAAGGACTATGATATGAGTGTGTTGTACCATCCGAGCAAAGCCAATGTTGTGGCAGATGCCCTAAAGTAGAGTGTCCATGGATAATATTTTTCATGTGGTAGAAGGTAAGAAAGATTTAGCTCATGATATACATTGTTTGGCTAGATTGGGGGTTAGGTTGTGTGACTCTGCTGAAGGTAGTATAGGGGTTCGGAGTAGTTCCGAATCCTCCTTTGCTTCAGAAGTGATGGAAAAGCAATACTTAGATGCTAATTTGGCCAGAATGAAGGAACCAGTCAAGGACCAAAAAGTAGAGGTTTTCTCCCAAGGGGGATATGGTGTGTTGAAATTGCAGGGTAAATTATGTGTCCTAAATATTGATGATCTGAGACAGAAGATTATGGCTGAAGCGCACGGGGCGCGATATTCAATTCATCCTGGTGCCACCAACATGTACCGAGACTTGCGGGAAATTTATTCGCGGAGTGCCTTAAAGAAAGATATAGCAGCATTTGTAGCTAAGTGTGCAACATGCCAACATGTTAAGGTTGAACACCAAAGACCTGGTGGTCTAATTGAAGAGTTTAGTATTCCCACCTAGAAGTGGGAAGAGATAAATATGGACTTAGTGATTGGTTTACCTCCTTCCCAATGCCATCATAATTCCATTTGGGTTGGGGTTGATAGGTTGACTAAGTCTACTCATTTCTTGCCTGTTCATACTTCATATACTGCTGAGGATTACGCTAGATTGTATATCCGAGAGCTAGTTAGACTGCATGGAGTTCCCTTGTCTATTATATCGAATAGGGGTACTCAGTTCACTTCGGAATTTTGGAAAGCTTTTCAGAATGGTCTTGGTACCCAAGTGCTTTTGAGTTCTGTTTTTCATCCACAGACCGATGGTCAGGCTGAGCGAACTATCCAAACCTTAGAGAAAATATTGAGAGCTTGTACACTTGACTGTAAGGTAAATTGGGATTATCACTTACTGTTGATAGAGTTTGCTTACAATAACCATTTCCACTCTAGTATTGGCATGTCTCCGTTTAAAGCCTTTTATAGGAGTAAATGTAGATCACCCATAGGTTGCTTCGAGGTGGGTAAAGCGGTTGTGAGTGGTCCAAATTCGGTATTTGAGACTATGGAAAATGTTAAGTTGATTAGGGAAAGGTTAAAAACTCCGCAGAGTCGTCAGAAGTCATATGCGGATGTTAGAAGGAGAGACCTTGAGTTTGAAGTTGGTGACCTAGTGTATCTGAAAATTTCACCCATGAGAGAGGTGAAGAGATTTGGAAAGAAGAGGAAGCTTAGTCCCCGTTATGTTGGTCCTTACAAAATTCTTAGCCGTGTTGGTAAGGTAACTTATGAGGTCGAGTTTCCTTCCGAGTTGTCCTCTGTTCATCCAATATTCCATGTCTCCATGATTAGAAAGCATATTAGTGATGCTATGGTAGTGGATACCTGTGTGAGTTCTGGCATTCCAGAAATCTTTCTTTTGACGATATTCCTTTTGAGATTCTTGATTTCAGTGTTCGAAGACTAGGGAACACAGAAGTTCCCTTGGTAAAGGTGTTACGGCAAAACCAATCTGTTGAGGGTGCGACTTGGGAAGGTGAAGTGGATATGCAATCCAAGTACCCGCACCTATTTTCCGCGAACTCCAATAAAGCGAAAGGTATTGTTCTTTCCTAAATCATGCACTTTTGATAAAAGTTGCAGCAGTTCAGCTGTCATTTATTATTTGTTCAGCTGTAGTTTCTCGAATTTATGCATTCTATGTTGAATTCGGAGTGAGAAACGATGTGGTGACGAGTCTAACAACCGGTTTCAGCTGTATGATCTATTCCCTATCTGATCTTGGCATGTCTAGCGTCATTCGAGGATGAATGTTTCCAAGGGAGGGATGATGTAGTACCCCAGAAAATTTTACGTTGAAATTTTGTGCGTAAACGTGTTGGGTTCTATCTTCTAGAATGAATTATAATTTCTTTCATGAGTAATGTCTTAGATTATTACCCACCATTGCGTAGAGTATCAAATAGGTTTTCCAACGATATGCGGATCATCCAAAACGGACACTCGAGTGACGAGTTAAGAACATTCCGATCAAACCGTAAATAGTAGTGAACAGTAAAACGTGCAGGAAAAAGTACTGAGGCCTGGTGTATTTTAGGTCCAAATTTAAATGATAATAACTCCTTGTACATAATGATCTAGGTGGTCGACTATATATCAATGGAAATCTCTGCGAGTCCTCTTTCCAATGAAATTAGTTTCATCCAATTTGTCTATCAGAGCAAAAAGTTATGGTCGATCTACTTCAGCCTATCAAAAGTGAATTTTTGGTTCAAACTAAAATGATCATAACTCCTCGTACATAATTATTTGGGTGAGATACTATATATCAATGGAAAGATATGAGAGTCCTCTTTCTGATGAAATTGGTTTCATCCAATTTGGATATCAGAGAAAAATGTTATGGTTGATCTACTTCATACTATCAAAACAGTCCACCAAAAGACACATTCAAGAATTATTTGATTTTTAAGGGGGTTTTGGTCATTCCCCCTCACCAAAAATCTGTCCAAACCCTATAATAAAGCTTATTAGAAACATTATATGTTATATTTCATGAAATTCCCTCAAAAAGAAAATCCTAAGATCTTACATCCAACTACATGAACCTCCAAAGTTCACCATTAATTCTGCAAATTTATTTAAGATTCCAAGTTCCTAGTTCAAGAACTTCAAGAACCATCATTCAAAGGCACGATTAACATCTCAAAAACAAGTATCGATATAAAGTTCATCATTCAAGGTAAGTGGGGTTTTTCAACAAGAATTCTCTTTTGTTCTTGTTCCCAAAAGTAATTTTCTTTACAAAGGCATGATTTTTATTTGACTTTTATGAATTTGAAGCATGAACCCATATCTTATGATGATTATTATGAAATCTTGATGTTTATAATTTTTAAAGATGAATTTACATGTGTGGAGATATAAAGCATGAATGTTGAACGATATTTATCATGATTTTGATATTTAGGTTGTGAATCACCATTGGAAATTGTGTTTTTTTGAGAAAATTTGTGTTATAAGTACGTTGATGTTAAATATTTGAGATATTTTGAATGATTTGACCTTTTGATCTTAATGGAGTTGTTTTGAACTCGAGTGTGAAAGAAATCTACAACGTGGTTAATTTTAATAGATGGGAAGCATGATGGCTCCCGATGTATATTTATATATTATTAAAATTGTTTTGTTGTGGATTGTCTTTGAAATGATCTAAGCTAAGTCGAGGAGAAATATTTAGCACCGAGTGGGAGGTAATAAGTGACCTTACTTTCCTAGAACTACGTGCCCCAATAAGACTGAGCCTGAGGCTGATTTATATAGTGATCACTAATTTATGTGGATTTGATATAGATAGTCTTACTCCGATGGCAAGGATAGGAAGGCTCTCCCTAACTTGGGTTGTACGTTGGACTCTATGTAGCTCACATGGTTTAAGTTGGTTATAGGATCTCCTAGTGTGTATGTGTTTCCTTGTGTCTATGGTGAATGGTGAAGTGATTTGAGAGTGGAATTGTGAATGTTATTCTTTCGAAAGATTTAAATGATATTTACATTATGAGAATTGATATTCTTGAGGAACTGAAGTTATTGACAAAATATATGATGACTCACATGTGTTATTGTACTTATTTCATCCTCTCATGATTATAATGATTTTCTTTGGGCTATGTGAGTGTTTCATACATCCTGTATATTTCTTATTAATATTTATAATAATGATGTTTTTACAACTGCATACACCCCCATATACTCGGTTCCTTTCCCTGGTACTGACCCACATCTTCAGATGTGGGCTGCATTTTCTCGTAATGTAGATTCAGGTGCACAATTGTATGTTCAACAGTGACTCTTCTGGCACGCTGTTCTACATCCTCTGTTGTGGTGAGTCCTCATATTCCGAGGATGTGATGTCTGATGTTGGTTTCACAGATTTGTTTACATTTGATAACTGAGTATGAGTTTTTTGGGGCATGTCTCAGTGGCTCTCTAGTTTTATTGATTTTCTTAGAGGCTTGTCAGACTAGTATAGATGTTGGGAGTTGACAAATAAGTCATATTTTGTTATCTTTCTGAAATTCTTTTATTCTTCGATGATGATTCCTCTGTTGATATTTAAGGGTTATTTATAGAAACCCTATTGATTTATGTTTAACAAGATGAAAATGGCTTAAAGGGATAGCATGGGACTACTCGTAGCCTCAAGCACCGTGTGATGCTTCGAGACCTGTTTTTTGGGGCGTTATAATAGTCAGTATTAGTAGAGGCTTCATAGACATTCCATAGAAGTAAAGTATTCAGTTTCAATTTTCTTTGTATAAGTAGAGTTGTAATCTTGTGAATTCAGTTTTGTATTTATTAGATATAGATAAGAGTTATCTTCTGCTAATTTTGTACAGATTTATGCATTTTAGTCAGTTGCTTATGAGTTATGCTAGTAGAAGGTTTATCTTGGGTTCACTTGTGACCCCAAGCACAGTGTGACATCCCACAACCCATTTTTGAGACGTTAAAAAGTTGGTATCAGAATTGAAAGTTCAAGTGTCCTAGGGTGTCTACGAAGTCGTGACTAGTAGAGTCTTGCAAAACGGTACAAATATGTCTGTAATTTTGTTTGAGAGGCTACAAGGCATTTAGTAAAAGTTTTCTTTCTTTCCTACTCTAGATCGTATAGTAATGTTTTTTTCTTAGAATCTCCTATCTATTTATGTGTTACCCTAAATTTCCTCATCTATGTATTATTCTGGATATAACATAATTAGCAAGTTTGAGTTCCTCCCCAAATAATGCTAGTAGCAGAAACTTTAGAAGTCACACAAAGAGCTTGAGAGGAGCTCCCTAGAGTGTTAATTTCTTAAGTTGAAAGTTATGTCCTCATCCATATATGTTGTTTAGTTGAGACAAAATTATATAAGTATTTAGAATGCCCGTTACCCCTTTTTAGTAGAGATAGTGCTCATGAGAGGAAATATTGTGAACCTAGATTGTTAAATATAGTGTGCATTCGAGGGATATTATGAAATCTAGTGTTATGATTTATGAATAATAGAACCTTATTATAGTTGGAAGTATGGGTGTAGAAGAGTAGTGATAAAAAATATAGGAACTCTGATTTATAGAAAGTATAGATATTAACTTACACAGGTTATCTAGATGTGTTAAGGTGATATGTCTTTGTGTGTTAGTTTAGTGGAGGGTAGAGAAGGAGTTATTAGTTAAGATGAATTATTGTTTGCTTAAGGTATGAAAGAATTTTAGGAGTGTAGATGGGTGAATATTAATGATAGTGTAGAAGGAGCATGTGCTAGCGGATTTTAATAAGGTATACCATATGATTATGATCAATTATTGTTGTCATGAATTTCTAGTGGACAAGTGTTTCTTGACATTTTATTTAATATTTTCCAAGTGAGAATAGTATGAGGTTGGTTGTTTATCATGCCTAGCGCTAGACACTAAGTTTGAATAGTACATGATTATCGAGGTAGAAATAATAATTTATTGTTTAGTGTGGCTACCTGTTGTGCGTGGTTAATTGTACGCTTGAGTTTGTTAAGTAGAAGAAGGTTAGTATATAATACATGGTGTTCTTAGAAGCTAAGTTGAGGATTTTTGGATAGATGTTGTGGAGTCATTTGAGTATGATTTTGATTCTTACGATTTGGGAAAAAAATATAAGTATAGAATGTTGATCTTGGTAAGTTATGATTATGTGTATAGTAAAGCAGGTATGTTTGTCTAGTTAATAGAGCATAAGTTTAAGATGATGACTATTGAAGCTAGAAATTTAAGAATAGTATGTATCAAGGAGGTATTCTGGAATCAAGTTAGCATAGTTTGTTTAAAGGTTGGGAATATCCACCTTAAGTGTTAGAATCTAAGTTTGAATCTTTGAAAAGTGAGAAAATAAAAGGTAGAGTTGAAGAACGTGTTTGTGTGAACTAATTGTGTGGTGACACTCCCAAAGATTCTAAGTTAGTAAGCGTTCAAGTTAATAGATGATGAGTATTGGTGGCATAGAAAGATAGAGTTGTATCTTAGAATAAAGTATTAGTAGTGGGTTTTACACTTTCAGGTGTAGCCTTTAAGGGTACGTTTATTACTTATGAGTATTGTTATACCCTAGACTCCAGAGTAAAGGGATTGCAATTTAGATTAGAGTTAGTAAAAGGTTACACGGACTTAGAATGTCATCTTTGATCTAAGGGGGAGATGGTAGAGTGATGAACCAAACCAAGTTTTAAGAATTATATTGTGTTATATGTAAAAATGAGTTGCGATGAGATAGTGATACTTTCTTCCTATAGAGTATTCCATGGATTTCAATCATTATCACATCAAATTCATGTCCTGCGTGATAGATCCATGACAAAGGCCAATTCTTATACCCTTCATGTGCACTCAAGTTCCTTTTAGGCTTCTAATGAGTAAGTAACAATTTCTCTCTGTGATTCAATTCATTCCTTAGAAACCTATAAACTCCTAGACTCATGTTGAATAGATTATGATAAGAATGAACTCATGTTTCAAAGTATTATCAGCTCTCAGAAACTCATGATCCTAGTGATATTCAGTTTATGTCATTTATGCCCCCAGTTTAGATCTCTTTAGTGAATCCATAATGTTGATACTCTATTCCTCAGAACTTAGTAAAGTGTCCACTTATCCATAGTATCCCTTTATTTTTTAGGTCCTCCTGGTCTATCCTTTTAGTGACCTTTTCTTCTATCAAGATAGTGATGATGAATAGTTGTTTAGATGAGAGAAAGTAAATATTTCTTATTGACAAAAGATTTTTGTATGCCCATTTTAGCTAAGGCTATAAGTGCGAAGTAAGATTGAGGCCAAGCTTTTGATACATGTCGTGGTTAGTTTACAATTGGTGCCTACATCCTTAAGAATAGTGCAAGAAAGTGATTATTGATAGAGGTTAGAGAATATACGAAGTATGACTTTATAGGTGGTTGCCTTGAAGTTCATATGTAGATATAATGCTATGCTTAAATGTTAAGTTGGGATATAAGTGGAGGAATGAAATGTGCGATAGTGAATCCATAGAAACAGTTCAGAGTTAGTAATTTAAGAGGAAAGGGCCTTTGTGTTTGGGGCGTGAGATCTATAAGAGACATAGAAGATTGAATCATGTGGTTTAGACTAGTATTATGGTGTAGCATGTTGTATCTTTTGATTCCGAGTTAGGATTGATCATGGTGATAGAATTTAGTTCAAGCTAGACTTTAGTAGATGGATTTATCAATGCCATTTTAAGATTTATAAGTTCAATCAAATGGGTATGGTATTTAAGGGAATAGTATAGTTGATGGAGTAGTTGAGAAGTGTATCTAAGCATAAAAGTAAAAAGTTGCATCCCCTAAGGCCTAGTAGTTTTATCTTAGCCTATGATTTATGTGTCTATGTCACATTCTATATAGTTATAGCCATGTTACAATTTCTTATTCAACTATCTTTTTCAGATTATACTCAAGAATTCATAGCTCCCTAATGTTATTAGATCTTATTAGAAAGAGTGTTGAAGAAGTACCCTAGTTGAGTATAATCTTTAAGTATGATCAGTCTGTATAGTCTAAAATCAAGTTTATCAATAAAGTAGATAAACTCCTATAGATTTCCAACTTTCTTTTTAGTCTTACTAATTAATGTTTTTCCAGTAATTCTACTTCATAAGGTAAAATGTTCGCATCCCTGTAAATTATGAATTCAGCTCATTTCATGAATCAGTTTTATTTTCAGATATTAAGTCACGATTCAGTTTTTAAATATCTTAGTTATCATCTCAATCTTTTCCTAGTGTTTCAACCTAATCAGTAGCATTCCGAAATGAATAATCCCAAACGGGGATGTTTTAATACCCCGACTTTTTCATGTCATAAACCTATCATCTTTTCTTTCAAAATTAGATCCAGCCTAAAGTAATGGTTCCTCGTAAGTTGACACTCCTGTTTCTATCTCAGCAATATAGCTATGTTTTGTGAGAATTAATGCACTCGTGGATAAGTTCAGTAGCTATTTATTGTAAGATTAATCTATTTAGTTTATCTCAATCGTGCATGATAGCTTATAGCCTCAGATTCATCTATGGCTTCAGCTTAATTAGACACATTCGAGGATGAATGTTCCCAAGGGGAGATAATGTATTACCCCACATTTTTGGGCTATTCTATGAACTGTTGTTCTTACCTATATAAGCTATAACCCTAGTGACTCCCATGTAAATATAAGTTTAATGATCTTTACCGTCATGTTTGAAGTGCTCTTGAAGTTAAAAATGTCCATAGGAATCACTTATAGCCAAGTTGAGATAAGATCATTTGATTCGTCAAACATTTCATATTCGATTCTATAAAGGTCAACTTTAAATGTGCATAACTTCTTATATAAATTGTAGATAATGGAATTAGCTATCCAATGATACAAATTTCGCAAAAATTCGATACCTGAGCGAAAAGTTAAGGCTTTGCAAAGAGGTGTGTGTCACCTAACAAATCACAAACGTTCACTGCAAAGGGTTTGCAATAGGGAGTGCGATGCAAAAAGTAAAGTTTGCCATTAAAGTGTGACGCAAACCTTAAGGCTTGCCATAGCCTGTGCGACGCAAACCCTATGGCACAACGACCTGGCCATTTCATTTTTGAGTATTCTGAGCAAAAATAAGTCATTTGATACCCCTAAACCGTTCGTAATCACTCGAATACATTTTTATGATATATAAATCACATAAAATCCTCTCTCTTAACCCTAAGAAGTCAGTAAAGAAATCAAAACCCTTCGCTTTTTCCCAAGAACAAAATCCATGTGTCATCTCTCAAGAATAAAGAAGTTAAGCTCCAAATTTAAAGTTCTCTACAAGGATTCTTCTGATCAAGCTTAAAGGTCCAATTTTTCAACAATTTCATCTCCATAAAGGTATGTGGGGTTTAAACAAGGATAATTTTTTCGTCCTTGTGCCCAAAACTTATTTTAATTTATATAGATACATGATTTTACACGTTTTCCTATAAATTTATGTATGGATTGATACCCTATGTTGTTGTTCATGAGATTATGAGATTTTCAATGTTTTAAAAGTTTGAATTACATGTGTATGTTGATATTATTATGCATAAAGAGAAAATTTCCAAATTTAAGATGATTTATGAATATTTATGTTATAAAGCATGGATTTTGAGATATTTTATCATGAGATTGAAGTATGGGTCCTGAAGCCCTGACTAAAGATTGTTATTTTGGAAGTTTTGTGCTATAAGCACCCCATGATGAGATTATCCTTAGATTTTGAGAAAGATTTGACCTTTTGGTCACAATAGAATTGAAATCGACTTTACAAATTGAGATTTCAGATTTTTCAGTTGGTTTGATTATAAACAATGAGATCATTTTTTTAAAGTAAATTTTCTTTAAATTCTGAGCTTAAGATTGGGAGTAGTATTTAGCACCGAACAGGATGTGCGGTATTAGCATGCCATATCTTCCACAAAACTATGTGCCACCATAGGTACAGATATTTATTCCCACTTTTACATGGATGACTCAGATTGTGATCACACAGATTAGATTGTTCTATTCCGATGGCAAGGTTAGAATAGCCCTTCCTAACTGGGGCTAGACATGGGACTCCATGGGTGCTTACATGGTGTATGTCGGTTAGAAAAACCTCTCAAATAGACATCCTCCACTTTTAAAACAGTTTATAGATTTAAAGTTTAAGATAGATTATTTACTATGCATAGTGAATTTCAGACTTCATTTAGCCTACAAGCTCTAAGAATAGGAACATGATACATATTTTAGAACTAAGTTTATTGAATCACGAGAATTATGTTACATGCTTTATTGTTCATGATTTATATACTCAGATTTTAGATTTACTCAAGCTAGGTGAGTCATTTATATTTAGCATACATGATTTATTATAAACTATGATGATATTGTTTTACTTATTGCATGCACCCCCATATAATTAGTACATCGTTAAAGTACTGATCAATATGTATGTCTATGTGCTACATTGTCTCATAATGTAGGTACAAAATTTAGTATGCATATTCAGATTCATACAGTTGCAGATTCCGGCAAGCAAGATGATGAGTCCTCCTACTTCGAGGACTTCAGTTAGATTTATTTATGTTCCTAACCTTTTTCTCATATGTATTGATTAGAGGTTGTTGGGGTCTCTTCCTAACTATCTATTGTGAAAATTAGTAGAGTCTTCATAGACAATCGATAGAGTTAATGCATTTAGTTTCAGTTTTCCTTGTAAAAGTAGAGTTTTAATCATGTCGTTTCAATTTGTATTGATCAGATTCAGATAAGAGTTATCTTCCTCTATTTTTTACAAATTTATGCAATTTATTCAGATGTTTGTGATTTATGCCAGTAGAAGGGTTAGTGACCCTAAGCACCGTGTGACGTCTCGGGACCCATTTTCGTAGCGTTAGAATATATATATATACATATATATATACATATATATATACATACATACATTCATATATATATACATACATCCATTCATATATATATACATACATACATACATATATATATATATATATATATACATATATATATATATACATATATATATATATACATACATATATATGTATATATATCTTCAACATCTACCAAGATATAAACCCCCTCTCTTAAATTTTGAATCAAAATCAAGTCTTAAACCATAGTAAAGGCATTTGTAACATTATTCTCAATATGAAATTGAATAATGCACAACATATTAATACAAGGTGATGCCAAACGGCATATAAATGAGAACAAAACAGTCCACAAACTCACAAAAAAACAGCCCACACGTACAAGACATCCAACGAAAACAACTACACACAAATTTGTAATACAAGGAGATAGATAACTTGACATAAAGAGAATATAAAATGTAGCAAAAAAAAGAGTGTATCAAACTCTAAAACCTCTACAAGTTACGTTAACAAGCACCTAGTTCCTACGGAACACAAGAGGAACTCGGTTCGCTCAAGCACTATCGTTTTTAGCCGTCTCACAACACAAGTGGAACGTTTCACTTCTGAAGCTTAAAATATTTGGTGGTCTACACTCTTTTTGAGAGGAAATATGTTATTCAATGTTACAAAGTGATTTTACAATGAGATAACTAAGGAATAAATTTAAAGAAACACCTTAAATAGTTTTTACAAAAAAGATGGCAAAAGGAACCCTTTGTCCTTAATGACGGGGTGGCGGGTGTGGGCTGTTTGGGAAAGTCTTGGGGTGTATTTTTGAGAACCTAAGGTCAGTCCCCACATGTTAATACATACTCTCTCTTGGGAAACTTCGCAACAGGATCAACCGCGCCCATTTTCATAAACACCCTTTGAAGTCTTTGTAGTTCACGAGCTTGACTTATAGTAAATGGTCTCGATCTCGTCATTCGTGTATCATCCACTCAATATTGAGATGAGTTTGACCTCAAAATCATGGTTTCTTCATCTTCAATTGTATCAATCCATGAGACATCACACATGCTGAACATGATATGCATTTAGTAATCCGGTGGTAAATTTATCTTGTAAGGTTTACCGTTGATTCTTTCAAGAACATGGAATGGACCATCACCTTTTGGCAGAAAATTTCCCTTTCTTTTGTTGGGAAGCCTATCTTTACATAGGTGTACCCACACCAAATCTCCCAGCTCAAGTACAAGATGCCTTCTCCCTTTGTTAACTCATTTGGCCAACTCTTGCTTCTTCTTGTCAAGCAGTAACCTCACCATCTCATGCAAGATTTTCATGGATTCATCCCTCTTGTTTCCATCTAAGATAGCAGAAACATCACTTGGAAAAGGAGTTAGATCTAAGGGGGATAGGGGATTGAAGTTTTAGCCATATTCAAAGGGTATGATGCCCGTACACTAATGGATTATCCAATTGTAAGGAAATTCTATGAAAGGTAGGTTATCTTCCCAAGATGTCAACTTAACTTTAACCATGGAACGTAGCATGGAACCTAAGGTTCTATTTAAAACTTACATTTGGCCATTGGTTTGTGGGTGGCAAGATGTAGAAAACAATAATTTAGTTCTAAGCCTTCCCCACAATGACTTCCAAAAATGACTAAGAAACATAGAATCCCCATCACTTACAATGGTTCTTGGGATGCCGTGTAACTTAACAACATTTTCAATAAACAAAGAATCTACACTAGCCACATCTTCACTTTTTTTTCAAGGAATAAAGTGTGCCATTTTGGAGAAACAATCAACGACAGCAAAGATTCTATCCCTACCCCTTTTAGTCTGTGGCAGCCCCAATACAAAATCCAAATAAGTATCACGCCATAGGTGTGATGGAGTGGGAAGAGGGGTGAATAACCCGTGAGGAAAGATCCTAGACTTAGCACTCCTACAATCCATGCATTGGCTGTAAATTTTGAAAATATCTTTTCTCATCCTTGGCCAATTTAATTTTTCCTCCAATATTCTGAGATCATATACGGTACACACAACCGTCTTCGCCGAAATAATAACCCATCAAACACGGCACAAGGACTAAAATCTGAGGGCCTCCTTTCCCTACCCACAACTTCACTTTCCCAAATGATTGGAGTAAAGTAAGGGTCTTGGGGATACAAAGTCTTGAGGATCTCAAACCCCATTAGCTTGGACGACAAAGTAGACACAAGAACATGCTTTCTAGATAATGCATCCGCTACAAAATTATCCTTCCCCTTTTTGTATTAAATCACATAGGGAAAGGTTTAAAGAAATTCAATCCATTTGGCATACCATTTGTTCAGTTAATCCTGTGCCCGAAGGTGCATTAGGGATTCTTGATCCATTTGGATTACAAATTCCTTGGGCCAAATGTTGTGTTTCCAATTTCCTAAGGCTCTAACCATGCCATACTACTCCAAATCATACGCAATGTAGTTTAGAGTTGCTTCTTTGAGATTTTCACTAAAGTAGGCAATGGGATTTAAATTTTGCATCCAAAAAGCCCCTATGCCTACTTTACTATCATCACACTCAACTTTGAATATCTTATCAAAGTTAGGAAATTGAAACAACGGTACAAAAATGAGCATATCTTTCAAGGTCCTAAAGGCCGTAGATTTCTCTTCACCCCATTTCAAATGTTGGTCTTTTCGGGTGATTTCGTTCAAGAGGAAAGCAATGGTACTCAATCCTTTGATGAACCTCCTATGAAAACTTTCCAACCCATGGAAACTCCGAACTTCCCCTTTGGTTTTTGGGGTTGGCAATTCTTTAATGGCAGTTGTCTTGTATTCATCTACCTCCACTTCCCTCACGCTTACAACAAATCCTAAAAACACAACTTTATCAACACCAAAGAAGAATTTTTAAATATTAGCATACAACTTTTCTTTCCGAAGAACATCAAACACACTCCTTAGATATAAAACATGTTCATTAAGGGACTTACTATAAACTAAAACATCATCAAAGTACACAACCACAAACATTCCAATAAATGGATTCATCACATGATTCATCAGCAACATAAAGGTACTAGGAGCATTGGAAAGAGAAAATGGAATGACCAACAACTCATATAGATCAAACTTGGTCTTGAATGCGGTCTTCCATTCATCACCCAGTTGTATACGAATTTGTTGCTAACCTTTCCTAATATCAACCATAAAAAACACACAATATCCAATGATTTAATCATCATATCATCTATCCTAGGAATAGGATGACAATACTTTACCATATATTTATTTATTGCTCGGCAGTCCATGAAAATTTTTCACGTCCCATCCTTCTTCGGCACAAGAAACAACGGGACCGCCCATGGACTCATGCTTTCAATAATGTATCCTTTTGTTAAGGAGGTCCTCAACTTGTCGTTGAAGTTTCTTTGTATCTGTAGGGTTGCTCCTATAAGATGTCCTTTTCGGTAATTGCGACCCCGGAACAAGTTCAATTTGGTTCTCAATTCCTTGAAATGGAGGAAGTCCCTAGGGCAACTCACTTGTAAATACAGCACCAAATTCCTTCAAAACATTAGAAATAGAATACGGGATAGGGTAAGTGGATGGGTTACCATTCAAAACATTAGCCAAAAGTAGCATGGGAGTAGTACTATTATACTCTTTAAAAATAGCACCCTTTCGAGCGAACATTACCATAGAATACCTACACTTCAATCCTGAAACTTCCTTCTCACTCTCACCCTCCCCTCTCTAGGGTTCCTCTTATTTACCCAAGGGTTTCTTCTCCTTTATTCCCTTTACTTGCAAACTCTTCATTTGTCGATATGCCTCACACACTTATGACGGTGATAGTGGTCGGAGGTTGTACTTCTAACCCTTGAACTGAATAGTAGTTCATTTGGCAATCATTCTTGGTCGACCTATCATATTGCCATGGTCGACCCAAGAAAATATTACAAGCTTGCATAGGAATGAAGTTGCAAAGTACCTCGTCCTCATAATTTCCAACCTTTAACTGAATCACCACTTGACGACTCACCTTCAATTCTCCACAATAATTAAACCATTGAAGTCAATATGCACTCACATGTGGAGTAGTCATAAATTTCAAGTGATCCACCTTTGAGGCACTATCTACATTAGCACAACTTCCTCTATTAATATTCACAGAGAACACACTCCTCTTAATGTGGTACTTAGTGTGAAAGAGGTTTTCCCATTGGCTAGGATCATCCAACTCTTTGCTAATCGTAACTCTTCATACAACATTATTAGGTACTTCAAGTTCACCTTCTTGAGGACAAACCTCCTCTTTATTGGACTCTCGGCCTTCCCTTTCTATCTATCTTAAAGAATTAGAATCCCTTGACATTTGAATAAAAATTTGATTTGGTATCAAACCATGAAGGAGGTTGTTGAGCACTCTTGATCATGGGAGAAGGGGTCTTGACTGCTTTTTGCTTGAATTTGTTCCACCTCAAATATGATGGAACCACTTTTTTCCCCTTGGTCCAACCTGAGGACCCTTGGTATGCTATGGTTTTGCATGCTGACCTTTCCTTGTTTTCTCGTTCAATCTGTAAAACCTCTTCAAAAATCCCTTAAATAGTTTCATACTTATGAAGTGTCACGTGCATAGAGATTTCATTATTTAGGCCGTCATTGAATCGGATGATATCGTTGCTCACTTGCTCTCCTCTATGATCAAGTTTCAAGATGAGCAGTTGAAACTCGTCAAATTAGGCTGCTACACTTTTGTTTCCTTTCTTCAAGTTATACAATTTTTCAAGGAGTTCATGCCGATAGCTTTTGAGAAGGTATCTCTCCCTCATAAGATACTTTAACATGAACCAAGGAGAGGGTTTCCTTTTAATCAATACGTTGCAAAAATGTTTGTCGTTCTCCTACCACGTGGTAGCATATCCACGAAAATGAGTAATGGCGTAGCAGAACTTTCTCTCTTCCATGACATCATTAACATGAAAAACTCTCTTTCACGAGGATTCGCATGCAAGAAAATCTTTCGGATCACTTTCTCCCTTAAAGATCAGGAGACCCATTTTTATGGTGTTGAAGCCAACATCCCTTTCCCGAACAACTTGGCCACCTCTACCCTCAAGACCCCAGTGTTCCCTAGGTTTTATCCTTCTACCTATCATCACATATTCCATCAAATAAGGATCACCATACATTTCATACCCACCCCTTCAGCTCTCTCTCACAAATCCCTTTACTCGTATTGGTGGGTTTTGGACATTTGGAATTTTGCATGGCAGATAGGCATTTAGTGGCGGAGGTCGTTTGATTGGATGATTTTGGTTTGGAGAAGTCGTATTTAAGGGTGGTATTTGGGTTCAAAATCCATCATGCGGGACTTGGTGATAGGGTGAATGGCTAGGTCCTTCAAGGCCTTGGACTTGTGAATAATAATTGGCTTAAGGTATGGCATTTGGTGGGTACGTTCTTTGGTGTGTGGCTTTGGGGGTAATGCTTGGGGATGTGTTTTGGGGAGTTGAGGTTCGATAACTCCGTTGACTTTATACCCTTTCCATTCGGCCACAAATAGAGGCAACTTTAACTCCCAACTTCTTAACCGTAGCATTCACTCTAGCTACGTCCCGAGACAAGGACTGAAGACTAGATACAAGGGCTTTCATAATGTTATGATCAATGATTTGTGCATTTGAAGCTTCACGTTAAATGTGTGGTGGTTCCATTTGCAAATGCACCTACACAATGAGCAAAGATTAGCTGAAAATACACTCACACACTCTTTTCACTCGGCTCACCCACTTGGCCCTTCAAGTGTCGTAAGCCGTCTATCAATCCTTGAGTTCTTAGGAATGAGTATAATCTTGAGTTACAATGGATTTCCATTTTTGAAGAATCAAGGATGTTTTGTACGAACTTGAACAAAGAAAAACTACAAATTGTAAACGAGCAAAGCACCCCAAAGAATGTTGACACGAAAGACGTACTCAAGAACTAGTTCACAACTTAGTAGGTTCTTACTTAGTTATCAGCTAGCATAGGAGACAAATAGAAAGTAACTAGTATATACAAGGAAATAAACTTAGAAGGTCCTATGAATTGAGTTTTGTTATTGATGTAGCCCACACTTTTCATTTTTTTGGCCGTTGGTGTTGTTGTTTTTCCTTGAATGTTAATATTTTTCAACTTAGGTTATTAAATCTAGTTGTTTTGGTGATGATTATTAGTTTTGGAATGAGAAAACAAGAGTTTGGAATTTATTTCCAAAGGGTAGAAAGGTGTACATCATATTTTCACCAACTTGCTCTAAAATAGTAAAACACCTTTTTGCCTTGTCTTTTCCCTTTCTTATTTTGGCCTTTCTTGAAAGATGTTTTGACACGCTTATTGTAGGCAAGCCTTTTGGTAGGTCTTTGTTTCTATGCCATTTTAGTGTTGCCTTGAAAGTAGTCCAAAGAAAACACAATACCTTACTTCTCTCTTTCCTTTTCAAATCAAACAAGGCCTTTTGTTGAATATTACTAAACAACAACAAGAACACTTAGAAGAATAACATTGTCTATACCGTCCCACCTTTCAACAACAACTTAACAAAGCTCAAATCGTGTACTTTAGAATCAAGTGTTCTAGGGAAACAACAGGATAACACATGAAACCACTAACACACATAAAAAAACACCTAAATCTAGACAATTTCTCGGTCAAACACAAGACACCCAACAACTCTTTTTATTTATTTTCAACTAGAAGAGCCCGAGATTGGTAGTGTAAGAACATGACCAGCCTTTACTCTGATACAAAATGATGCCAAACGGCATCTAAATGAGCACAAAACATTCCACAAACTCCCCAAAAAATAGCCCACGCATATATGACATCCAACGGAAACAACAACACACAAACTTCAAATATAAGGAGATAGATAACTTAACACGAAGAGAATATAAAATGTAGCAACTAAAAAGTCTATCAAACTCTAAAATCTCTACAAATCATATTACCAAGCACCAAGTTCTTAGAGGAACACAAGAGGAACTCGCTTCCCTCAAGCACTCTCATTTCTAGCCGTCTCACAACATAAATGGAACCTTTCACTTGTGAAGCATAAAATGTTTAGTGGTCTACTATCTTATTGAGAGGAAATATGTTGTTAAATGTTACAAAGTGATTTTAAAATGAGCTAAGTAAGGAACAAATCTAAAGAAACACCTTAAATAGTCATTACATAAATGATGGAAAAAGGACCCCTTTGCCCTTAATGAAAGGGTGGCGGGTGTAGGCTGTTTGGGGCAGACTTGGGGTGTATTCTTGAGAACCTAAGGTCATCCCCCACTTGTCAATACATACACTTCCTTGGGATAGTTTTTAACAAGATCAACTGCGTCCATTTTTATAAACACGCCTTAAAGTCTTCGTAGTTCATGAGCTTGATTTCTAGTAAATGGTCTCGAGCTTGTGACGCCCGTATGAAAAAGGGTTTTATTACAAGAGAGGGATTATAATTCTTCATGCTCTCAATTCATGTTTTAACCATCAAACCACATGCATAAATACGTGTATATATATACAAAAAATCAACTTTAAGTGGGAAGGCATCACGACCAAAACATTTATATCTAGAAGTTTTGATAATGCATGATTGAAATTTTAAATTTAAAACCCTTTGTAAATTCATGATTTCTCCACATTCAAATATTTTAAAAATGATTTCACCATGTCCATGTAATTTCGTAAAACTCCACGTACCTTAGATTACTTAATTTAAAGAGTAGAATTGAAACCTCGATTTGTTTCTTAGAAATCTTGGATTTGAGAGTTTTATTCATCTTCAGTTCTTGTTCTTGGAGAAAACCCTAGTTTGATCTTGTTTAGAAAGTGAAAGGAGTATTTTTGGTGTTGTATAATAGACAATGACTAATTAATAATGCATAAGGGGTGATTTACTTCATGTGAAATGTTTTTTGAGTGAGGAAAAGACCATAGTACCCCCAAGGAAACTAAAAAAAGTCACAAATTACATCAATTGACTACCAAGGCTTACGGTCCATCACTCAGGAGATAGGTTGTCAACTAGTACGTCAGTTTCGGGATGGATTTTATCACTTTCTACCATAGGCTAATGACTAGGGTTGATAGGCCATCACCTAGTTGATAGTCATCGGCCTTGTCATCACATTTTTGCAGACATAACTTCAAAGTAAAATGATCATACCTTTTAAATGGATTAAGGTGAAACCGACACCATTGGAAAGAGGACTCAATGTAAACCCCCATATTTTTTAGCAAGAAAGCGAACCGTTATTTCTATATGTGTAAGATCTAATTCCCTTATTTATATTTAAATACATGCGTCATGATTCTTCTCCTAGTGTATGAAATGATTATGAGGTGAAAAGTTCTCATAGATATCATTTAGAACCAAGTTGAGCTAAGATCCTATGATTCGCCCAAAGTTTGGATTTTGATTCTACAAGGGTCATCTTTTAATAAGTATAATTTTTTTATATATAAAATTTGGCATATTAAGACCCACCAAATTTTAGATGGTTAAATTATCTTTCCAACGATAGCAATTTCTCTAAAGTTGGATACCCGAGTGAAAAGTTATGTCATTTTTCATGTGAGGTGGTGAGTTGTCGCTATAAGGTCGCAACACGAGTTTCATTTCCATTTTTGGAAATTGCACCACGATGGTCATTTACATGGAAAAGAGAGGTCAAGGGTTAGTCTAGTCCTTTCCCCATCTCCAGTTGTCCAAACACGAATTATAACCTAAATAGGGGCATTATTTGCTCATTTTCTTCAAATCAACACACGTAAAAACCTTCCCCTTCCCCAAGAATAAAATTTAACCCTTCTCCTCCAAGTAATCTAGAATTCAGGCCTTTCAAGTCTAAGATTCTCAAGAAAGTTTCCGGAATAGGACTTTATTAGTTAAATCAAGAACTCATACCCAAACATCAAGAATTTCAAGAAATGAATAAAGACTTGGGTTCCATCTTTCAAATTTTATAACCTAAGGTATGTGGGACTACTCTAAAAACCATGGGCATAATTTTAAATGTTTTATTGGGATTAAAGATCCCCAATTATGATTTTTTAAGATTATGCATCATGGGAGTGTTTTGATGGAAATATAAGTTGTTTAGAATTAATTTTTATGGAAATTTAATTATAACTATATATGTATATGTTTGTGTGATTTCATGTTAACTGTAAGATTTATTGAGACCATGTGTATTAATTAGCTCACTTGTTGCGAAGTAAAGTTTATATAATCATTATGAATGATTTGAAATGCATGTTTTTGGAGTTTTAAAGTGATCATCTCAATATAATGGTGTTTGACATGGCTTGTAGATGATGAGATGGAGTTTCTTGTTATAAATATATACTTTCTTTAAATAGAAAGAATTGCATGTGATTAAACAAATTGACATAACCACTACATCTTTTGAATCTTCCAAAGAAGGGTAGGAATACCTGAATATTCTTGTGATTTCGAAGTGATGATTTTATTGTGATGTTATGAACCTTTGGTGGCCTTGTGTATTCTTTGTATGTGATTAGATATGGAATGGGTATGATATTGACTCTCAAGTCAGGGTATAACAATAACTGGTGATTATTTTCCCTTAAGAAGTAAGTATTGAATATTTTGAAAGTATGAAGCATGTTTGTTTTAAAGAACTAAATATTGCACTTAAGATAGATAGTAGGTTACCCAAAGAAGGCATTTGAGTGTAAGGTATCATCGCTGGAAACCGTAGTTTCCAATGTGAGACTTATGATATTTTATCCAACATGGGAGGAAAACAAAATAATTAGGACATCTCACATAGGGGGATTTCTGTGATGTTCTCAGATGGGGGATATCACTAACTCCGAATCCTGGCGGCTACTTGGATTGAAGGCTCGACTGCCGAGGGAAGGGAGGGTTCCACATAGCCTATAGATGTTTAAAATTTTTGGGTGTACAGACTAGCTTAGAAAAATAACAAAGATTGAGTCAAGGTATTCAAAAACATCTTTGAAATTATTAAATATGCCCATGTATTTTTATTTGCATAATGTTCACTAATATTACGATATGATCTCATCTATTTTGCATAAAAACACGTTATTTTGAGTTGTTTCAAATACCAGTACATTAGTATTTACCCTTCTATATTTCAAGATTCTAAGACACAGTTTTGGGATCCCATTAAGCAGTAGATTGACTTGTCATATGTTATAGTTGGTGAGCCTTCTCTATTTCAGAAGGACTGATTTTTAGATTTTATTATTTCTTTCTTATGGTCTACTGGGGGCCTTGTCCCAGCTTTTTCTCAGACGTATGATGGTTATTGTATTTTTAGAAATTTTGCAGATGGTTGTCACATGTTTTGAATATTCAGAATTCCCTTTTTAAATTGTTCAAGTTTATGAGATTGGCCATGGTTCCATCATGTATTATTTTCTGCAAATTTTCTTGTTCTATATGTGATGCGGGAATGTTAATGACCTTACATATTTTTTGAGCAACTTGAAGATCAACTTAATAGTGCACAAGCCCAAGTGTGGATGAGGCCCAAATAAGTTTTTGAATGCACTCCATGGGGCGTCCTTGAGGCCTTTTTGATGGAAGGTCCCTTTTGTCATTTATCTATAATTTTGCATTGTAATATAAATATAATGTGGTTGGGTTTATTGTCTTAGTTTATTCTTGATATTGAAGAACACTAATCTTGTGAGTGAGAGCTCTCAAAACTGAAATTAGGGCATAGCATAAGGGTGGATTCGCTTATGTGTTGCAAAGATGGAGACTTTGGTTCTTTAAGGGGTGGATGTCCCTTTTGTGTCATTGTAATAGTTAGGTTTTTGTTGTATGAATTGTTCAATGTCCGAGAGTGGAATATGCTCTTGGGTTTTTAAGACTACATCAACACTTGTCTAACTATCTATATTTGTTTCTTTTCCTAATCTTGTACTTTATGTTGTTGTTGTTCAAGCCGTTTGGCTTTTATTATTGTAACATTGTTGTTCTTCATTTTTATCGTAATAATATAATTTGGTTTGCTTCAGTAAAATAGGTGTTAAACACCTCATAACATGGTCTTCTTAATGTGTTCTTGAATCCGAGAGAGGTCACCAAAAGAGGTCCATAGATCCTTTAACTTGTGGACTATTTTGGTGTACCTTTTTTTGGGTTGTTGGGCTGTTTCGTATCATTTGGTATCAGATCCATATTTGATTTCATTCTAACAAGATCAATCCTGGATTTGAGACTTGAAAACTACAAAAAAAGAAAAATGAAAACTAAAAAATTCTAGAGAAAGTCAAATCAATCCATCTTTGTGTTCTTGGCCAAAAATTGTATTTTGTTGTTATATGGGCAAAGATTTTCTTGTTTTCATTACTATATCTTGTATTATTTTTCCTGTCTAGAGCCTTCCAAGTGTTGGTTTCTTTCTCAACAACACTACAACTGTCTACATCTAAAAGTTGAGCTTATAATATTGACATTGTTGTTGTGAACTTGAGTTTGTTATGTGTTGGGTCTTGTTGAGGAAGATTGGAGGACGATTGGTATTGTGCTCTGTTCTTAAAGGTTGCTGTGTTTTTAATCCAGTTCTTAATCTTTTATTACACCTTATGAAAAAAAAAAGGGTGCAATATTGATTCAAAAAGTTAAGGTGAAAGTTGTAAAGCCTGTTTTGAGAATACTTGAACCCAACACTCCCTAGACTTGACTTCTACTTTAAGATATTTTTCTTGTTTCAAGAACTTTGTTTAGTGGGACAAGCTACTTTTCCTTGTTTCAAGAACCTTCTTTTGTGGGACAATCTACTTTTCCTTGTTTCAAGAACCTTGTTTTGTATGTCTAGTACAAGACAAAAGCCAACCTTTTGAGAGTGGACTTGTGGAGATTCAAGATTTATGTTTTCCCTCAAAAACAAATTGTCATCCTTTCCAAATTGTGTGAATATTAAAATTTCCTAATTTGTGATTAAATTTTGTGGGACCAAGACCAATTGTAGGCTGCCATGTCACCCATTTTCTACTGTTCACGTGTTTGATAAACTCAAATTTTAGATTTTTCTTAGTTTCCTATTATTGTTTCATAGTTTCATTTGTTGACTCGACACAAATCGACAACCTAGTAATATCCGACTAGTTTTTAAGTTAGTTTTCTAACCATTCTTTATGCTTATTATCATTCGTTTGTTCTTTTGTTATTGTTTTCTTGAGTCATTTTCACCTCTCAAGTATGGGCCTCCATCAAGGTATAACACTTATAAGGTACATTTACCAATGGAACCACCACACATGGAACCTGAAACTTCCAATGTGCAAACCGTGGATCATAATGTTATGAATGCCCTTGTAGCTAGTCTTGAGTCCTTATCTCAGGACATGGCTAGAGTTAATGCTATGGTTGAGAAGTTGGGAGTTCAAGTGGCCTCTATTAGTGGCCTAATGGAAAGGGTAGAAAGTCAATGGAGTTATCATACCTCAACTCCCTAAAACACATACCCAACCATTACCCCCGAAGACAAACACCAAAGAATGTACCGACCAAATTCCATACCTCAAGCACACTATTATTCATAAAGCAAAGGCCTTGAAGTACCTAGCCATTCTACACATCACCTAGCCCTATATTTAGAACCCAAATTCCACCCTTAAATCCGATTCCTCCATACCAAAATCAGCCAATCCAAAGACCTCCACCACTAAATTCCAATCCCCCAAAGTAAATTCCAAATATCTAAAACCCACCAATGCAAGAAGAGGGATTTGTGAGGGAAAACCGAAGGAGAGGGTTTGGAATGCATGATGATCCTTATTTGATGGAATATGGGACTATAGGTACAAAGGTAGAACCTAGTGATAACCGAGGGCTTGAAGGTAGGGGCGGCCAAGGTCTTCGAAAAAGGGAAGTTGGCCTCAACACCATAAAAATGGGGCTTTTGATCTTTAAGGGAGAAAGTGATCCCGAAGAATTTCTTGGATGCGATTCAGCATACAAAAGAGTCTTTAAAGTGAATGATCTCACAGAGGAGAAGAAGAGTTGCTATGCCATTGCTCATTTTGAGGGATATGCTACCACATGGTAGGAATATGTCAAAGAGTTTGGCAATGTATTGATTAAGGGGCAACCCCCTCCTTCGTTTCTAGTAAGGTATATTATGAGATAAAGGTACCTTCCCGAAAGCTATCAACATGAACTCCTTGAAAAATTATACAACTTGAAGAAAGGAAAAAAAAAAGGTGGTAGCCTACTTTGATGAATTTCAACAACTCATCTTGAAATTTGATCATAGAGGAGAGAAGGTGAACACCGACATCATCTGGTACAATTTTGGGTTAAAAAAAGACATCTCCACTTGCATGATACCTCACAAATTCAACACCATAGAGGGCATGTTCCAAGCAGATTTAGAGGTGCAAATGGAGCTCAAAGAGAACTCTTTCATGGCTACCCAACCCAAAATCCCCAATGGAGTCCAAAAACATCCTCCAAGGTATTAAGGTAAATTGAATTCTACTTCCAATCCCAATGGGTTTTAATGCTTCAAGTGTCAAGGGTGGGGGCACAAGGTTAGTGAGTTTCCAAATTGGAGGAATTTGATCCTAATGGACGGAAAGTTATACTACCTATGATAGAAAGTGGTGATTGAATCAACTAAGGTTGATGGAAAGCCTTAAGATGGAGAGAGAACAAAGAAGTTGGGATTCAAGTTAAGGAGAAAGTAGAAGATGTGTAGCCGTGTGAAGGGCCGTGTGAAATACCTCTCTTAAGGGATGAGGTCTTGAATTTGTGAAAAAATTCCTCTGAAGATGGAAAGGATGATACGGGAATGATCATTACCTTAGATATTTTTTGAGCAACTAAAGAATGCACAAGCCTAAGTGTGGATGAGGCCCAAATCAGTTTTTGAATTCACTTCATGGGGCGGCCTTGAAGACTTTTTGATGGAAGGTCCCTTTTGTCATTTATCTATTATTTTGCATTGAAATATAAATATAACATGGTAGGTTTTATTATCTTATGTGAGAGCAAGCTCTAAAAACTAAAATTAGGGCATAGTAAAGGGTGGATTCTTTTATGTGTTGCAAAACTTGAGACTTTGGTGCTTTGAGAGGTGGATGCCCCTCTTTTGACATTGTAAGAGTTAGGTGTTTTTTGTAAGAAATGTTAAAGGTTGAAGAGTGGAATATGCTCTTGGGTTGTTAGGTTGTTAAGACTACATCAACCCTTGTCTAATTATCTATCTTTGTTTCTTGTCCTAATCTTGTAGTTTGTGTTGTTGTTGTTCAAGCCGTTTGGTTATTATTGTTGTTCATTTTTATTTCATAATATAGTTTTGTTTGCTACTGGAAAATATGTGTTAAACACCTCAATACATGGTCTTCTTATTGTTTTCTTGAATCCGAGAGAGGTCACCAAAAGAGGTCCCTAGTTCCTTGAACTAGTGGACTCTTTTGGTGTTAGTTTTCTTATGTTCTTGGTCTATTTTATATCAAAATAAATATTGTGCATGATTACCAGATTTAGAAGAGTGATGGGCTGTCAGGGTTTGGGATGCTTCTTACAGCAAAGACTCCGGCTTGAGTTGGGACTAACTTGGTGTCAAAGCTAGGGTCATCATCCCAGGGTGTCTGCCAAATATTGTCTAGTAGATTCTTGCTTATGTGTGTGTTATGAATGACACTTATAATCAGGAGGCTACCGGGCATTTAAGAGTTGTTTCTTATTCTTTCATGCTCTAGATCGTACTATAGAGTCGTTCATAAGAAAGTTATTCAAATTACTTCCTCGTTCTAATTTTCATAGGATATTTCTTACTGTCGAGGTGATGCAAGTCTGATTGTCTATCTCTCCTAATGATGTGGATCTCTCTAATTGGGTTATCCATAAAGTTATGAGACAGCACAAATACTTAAGAGGAGTCCATTAGTTCTTCAAGGTGTGCTAATTTGAGTGTTTGCCTTTATTCTAATGAAATTGTGCTTTTCATCCTGAAGCACAAAGTCTATACTATCCTCTTTCAAAATTCATATTGTAGATGTCATGTATAAGGGTAATGTTGTGTAATAGAATGTTGGAACTATATTTCCACCCTAGTATTAGTATATATTGTATAATGTCATGACCTATTGATAGTGAGATGGGACATGAAGTTGGTGATATAAAGTCACAAGGTTAGAAGTCAAAGTGAGGGTGACTTTTGTGTAAGTAAAGAGTTTTAATAGCATAAAAGTTGATTTAGGGACAGTTTGCCATTTTATAGTGATAGACTAATGTTGTGACAATAATTGTAGATTATATGGTAGTCTATGAAGGAAGTGACGGGATATGATTATTAATTGCTTAAAATAGAGAAAGATCTCATAATGAATAGTTATGGTGCTTGTAGAATTCATTTGTCAGTGGTAAAAGGAAAGGGGTAGATTAGTTAATAAGTTGTTCATAGAGGCTCATCAATGTTCATTGAATTTTTAAATCATTTTGATGTATGATTAGGTAAGTAAGTATGATGTGAGGAATTAGACTATATTGATGAGATTGAAATGGATTATATTATAAGATTAAGATCAAATAATCCTACCATGTGACTTTGCGCACTTTGATGGTCCTTTTCCGTAAGTAGTAGTAAACTAGTACTATGTGATAATGTAGGTGGTGGAATTTAAGGTGTAGTAGAAATGCCATAGAAGATATGTGATTATAGGTAGTAGCTAGGAGAAATGAAGTATTCTGGGTTAATTATCCTATTTGATGGATTAGTATAGTATGTGGCATGCTTCGTTGGTGGTTCATGATTGACGCTAGACTATAGGCTTGAACTTGAGATGTAAAGTGTGGTGGTAAGAGTAGTAGTTTAAGATTAACAATGCATGTTTATTGTAATTAATTAGCAGGATTAATGTGATGTGTGAAATGGCCTAGGTTGGTAATTTATGAAAAGTTTAGGTGGTAATCATGAGGCATATGTGAACATGATAACTAATGTTAAAAATGATGAATTGT
Source organism: Capsicum baccatum var. pendulum (assembly GCA_030864225.1). Classification (NCBI taxonomy): domain Eukaryota; kingdom Viridiplantae; phylum Streptophyta; class Magnoliopsida; order Solanales; family Solanaceae; genus Capsicum; species Capsicum baccatum. The sequence continues at coordinate 20,003,533 of CM061552.1, read as the reverse complement.
GGTTCAATCATTAAGTGAATATCAACGTGATTATGTAGGAATAAGTTGAACCCCACATAGGTAGCAGGTTGTTAAATGATATTTGTTTTGGGGGTATATTTGTTTTGTGTACATAGATTTAATTCTTGAATTTTGTAGTATGGAGAAGTCTGGAAAGTTGGTGTATGGTGTTCTTTAGAGTTTAACTTGAGGAAATATAGGTAAACAATGTCAGCTTTTGGCATAGTTTTATAAGTTTTGTTAAGTTGTAAGTTATTTGATTAGAGGTGTAATTATAGTATTCTAAGGAATTGAAGATGGAGTGTTAAGTGTGTAGAGCGTGGGTGTCAATGTCTATGAAAATGTTAGTTGTAAGTTTATAACTTTGGGAGTTAGAGGAAGTTGCAATTAGTGTCCCTGGAGGGGGATTCTGATAAAGAGTTTAGTGTCTTTATATCATAATTGAGGGGAGTTATGTTCATGCTTATATTGATACCCCGACCTTTTGTGATGAAGAGTGTGGATGTATGCGCTAATGAGAATGAGAGTTGTAGATTGGTAGCTATAGAGGCTGGCAAAAGTTAAGAGTAGCGTTTACAGAAAATCAAGGCCTTCACGAGAGTTTAGAGTATAAGTATGTGGTCATGTTTCTTGTATGTTGGTGAGGAGGGTGTAGGGAGTAGAGAAAGATAGGGGTTGGGGTAAGATTAAATTTTTTGTTCAAAAAAATTTATTTACTTTTAAAAATTAAAAATTTTAAATTTTTTAGGTTGGGGGTTCGGGGTAGGATGGGTGAATGGGGATAAGGTAGGTAGGGACAAGAAGAAAATTTATAAAGATACTTTTAAGAAATAAAAATTCTTTTTTAAGGGACGCGGGGAGGGGGTGGGGTAAGTTGGCTTGTTGTGGGGATAGGGTAAGGTGGTGATTTTGAGAGTAGGAGGACACATTTTCACTTTTTTCTCTACTTTCATTAAGAAAATAATTTTTCTATTAAATGGATTGAAGTAGAGATTGATTGAGATCGTTTGAATCCAATTTGAATATGGGTTGCGGCTTACTGGATGAGATTTACCCAATAACAAATTTTCTTGAACCCAGCCCATTAAGTTTTTGTAACACCTCGCATTTCGGGATAAAACATAAACTATTATTCTTTCAAATAGGTGTTGCGAAATTCATGAATCCTATGCAAATTTAGTGTGTAATAAATGATGTAGTGTGTGAATCTAGTTGAGCACGAATTGAGATCATAGAAGTCCCTTAACTCAAAGACGGGTTGAAATCTTTCCTATAGTTCAAGTTTTAATGAACGTTGAAACTTGGGTCAACTTCAATCGATCATAACTCATTAGATATGACGAACTGGGTGTCCTACTATATATCAAATGAAACATCTTCGAATTATCTTTCCATTGAAATCAAATTCGCCTAAAACGGACACTCGGTCAAGAAGTTAGAGAATTTTTAGTGTCAACATTCCTGTTTGACTGGCCACCGCACCGCGATAAACCTTAAATTGACAATTGTCAATTCTAGTAGCTCACCACGATTTACAGCACATCGCGGTGAAGCCTTTTACGGCGTTCCAGTCCTGAATTTCAAATTCTAATGTGAAACTAGATATTTCCCAAGGCCCTAAACTCATCCAAACACGGGATTTAATCCCAAATAAACCTAAATTCATACAATTTCACCAAAATTCATCAAGAATGCTCTCTAGGATTTCAAAAAAGAATCCCAAATAATTCAAGATTCAACCATGAGTTTTTGAAGATAATTAGAGATTTTGAATCCCTAATCTGTAAGCTTCAAGAGTCATTCATTATTCTCCGAAATAGAGGTACGTGGGGTTTTCCTAAATTTAATCGGCATGTTTTCAAAAAGGAATTTACGCAAGACTTTAAATTTATACAAGTATATATATGTTTTTACATATGGGGGTTTTCAATTTATACAAATAACATGTTTTGATATATGATTTTGAAGGCATTATTGAGATATCATGGGGTTGGTTGTTTGAATGTATTTAAATAGTTGAATTGTGAACATGTGATCTGAAATTTTAAAAGGGTGCGATGTACATAAGTTGTGAATTTTCTATATTCCCCATGATAATGTTTATACCCCATATTATACGGGTGTTAACACATTGAGACCATGAGTTTTGCAATTGATATGACATTACTCATAAATGAATAAACTTCCTGAACAATTGCATATTGAGAACCATGGTGAAAGTGTTTTAATGGTGTGAAAGTAGTACATATGTGCATGTGGTAAATGGTATGAGAAGTTTGAAAGTTGATGTGATATTGATGACTTACAAGTCGTGTATGATGGTATCCTACAGAGTATGACATATGATGGATTAAAATGAGTTTTATGCATTGATTTTGTAAGATAGATGGTTACCCAAAGAAAACACGAGTCAAATGACTCTACGCTGGAAACCGTATTTGCCGAATCAGGAACGTGGTACCCTGCTATGTGATCTTGTGTACCTGACATTATGTCATCCCAAATTGGGACTATGGTTAGGATTCCTTCTTTGTGACCTTGTGCACTACCATGCTTGATTGGGTTGAGACACCCAACTGTGTGATCTTGTGTGTTTTTCCCTCACTTATAATTTAATCTCGGCGGTAATCGAGATTTGACAGTTGGGGTAAATGTGAAATTATAGGGTGTACCACCAAGCTCAGATGTGTTGCATTGTTTTTGAAAAATCAGTATACTATGCCCATGTATTTTTGAAATCATTTTGCAATAATGTATTTCATAAGAGCTCTCATTTAGTTTATATAAAAATCTCTGCTTTGTTTTGGATTACTCTGTATACCAGTACTTTATATTGACCCCCTTTCCTCCTAGGTTTAGAGGCATAGTCTAGGGATCCAGATAATCAGTAAAATCTTCAGAGAAATTTGCAGAGTCAAGTGGTGATCCTTCAATATTCTAGAAGGCTTGATGTCTGGCAGTTTATTTATTATTTAATAATTTTGGGTCTATTGGGGTCCTTGTCCAAGTTTTCAGACAGTTGTTTGATTTAGTCCTGTAGTAGAGATTTCACAGATGGTTTTCAAATGTCGATAGATGTTGTGGGACATTATTTCCCATTATTGGTTTCATTTGACTGGTGACCAAGTTTCCGTAATATTGTGTATATTCTGCATTTCTTTTTATCATATGAATTATGTGCATGATTACCAGATAGATAGGGGTGTTTCGGGCCTTCATGGTTCAGAAAAATCATCACGAGAAGGGCCCCAGTTTGGGTCATGACAAATGTTGTATCAAAGTAAGTTTCTTGGTCCAGGGTGTCAGTGAAATCTCATCGGGTAGAGTCTGGTTTATGGGTGTGTAGCACAGCACACTTATAAGAATGAGGATACAAGGCATTTAGGAATGTCTCTCTTTCTTCATTTTCTAGTTCGTTCTATGGAGTCAGAATGTTCCCCTTCCATACTCTAATTTGTGCTACGGTGTTGTCCATACGAAAGTAAAGTCATCCCAATTTTTTTCTTTGATGTGCTCAGATGTGTCTCATTGTTGGAGTAAATCAAGTACAGAAGTTTAGAATCTAAATGGAATGGGCCGTTCTAATTGAGCCGTACAGATTATAAAAAAATCTTCTGCATGTACATAAGAAGAGTCTGTTAATACTTCAGAGTATATTGGTTCTAGTGTAAACCTTGATATTGATGAAATCGTGCTTTCCAGCCTGCGGTATTAAGTGTATTAAGTCCCTTACGAAATTTATATTGCAGATGTCACACTTAAGGGGGATGATGTGTAACAGAATATTGGAACTGTATTAACACCTAAGTAGTTGTAGTATAATTTAAGTGTTGGTGTTATGACCTATTGGTAGTGATGTTAGACCAAGATGTTGATGATGTTAAGTCACAAATTTTGAAGTTAGAGTGAGGGTGACTTTTGTGTAAATAAATATGTTAGTTGAATAACTGATGTTTGAGGATGATTTAGCCATTTATAGTGATAGACTAATATGGTAGCTAGTAGCATGTGTGAATTGTATGGTAGTCCGTGGAGAAATTTCTTGACTCAGAATTTTATTTATACAGAGTAAGAGGTGTATTATTGGGCCATCGAATAGTGTGTGTCATGTTTTTATCTCTCTAAATCTTGATATCATTGTGTTGTTGAAATCGAAGTCTAGTGAAGCCGTCTGTGGCCTATTTTGATCCACTAGCAATTTGTTGTTCTTCCTGTTGTTCTTGTTTTGGTGGGAACTGGGGGTTTAGAGGTAAAATGGAAAGAGAAGTGGTAAGGGAAATTTGTTAAATATATGTATAGGCGAATCTTATTGCATGAGATCGAGTTGGTAATGGATGTGAATTGTTGTTTTCTTGAAGCATAAAAATGGCTACATTAGCCAGCAAGTTATAATTATAGACACATTGTTGTTTGTGGAATTGGAAGGTAGTCTAAATGTGCGCTTGAATAAGTAAGTGTGATTTGAGGAAGCCTTATATGTAGATAAGACTGTATGGGGTATGATATAAGATTAATGTTAACCATGTTTATTGTGTGATTTTACCCCCTTTTCTTCTTTTCCTTAGTAGATGTAAACTAGTACTTCATGTGAGAAGGTATGAAGTGGATTTTGAGCTATAATAGTGATATCACGGAGGGGATTTTGACTGTAGGTAGTATTTGAATGAAATGAATAGTTGGAGTTGATTTCCCAATTTGATGGACTAGTATATTATGTTGCATGTTTTGCATTATTAGTGGCAGACGATGTATGCTAGACTATAGGCTTCAATCATAGATTGTAGAATATGGTGGCGAGAATAGTATTTTACGATTCATGATGTATGATTTATGGAATGAATTGGTAGGCCTGATATGATTTGCGAAAGATCCCAGGTTGAAGATTTATGAAAAGTTTAAGAGGTAATCGTGAGGGATATATGTACATAAGCACTAGTTTTACAATGATGAATTGTGGTTAAATCAACAAGTGGTTAAGAACATAGGTATATTGGAATAAGTTGAACCCCAGGTAGTAGGTTGTTAATAAAATTGTATGCGTATAAGTGTATGCTATACCTAGTCTGTGTTTTCTTTGAAATTTGTAGTATTGAGGGGGGGGGCGTCTAAAGAACACTCAGGGGTTGTTGTTGTTGTTGTTGTTGTATGGTGTTCATTATAGTTGAATTCAGGAAAATATAGGTAGGAAATACGTCCCTTCAGTATAGTTTTACAGATTTTGGTATGTTGTTTATTATGTGATTTGAAGTGTAATGATAGTATCCTAAGGAAATTGAAGATAGAGTGTTAAGTGTTTAGAAGTGTGGTTGTCTATGCACATAGAAATATTAGTCATAAGTTGATGACTCTAAAATTTAGAAGAAAATGTCCTAGAAAATAATAAAGTGCCTTTGTATTAAGGATTAATAAGAGAAGTTTGAGTTCATGTATGTACTGATACCCCTTTTGTGATAAGGAGTGTGGGTGCGTGCACTCACGAGAGTGAGAGTTGTAGAGTGCTAGCTATTGACGCTAGCTAATGTTAAGAGTAGCATTTCTTTTTTGAAAGGCCCTTCCAAGTATAGTTTATCACGGAGAGTATAGAGTTGAAGTTGATAGCGATTTCTATTTTGCGTGGAGGTTTTGGCTACAGATTTTGATGTGAAATTATGTCTGCAAATCTAGAAGTGTGACTTTGATCTAAGGGGGAGATGGGGAATTAAGTTAGTTCCCAAATTTTTCTCAATTCGACAAGTTGCGGCGGAGAAATCATTATAAGTTTATTCCTACTCAAGCATACTCCTCCTACTTCCATTTTAGAGATTATTCTGCTAATGTCTTACGTCATCTGTTCAAGTTATGCCTGTGCCTATGATTCGAGTTTCCCATGGACTTATGTCTATGATATGACCTCCAAACTAGAAGCAATTATGTCTCTCAGTAATCCAGTCTTTCATTTATTTAGGCCATATGTTATGTTGTTCATGATCCATGAAAATATATGTCTCTCATCATGCTTGGTCTTACGGAAATATGATTATGTATGTCACTGATTTATTCTATGTTGGGTTTAGCCAAAGTGTTAATGTTTATGCAAACTTATGGAAAAAATCTCACTTCCTTAAATGAGGAGCAATCGCTTCCAGTGGAAATCCTTGTCTTAGTTGAGATGTAACAGTCTGTAGCAGTCTCAACTCAATACCACTCTTAGTGGCACGTATAGAGAGCTTGTAACCTGAAAACTTTTGTAATTGTTAAAAGATTTAATCATATTTATGAGCACTTAACTTCCATGATTTAAATTGATCTTCTCGACCCTAAGGCATATGTTTTTGAGTTGATTTATGTTCAGAGGTGTAAAGGGGTGGTTTGCGTAAACTTTTAGATTTTTTGGACTACGTTTGAGATGCGTTTATGTAAGAAAACTAGTGGATCAATGCGATAGTAGCATGCATCATCGGTAACCGTGTTGGCCAAAATAGTATCTCGACGCGATCTCGATGCATCGCGTCTCCTATCGCATCGGGTGCCTTGTTTATCTTACTGATTTTTCCAAATCCAGGAAGGAAATCCCATATCTTTCCCTCATTTTGTCTTGATATAAGCACCAATATTTCTCCCTGTGCTCTGTCCTGACACTTCATGTTGTATTGTGTTTTCTGAATGACTCTTTACTTATAATCCAGAAACTTGTTATATGGACCACCTTGTTGTTATTCTATCATATCTTCATTTCATGTCCTTTCTTGACTAGTGCAATGAGTAGAAGTTATGGTTTAATGGTGTTATTTCCATTCTTGACAATTACGCTCGAGTCTCTTAATGACCCTCCGTATGATAGTATAATGGTGGCCGTAGAAAAGTGGTGATGTGTTAGGTAGGGGAGAAGATGTGCTTGAAGGGAAAAAATTTGATGTGATTCTCGAGCTGAGATTATATGTGAAAAGAAAAAAAAAGGAGGTGAACTTTTGTTGTGTGAATTAGGTAAGAAGGAGGAATGTGGTGAAAATATTTGTAGAGTGATTGAAACTGTTTCTCTTGGTGTGCAGATCCATGAAGTTGTTGTTGTTGATTAAGCTTGAACGTTGTGACTATTGAAAATGAAAATATGTGTGCTATGTGGTTAGTACCCTCTTAATTAAAAACCCATGAGTTTTTGATGATATTGTTGTTTGGACATGGATGAGTAGTGTTGCTATGTGCAATATCTATTTCATTGTGTCACGAGAGATGGAGTATGATTATGTCCCTACCTTCCGCTAAAAATCTTCTTTCATTATTAGTACCAATATAAATTCGGACTATGATCACCAAATAAATCCCAGCCTTATGTTTGGAAGATTATTATGCATAGAGCTCAGGTGCAAGATCATCCCTATGTAAAGTCTCATTATATCATGTGTCATGCTTACAAGTTTTACTAAGGGTTTTCATGAAGCGTGTTTGCTAGCATTCCACATTTTGTCAAGGAAAAATGTTTAATATGAGAGTACGCTCTGTATTCTACACTTTTAGTACTTCAACAAGTCCCTACCCATCATTTTGAGACGAATGATCCCAAGGGGGAGATAATTTAATACCACGCATTTCGGGCTAGAATGTAAACCGTTATTCTTTCACATAGACGTTGCAAAATTTTTGAATACTATGCAAATTGTGTGTAGTCAATTATTTAGTGTGTGAATCTAGTTGAGTATGAATTGAGAACATAGAAGTCCCTTAAATCAAAGACGGGTTGAAAACTTTCCTACCATTCAAGTTTTAGTGAACGTTTAAACTTGGGTCAACTTCAATCGATCATATATCATTATATATAATGAAGTGGGTGGCCTACTAAATATCTAATGAAAGATCTTCGAATTAGCTTTCCATCGATACCAAATTCGCCTAAAACGGACTTTCGGTGAAGAAGTTAGAGTATTTTTAGTGTCAGCGTTCCCGTTTGACTGGCCACCGCATCGCGATGAGCCTTAAATTGACAATTCTCAATCCCAGCAGCTCATCGCGATTTCCTGCGTGTCGTGGTGAAGCCTTATACGGCGTTCCAGTCACGAATTTTAAATTCTATGGTGAAACTAGACATCTCCCATGGCCCCACACCCATCAAAACACGGGATTTAAACCCAAATACACTTAAATAAATACATTTTCACAAAAAATCATCAAGAACACTCTCTATTATTTCAAACAAGAATCCCAAATAATTCAAGATTCAACCGTGAGTTTTTTGAAGATATTTAGACATTTGGAATCTCCAATCCGTAAGCTTCAAGAATCATTCATTATTCTCCGAAATACAGGTACGTGGGGTTGTCCTAAATTTCATGGGCATGTTTTCAAAAAGGAATTTACGCAAGACTTTAAATTTATATAAGTATATATATGGTTTTACAAATGGGGTTTTCAATTGATACAAATAACATGTTTTGATATATGATTTTGAAAAAATTATTGAGATATCATGGGGTTTGTTATTTGAATGTATTTAAATGGTTGAATTGTGAACATGTGAACTGAAATTTTAAAAGGGTGCCATGTATATGAGTTGTGAATTTTCTATATTCCCCATGATAATTTCTATACCCCATATTATACTAGTGTTAAACCATTGAGAGCATAAGTTTAGCAATTGTTATGACATTACACATAAATGATTAAACTTCTTGAATAATGGCATGTTGAGAAGCATAGTGTATGTATTTTAATGATTCTGAAAGTCATACATATATGCATGTGGTAAATGGTTTGAGAAGTTGGAAAATTGATATGATATTGATGACTTGCAAGTCTAGTATGACGTTATCCTGCATAGTATGACATGTGATTGATTAAAAGGAGTTTCATACATTGATTTTGTGAGATAGGTGGTTACCCGAAGAAAGCACGAGTCAAATGACTCTACGATGGAAATCGTGTTTGCCGACTCAGGAACTTGTTACCCTACTGTGTGATCTTGTGTACCTGACATTATGTCATCCCAAATTGGGACTATGGTTCGGAGCCCTACTTTGTGATTTTGTGCACTACCATACTTGATTGGGTCGAGACACCCTAGTGTGTTATCTTCTGTGTCTTTTCCTCACTCATGCTCTAATCTCGGCGGCAATCAAGATTTGACAGTATGTGAAAATGTGAAATTGTAAGGTGTACCACCTAGCTCAGATGTGTTGCTTTGTTGTTAAAAATCAATATACTATTGCCATGTATTTTCAAAATCATTTTGAAATAATGTGTTTTATAATAGTTCTCATTTAGTTTATATAAAAATATCTACTTTGTTTTGGATTACTCTACGTACCAGTACTTTGTTTTGATCCCCTTCCCGCCCAGGTTCGGAGGTACAGTCTAGGGGTCCAAATAATCAGTAGATTCTTCAGACAATAATCAAGTGGTGAGCCTTCTATATTCCGGAAGGCATGATGTCTGGTAATTTATTTTTCATTAAATAGTTTTGGGTCTACTGGGGGTGTTGTCCCAGTTTTCAGAAAGTTGTTTATTTTTGTCATGTTGTAAAGATTTTGCAGATGGTTTTCAGTTGTCGATAGATGTTGTAGGACATTATTTCCCATTATTGATTTCATTAGAATTGTACCATTTTTCCATAATATTTTATATATTCTGCATTTCTTTTTATCATATGAATTATGTGCATGATTACCGGATGGATAGGGGTGTTTCGGACCTTCATGATTCGGAATGCTCGTCACGGCCAGGGCCTCGATTCGGGTCATGACAGTTTTTGATGCATTGGGTAGCTCAACTCAATTTGTGTTAATTTTCACACACCTAGACTTATCCTATTCATCTCATTCATTGAACAACAAGTTCTGAAAATATTAGGGTCAATTGAATTTTTTGTACACAAATCCTAGCTTTGGTAATTGTTTGTGAGATTGAATCATTTGTTACTCACTCTTTTCTTCGTCACTTTGGTTTCAAACGAATTTATTTCATCGGTAAATGCTCTGAAGTACTATGTATTGAGAGGTTGTTCCAGACATGGTCAGGTAAAGCATAGTTTAGGTTAGTTTAGGTAGCATAGGTTTATTTTCGCACTTTCTTGTTAACCAGATTGTATAATTTGATAGGACCCTATTCTTTTATTTCTGCTGCGAGGCTAGGTGTTTTATTCACGTTTGTAAAATCAATTTATTTGCTCTGTCACTTTAACTGATATTAATCGATAGAGCAACCATGCTAAAATCACTGTATCGAAGGATTCCTCGCACCTTTCTCTCGGTCTGTAGAATTTCTTGTCTGAAATTTTTGCTTGTCGATCTGTTTAGAGTCAATAATTTTGAAAAGAATTGTCTGGGTGAGTTGTTACACCGATTTATAATCTAAATTTCTTTTTGAACTTAATAAAATATTTTGATAAAAAAAAGGATGTGACATTATTGATTTTGTTTTTTATTTATTCAAATGGTTTTACTAGTCTTCAACCAAATAGAGAAAGAACACTGAACGATTTAGATTTTTGATGAAAAAACAACTTGGCCGTGTCATATTTGGTTGCAAGAACTATACCATGAAGGAGTGAATACATAAGCTATTCGGTTAGTTAGTTAGGGGCTAATGTCTTTCTTCCGGTAAACAAAAATTTTAAGACAGTTGAAAGTAAAGGCATATATATGGTTTTCGAAGTAGTCCTAGAGGTACTTTTGGTTTTGTCATGCTGTGACGCGCCCCAATTTTCTGAACCGGAATGCTACACAATGCTCATGACTATGAAGGACCACAAGCTAACCATGACTGATATCTGTACCTGAACACTGATAAAATAATATAATAAATGCAGAAAGCTTGTGAAAACTTGCCATAAGGTTCAAAATGACTAAAATACTAAAAACTGCAAACTTAATACTAATACATCTGTTAGAAAATCCTCTAACTGTCTGAACAATAAAGTTGATGAGGCATTTCCCCAACTAACTCTGTCTACTAAGATGAATCTAATGAAATAGTGAAAATAAGGGTCACCCTTGAATGAAGAGGACTCACTGCTACGTCTACTGCTTCTGACTAGATAACGACTACTAAGGGTGCTCTGGGGCTCGTTATTCTGAACCTATGGCGTCAAATAAAACACCATAGCGTAAATACATTCGTACGAGAATGTAATGTGTATGCAAATGAGGTAAGGCTAAATGCAAGGGTTTATGCGTTAACTATGCTGACAGATGTGAACATGAGAATACAAAGATACATATATAAGTAACTATAACTAAACTCTTGGTGATACTAGCTACTGAATCTGAATGCTGACAACATGAGTTTTCTAATACTGAGATTTTGAATAGATAAACAACTATTTCTGACAATTTGAATTATGAAGAATTGGTCTAATTGAATGTGTCTAACAGTCCTAAAGTTGAATACTAATAATGTATGTTATGAAGACTGATATAACTTATATGACTGTGATGATTGGCCTAACAAATGTAAATGATACCGAGCGGCTGTATCTAATAGTCTAAATCTTCTAATAATTATGAAGAGTGACTAAGCTTGAGATCATGTCTAACTAACAGGTGATCTCTGGAATTGATATTGGGAATACTCAACTGAATCTGAGAGTGAGATCAAGCCTATTTGACAGGTGATCTCTGTAAGTACTGATACTGAATAACTTTATGTGAGACCAAGCCTATCTAGTGGGTGGTCTATGAATCTTTGGAACTATCTGAGTTCCTTACTAAGATTGATTATTGTATCTGACAGTCTTGATTTTTGAGTTCTACTCTGAAAAACTGATACAAAAACTATAATTGTGGGAGTTCTCATATAATCCGCATACCCCGAATCTGAACAATTTGGGTCAAACCTGTAACCCCAGTTGGAAGGTTGTCAATACCGTGCCATGGGTAAAGATCTTTTCTATGGTCAATCCTCTCTGACTGGTGACCCTTGTAAGAAGTCCAACATAAAGCAGTATAACAGTCAAGCTTGTCTAATGGGTGACAAGCTATTTTCTGATGGGTGGCTCCTATATCCTGGTCTGGCTCCGTAGTTCTGGAGTTCATGGATTTTTATGAACGACTCTGCCTCTCTAACGGGGAGTCGCTATCCCTACATTCGCTCGATGCTAGCTCCTAGTCGAAATTAAAAGACTCTAAACTGATTCTTAGAACTTGTACTAAGGCTGAACTGAACTTTTTACTGGTTTTCTTACTTGATTCAGTTGACTAAGTTCACTTGGTTCCGTTATCTATTGGAATACTTCTGAATTCTACTTTTTGTCTGAATACTACAGAGTTCTGTAACTCACTGAGCTTTGCTGGAATCTGATCCAAATACTGAATACTACTGAAATCTAAACTGAGTACTGAGCGTAAATAGACTGAATACTGAGATTCACAGAATTTTCTTAACGTCTGTAAAGACTGAATTCTAATAATCATAGAACGACTAAGATTCTCTTAAACTGACTCGACTCTAGGCACATAGTCATATTTTTTGGGTATAAGTACCCCAGGACTCGATGAAAGAAAACTGACAGGACATGACTTGTTGAATATATAACCAACATCGACAACATAACAATATTCTATCATTCGCAATATGATCTAGGAAATATCACTTCAAGCACTAGGGAATATTCAACATGTAAATTATGTATACAGGCATGTTGTTGTCTCAAGACTTATTCAACAAGGGAATCCACATGATTAGGTAGTACATACAACATATCATACTTCACTCATCTTGGCATTACAACAAACACTTGACATGCATTAGTTATCACAAAATTTGGGATTTTATACTCAACATGCTACAATGGTACTATTTTCATCATATAAGCATTCTATCAAACCTATGGGAGGCACACCATTATCATACAACAATTCATTACACCTAATTAACTTGATTACATAATTTAACATGCTTCTTGAAGAAATTTTGTCATGAATATCATAAGAAAAACACAATCTATGGTTAAAGAGTGATTCTTTATTATCAAAACCTGAATTAAATCTCAACAACGACATGAACTTCAATTTTCAAGCTACATAAATCGTAAAACCTAATAAAATATAATCTTTGAATTTAAAAAGAGATTCTTGAACTTCTTCGGTGGAAGGAACCCTAGAATCAACACTTGCATACCTTAGTTTCTTGATTTGGAGAGACTTGACGGAGGAACTGTTGAGTTATTGAACATTTTGGTTGAAACCCTAGGTTGTTCTTGAGAAAAAATTGAGAGAAAAATTTATAATTATGGTTAAATGAGTCTGAATTTTGTGTTAAGGAGGTATATAAAGGGTTGGGAAAAGACCCTTTTGTCGTTAAAATTTTGGGGCTGAAAGTTGGAAATTTCTGGAGCATGCTATGTAGCATGCATTGCATGCTCTAGTCCTCCGCACCAGAGCATGTATCGCATGCTATATCACATTCTATGATCATGCTATGGAGTATGCGTCGTATGCTAATCACATGATGCTACTGTTTTGAAATCTAAAAATTCTCTAAACGGATTCCAAAAATTCCGTAACTTACCTGAAATGTACTATGACCTTGCTTCATCACAATTCAATTTAAAAACGAAGGTGGGGAAGGTCACAAAATTATTCTTCAAAGTTAGCAAGCTTATGGAATGAAGAAAGTTTCAAGACTTAGCCAAATTTTTTAGTGCTAAGCTTCTCTTAGCATGCTTAAAAAGGCATTAACAAATCGGAAAATTTGCGATGTCTTACATTATCTACCCCTTAGGAATATTCGTCCTTGAATGTGGTTGACTAAGCTTAGATTTTTGATAGACTGAAATTTTTTAAGGGACAAGAACATCTGAAACATATCTACACGATGGGAACTGTTGACATACTGATCTTCTACTAAATATGCATAGTTGATGCATAGAATACTCGCTGAAACTACTGATAGGCTTTATTCTCATAATGAACATGCATATCTGATGTATGGATAATTTACTTAGTCACTTTCATGAACGTATAACTGTATACACTGATAAGTTGAACTTTTCTACTAAACATGCATATCTAATGCATTAGCATATGACTGTATTGGTTCTTGAAAGCCAGACTGATTATGCAATAATCATTGATGCAAAGCTTGTAATTTGAATATGAGCATAAAACTAAATGGATTTAAGGAATTAATAAATTTAGGGAGTCATGGAGTATCTCCCCCTTACTACACTATGTACCGCTAAGAATTCTTACTTCGCTGATATACTGGGGCGATGTACAGGGCATCTACGAAAAAGATCATAATTGAACCTCGGGAGTATGAAACTAATGCATGATGCAAGGGATCTTACAAATCATATCATAGAGATAAAAGACTCATAACATACCCAAATCTATGTCAGGAAAAACCCGAGAATAGAGTCGGTTCTGACGCTGACCACTAGTGGTACTAAGAGTGGTGCCCTGCTAGCATAGATCTCAACTTTTCTGAGCAAACACTATGCACTCCGGAACTTTGGGACCTGGCTTACCAAATCCCAAACATACCTGATTATCAGCTCTGCACGCACTTAGATGGTTCTTGCCACATTCTCCAAAAAGTAGATAAGTATACTCACTTATAACACTAATCTGGGATTTGGAGTCTGGAGAACCATCATGACTCACATCTTTGAGATTTAGTGTGGGCACACTAGCTGAGGATGGAGTTGGGACTGAAGTCTTCTCACTAAGGTGAAAATGATTACCACCCTATGACCCGGCCTCAGAAAAACTGTAACTACCTATTCTGAATCTCTCATTAGATCTCTCCCTATCCTTAGATTTATCTTCCTCTACCTGCTGGGAATGAATCATTAACCTAGAAATATCCATGTCTCTATTGAGCATAGAAGTTCTACACTCCTTCGACACTAACCCAGACACACCAGTCACAGACTTACTCATATTCTCTCTAGGGTACCATGTCTGGAGCACACTTAGCTAACTGATTGAACTTAAGAGAATACTCCTTCACTATCATGAAACCTTGTCTCAGGTTCATAAACTCTTCTACCTTAGCTTCTCTTATATCTATAGGGAAAAACTTATCTAAAAAGGCATCCTGAAATATCTGCCAAGTCATGAGAGCTATATCCTCCCCTCTACTCTTCTTCCATATCACTACCCAGTCATGAGCAATGTCTTTTAGCCTATAGAATGCTAACTCTACACACTCCTTCTCAGACACATGCATAATCTATGTGATCTTTTTCACTTCTTCAATATAAAGCTGGAGGTCCTCACCTGCTACTGACCCAAAGTATTCTACTGGGTTCATTATAATGAAATTTCTTATCCTAGCTGCAACTGAATCCCCATTTTACTGAGGTAGGGCTGCAGCCTAACGGTTGCTCTGAACACTAGTGGTCACAGCTTGTGCTGGTTCCTAAAAAACATCTACAAACTCTGCATGTGACACATTCTCATTCAGAGAATCTACGGGATGAGGTGGCTGATTGTCATTACTACAGGCATTATTTCTACGAGGAGGCATGTTCTGCAAATGGAAGAGGAATAAGGGTTAGATTGAGAGTTCAACTTAAGCTTTTTCTCACTGGCATGACATGAACACTAAAAGAAGGGAAATGGTTCCTAAAACATCTTATAGCCTTCTGTACATAAATCTTGCGCACAACACACCCATGCAGAAGACTCTACTAGATGTGGCTTTAATGACTTCCTAGGATACTATTGAACTTTATGCTCTGATACCAAGTTTGTAATGCGCTAATTTTCTGAATCGAAATGCTACTAGGTGCTCATGACCCCGAAGGCCCACAAGATAACCCATGACTTATACTTGTACCTATACACTACGTAAAATAATATAAAAAACGCAAAAAGTTGGAAAAAACTTTCCATAAGGTTCACAACATCTAAAATACTCAAAACTAAAAACTGAATACTAATATATCTGTCAGAAAAGTCTCTAACTGTCTGAACTATGAAGTTGATGGGATATGTTCCCAACTAACATCATTTTTTGGAAATAAACTGAATCTAAAGAAAAAGTAAAAATAAGGATCACCCTTGAATAAAGAGGACTCCCAACTACTTCTACTGCTGCTGACTAGATCTGGACTACTAAGGGTGCTCTGGGGATCGTGCTTCTAAACCTTGGCTTCAAATAAAATACCAAAGTGAAAATGCGTTAGTACGAGAATGTACTGAGTATGTAAATGAGGTAAGGCTAAATCCAAGGGCTTATGCATGAACTATGCTGACTAATATGAACGTGAGAATACACACATACATACATACGTAACTATAACTGAACTTGTGCTGATAGCTACACAGTTTGAATGCTGACAACATAAGTTTACTAATACTAAGATACTGAATAGATAAACGATTATTTTTTATAGTTCCAATTACGACCGACTAGTCTGACTGACTATGTCAAACAGTCCTAAAATGGAATACTAATAATGTAAGCTATGAAGACTGATATAACTAATATGATTGTGATGATTGGCCTAACCTATGTAACTGATACCGACCGACTATATTTAACAGTCTAAATCTTCTAATAATAATTAACAGTAACTAAGCTTGAGATCAGGTCTAACTAATGGGTGATCTCTGGAATTGATATTGAGAATACTCAACCTAATCTTATACTGAGATCAAGCCTATTTGATGGGTGATCTCTGTGAGTGTTGATACTGAATAACTTTATGTTAGACCAAGCCTATCTAGCGGGTGGTCTAAGAATCTTTGGAAATATCTGAGTTCCTTACTGAGATTGATGATTGTATTTGACAGTCCTAATTTTTGTGTTCTACTCTAAATACTAATACTGAAACTGACTGTAGGAGTTCTCACTTAATCGACATGCCCTGAATCTTAACTAGTAGGGTCCAACCTGTAACCCTAGCTGGAAGGGTGTCAATATCGTGCTATAGGTACTAACCTCTGCTATGGTCAAGTCTATCTAACTAGTGACCCTAGTAAGAAGTTAAGCCTAAGGCAGTATAATAGTCATGCCTCTCTGATGGGTGACAAGCCTTTTTCTGACGGGTGACTCATACATCTTCCGCTGGCTACGTAGTTTTAGAGTTCAGAGATCACTCTTAACGACTCTGCCTCTTTGAAGGGGATCTGCCATCCCTGCACTCGCTTGGTGCTAGATCCTGCTCCCAACTGAAAGATTCTGAACTGATTCTTCGAACTTGTACTTAGACTGAACTGAATATGTTACTAGTTTTCTTACTTGACTGAGCTGACTATGTTTACTTGGTTCTGTTATTTGACGGAATACTTCTGAATTCTACTTTCTATATGTATACTACAAAGTTCTATAACTCACTGAGCTTTACTGGAATCTGATCTGAATATTGAATACTACTGAAATCTAAACTGAGTCTGAACGTGAATTGACTTAATACTTAGATTGACCAAATTTTCATAATATCTGTACTGACTGAATTCTACTAATCATAGCACGATTCTCTAAAACTGACTTGGCTCTAGGAATACAACTATATTTTTTGGGTACAAGTACACCCAGGACTTGATGAAAGGAAACTGACAGGACATGACTTCTTGAATATATAACCAACATTGACAACATAACAATAGTTTATTATTTGCAATATAATCAAAGAAATATCGCTACAAGAACATTGTAACATTCAACATGTAAATTGTATATAGAGGCATGTTATTGTCTCATTACTTATTCAACAAGGGAATCCACATGATTAGAGAGTACATGCAACATATCATACTTCACTCATCTTGGCATTACAACAAACACTTGACATGCATTACTTATCACAAAATTGGGAATTTTATACACAACATGCTACAATGGTACTATTTTCGTCATATAAGCATTCTATCAAACATATGGGAGGCACACTTTGATCATACCACAATTCATTACACCTAAATAACATGATTACATAATTTAACATTCTTCTTGAAGAGGTTTTATCATGAATATCATAAGATCAACATATGCTAGGGTCAAAGAGTGAGTCTTTATTATCAAAACATGAATTAAATCTCAACAACAACATGAACTTCAATTTTCAAGACACATAAATCATAAAAACTCATAAAATATAATCTTTGAACTTAAAAAGAGATTCTTGAACTTCTTGAATGGAAGGATCACAAGAACCAACACTTGCATACCTTAGTTTTTTGATTAGGAGAAACTTGACGGAGGAACTCTTGAGTTCTTGAACCTTTGGGTTGAAATCCTATGTTGTTCTTGAGAGATAATTTAGTGAAAACTTTATAATTTGGGTTGAATGAGGCTGAATTTCATGTAAAAGAGGTATATAAAAGGTTGGGAAAAGACTTTTTTGTCCTTATCAAGTCTGAAAGCTGGAAATTTCTGGAGCATGCGTCGTATGTTCTAGTCCTCCGCACTGGAGCATCCATATCATGCTATATCTCATGCTAGGACTATGCTATGGAGCATACATCGCAGGCAAATCTCATGATGCTACTGTTTCGAAATCGAAAAGTGCTCTAAACGGATTTCAAAAATTCTAAAACTTACCCAGAATGTTCTATGACCTTGCCCCATCACAACACAACTTAACACCGAAGGTCGAGAAGGTGTCAAAATAGTTAGTCAAAGTTATCAAGCTTATGGAATGAAGAAAGTTTCAACACTTAGCCAAATTTTTGAGTGCTAAGCTTCTCTTGACAATCTTAAAAGAGCGTTAACAACTCAGAAAATTTGCGGGGTCTTACATATGTGAGGTACATTTTGTTGTTATATGTACTTTTTTCTTTTTTTCTTGTGCTTTAGTTGAATAGCTTTTTTGTTCTAGCTCTTGTTTTGGGTTTGCCTGCTCCACATTTTTCATATGAGAATAATGTTGATCCAGGTCTACCACTGGTTTTGTTCAACTATAACTATCTGGAGCGTTATGGTATATATGAAGCTGCAAGCTCCAAAAAAATGAATGTCAATCCATATGGTTCAACATCATATGGTTCTGTAAGAACACTATATCCTACTCAAGTTTTATGTCATGCTTTCTTCATATGGGTTTATTTGTGTTTGTGATGCATGCTTTCTTCTTGTTAATAAATGAATGTTTAGATACGTCTCAATCTGTTGTGTGAACCACTGTCGGATATTCTATTTAAATCTATTATTCTGGATAACTATTACAAAGAGAATCTTTTCCTGTTTGAGCTAGATCATATTAACGTCTGGTAAATTGATCTCTAAGTTCGCATCTCAAGCATTGGCTCCAATCAGAAGCATGCCTAAGAATGTAGCGAATTGGAGAAATACAATACAAGGTGCAGTTCCCAAAAATAGAAAAGAAAATTCCAGGCCACAACATGCTGAATGAAGCTAGGGAGGCTCCCCAGGTGCATGAGCATTTATAGAGTCCCCACAGCTGTTGTACTCAGCGTGTTGTCGCTTGCAATAATCTTTTCAAGATTTGAGAACTATACCTTGTATTGTATTTCTCCAATTTGCTGCATTCTGGAAATGCCTCTGATTGGAGCTAATGCACAAGGTGAGAACTTATAGATCAATTTGCCAACTTGAACATGATCTAGCTCATACAGGAAATGGTTCTGGTTGTAATAGTTATCTAGAATTATAGATTTAAATAGAATTTCTAATAGTGGTTCACACAGCAGATGGGGACGCATCTGAACCTTTGTTTATAAACAAGAAGAAAGCAATAAAATGAAATAAGGGAACAGAAGAAAAAAGTAGTTTCCTGTACTACATGCTGTGGTCTTTTTTCTAATAAGTAACTTTGTCAAAATTCTACATATATTTTGGAATGTTTAATTGTCTAATAAGGAACTTAGTCAAACTTCTTTTTTCGAATATTCGGATCATTTTCGCAAAGCAGTGAGTTTTGTTAAACTATAATATGCATGTTTACGTTGTTGCTTTTTTGTAATTTCTTCGAGTATTATTATGTTTGTAATATTTTTTAATCTAATTATCCCCTATCCTCATGTAATACAATCATGCCATTTGCGAAATTAACTTGTCAAAAATTAGTAATGCAGATCAAGTTTGAAGGAGATTTCTTTATCGGAGATCAAGTATTGTTTTTAAGCTAGTGTATTTATGCCAAGAGAATTTAAGTCTCTGATATTATTAACTTTTCAATGGATTTTAAGTCTAACTCAATTCTTTTACTACACACAATCGTCATAATGTCCCTTCTATCGATACTTTAAGACATCTTCTTAGGACATGTCTATGCCTTCTAAAGTGAGAGAGTCATCATAGATGACGACTCATTTTAACCTTTCTGCATCACTGTTATATAGACATGATCTTAATGTTAATCTCTTTTTCTTTCTGAAAATGATATAGGCCATCCTAATTCTATTGGCAAGGACTAGATATATCCGAGATTTATTGAAACATTGATTCTTTGTTGTTTTTTATGTTGGAGGGTAGCATATCTGTTCATATTTACTATGTTATTCATTTATTTATACCTTTTCGTAAATTTTCCTCCCTTTTTCTTGGCTGTGAGGGGTATTTAAAGCAAGACAATTTAAAGTTTACAAAGGGCAAGAAATAGGGTTTTGACTAGGCTAATTTCTTTCTAATTTTTAGTATGACACACTTCCTCAACATAAAAATACTTTTCCTATTTCGTTCTAACATGACGTTAATGGTTTCTTGCAATTTATTAATATCTCAAGTTACTAATTATGTCTAGTGTTTTATATAAATGATCTCCTTGGTTTTATTCTGTGTTTCTCTATGTGTAGAATTAATGATCTTTTGCAATTTACTCTTTATGTTTAATATGAATTTCATGTTTTATCATACACAGGCACAAAAGACATATGCTCGTTAGGCACCTATGATGGGTTCAGGTCACAAGACACTGCTTTCTAGTTTTATAGATTAGGTGGTAGTTCTAATGAACTTGGTTATGTAGTAACGGTTGAGGTAGTTTCGATGTTGCTACTTCTAACATTGATAGGTTGAATTTTTGTTTTGAAAGATTCAGTTCGGGTACTAAACTTAATGTGCATTTAGTGCAGCGGTAGACTTTCATAGAGGAGTATGAATTGATGTGACCCCATGCACTCCTCCTACATTATGTGAAATTTCTAGTATTTGTATTTTGATTTTTTATATTTTTTATATTTCTTATGTCTTTTTCTCTTCTTATAATATGTTTCTTCACATCCAAATTGGGGTGCTATTTTATTTTTCCAACATGCTAAATTTCTTATTAATGTTTTTTTTCCATTTTTAATTCTTCTCTATATTTTTCGCATAAGTTTCTATACCATTGTTGTAAAAATTTTATTCTTGCTCCTAACGTATCTACTATTTTTGCTTCTTCCCAACTTTTTATTATCTTTGAACTAAATGGTTCGGTTAATTGATTAAAATATAATTTTCTTATTTCATTACTTTCTTCTATACTATATGCTCCTTTATAATAATATTCTTTAAATGCGCAAGTATATTCGTCTATATAACACATATTACATATTGTTAATTTTAACATTAAATTTGTCATCCTAAAGGTGAAACCAATGAGGCAAGAAGCCGTGGGGGGTGCGGATAAATAGATTATATAATAGATTTATAACTAGATTATATAATAGATTTATTATATGCCTAATGAATCTATTCTTTTTTTGCGTGGATATTTCTTAAATTTTGTTTCAATATTTTTTAATAATTTATTCTTTTTGTAAGATGTATCCATTAATTTATTTGGTTTATTATTTTATCCTGTAGTAACTGCAGAGTTACAAATTTCTATATAATAATTTATCCTAACTGTACTGTAATGTATATCTAGTTCTAGATTTTCTATGTTATTTATTATCTTGTGTTGTTCTTCTCGTAGTGAGTTTTTTAAATTATATAAACTATCACATGTATTTTTTTCTAAATTTTTTAAGGTTTCTTCTATCCATATTAACTTTTCTTTTAGATTTTCCATTATTTTTCTAATTCGGTTTCTATAATTAATTTCATTTTTTAGATTATCTTAATTTTCTCTAGTTTTTCTAATATATTTTAACATCCTTGATCTGAATAATATCCTTCTGGGTAAATTTCTTCGTATAACTGTTCTAGCCAATTTATGGTTTCAATTTCATAGTTTATTACTTTTTCTAATATTATTTTCTTAATATCTATAATTTCTATATCTTTAAGTATATATCAGATTAAAACTTTAAGATAGTCTAGATGATCTATTTTTTAAAATTGATATTTTATAATTGTTTGTTTTAGCCTTAGTAGTTTTTGCATATTTTTATTAAGAAATTTTATATATTTTATATTTTTATTTTCCATGTATTTGTCTATATTTATTTTCATCTGTTTTTCTAGTAGTTGTATGTTTCTATATCTTTTTCTAAAAATTTTATGTAATTTGTCATGATAAGTATTTGTAAGAGTAGTTAGGTAGGCATGGTATATAATTTACTCTAGTCATGTAATATTCACCAAATACTTTTTCTAATATGATTTTTCTTATATCTACTACTTTTATATCTCTAAGTGCATACAAAATAAGTATTTTAAATTTATCTACCATCACATCAGATAAATTATCATTCATTTTCATAAAATTGTTTTTTTCAAAATATTCCCTTCAACCATGTACATAACAAAATATGATCATCTTAGATTACTATATACTAGATTATTCTTAAATAACATGTTCTTCGGTCACTATTAGCATGGTAATTTGGATACTTTTTCACTTAAACAACGCCTCTACTCTGGTTACTCCCCGCCACGGCTTCTTGCCTCATTGGTTTAACCTTTAGGATGGCATAGTTCTTAGGGATTTTTTTCCGCTTCCACTTTGCTAATAAACTTATTAACATATTATTCTTTGAATAATTCTACTATAAAGTAACTAATATGAATTTATTTTATCATATCATGATTGTTGGGAACTATGAATTTAGCTATTCATAATCATAAATAAATATACCTGTTCGGATAGCTTTGATATTTCTGAAGTTTGTTCCTCCATAGCTTTTTCCATTGAAGTATGTATGTTTTTTAATTAACTGAGCAAAATATTTGTTATGGAATGGAGAGAGTATTTTCTTTAACGTGAGAAGGCTTGCTTTGCAATGCCCTTAGTTCTCTTTATTTTTAGAACGAAAAAAAAAAACTTTACAAACTTTACAATACTACATGTTTTTTTTTAAATGCTAAAAAAAACTACTAACGTCAAAAAGGCTATTACCTAGGCTAGTACCTAAAGTCTACATAGCCTTTAAATAAACCTAGAAAAGTCTACATAGGAATAGTAACTTACAATAATTACAATCTATCCTTTTACGTAAAGAAAAATTTATACAATGAATTCAATATCTTGTCTCCGTTGATGTTGTCGTATCTGCTATATCTCCATTATTGCTTCTTATCCTATCTTTCTAGCTGGCATTTTGTCTTCTTGATTTTTATTCTAGATGTACTTCTGGAATAATATTATCTTCTCCATTGCATCTTGAACATTGGTGATCTGTATATTTATGTCCAATTATTTTACAATATCTTGTTAGTAGTCCGTCTGAAATAAATCCTTTTTCGATTGCTCTTGGGGTAGATTGTTTTTCTGGATTTAGTAGTGTCATTATCCATTGTCTGACATCTTCCATATCTGCTTATCGTAGCTCTTTTGAATTTGAGTAAATCATTTGATGATCTCTTGAATAATAGCTCCATATTGGGTTTCCGTAGTATAATTATTTGCTAGTTCTTGAATAATCGTAGATAGTCCAATAAGTCGTTTATTTGCATAGAAATTTGGTATCTCAATTGTGGGTATCTCTGTTTGTTGAGTAATATCTTCTGTTATGATCATATCTCTGGTTAGTCCTGTCTTTACAACTTGTATAACTGGTTTTATTTCATCGTATAGTATCTCTGCGGGTTCAGTATAACACTTTTTATAAAATAGATTGCCTTTTGTTATTCTTTTATAGGTGGGTAATATCTTGTGTAATTCTTCCATAGCTGTTAATTCTTCTCCGTCTTGGGTGTATATGGTCATTAGTAGTCCGTAGTCAAAACAAGTTTTTACTAGGCTTGGGTTAGTTTTGGGTAGTGCGATTAGCTTGTTATATCCTTGTAATTTTTGGGTTATATAGTTGGTGTTTGGTTCTTTAGTGTTTATAGCTCTGGGGTTATGGTTTAGAAAAGTTTGTACTCTATAGTTGTTTTCTATATATTTCTGGGCTGTATAATTATAAACTTTTTTGTCTTGATTTAGGCTATCTCGGTATGTGGTAATTTGTGGGGTTATGAATAAATGGTCTTTTTGTGTTTTTGGTGTAAATGGTTTTTCAAATATTTTATTCATGTTCATGTTTTGGTATCTTGGTCGACTAACTCCTTTGCTTGTACCTGCAGAAGTAGATTGATAAATGTTATGGGTTTTATGGAGTGTCCCAACATCTCTTTCTAGCTCTGGAATTTTATTGTCTTCCGATCGACATAACTCTGCACACTGCTGAGTTAGCTGATTTATAGCTATAGACTTCAGTTTATCTTCATTAGTCTTTAGCTTTTCTATCTCAGTACCCACACTGTCCACTTTCAATAAAAGCGTAGTTAGGGTGTTGAGTATTTTTTCTAGAGTATCTTCTTCTATTATGTCAGTCTGTGTAGCTTTGTCTTGATATGTAATCTGCAATAACATTTTTGTTAGTACTAATGTGAAATTCAATATATTCAAGACTAGTCTCCGAATTTCTTTCGTTGTAACTGAATTTTGTATTTTCTTTGTTAGCCACCAGCGTACCTGTGTATTATCTGTTCGTACAGTAAATTTGTTATATACAATATATGGTTCAAATGCTAACAAACATTTATATAATGAACATAATTCTTTCCTATTTATTTCCAATTTTATTTCTGTCTCATTGAACGTACCTGAGTAGTATCTACAATAGTGTTCTATTTTTTCTGCTTCATATCGATATTTAAGTACTCCTCCATAACTATATTCACTAGCATCGGCTTCTACTATATATATAAATTTTCTATTTTCATTTGGAAATTATAATTTTGGTAATTCTTTACAAAGTAATTTTATTTTTTGAAATTTTATTTTTTGGACTCGTTTTTTATCTTCTTCATTGTAGTTATATTCTATATCCTTTTTTAATTTTTTCTGTTGTGGTTTTAAAGTTTCTGCTAATATTGGAATATATTCTCTTACTTGGTTTACTAATTCTAAAAATGATTATAATTTTTTTTTTGTATCTAATTCTTCTTTTGAATTTATAATTTTTTGTACTATATGTTGTTGCATTTTTACTCCACTTTTATCTATTTGTATTCCTAAAAATTCTATATGATTTTTCATAATTTCAGCTTTCTTTTCGCTTAGACTTATTCCCAATTTTTCTATTATATCTGTAAACTGTTCCAATAATTTTAAATGTTCTTCTTTGGTTTTTGTATATAATAATATATCATCTATGTCTACTATACAATTAGATAGTTGTTTAAAATAATTATCCATAAAATGTTGATATCTACCGGGTGCATTTTTATATCCAAATGGTAATACGTTTTGATTCATAAAATCCTTGTGGTACCGTAAATGCGGTTAATTCTTTAGATTCTTCTTCTAACTTTAGATGGTAAAATCCTGATTTACAGTCGAATTTACTAAAATAATTATATCCTTATATTTGTCTTATTTTTAATATCTTATTTGGTATTGGTTAATTATATGTTATAGTTTTTGCATTTAAATTTCTATAATCAATAGCCATCCTACTTTTTCCTCTTTTTTGTTCACTATGTTTAGTTACTATAAATGCTGGACAATTATGCTTACTATTACTTTTTTGTATATATTGTTTTTCTAATAATTTATCTATATGCATTTTAATTTCTTTTAAATCGTCAAAATTATAGGTTAATGGTTTTTGCGTTATTATACTATTTTTATCTATTAATTCAATTTTTATACTAGTTTTATGTTTTTCCCATCCTTTTAATGGATCTTCACTATATAATTGTTCTAATTATTTCTATCTTATTTATTGAAAATATAGTTATTTCTGTTTTATTTATCGAAAATACTACTAATTCTATTGTATCTTCAGTGCTTTTTATATTTTCTAATTTTTGTGTAATTTTTTCACTTCCTTTTATCCAATCAGTTTTCTTTCTTATTTTATTATTAACTCTTTTTGCTCTTACTTTTTGTTTGCATGGTGTTGTAAACCACCAGTCGTTTCTAGTTATTATATGTGGGTATAATTTATTTAAAAATGGCATTCCTAAAAGTATATCTTTTGACGTTAGTTCATAATTATAAATTTCTTCTATTGTTAATATCTTATCCCATATTTGTACTTTTACATTCCTAGCTTTATAAGTAATTAAGCTTCCTTCATTATTAAATCCTTTAACTATTATTGGTGTTTTTAATTTATCCCATTTACTTTCTGGTAAGCAATTATATCTACATAAATTAGCTTCTGTTCCTGTATCTATCATAGGCGTATAATATCAACTGTAACATCCTTCTACTACTATCTTCATTAATACATATATTTTCATTTGATGTTAAGGCTCTTTTTAAGAATAATTTTTCTTTGTTATATGTTAAGGTTAATTGTGTATGTTCTATATTATATGGTTTTACTTGTTCTAACCATTTTATTCCTAATATTATATCTACTTTTTGCATTTCTTCTTTTACTTCAAATTCTATTTTTATTTTTCTAACTCTTATTATTATTTCTTTTTCTGCTATATTTTTATTATTTATTAAACTTCTTGGTAGATCTGGGAACATATCATTATCAGTTTTTATTTTTTCATTTTTTACTAGATATTTTTCTATATAGTTTTCTTCTTGTCCTATATTTAAGAGTATTAAATATTCTTTTTCATTTATTTTTCCAGTTATGTAATATTGGTTTAAATTACTCATTGAATTTGTTTCATAACTTATTCTTTTTGATGAGATTGATGATTTTGATTTTTCATCAGTTATTCTTTTTGTTGTACTTATTCTATCCTTTACTATTTCAAAATTTTCTTTTATATCTATGTCTTTATAGCTATAATCATTATAATCTATTGTTTTTACAATTTGTTCAAATGGGCTTTCTATTCTTATCTTGTTAATCTTATTTTTTCCTGTTACTTTATGTTTTGTTGTTAACGCATATAAATTTTTGCATCTTGCTGTAAATATTTTACTTCCTGGAGTTAATTCTATTCCTGATATTTTCCAATATAATACTAGTGATTTATATATATTCCTATCTGTTACCGCTACTGAATAGTTTGCACTTATTATGAATTTGAATTTTTGGTATATTAAATTTCCTTTTATGGAAGTTATTATGCTTTTTTCTATAGGTTTTATAATTCTATCATCTGCTAGATATAATTCTATCGGTGTATCTATTCCTTCTCTAAAACATGTTTTTACTAATATTTCTGTACCTCCAAGGGGTACATATTTTATTGGATCTCCTTTACTTTTTATATCATTTATCTCTTTATTAATTATTCTTTTTGTTACTAGTGGTATACTAGCTTTGACTTTTGCATATCTACAGTCTATTACATGTTCTTTTTGGCATACTACATAATATTCATCCTTTTTTCTAGTAAAAATATTTTTTATTGTTGGTATTTTAAATATTTTTTCTACACTTAAATTTAATTCTTTTCCATTTATTTCATCAAATATATTACTATCAAATATTATTTTTTGTTCATTCCTTCGTCATTTAAATATTCTTCCTTTGTTATTATTTTTATATCTTCTTCAGTCATTTGATACATCTATTTCACTATCTATTTCAGTATCTGTTTCGTTTTCTAAAATTTCATATATACTATCTTCACTTTCTAATTTATAATCTATATAATCTATCTGCATATATTTTGTATTATCTATTTTTATTTCTGATATTTGTTTATTTTTTGGATTTTTAGGTAATTTACAATCTCTAGCTAAATGTCCCAACTTTCCACAATTATAACAAGTACATTCTTTTATAGATTTCTTCTTTCTATATGGTCTTTTGTATTTATAATTTTTTACATAATATCTTTTTCTTGGTTTCTTGTATTTGTATTTTGATTTTTTATATTTCTTATGTCTTTTTCTCTTTTTATAATATCTTTCTTCACATCCAAATTGGGGTGCTATTTTATTTTTGCAACATGCTAAATTTCTTATTAATGTTTTTTCCATTTTTAATTCTTCTCTATATTTTTTGCATAAGTTTCTATACCATTGTTGTAAAAATTTTATTCTTGCTCCTAACGTATCTACTATTTTTGCTTCTTCCCAACTTTTTATTATCCTTGAACTAAATGGTTCGGGTAATTTATTAAAATATAATTTTCTTATTTCCTTACTTTCTTCTATACTATATGCTCCTTTATAGTAATATTCTTTAAATGCGCAAGTATATTCGTCTATATAACACATATTACATGTTGTTAATTTTAACATTAAATTCCTTTTTGTATCTTTTTCTTCATCTTGTTCTTCTTCTACTGTTGTCATACTACCAAATTCATCTTTTATAGTTGTTTCATATTTTTTCAATAATTCTATAGGTGTTAGTTTAGTTATTGTTGATGATGTTCCTTCAGTAAGATATAGAATTATTGAAGGAACATCATCAACAACAACTAAACTAAAACCCATAGAATTATTGAAAAAATATGAAACAGCTATAAAAGATGAATTTGGTAGTATGACAACAATAGAAGAAGAACAAGATGAAGAAAAAGATACAAATAGGAATTTAATGTTAAAATTAACAATATGTAATATGTGTTATATAGACGAATATACTTGCGCATTTAAAGAATATTATTATAAAGGAGCATATAGTATAGAAGAAAGTAAGGAAATAAGAAAATTATATTTTAATAAATTACCTGAACCATTTAGTTCAAAGATAATAAAAAGTTGGGAAGAAGCAAAAATAGTAGATACGTTAGGAGCAAGAATAAAAATTTTACAACAATGGTATAGAAACTTATGCGAAAAATATAGAGAAGAATTAAAAATGGAAAAAACATTAATAAGAAATTTAGCATGTTGCAAAAATAAAATAACACCCCAATTTGGATGTGAAGAAAGATATTATAAGAAGAGAAAAAGGCATAAGAAAGATAAGAAATATATAAAATCAAAATACAAATACAAGAAACCAAGAAAAAAATATTATGTAAAAAATTATAAATACAAAAGACCATATAGAAAGAAGAAATCTATAAAAGAATGTACTTGTTATAATTGTGGAAAGTTATGACATTTAGCTAGAGATTGTAAATTACCCTAAAATCCGAAAAATAAACAAATATCAGAAATAAAAATAGATAATACAAAATATATGCAGATAGATTATATAGATTATGAATTAGAAAGTGAAGATAGTATATATGAAATTTCAGAAAATGAAACAGATACTGAAATAGATAGTGAAATAGATGAATCAAATGACTGAAGAAGATATAAAAATAATAACAAAGGAATAATATTTAAATGACGAAGGAACGGAACAAAGCATAATATTTGACAGTAATATATTTGATGAAATAAAAGGAAAAGAATTAGATTTAAGTGTAGAAAAAATATTTAAAATACCAACAATAAAAAATATTTTTACTAGATAAAAGGATGAATATTATGTAGTATGCCAAAAAGAACATGTAATAGACTGTAGATATGCAAAAGTCAAAGCTAGTATACCACTAGTAACAAAAAGAATAATTAATAAAGAGATAAATTATATAAAAAGTAAAGGAGATCCAATAAAATATGTACACCTTGGAGGTACAGAAATATTAGTAAAAACATGTTTTAGAGAAGGAATAGATACACCGATAGAATTATATCTAGCAGATGATAGAATTATAAAACCTATAGAAAAAAGCATAATAACTTCCATAAAAGGAAATTTAATATACCAAAAATTCAAATTCATAATAAGTGCAAACTATTCAGTAGCGGTAACAGATAGGAATATATATAAATCACGTATTATATTGGAAAATATCAGGAATAGAATTAACTCCAGGAAGTAAAATATTTACAGCAAGATGCAAAAATTTATATGCGTTAACAACAAAACATAAAATAACAGGAAAAAATAAGATTAACAAGATACGAATAGAAAACCCATTTGAACAAATTGTAAAAACAATAGATTATAATGATTATAGCTATAAAGACATAGATATAGAAGAAAATTTAGATATAGTAAATGATAGAATAAGTACAACAAAAAGAATAGCTGATGAAAAACCAGAATCATCAAGCTCA
This sequence comes from Capsicum baccatum var. pendulum, assembly GCA_030864225.1. Taxonomy (NCBI): domain Eukaryota; kingdom Viridiplantae; phylum Streptophyta; class Magnoliopsida; order Solanales; family Solanaceae; genus Capsicum; species Capsicum baccatum. The sequence goes on along the minus strand of CM061552.1, from coordinate 19,973,307 downwards.
TAAAAAAGAACAAGTTATGAAACAAATTCAATGAGTAATTTAAACCAATATTACATAACAGGAAAAATAAATGAAAAAGAATATTTAATACTCTTAAATATAGGACAAGAAAAAAATTATATAGCAAAATATCTAGTAAAAAATGAAAAAATAAAAACTGATAATGATATGTTCCCAGATCTACCAAGAAGTTTAATAAATAATAAAAATATAGCAGAAAAAGAAATAATAATAGGGGTTAGTTTAAACCAATATTACATAACAGGAAAAATAAATGAAAAAGAATATTTAATACTCTTAAATATAGGACAAGAAAAAAATTATATAGCAAAATATCTAGTAAAAAATGAAAAAATAAAAACTGATAATGATATGTTCCCAGATCTACCAAGAAGTTTAATAAATAATAAAAATATAGCAGAAAAAGAAATAATAATAGGGGTTAGAAAAATAAAAATAGAATTTGAAGTAAAAGAAGAAATGCAAAAAACAGATATAATATTAGGAATAAAATGGTTAGAACAAGTAAATCCATATAATATAGAACATACACAATTAACCTTCACATATAACAAAGAAAAATTATTCTTAAAAAGTGCCTTAACATAAAATGAAAATATATGTATTAATGAAGATAGTAGTAGAAGGATGTTACAGTTGATATTATACGCCTATGATAGATACATGAGCAGAAGCTAATTTATGTAGATATAATTGCTTACCAGAAAGTAAATGGGATAAATTAAAAACACCAATAATAGTTAAAGGATTTAATAATGAAGGAAGCTTAATTACTTATAAAGCTAGGAATGTAAAAGTACAAATATGGGATAAGATATTAACAATAGAAGAAATTTATAATTATGAACTAACGTCAAAAGATATACTTTTAGGAATGTCATTTTTAGATAAATTATACCCACATATAATAACTAGAAACGACTGGTGGTTTACAACACCATGCAAACAAAAAGTAAGAGCAAAAAGAGTTAATAATAAAATAAGAAAGAAAACTGATTGGATAAAAGAAAGTGAAAAAATTACACAAAAATTAGAAAATATAAAAAGCACTGAAGATACAATAGAATTAGTAGTATTTTCGATAAATAAAACAGAAATAACTATATTTTCAATAAATAAGATAGAAATAATTAGAACAATTATATAGTGAAGATCCATTAAAAGGATGGGAAAAACATAAAACTACTATAAAAATTGAATTAATAGATAAAAATAGTATAATAACCCAAAAACCATTAACCTATAATTTTGACGATTTAAAAGAATTTAAAATGCATATAGATGAATTATTAGAAAAACAATATATACGAAAAAGTAATAGTAAGCATAATAGTCCAGTATTTATAGTAAATAAACACAATGAACAAAAAAGAGGAAAAAGTAGGATGGTTATTGATTATAGAAATTTAAATGCAAAAACTATAACATATAATTATCCAATACCAAATAAGATATTAAAACTAAGACAAATACAAGGATATAATTATTTTAATAAATTTGACTGTAAATCAGGATTTTACCATCTAAAGTTAGAAGAAGAATCTAAAGAATTAACCGCATTTACGGTACCACAAGGATTTTATGAATGGAACGTATTACCATTTGGATATAAAAATGCACCAGGTAGATATCAACATTTTATGGATAATTATTTTAAACAACTATCTAATTGTATAGGAGACATAGATGATATATTATTATATGCAAAAACTAAAGAAGAACATGTAAAATTATTTGAACAGTTTACAGATATAATAGAAAAATCGAGAATAAGTCTAAGCGAAAAGAAAGCTGAAATTATGAAAAATAAGATAGAATTTTTAGGAATACAAATAGATAAAAGTGGAGTAAAACTGCAACAACACATAGTACAAAAAATAATAAATTCAAAAGAAGAATTAGATACAAAAAAGAAATTACAATCATTTTTAGGATTAGTAAACCAAGTAAGAGAATATGTTCCAAAATTAGCAGAAACTTTAAAACCACTACAGAAAAAATTAAAAAAGGATATAGAATATAACTACAATGAAGAAGATAAAAACCCAGTTCAAAAAATAAAATTACTTTGTAAAGAATTACCAAAATTATAATTTCCAGATGAAAATAGAAAATTTATATATACAGTAGAAGTCGATGCTAGTGAATATAGTTAAGGAGGAGTACTTAAATATCGATATGAAGCAGAAAAAATAGAATACCATTGTATTACTACTCAGGTACGTTCAATGAGACAGAAATAAAATGGGAAATAAATAGGAAAGAATTATGTTCATTATATAAATGTTTGTTAGCATTTGAACCATATATTGTATATAACAAATTTATTGTATGAACAGATAATACACAGGTACGCTGGTGGCTAACAAAGAAAATACAAAATTCAGTTACAACGAAAGAAATTCGGAGACTAGTCTTGAATATATTGAATTTCACATTTATAATTGAAGTAATTAGTACTAACAAAAATGTTATTGCAGATTATATATCAAGACAAAGCTACACAGACTGACATAATAGAAGAAGATACTCTAGAAAAAATACTTAACACCCTAACTACGCTTTCATTGAAAGTGGACAGTATGGGTACTGAGATAGAAAAGCTAAAGACTAATGAAGATAAACTGAAGTCTATAACTAAAGACTGTGCTGTTTTACTCGATACTTTTCTTTTGAGATTTTTTGACTCTATCTTGATTCATAAAGAAGGGTATGAAAGAAAATAACACTGAGGCTCAAATGGAGTAAACAAAGGAAGACACAATATTTGAATAGCAGAATGAAATGCCTTCATCATATCAATCTTTGAAAATTCCAATACATAGAATGCAATGTGAAAATACACGATCAATATCACTTATGACATATTTTCCAACACTAACTTTCCTCGAGCATATGTGTCACCTCTTCTTCTACACTTGCTGAACATACAACTCCACCTTTGCTGTACATCCCTCACGTTGAATAACTCGTGCTTTTGTGGAGTTGGTTTTGTTCATTCTTGTGATTCTCAAAGTAATTGCCTTAATTTTCGAAGAAGACTTCAACTTGTCACTAAATATCTCAGCACTCCTCCTATTTTCTTAGATACTTTTCCTAACTATAGACGTCTGATTCAATTTTTCATGGTTAATTTGGATTTAAAGATCTGGCTAAAAATTCCTCTAGCATGTCATATCACTAGAATCAACATAAAATATACTGTATAAAGAAAACAAACAAACGACATATATTTAAACACAAAGGAAAATGGACAATTAATTTAGTTGAAATCAAAGATAAAAGGGTTTGAACATAAACGAGAAAGGGACCAAAAAAAATAGATATCAAACTACAACACTGAAATAATTCTAAAAACAAAAAAGAAAAGAAAACAAACTACAAGGCTTCTTCCTAGTAAGGAAAGGGGTGACTTCTCAATAGCTCATCCTGACGACTTATCCACTGGATTGCATAACAGGATTACTAGAACTTCCCTCAATATCAACGTTCTACATTATAATTGATTCATCTTGAATCATATTTTAACTTTCTCTTTTCAAATCTCGACAATTTTCAATACTATGACCCTATACATCAGAATGATACGCACATCATATATTAGGATTAAAATTTTTGGAATGCCGATTAAGAGTGCACCCAAGGAAAGGAGTGATTATTCCCCATTGTACCAATCTGTAAAATAAACTGTCATACAACTCTCCAATTGGTGTGAAGCTATCTCTCAACTTTTTCCTTATTTCATCGTTGACTTGGATCAAAAATCAGGCTTAGAAGGGTTTTGGTATGTTTGTGGAGTTAGAGGATGACTCTGAGGAGTTAGTGTGTTCCACTGTGGCTATGATGGGGGTTGAATATGAGGTTGTGCTTTATATACTGGATATGGAGGTGCAGGAGTAGAGTTTAATAGATTTTTGAAGTTATTATGTAGAGCTTGGGCATGAACTTGGGTTGCTACCTGAGAGTGACGACGATGGGGTCTTCTTGATCATTCCCACTGTCCAACTACAATAGAAGATGCATCTTTCTCATTCTTTGTATCCCCAACATTTCCTGAACACTTTTGAATTGATTGAGTAGTCCCTTTCAATGTTGCAAAACTCACAGTGCGACCCGTCTTAATTCCCTCTTCTATTATCTCCCCATTTTATGGACCTCAATAAATTACTTGCCTAATGAAGGTAACAAGTGTTGATAATATGTTTCATCCTGCTCATGGTCTTCTGTTATAACAAGCTTTTTGTGTTTAGGAGGAAATTCAGGCGGGTGAGTGTCACAATAAAGACCAGCCAACTTGAATGTAGGCTTGCAAGTGTAACGCTGATCACCAGTAATATTCAATATAGGATCTCTTGTAGTGTACGGAGGCACAACTTGTGGATGAACATCCAAATTAGGAGCTTCAGTTGGGGGTGGCACTGCAAAAGCATGAACAACAAGTGGAGCCGAGCATGTGGTAGTCTTGGATTGGGGAGTGAGAAAATGAACATAGGAAGTGATTGGATATTGATGCCCCGGAGTCAATGTTGATGCATGTGTCAGCATATCAACAAAAATGGAAAATTGTGAATGTGACATGGGAGGTAAGATAGAAAGATATTCCATATTATCAATGGGAACTGGAGGGGGCGGCAACCCATTAGCCCAAGATCGATGCATTTCTATCATTTGCTACTTTAATTTTTGAATCTCTTCATTATCTCCTAAATTATCATTTTCCGAACTCACTATCTGATTAGTGACAACCAACTCGATATTCTTGTTGGCCATAACTTTCTCTGTGACTTGGTGCAATATGGAGGACTAGCCAAAATGCCACAAACCAACCACCTTAAACTAACTGGATAAGAGATAGCAAATGCGTTAGAGTTTAACAATTTTTCAAAACCTCTTTTTTCCTTGAAAAGATCACCGAATCCAAGAACGGCGCCTACATATCTCACGCCCGAGAGAGGAGAATCAAGTGTGCGTAGTTCGTGAAGTCTTTCCGAAATGGACAATCAGTCTCTTTTCCTTTTCTTGAAACAAAGTGTCAAAAGAATTGATGAAAATCATTTTCCAATTTTAGGTTTAAATCTCTTTACAAAATGAAACCTATGATTACCAAAGAAAAATCTTTTGGTTTTTCAATTTTGCATTCATACGTAAATAGAACTTTAAACTATTGAAGGAAAATCTTTTTGTAATTTTCTCTTGAATATATATATGAAAAACCTACTCTAAATGAAGAGTGAATAAAATATATTGTGGATTATTGAAATAAGATCAACAAAAAATGTAACCTACAACTATTAAGAAAAATCTTTTTGCAGTTTTCTTTTTGAGGCATATGTGAAACACCTACTCTAAATAAAGAGTAAAGAAAGTCTTTTTGAATTTTTCAAATAACATCCCCGAACCAACAATACGATGCCTACGTATCTCACTCCCAAGAAAGGAGAATCAGGGGTGAATAGTTTGTCTAGATTGGACAATTAATAATTAACTGATAGACTGACCCTAACTTAAGAGACACAACCAAAGACAGACGAATAAAATCTTCTTGGGTTTTTAATTAGACACTTCAAATAAAATTGACACCAACAATTATGAAGGAAAAATCTTTGTGGCATTTTTGATATATGAAATGTACAAAACTTCTACCACCTTTTCTTCATTTTCTTTCATAAAAACTCCTAAATTTATTTTTTTGAAATTTTCGAATTATGAATGTTTGCTAAAGAAACAAATAAAAAAACATTTTGATGTTTTTTGTTTTTGGACAAATGAGTGCGAAAGATAAAGATAAAAAAATTTCGTTTTGAATTTTAAAAAACAAAGGCCATAAAGAACTCTAAAACTATGAAACTCTCTTTTTTTGATTTATTTTTCTTTTTTCATTCTTCAACACTTAATATTCTACAGACTTTACTTCTATCACATGCTTTCCCAAAATCAGTCTGTCAAAGTACAACGTTACCCTCAGAGATGCAGCATTTAGCACGTAGAGATGCCTTAGAGGTGAGTCCTTTAAAAAGGGTCAACTGGGTCCCTCTAGGTCTTAATATGATGCAAATAAGTATGTCCTAAAGGCTCACCTATGTTAGGGTTCTCTAACAAGGCTGTTTGGGGGTGCGTATGGTCGATAGTCGCGGCGAGAGCTTTCCATCCACTCCATAACACGATTGCTCCCCCTCCTAAAATAAGGGTGACTCAACTAAAGGTCATGTACAATACGTGTACTATGGGCTTGTTGCGTAAAGAATAACTTAGGTTATGCACAATATGCCAGATATAAAACGGTAACACATAAAGTAAAATTGTAAACAAAGAGCACGTAGGAACTTAACACTAATAAAATAAATATGAACAATAACACAAACAATGTCTATACACCCATAATGTTAAAAAAGCCGATACAATTCTAAAAATAAGCTCGAATTCTGAAAAAGGTACCCAGCAGAGTCGATGGAGCTGTCACACCCCTTTTTTGTCTCCAAAAAGAGATTTATTTTAAGTTTCGAAAGGGTTTTATTTTAAAAGTGACAAAAAATAAAAATTTATTTTGAAAAGGATTCATTACATTTAAAACTCAGAGTCTCCACTTGGTATAAATTGGGTGCGCCAAGTCACCCATGGATATCCTTTTTCAAAACGATTTTGACTCTAAACTGATCCACGAACAGATAATCCGTTAAAGAAATTTTGTTGATTGAGGAAAAGGTATTAGTAACCCCTCAATCCCGTGGTGTGATCACGGTCGCTTGGGGAAGCCTATCGGCTAATTTTTACATTAAGGATGTATAAACCACATAACAGACAACGACCAAGCAAACAAACACAAACCAAAATAAATCCCAAAAATATGATGTTCAGTCCAATTATAAAGCCCAAAGTAAATATCCAAAAATATAAAACCTATGCTAACCTACACTATTCCTACAGTACAATTCAAATCTTTACTCCACCCGATGTTCCAGTCCTTGAACGTATGCCATCTTCAAGTACGTGATACTTCTCAGGGCATTCCCTAGGTAAATCAATACAGGTACCTCGGGGCATTCCCCGGTCAAATAGTACAATAGATTCAACTGCCACAAAACCAAAACCATCCAACACACATATTTCAAACACTCCATCAACCCAAAAGTTCAAAACTTGCTTACCTGAGACTACTATTCGCCTACCCGAGCTCTAATTCCCCGGCCAAATAGTACAATAGATCCAAGTTCCACAAAACCAAAACCATCCAACACACATATTTCAAACACTCCATCAACCCAAAAGTTCTAAACTTGCTAACCCGAGCCTACTATTTTCCTACCCAAGCTCAATCTATCATGGCATTATCACATTCACCGATATCAATGAATAAAAATTAACTAACATTTTTTTTTTATCAATTTTTGATCCTCACCCACAAATGACCAATTTCAATAATGGAACATTCAATTATTCATATCTAAGCTTATTCAATTATCAATTCAACTTTTCAAAAATCGAAACAACATAAAATACATACACACAATAAATATTAGAACATGTCAAGCACATGAATCATTCCTACTCATGAAAGAAATTAAATTCAAGATAACAACAATTAAAATTCAAAACAAGAATAACAGATGAGATATAGAAATGGACCTCAATTATATTTTAATCCCAAGTTATTCGATTCCGCCAATGGACCAAAACCTTGACTTTTAACCCAATAATCCTGGAACCAAACTCGGTAATAGACAAATCCGGTCACTCAAACTGAGAATCGCAATAAAAGGGATCCCTTTCTCGATTCCACATCTCTCCCCAACATTCTTTATCTTTATTTCTATTTCCCTTTCTTTGTTTCTCTTCTCTCTTTGATTATCTGCCTCTCTCCATTCCTATCTATCTCGATCTTCCCCCCTATGTATGGTGTTAATCCGTGATTTTATTTGGTGAGGATAGGTGGTGTGTTATTTTCGTGAAGCTGTGCGTGAAGGTTCATCAAAGAAGAAAAAAGATAGACAGTGTTTTTCTGATTTTTTTATCCCTTCTCTGAGGTGTATCTATAGTTATCTATAGTTATAGTGTAGATATAGTCTATGTAGTTTTCTGGAAAGTTTCTATGTTTTTGAGCAAAAACTATAAGGGATAGTCTAGGTGGGATGGTTTTATTAGTGGTGAGGTGTTGATTTTTAATTGGAGGGGTAAAGGTTAGGTGTCTATTTTTTATTGAGTGAGTAGTTGGAATCTTTGAAATAAAACAAAATAAGTTAGGGTTTGTCAGTTGGATAAAAACAAAACAAAAAAAATAAATAAATAAGTAAAAGATGAGGTGGTTATTCATTTGTTCTTTTTGAAGAAAATAATAACATGGGGTCAAAGTGCATGATAACAGAGTAAGAATTATTTTCTATGGGACAAAATTACGTGTCAACAGACACATGGTGAATTCTAGAAACCCATAAATTTTAATCTGCTTTTCAGTTTTCCTTTTTCTTTTGATTTCTGATTTACTTTTTTGGACATAGGGGTACCAATCTTAAGGAATTAAATTTTGTCTTTGTCAAAATCAATCAAGAGATGCATATGTAAAACAATATAAGAATGTTTTAGGATGTGACATGGATGGTTAACATCCCCTATTTACACTGCCACTTGAGTGTTTAATTATGGAAATTAGATGTAGGACGTCCCGAGAAACTTAAGTGTACAACCTAAAGTCAATTTAGATATGGATAATCCTATTATCTGATACGGGTCAAATGGCAGCCTTAGATTTTGATGACATTATTCAAAGTTAGTAGGTGGGGCATCAAGTTTTGGTTGCATTGAGGATACAGGATCCTACATAGAGGGGCCGATTTGAGTGCACCAAAGAGAAATCCTGTGTGTGGAAGATATCTTGGAGCATTGAAGATTGAGAACTCATGGTTTTGGGCCCTTCATTAAGGGAATTTTGGTCACTTAGCCTTGTCCAAGTAACACTCCATGGCCGCCCCACCAAACTAAGGGTATTGGAGTCATTTTTCCTTCCATTATGTAATAAGGCTATAGTCTCTTTTAGGTATTTTCTCTTTAGTTTTTGAATGATGAATATGTCAAAGATTTTTTCTCACTTTGAGAGTGTAACACCCTTAGGGGTCGTTTGGTAGAGTGTATTGAAATGTTAATGCATGCATTAGTTTATTAGTAGTACTCTGTTTGGTATACCTTTTTACCCTATATAACTAATGCAAACATTATTTATACACTCTATTGTGTATTAAGGTGTGTATTACTAATACCTCAAAATCCATTGCATTAGTAATGCAATGGATCTAATGCGTGCATTAACATGCTTAAGGACCCTATTATCCCTCCAAAAAATTTCCGCATCTTTTCCAAAATATAAATTGAGGGTATTATATAAGAAAGTTCTTTTATAAATTATGTAGTTCATGTTTTTTTTAATAGATCGAACCAAACAATGCATAAGAAAAATACAAGCATAACTAATGCAACCATAACTAACACAAGCATTACTAATACAAATATTACTAATACACCATATTTTGCATAGTTCTTATACACTCTACCAAACAGCCCCTTAGTGTAGGGCTTGGAAAAGCCATTAGTACAGGGCTTGGAAGAATCTTTATTGATCTTCGCTTAGAAATGGTGATTGTAAGATGCAGTTGATTCGCTTAGTGGTCACCGTAAGATGATTGGGGTTTGTTGTTGCGAGTTTAAGGGTCTTATAATTTAATACATAGTTTTAATATTCTTTCTTCATAACTTCTTATGTCATTTCATCTATCTCTTTATCTTATTTCATTTGTGTATTTTTTTCTTATCACCTTATTCTAAGTTTATGCTTTGTTATTCTCAGTTTTGTGTATTGGGGCCAAAGTTGGTTTCTTGTTGTTATCGGCTTTTGGATTCTATTGTGGGCTTTTTAAGTATTCCATAATCGTTCCTTTATTATTTGGTATCACATAAAGGATTGATTTCATTCCTACGGAATCAATCTTGAAATTGTTAACTCAAAAAACATAAAAAAAAGGAGAAAGTAAAATTTTGTCCCATTTTTTGTGTCTAGGATGAAATTTTTATCTTATATTTAGGCGATTTCTATGTTTATTTAATTTTTTTTATTATTATCCCCTTCTTCACTAACACTAAAAGAGTTAAGATCCAAAATTTGAGCCATTTTCTAGTTGTTCTTGAACATTGATGATTGCTGTTTTTTTAGGATTGATGGCTTGAAAATTTGTTGTTGAGGATATGGGTTTGAAACGTGTTGTTGTTATTGTGGAGTTCCACGTGAGCTAAAAGAAACAAAAATCATTCAATATGGATCGCTTTTTGATTGGTTTCTATTCTTGCATGTTCTTGTTGTTCTTAGTGTATTGTTGAGCAAGAACATCAAAAAGTGAGTGGTTTGATCCAAAAAGGTGAATAAATGAGTGTGGTTTAGTGTTTTTATTTAACGACACAATCCAAAAACATCCAAAAAGGAAAGGGGACAAAAGGAATTTTAAAATTCTTGTTTACCAAAAGGGAGTAAGAGCTTATTCCAAGGCTAATAAAAGAGGAAACAGACAACAACCTTTCAAAAAGGTGTCGTGCCAAAAGGGTGCAAGGAAGTTAAACCTTTTTGAAATTAAAAAAAAGGCTCCTAGTCTTGTTGTTTCCCTCCCAAAGATAATTTTCACCAATTGAAAAATTAAAATTTGACCAATCAAAATTACACACTCCCACATCACCTATTGCCACATCACCAAACTGCCACATCATCAAACTGCCAAGTCATCAACATCCCAAAATACTTTGAAGCTCAAATTTAGATTCTAAGTTTCTTTTCTTTGTTTATTTAGTTTCATTTTGTGATTCTAGAACTAATTAACAACTAGTAATCACCTACTTAGTTGTAGATTAGTTGTTGAGTCCATTTTTCTTCCGTGCGTTCATTATTTGTGTGCTTTTCTAGTTTTGATTTGTTGAATTTTGTTTTTTCAAGTTCGTAAATTGATTTTTCTGTTTTGTGCCTTATGTCGAATAAACAAGAATCTAGTCCAATTGCTAATTAGGATTGACATCTTATTGACTAGAGGAGTATAAACAACTTTCAATATTTGCTGCTCCAATTGTGAAGATCATGAAGGTGAGTGCATACGAGTGTAGGTGATGAGCTTTTACTAATGTAATACCCACTAATAATGTTGCATTCATATTCAGATCGTTTTCCTCTTTGAAGCTCAATATAAGGTCCAAGACTTAGAAAATTTTACCTAAGTGTTCAACATTTAATCTCATTTTGGACCACCAAACTTTGGGGATTTATTTGACGACCTTCCGGACCTTTGTTTTCTAATTTTCAGATGTATTGCGATGGGGCAAGGTCGTAATACATCCCGGGTATGTTTTGTAATTTTTGGAGTAGAGTAAGGGCACGTTTGGGTGCCCAAAATAGTCTCTCAGGGAGATAAGCCCGCATCACCCAATCTAGAGCACCGCTATAAGCAAGGTGTCACTTTGGCTAGGGCGGGGACTAGGTGGGCGTCACCCTGCAACACCGGTGGGGTGCCCAGTTTTCAGCATTCCACCTCCGTATTTGTAAGGGTATTTTGGTCCTTTTCTACCCATATATAAACCCCAAAACACGTGATTAAAGCTCCTAAATACCAAAATAAACTCCTTCTGTGGAAATCCTCTCCAAAATCATCAAGAAAAAAACTAGGGTTCAATCGGGAACTTCAAGATTCAAGAAAAATTCACCGCTAACTTTCACGAATCATCAACCTAAGGTATGTGTAGTGTTCATACACCGATCCCTTTCATCCGTGGAGCTCAATAATCAATATTTAAATACTAAATAATGATTGTTTTGTGGTGCTATGATCATATTCAGGTTGGTGGTTGTTATTTGTATTATAGAGTCGTATTTTGATATATTTTCATGGAGTTTATGATCATATTAGTTCGAACCCATGAATTTCGGTGGTTTAATATGATGAAATTTATGAATGCACCTATGTCTTAAAGAGTGCATGCAAGGTGTTTGATAAAATTTCTAGAATACCAGAAACCATGTTGCCATGGCTCAATAGTATCTAAATGGCAAGCCGATGTTAACCATTATGATTCAATATGAATTCCATGCTATTGTTATGTTTATATTGTTATGGTATGAAAACTTTATGATAATGGAGTTATACAATATGTACATGATATATATGCACTCCCTACCATGCATAGGATGTTGAGAACTACATGTAGTATAATATCCCCTACTTATAATGGTATGAAATGTGAACTCTGTTGTCATTATCAAGTAAGTCATGTTGTGTCATTTTCCTTCCGTCAAGTCCTGGGGGTACTCGTACCCAAAAAATATAGTTGTGTGCCTAGAGCCATGTCATGTTTTCATGATTTTCGAAATCAAGCCATGGTTCAGTAGAATTCAGTCAGTCATGTGACTCAGGAAACCTATTTATCTCAGTCAGTTATCAGATATCAGTAGTATTTCATCAGTCAACGGAATTCAGTAAGCTCAGTCCATGTCCATTCAGTAAATCATGTTCAGTCTCTTCTGTTGGGAGTAGATGTTAGCACCGAGTGAACCCGAGGATGGGAAATCACCTGCCAGTAGAGGGTGTGATTTCTATAAGTAATCCTTACATTATAGAACTATGTAGCTAGCGTAGGTTAAGACAACATATCTTCTAGTTGAGGGTAGATAAGGTGGCCTACCTAACAGTAAACCGTTCCCACTGTTCGCATTTTCAGTACCTGCCAGAAGAGGGTTCTCAAAGCCTATCTTTACTAGTCGTGCGGTATTGACACCCTTCAAGTTAGGGAAGAGATTAGACCCTATCTTAGTTATATTGGCATACATGGGGCATGTAAATTAAACAAATACCTCCCATAGTTTCAGTCTCAATCTCAGTATAAGAACTCAAATAGTTCTTCAGACTTCAGTATACTCGGACTGGAAGATACAGTCAATTCAGTTACAGCATGGAACTAAGATAGTTTCATTAGATTCAGGACTTTCAGACATAGTCGCCCATGTTATCATAAGTCAAGTATTAGTCATGTTAGATATGAGTAAACCATGTATCAGTATACAGATCCAGCTATCATGTATTCACGATCTCAGTTGCTATGTCAGAATGTTTACACTCTCAAGCCTATATTAGTCAGTTAGTTAGCATCGCTCATGCATGTAAACCATTTTCATTTACCCTACCTCACTCATACACTCAGTAATTTCAGTTGTACTAACGTATTTATGCTATGGTACTTTCTTTTTATGTTACACCATAGGTTCAGAGACATCAGTTTCAGATTAGCAACAGCATTAGCATTTCAAAATACAGAGTTGCAGTGAGTCCTCTTTATTCGAGGACAATATGATATGACTTTATTTCTTTTCAGTTAGCTTTCAGTTTACGGAGTTAGTTTGAGACATGTTCCTTCAACTCCTTACTCAGATAGTATTTAGAGGCTTTCATATTTTAGATTCAAACTTCAGTTGTTTTGGGTATTCGTTACCCTATATGGATGTTATGATTAATCAGATACTTCATTTAATTGAATGTTATGGCCTATTGTTCATGTTTTCTGCATTTTACATTTATATTATGCAGCATACAGGAATAGATATTAGTCATGGGTTACCTTGTGATCCTTCAGGGTCATAAGTACCGTTTAGCATTCAGGTTGAGAAAATCGGGGCATTACAAACTTAGTATCAGAGTCTAAGGTTTAATAGAGTCCTAGGTAGTCTGAATGCCACATCTTGTAGAGTCATGTACTTGGGTGTGGTGCGCGCCACATTTATGTGCAATAGGTTATGAGATGTTTTAAGAAATAGTTTCCCTTCTTCCAGTATTCATGTTGTGACTGTGAGCATAATCAAAAGTTAATCTCTTAGTCTAATTCATTTCTCCTTATGATTTCAAAACATGTCTCCAAAGAGAAGAAACCAGCCAGCTCCTCAGCCCAAAGAACCTTTTGAGATCATATTTCTCATACGAAATTTAGAAACGCATTTACCACTCTTGCTCAGTTAGTAGCTACCCATAAAGAGAGGCCAATAGTTATTTTGGCCAACCCAGTGGCCACCTCAGTCGCAGCTAGGATTTGGGACTTTACCCGAATGACTAAGGTAGTGAAAACCCTCAGGAATTCATTGATTATGTCCAGAAGGTGATGGATATTATGGGGGTGACTATTGGTGAGAGTGTTGAGTTAGCCACATATAAGTTGCAAGATGTGGCTCATACTTTTTACAAGTAGTGAAAGTACGAAAGGGTATTTGGTGCAGGTCCTATAGAGTGAGAGAATTTTTTCACGGCTTTCTTAGACAAAATTTTTCCCTAAGAGCTGAGGGAGGCAAAAGTTCTAGAGTTCATCAACCTCAGGCAGGAAAATATGATGGTAAAGAGTACTTTCTATGATTTACTCAGTTAGCCAAATATGCCCTTTATATAGTTGGAGATAGTAGGTCTAAGATGTTCAAGTTTATTTCAGGGGTGAATGATAGCGTTGTAAATGAGTGTAGGTCTGCGATGCTGAACAGTGATATGACTTTAGCCAGGCTCATGACCCATGATCAGAAAATAGAGGAGCAAAAGATTAGGACTAGGGAGAGGTAGAACAAGAAAGCAAGGTCAGGCAATTTCAGATTTTTTTAACCCAAATAAGAAGGAGAAAACCGTTCCCATTTTAACCCTAAGTCATAAGTTCCAGCTCTTTCTACAACTAGTTCTATAGTTCCTAAGTTCAGAGAGGGTAACAAAGATAGAGCGCCAGGAACTAAGTCTCAGGACAGTATCAGCGATTCTCGCTCTTATCTTCGTTATTAGACTTATGGCAAAAACCAATAGGGTACTTGCATAGTAGGTTGTGATATTTGCTTTGGATGTTGCAAGCAAGCCCACAGGATTAGATATTGCCCTCAGTTGCGTCCTCAGGGCCAGCAGAACCATTCCATAGCTCAGTACGGTCGCCCAAACCAGTAGGGTGCCATTTCCAATGCTACTAGTGGGCAACGCCCAAATCGTCATTATTATCTTTAGACTTGAAAGGATTAATAAAGTTCTACTAATGTCATTACTAGTGCATTATAGATCATTTATGTTTATGTTTACACTTTGCTAGATCTAGGTTCATCCTTTTATTTTGTTACTCCTTATATAGCATCCAATTTTAGAATTAGTCCCAAAATTCAAGCAGAGCCCTTTTCAGTATCCACCCCAGTGGGTAAAACCATCATAGCTCGACGAGTATACAAGAACTGCCCGGTTATGATATATTAGAAAGTCACTTAAGTAGATCTAGTCGAGTTAGAGATGACTGATTTTGATGTCATTCTACGCATGGATTGCCTTCATTCCTGCTATGCCATAGTCTACTACAAAAATAGGATAGTTTAGTCTCAGTTCTTGTATGATCCCGTCCTAGAGTGAAAGGGTAGTACTTCATCCTTCAGGGGTCAACTTGTTTCCTACCTTCGGGCAAGGAAAATAATATCCAAGGGATGTGTTTATCATCTCTTTCATGTTAAAGACTCTTGTTTTAAACCTTCTATTCTTGAATCAGTCCCAGTGGTTAATGATTATTTAGATGTGTTTCCATAAGATCTTCTAGGCATTCCTCCTGAAAGGGGAATAGACTTTGGCATAGATCTCCTTCCAAACACTCGGCCTATTTTCATTCTTCCACATAGAATGGCACCAGAAAAACTCAAGGAACTGAAAGAATAGTTGAAGGATCTCTTAGATAAGGTATTCATTCGATCCAGCATTACCCCATGGGGCGCACCAGTGTTATTCTTGCAGAAGAAAGATGGTTCTCTCAGAATGTGTGTTAATTACCGCCAGCTCAATAAAGTCATGGTGAAGAACAGGTATCCACTTCCTAGAATAGATGACCTATTGAGCCAACTTTAGGGTGCCTGTTATTTATCCACGATAGACCTCAGATAAGGCTACCATTAGCTTAGAGTTAGAGTATGTGACATCCCTAAGACAGTTTTTTGTAGTCGTTATGGTCACTTCTAATTTCTATTCATGTCCTTTGTTCTTACCAATGCCCCAACCATTTTTATGGACTTGATGACCATGTGTTCAAGCAGTACTTGGATATATTCATCATAGCATTCATAGATGATATTTTGGTTTACTCCCACGGTGAGAAAGACCATTCAAATCATCTCATAATTATTATTCAGACTCTCAGAGATCGTCAGTTATTCACCAAATTTAGTAAGTGAAAATTTTTACCAAGCTCAGTAACATTGCTTGGTCAGAACATTTTTTGTGATGGCATTAGAGTTGATCCTCAGAAGACCAAAGCTGTTAGAAATTGGCCTCGCCCTATCTCTCCATAATATATTAGGATTTTCTTAGGCTTTGTTGCCTATTACTGACTGTTTAATGAGATATTTTCTTCTATTACATTCCCTATGTCCAGATTGACTCAGAAGAAGGTTAAGTTTCATTGATAAGATTCTTGCAAAAAGAGTTTTCAGGAGTTGAAGACTCGACTTACCTCAGCTCCAGTTCTAGCTCTTCCAGATGGTTCCAATGGGTTCGTAGTATATTGTGATGCGTCCATAGTGGGTTTAGGTTGTTTCCTCATGTAACATGGTAAGGTCATAGCCTACGCTTCTATACAGTTCAAGCCCCATGAGAAGAATTATCCTACTCAACATCTTGAGTTAGCAGCCACAGTATTTGCCTTAGAGATTTAGAGGCATTTTGTCTATGGAGTTCATGTAGATGTCTTCACACATTATAAGAGTCTTCTGTATGTCTTTTCTCAAAAAGATGTCAATCTTCGCTAGAGATAGTTCCATCAAATTTAGGACTGTCAAACACAGTCACCCATGTTATCAGAATTCCAGTATTATTCATGTTAGATATCAGTAAACCATGTATTAGTGTACAGATCTAACTATCATGTATTTCCAATCTCAGTTTCTATGTATGCATGTTTACACTCTCATGCCCATATTAGTCAATCAGTTAGCATTGCTCATACATGTAAACCCTTTGTATTTAACCTACCTCACTTGTATACTTAGTACTTTTAGTTGTACTGACGCATTTGTGCTATGGTTCTTTCTTTTTATTTTACACCACAAGTTTAGAGACACAAGTTCCAGATTAATAGTAATAGTCGTATTTCATAATACAAAGTTGCAGTGAGTTCTTTTCATTCGAGGATGATATGATTTTACTTTATTTATTTTTTCAGTTAGCTTTCAGTTTTCAGAGTTAGTTGGTAACACGTTCCTTCGACTCCTTACTCAACCAGTACTTAGGGTCTTTAAGATTTTAGATTCAGACATTAGTTGTTTTGGGTATTCGTTACCCCATATGGATGTTATGATTAATCAGCTACGTCATTCAGTTGAACCTTATTGCCTATTATTCATGTTTACTGCATTTTACATGTATATTATGCAGTGTACAGGTACAGAAGTCAGTCTTGGGTTAGCTTGTGGTCCTTTGGGGTCATAAGAACTATGTAGCATTCAGGTTTAGAAAATTGGGGTGTTACAAGTAGTTATCTTATTTGTCAATTTTGTATGTACAAGGAGGTATAAGGGGAATATATCTTGGTAGCCATGGATTATATGACTAGATTATGGGATACTATGATTGTAGCGAGGAATTTGATGGCTACAATAATGTTAAAGATTATAGGGGCTATGAAAATTGACAAGATCAAGGCACGGGTAGATTTGAAAATTATTATTTTGTGGGAGAAAATGCGGTGAATAAAGTGCCTAGTGCTTAAAGTGAATGTGGAGATGATGAAAAGCCTTGTGATGGTTCTTATGGTGATGTTGGGGCATATGAGGATTCACAAACTTTTCACTACGAACCTAGATTTGGTGTTAGGTGTAACCCTTTCATTTGCAAAGCCAAATAAGGGCTATGTGAGGGTAAACATGAGGAGTGTGAAAATTCAAATTCTTCACCTTGTAGTAGTTCTCACCAAAGCCAAATTGGTGTTAATGGTTATACTAGCTATAGTGGAGGTTGTCCTATGAGAAGAAGAGGGTATGCATCTACAAAGTCGAAGGGTACTCATGTTCCTTACAATGTTTACCTAAGAAGGATTGTTCACTTCAGAAAGGTGATCATTTGTGGGATACTGGGCTGCCTCATTGTGCTAAATTTATCAAAACTACATTGTTCCATCCATGGTTGATTATTTGGGGTTGTTTCATGAACCTTTACTTGGATGCATTTAATGTTACAAAGAGGGTTAAGGTTGCCTTTTCCCAATTTGAATATCATGACAAGGTGTGGTGCGATATTTTTCTCTTGAAATGCAGTCATGTATGTTTGGGTGCTGATTGGTTTGCACAATATAAAGTTCCAAATGTGCAAAATTAGCCTAATGTGGTAAAAAACCGATGGGAACATCATCTCATGATAAGCATTCTGTCCAAGGCGCAAAGTGAAGTGCTCGGCTACTCTAATCAGAATTATTATGAGTGACAAAAGATTGAGGGGAGTAAGGGAGTACAAGGTGGTAATCCTATAGTGGAAAAAGAAGAGGTTGTGTGGAGAAAAGTTATTGGATTGCCACCAAACCATGCTAACTTTATTTAACCTTCTATTTCTAAGGACATTTGTGTAGGTACCAATATTGCAAGTGAAGTAAAGCAATGCCGAAGAGGATTTGCTGCCCACGCTTTTGGAGGACCTTTACACTATGAAAAAGGAGAATCTACTCAAGAACCTCAAGGTAAAATAGATAACTCTTACAATTTTGTCCGTGTGAATGATAATTGTATGGCTAGTAGCCCATTGAGTGTGAGTAGTAGCTTACTTACTTGTGAGTCTAATGATTATTTACCTCTTGTTTATGATATACATAATATAGGTGTGGAAACAATAGTTTATCCTATTGATGACCAAATTAACTCTTCTTGAAAGATCAGTTTTTGTACACTTTGTGTTGAAGCCTATATATGTTGAATAGAAATACATCATCTTATGTAATTGGTATTGATCAATGTATTTGAGAAAATTGTTCACCACTTGAGTATGTGTGTGATTTGATTAAAAGAACTCAAGTGAGTAAATTACTTGAGAATGTTGGTCAACAAAATGGGAGTAAACCCGAGTGCTATTCTTGGGATAATCTCATACTTAAAACCTCTTCGAAACATGATATTGATCTTTTAGAGAGTGAAGAACTTTTTTGTTCCAAATCTTCCCGTGAGATAGATTATGCTATCTTTAGGTATAATGTCTTGTTTGAAGATAATATACACACTCCTAAGGAACCTAGTAGAGAAAATGATGGTATTGATTTTGTTGAAGTCTATAACCGATATTCTAATCAACTATGGTGTAACAACATTCCTCCTAAATATGAAAATCTCTTTTTGAAAGATGAGAGTACTTTTAAGGGTAAGGAATGTATAGTCCTTCTTGAGAATCAAAGGGAAAAGGTTTTATTTACTCCTTGGGGTAATGTTTCTAAATGCGCATCCTTGCTTGATACACTTGTGTTTGAGTTACGTGAATATCAACTTGTGGATGACAAGTTGTGTATTTGTTTGCAAGAATGAAAGTGTATGTGCTTAATTAAGTTGTATTCATCCGTGTATGTATCTACACTTGATTCCTTCCTATACTACCTCTTTGACTATTATAACATCCATACTCGTTTTGGATTTGTGTTATGTAGAGGTAGGAAATTTGTTGGTAAGTCTACTTGTGTGAGTAATAGTGCTATATATATATCTTGTGGACTTTAGAACCAATTGAATCACAAACCTTGGTGTAGTCTGTTAAATATATAAAAAGGCAATTGTGTCTTGGGGTTTATAAGATCCTAATTCTTCCTTTTGGATCGAGTGATGCCATTAAGACCCTTGTAGCTTCCTTATCTTTTAGTTATTACCATAACCAAATCCTTTATGCATTTTCATTGAGCATTTAATATTTTATTCAAAGGATCCTTTGCTATATTATAAATATGTACAACCTTGGTATGTTGAGATGATTTTTCGTTTTTACCCTAACCCTTATGCACTGAAGAGTTTGTATGCATTTGTCCTTCTTCAATTTTGAAAGGTTTGGATTCGAGGTCAAATCATTTTCAAGAAGGGCAGGATGATATGGGACAAATATCCGACTTAGCTTTTGATGACATCATTTAAAGTCAGTACGTGTGACATTAAGCTTTGGTCACATTGAGAACATATTATCCAACATAGAGGGGCCGATTTGAGCACACCAAAGAGCAATCCTGCATGTAGAAGATTGCTTGGAGCATTAAAGATTAAGGATTCATGGTTTTCGTCCCTTTATTAAGGGCATTTTGGTCACTTATCCTTGTCCAAGTTCCAGTCCATCGTCGCCCCACCTCACTAAGGATATTGGAGTCATTTTTCCTTCCATTATGTAATAAGGCTATATAGCCTCTTATGTGTCTTTTCTCTTTCGATTTTGAATGATGAGTATGTGAAAGACTTCTTCTCTCTTCTGTTGGTTGGAATGGCAAAGCTAGCTCACGAAAACAAATAATTGAAGCACTGTGGATGCGTTGGATTTTAACTAAACAACAACCAACAACAACAACAACAACAACAACAACAACGTGGATGATGTAATCCCACAAGTAGGTGTAGGAGGATAGACTGTACGTAGACCTTACCCCTACCTCATAAGATAAAGATGTGTTTTCAGGTAGATATTTTGCTTCAGTAAAACATATTAATACAGTGATTTAAACAAAATGGAAAGCAGTTACGTTCTTAATACAAAACTTCCTTTGGCGTGCTAACAACAAAAGAGCATACTGGATTTGGGGTAGAGAGATTATACCAAGATCTTAAACCTACCTCGTGGGAGTGGAGGGATTTTTTCTTAGAGGCCCTTGTTTACTTAGGCATGAAAAGGCATTACAAATTAGGTTCAAATCATTTTTATGTGTTGGTTATTTCTAGAAGTTAGTGTTACAAGTAGATTTTGTGAAACGACATCAGTTACTCAAATATGGAATTATTTAATTTAGTTCCATATAAATTGAATATTTTCATTTATTGGGACATATATATACTGAGCAATGAAGAAATTGAAGAATCTACTTGTAACATTAACATTTAAAAATAGCCACCACATAAAAATAATTTGGATCTAAGTTTTAATGCCATTGCAATCCTAAGTAACAATGGGCTTCTCTGAAATAACCTTTCTAGCTCCGCGAGGTAGATTAAGTTCTGCGTAGAATCTATCATCCCAAATCTAGTATATTGTTTGGTTTTTTCCATGCCTAAGGAAGTTTAGTATTTAGAAAATAATTACTTTCCTTTTCGTTTAAACTACTGCATTAAAATATTTTACTCAAGCCGAATGTCTATCTAAAACATCTCTATCTTTATGAGGCAGTGGTAAAGTGTGCGTACACTCTACCCTTTTGCGCCCCACTTTATGGGATTACATTGGCTATATTATTGTTGTTGTTGGTATGGGTTTTGTTAAAAACCACCACATAGTTCTACAACATGCCCTACAATGCATCAATTTTTTACAAAATTTTTTCAACCCACCCCGTATTATTTTCCCACCATTTGTCAACCTATATTGTATGTATGTTAACTTAAATTTATTGTAACACCCTGTATTTTTGATCTAGAGATCAAACCTTTGGCTGTACGTGTGTAAGGTCTAATCCCATTATTTATATTTAAATTCATGCTAAAAGCTTAGAAATCATGATTATTTGGAAAGGGTTTGAATTTTACTATTACTAGCATGTTTTAGAAGCCTTGATTAATATTATTTTGGTCTTTAGGCCTTCCCCTAAGTGAGTTGAAATCTTACATATATACATGTATGTGTTTTAAGTTGATATTTTAATTGAGAGCATGACTCACATGAAAACCCTCTCTTGATATGATGTATCTTATTTTTCATATGATATGGATTGTATTGAAATTCATCTTGAAAACCATGATACGGAATATATTAATTTATACTATGACCTGAATATGATTTTGGAATCAAAAGAGAGGGTTGTGCATGTTGTTAAATTTTTAAAATTCATATAATGAAAGAGTTTCATAATTTTTCCAGAAGCACATGACCCCAATATGTTTGAAGAATTCTTTCATAGTCTTGAATTATGTTCCGGATCATGAAATCTCTTATACTATTTGCATGTTTGGGTGGTCTGGAATGAGTTTTAATGAAGTAATCATGCATGATACATTATGGCTCGAAAATAGGACTTGCAAGTCTTGGTGTGATAAAACCATCTCCGATAATGCTATGGTAATTCAAAACAAAATAGAATGCATATCTGAAATTAGATATTCTAATTTTGAAATAATAATGATGCATGTTTTTAATTTTGTCTATACGGGTATATTATTGTGCGCTGGTGACAGTCCTGTGACGTAGTAGATTTAGAGATTCCAACCTTTGCGGCAAACTTGGGTTGGAGGCTTCCCCGCTGATTCAGTGGTGGTTTCCATATGGCCCATGGAATATCAGAAATTTCATTGACAAAAAAGTTTTATGATTATCAAAAATGCCTGTGTTTTGAAATGATATCTTTCATGATGATTATGATAAACTCTCAACTATTTTATTTATATACAAGCATTATTTTGGATTTCTTTGCGTACCAGTACATTTGTATTGACCTCCTTTCTTCTCAAGGTCTAAAGCCCAGTTCCGAGGTTCTGCTAGGCCGTAGAGTTTTCATACAACAATGATATGTGCAGTTGGTGAGCCTTATTTATTCAAAAAGTCCTATGTCTTTTAGACTATATTATTTATTTTGTTTTAGGGGCACTAGGGTCCTTTTCCCAATATCTGACAGTTGTCATTTTCAGATGTAATAGAAATTTCGTAGACTGGTTCAGATGTTGTGTAGTTGATATTGGATTTCATTTTCATAGTTTAATAGAACTCAGAGTATGACCATGTTTCCGTAATGATTTACAATTCTGCATCTTCTATTATAATTTATGATTATTATGCTTGATTACCAGATAGAGAAGGGCGTCCGGTCCTTCATGCTTCGGGATGCTCGTCATAGCGCGGGCCTCGGTTCAGGTCGTGACAATATTATTTTGTTGAACTAAGTGATTTGACCATGATACCATTGTTATTGCTTACTTCCACATTTTGTAAAGTATATCAATATTATGTATGGTTGCTAGAAAGAAAGCGGCGCCCGGGCCTTTATGGTTCAGGATACTTGTTATGGCCTGGTCCTTAGTTCGGGTCGTGAAAAACTTGGTATCAAAGCATGGTTCATGGTCCTAGGGTGTCTGCAAAATCGTGTCTAATAGAGTCTTGCTTACGGGTTTGTATTGCACCATACTTGTAATTAGGAGGCTACCATACATTTTGGAGTTGTTTCCCATTCTATCATACTCTAGTTCGTTCTATAGAGTTGTCCATAAGAGAGTTATCCAAGTTAATTCCTTGTTTTGGTTTCATTGGTCATGCCTCATTGTTAAGGAGATACAAGTCTAATAGTCTAGCTCCCCCATTGACGTGGTTCTCTCTATTTGAGTTATCCATAAAGGTATGAATTTGCATAAGGAGTTGAGAGGAGTCTATCAGAGCTTTAAAGTCTATTTATTCAAGCATATACCCCAATTTATATCAGTCGTACGGTTGATCCTGAGGTATGGAGTGTATTTAGTCTCCTTTAGTAAAATTCTTGTTGGGTATGTGATGTTCAAGGATAATAATGTGTAGAAGAATGTTAAAACTTTATTTCCACCCAAGTTGTAGTGTATGTTAAAGTCTCATGACCTATTGGTTGTGAGATGGTCTAGAAGTTGGTGACATGAACTCACAGTGTTAGCAGTCAGAGTGAGGGTGACATTTGTGTAAATAAATAGTTTTAGTTATATAATCGTGGATTGAGGAGTGGTTTACCATTTTATAGTGTTAGACTAATGTGCTTTAATAATAGACTATGTGCAGCAATATTTGTTGATTGTATGGTGGTGTGTGAAGGAAGATACAGGATATGATTATTATTTATTCTGAAAAGGGAAGGATCATAGAATGGATGGTTATGGTGGTTGTAGAAATCATTTATAGGCTGTCAATGAAAAGGGGTAGATTAGTTAATAAGTTGTGAGTAGAGACTCGTTACTAATTATTGAGTTTTGAAGATCATTGTGATGTTCGATTTGGTAAGTTAGTATGATATGAGAAATTAGTATATGTTAATAAGACTGAAATGGCTAATATTGCAAGGTGAAGAACGACTAAACCAATCTTGTGACTTTACCCCTTTCATGGTCTTTTCATTAGTAGTGGATTTTGATTTGTAATACTGAGGTTATTAAGGGGTTGTGTATCACGACCCGAGTCGGGACCCTAGCCATAACAAGCATCTCAAACCACGAAGGCCCGGATGCCCTTCTCTGCCTGGTAACCATACACAAATTCATGCAATAAAGAAAAGATGTGTAAAATAAATCATGACGGAACCATGGTTATACTCTGATTTCAATTTCACAATTAAAAAAAATCCAACAACATCTAGACAATAGCAAATCAGTCTGTGAAATCTCTACTACATATGAAAATAACAACTGTCTAAAATAGAGATAAGACCCCGAGTGGACCTATACCAAAAATTAATGACAAATTCTGTAAGACATAAGACTTCCATAATAAAGAAGGGTCACCTTTGCTCACTTTACTTCTGTATGAAAATCCTACAGCTTAACAGGACCTCTAGACTGAACCTCAGACCCTGAATGGTAGGGGGGCAATACAATTGCACTAGTACGCAAAGAAAATCCAAAATAATTATCTTTATTCAACATAGGTGAGAGCAGTTCAAATATAATTCATAAATATATCATAAGATATGAAAACACATGGGCATTTTAAAAGAGTCTGAACAATCATTCGAACACTGTGTCATATTCTATATCTTACTTTTGCACTGGGTATTATACCTTACAATTCTACAATTACACAGGCTATATAGAATCTGTTCTTAACTCGACAGCCAAGCCCCCAACCCGTGTTTGATGCAAGGGTCTGAGTCTTTGTTTCTCCACATCGCCATAGGGCCATCGCCAGGGTACAATTTCCCTTTCAGGTGTCAGAAACCCATTTTGGGCAATGATTCGAGTGACTCATGCCTTCTTCGGGTAACCACCTAACCCTCTTTAGGCCGATTTTTAACTCTTTAAAACAAGTATTCTCTGAAATTAAACTGTGAAAACTCTAGCTCTATTATGAAATACATTTATATGTTATCATCATACCATTGACTTGCAAGTCGCATCTCTAAGCCAATAATAGCATTTTTATAATATCTTCTTTCAAAACATAAGGTTTGGGACCACCATATCAATAAATCAATTGAAATAACTCTTTCTTTAAACTCATGTAAACACAAGCAAGATACTCTCTATTTTCTTCAACATTTTAATAAGGCCATCCTGTCAAATTACTCAATCATATGAAATTATTTCACTTTGAATCAAGGATATAGTTATATCGAGAAAACTCCCTCTTACCAACTCTAAATCATGTTCAAAAAATATAATATTATGATAACAACTTTCAAACCATTAAACATGCATTTCAGATCAGTCCTGATATGATCATAAACTTCAATTAATCACAAGAGAAGGGATTCATTATTTAATCTTTAAAACCCAATTTCATACATATACATATGGTTAAAAGGGGAAAGGCCTCAAGGCCAAAAACAATAATAGCATTGAAACATTCAGAATGCATAATTTAAGACATACCTTTCAAAACCCCTTTATAATTTCATGCTTGCTAAAATTTAGATCATATTAAAGTTTTCAACAGGACCATGTAATTTTAGGACAAACCCCTCATACCTTAGTTAGGAAAAATTCATGAAGAAATTTTGAAAACATTTGACCTTTAGGCTTGACTGTCCAAACACTAGTTGTTTTCTCCCCTTGTGGTTTTGAATGATGAATTTTGGAATCTTCATAGAGTTAGAACTCTATTAATAAGCCTAAATTCGTTTAAGGATGATTTGGGACGGTTTTGGAATGTGAAAAGACTTGGTTGCCCTTAAAATGACTTAAAAACAATATTTTTACGCCCTTGGGCCATAGGGCATGCGATGTAATTTCTATGGCCTAGTCTAGGCAATGCCAAGCATTGTTTATCACCCGAAATAGATTGGGCGTCGCATTGACCATCACCTAAAATGGGTTGGGCGACGCATTACCCATGGCACAACAATTCAAGTAGCCTTTGGTGATTTGCTAGGCGACGCACTCCACTTTACAAAGTCATAACTTATCGCTCGGGTATTGGATTTAGTAGAAATTGATATCTTTGGAAAGTTATTTCGAGAACCTTTCATTTGATATATAGTAGACACTCTAATTCGTTATATACAATAACTTATTTTCTAATGAAATTCCCCCAACTTTTGACACACACTAAAATAAAAACAATAGGAAAGCTTCCAATTCGTCCTTGTGTTAAGGGACCTCTATGATCTTAATTCATGCTCAACTAGATTTACACACTACATGATTGATCAACACACTATATTTGCATCAGATTTATGGATTTTGTATCCTTTACGCGAATAAAATAATGTTTCACATTCTAGCCCAAAATATAGGGCGTTACATTATCTCCCCTTTGGGATCATTAGTCCACGAATGATGTATAAGGACTTCTGGAAGATCTAAAAGTGTAGAAAAAAGAACGTAATATTGATTCTAACATTTTTCCTCAACAAAAAATATGCAAAGGAATCACACAATCTTTATGATAACCCCTTGGGAAATGGGTAAGCAGGAAACTCGAGATAGTGAAACTTGACATCGACATGAATCTTGGCATGCGTTTTATGGCACATGATCTAAACATTGTAAGACATAACTTTTCGTAAGAGTCCTCGGCCTGATTAAGATTGGTACGAGAGATAAGATAAGCTTCTCGCGGAACATATGAATATTAGCATTCTCCATCTTACAAGCTACAACGAAAAGACTTAAACTTAGCAACATTACTTGTCTATACCCAAACATAAATCAACATACTTCATCATTTCCATCTTAGAATTCTTCAGTAACACATCTAACCACAAGAGTTCGTGTCCCGTCGTATAATACTTCTATGTTGAAGCCTAACTCGGAGGAAAGAGGTGTTCATTTAATCTACGGGACCCTGTACTCTACATCACTTTAAGAAATCATCTCACCTCGTCACTATAACCCAACAAACTCAAGTCTTAATTCAAAGAATACTAACCGCGTGGCACATTAGTTTGTGTTTTCATCAATCACAAAATTTCATCCTATTGCTAACACACCCCACTTTATGGACATCTCCACTAAGTCCAGCAAATTCAATCATTTTCACCAAGATTCTAGCCATATAATTCCCTCCTAACTATTTCACGTATAGAATATTCATCTCCTTCCTTCCCCTACTTTTCTAACATTCGCTCAAGAAATAACATCGATATTTTCACCAACAATGACATCTATTCCCCCACCAAAAACATTTCTAGGTTTTCACAAGCACCGCCATACTATCATATAGAGGGTCATTAAAGGACCCGAGCAAGAGCATCATGAAAGGGAGTAACACTATTTGGTTATAACATATACTTATTGCCATGCTCAAGGTGGGACATGAGTTGAAGATGCGGTACAATCACAATGTGTTTCATATAAAAAGTGTTTGGATTACAATCGGAGAGTTGTTCCATCATAAAATCAACATAACATGAGATCTTAGAACAACCACTGTGGTAAACATGAGATCTTACATCATGATTCTTATAACGTGAGTGTGGAATTCATAAAGTCAACAATTTAGGCAAGGACTACTACTCGAAGCTATCGCTTCTCATTTTCAAAACAAAAACAGTTATGAGTTTGCACAACTTTAGCATTTTGGATAATCCCGACTTAAAATGAATCGTTAACATACGAAAACATAGTTCCTTAGAACCAATCATGATTTTGGGATACAGATTTGCTATTCATGAGCAACATAACATAGAGTTAGCATACTTAGAATACTAGATCATCAAAGGACATTATTTCTTCTAGTTTGGAAGTCGGGACATGTCATGCATTACATAGAGTGATAAAACTTTAAACATAGGTAGGACTTGGATACATAACGTAAGACATTAGCAGAGTGAATTCGTAGACTTAGTAGGAGGAATTTCTTGAATTGTAATAGATTTATCATGAATCTTACTTTAAACTTGACACCACAAGAAAATTTGAGAACTTCTTTAACTAATTATCTCCCCCTTAGACCAAAGTCATAATCCTAGACTTGCAGAAATAACCTCTCATTAAATATATATCCACAACTATCAACACAAGAGATATACCACCATATACATTACCGCTAATCTCTCTCGGATAAACAATACTCTGTAGCTTTTGTTTTCCGAAAATACTACTCTTACTTTTGCTAGCCTATACATTAATCACCCTACAACCCATACTTACGTAAACGAGATGCGCCAACAATTCGAGAAACATGGAGACTAGTTGAAGTACTAAGCCTCCCGATATCCACACACTTATTCACTAACAGGTACCAAAATACACATGAACACAAACTCCCCTTCATAGATTTTTTTACAACGACATTAAATTCATTCTTATTGTAGAACATTCCCTTTAGGTGCACGAATACTAACATCCTCAAAACTCCTAATTCATCTATTTATGGCTAATGTTATTAGAGTCATAGACAACCACGCTTCTAGGCACACAACACTTCATCTTCAATACCTTAGAATACTTAGCATTACACCTCTAATCACATATCTTGCACCTTAAAAAAAATTGTAAAACTATACCAAAGGCACATACTGCCCACTCATATTATCTCAATTCAACTATAAATAACGCTACACAACAACTCCTCGAACTTCAGCATACCATAATTTTAGGAACACAAACTAGGTATGCAAAACACATATACACATAAATGCTAAACTTTCCCATTTAAAGTTTACTTAAAAGGCATTGCTTTCCAAGAGTGATACTCTTAATTTTTTTTTTGCTGTCCTTTATCATCATCAACTTAAAACTTGCAGTCGCATGAGCATATACAACCTCACTCCTTATCATATAAAAGTCCACTCTCCACTGCTTAACCTTCTAACATTAGACCATTAATCTCATAACTTATATCATAAAATCTTTCCTTACTCCATACTACAAGGCCGTGAACTTATATTTTATATTTACGTCCTTATAAAATTAATGACTCACCCACAATTCATCATTTTAACACTGGTCCTCATATACAGATATACCTTGTAATTACCACTTAAATCTTTCATAAATTATCAAACTAGGTTGTTTGACACACTTCTAATTAATTCCAACAAAACAAGAATTATTAACCTTACGCTACTACTCTTACCACCACATTTAACATGTAAAGTTCAAGCCTATAGTCTAGCAACAATCACATACCACCGATGAAGCATGCAACATATTATACTAATCCATTAAATTGGGAAATCAAGACAAAATAATCATTTCAATTAACTACTACCTCCAATCGCAAGCCCTCCAAGACATCACTATTATATCAGAAAATCCACAACATACCTTCTCACATGAAGTACCAATTTATGCCTACCAAAATAAAGAAAATCAAAAGGGGGGTAAAGTCATAATAGGGATATTAGATTTTAATCATATAATATGACTTAACTCGATCTTATATACCTATTCTACTTTATCACCTCATACTTACTTGCCCAAGCATATATTTAGACTACCTTCAAATTCCATATACAACAATGAATCTGCAATTATAACTTATTGGCTAATCTAAGAATTTCCATTGACATCCTATAAGATGTTTCTATAACTACCATGATGATCTACAACCAAACATTTTCTCAATCGAATATCTTACAATCCATAAAAGTTACTTCCACAATAGTCTACCACTATAAAATGGAAAATAATCCCTCAATCAATGGTTTTACAACAACAAAATATTTATATACACAAAAGTCACGCTCACTTTGACTTCTAACCTTGTGACTTCATATTACCAATATCTTGGTCCAATTTCATTACCAATGGGTCATGATACTTTAACATATACTGCTACTCGGGTGGAAATATAGTTCAAACATTCTACTAGATATCATTCCTGTTATGCATGATATCTACAATAAGAATCTTTAAACAGAGTTAATACACTTCAAACCTCAGTCTCAAATGCATGATTAATGTAGATAAAGGTATAAGATTTAATCAATACACATTATAGCACTCATGGACTACCCTCAATTCCTTGTGTAATTTCATAATCTTTCATGACTCAATCAAAAAGGACCACAACATTTAGATTGTAGACTCCTGCACTTGAATCACCTCAACAATGAGACATATATGAGAACATTAGAGTAAGATATGGGATAACTTTACTTTCATATGGGTGACACCATAGCATGAATTAGAGTATGAAAGAGGATCATTCTAAATTTATAGCATGAACTAGAACATGAATAAAGTGAGATAGTCCTAAACTTATTGTAGCCTCCTTCTTATAAGTGTGGTGCGCTATACAACCATAAATAAGACTCTGCCCGATGTGATTTCACAGACACCCTGGGACTATGAACTATGCTTTAATACCATGTTTGTTATGACCCGAGCCGGGGCCCTAGCCATAATGATCCTCCCAAACCATGAAGGCCTAGACGCCCTTCTCTGTCTGGTAATCATGCACAACATTCATGCAATAAACAAAAGATGCAGAAAATAAATTAAGACAGAACCATGGTCGTACTCTGAGTTTAATTTGAAAATAAATAAGGAAATCCAAAAACATCTAGAAAAAATCTAAATAAGTTTTCAAAATCTCTTTACTACATACAAAAATAATAGCTGTCTGAAACTAGGACAAGTCCTATTGTGGACCTAACCAAAAAATAAATAACAAAGTCTGAAAGACATAGGCCTTCCGGAATAAATAAGTCTTACCACTACGGCTTAGCAGGACCTCATGATTATGTCTCAGACCCTAAAAGGTAGGGGGTCAATAGAATACAATTGTACTGGTACGCAGAGCAAATCCAAAATAAAAAACTTTATTCAACATATGTGTGAGAATTTCGAAAATAGTTGATAAATCTAACATATGATATGAAAAAAATGGTCATTTTAAAAGACCACAATTAAAAAAATGGTCATTTTAAAAGATCTGAAGTTTGTGTCATACTCTTTATCTTACTTTTGCGCTAGGTGGTATACCCTTCAATACTACAATTACATGGGTTATATGGAATATTTCCTTAACTTGTATCCAAATCCCCAACCCAATTTTTCCGTAAAGATTAGAGTCTCTATTTTTGTAGTATGTCACAGGGCCATCGCCATTATATAATTTTATTTTCGGGTGTCATAAACCCATGTCGGCAAATCATGGTTTTGGGCAATGAGTCGATTGACTCATACCTTCTTCGGGTATTCACCTAACCCTCTTTAAGCCCATTTTTAACTCTTTAAAACTTGTATTCTCTGAAATTAAATTCTGAAAACTCTAGCTCTATTATGGCATGTATTTATATGGTATCGTTATACCATTGATTGGCAAGTCGCATATTTTAGCCATCAATAGCATTTTTATAATTTCTTATTTCAAAACATAAGGTTTGGGACCACCATATCAATAAATTAATTCAAAGAACTCTTTCTTTAAAATCATGTAAACACATGGAAGAAAATCTCTATTTTCTTTAACATTTCAATGACATAAAATGGTCCTACCAAATTACTCAACCATATGAAATTCTTTCTATTTAAATCAAGGATATAGTTTTATCAAGAAAACACCCTCTCATCATTGCTAAATCATGTTCAAATTCTATGATATTATGATAACCACTTTAAAACCATACAATGTGCATTTCAAATCATTTCCAAAAAAATCATAAAATTCGATTCATCACAAGAGAGGGGCTTCATAATTTATGCTCTCAATCGAATCTTCAAAATGTAATTTCATGCATATACCTATGAATATAAATTATTTTAATGTGAATGGCCTCAAGACCAAAATAATTATAGCATTAAAATATTCAAGATGAATAATTTAAAACATAGATTCCAAAACCCCTTTATAAATTAATGCTTGATAAACTCTAGATCATGTACAAGTATTTCAATAATTCCATGTAGTTTTAAGATAAACCCCACGTACCTTAGTTGCGAAGAATTCATGAAGAAATTTCAAAAAGATTTGAACTTAAGGCTTGAATTTCCAAACCGTAGTTATTTTCTCCCCTTGTGTTCTTGAAAGATGAATTTTGGAATCTTCAAGAAGTTAGAATGCTATTAATAAACCTAAATTCATTTAAGGAAGATTAGGGATGGTTTTGGGATGTTAAATAACTTTGTTACCCTTGAAATGACTTAAAAATGACATTTTTATGCCCTTGGGCCATAGGGCATAGGACGCATTACCTATGGCCTAATCTAAGAAATGATATACATTTTTTATCACCCAAAAAAGGCTAGGAGTCGCATTACCCACTGGCCGAAATGGGTTGGGAGACGCATTACCCATGGCACAACAATTCTAGTAGCCTTAGGCAATTTGCTAGGCGATGCACTAGACTTTTCAAAGTCATAATTTCTTTCAGGTATCTGATTTAGCCAAAATTAATATCATTGGAAATTTTTTTCGAAGACCTTTCATTTGTTGTATAGTAGACACTCTAATTATTTATATACTAGAAGTTATGGTCGATTGAAGTTGACCAATGTTTTGATGCTCGCTAAAATTAATATGATAAGAAAACTTCCAACTCGTCCTTGGGTTAAGGGACTTCTATGATCTCAATTAATGCTCAAATAGATTCCCAAACTACATGATTGATCAACAAACTATATTTGCATTGGATTTATAGCTTTTGGAACCTTTACACGAAGAAAATGGCAGTTTACGTCCTAGCCCAAAATGCGAGGTGTTACATTGGGATTGTAGGTAGTAGCTAAGTTAAGTGAAATATTTGGTTTGATTTCCCAATTTGATGGGCTAGTATAGTATGTGGCACTATTTACTGGTGGTATATAATTGAGGATAGACAACAAGCTTACACTTTCGATGTGGAGTTTAGGTGTGAATTTTATTGGTGAGAATAATAGCGTATGATTAATGATGCATCTTTTGTGGAGTAAATAGAAGGCTTGATGTGATGTGTGAAATGTCCTAGGTTAATGATTTATAAAAATTTTAAGTGGTAATCATGAGGTATATGTGTACATGAGGACTAGTGTTAAAACGGGGAATTGTGGTTGAACCATTGAGTGGATAAAAACATAAGTATATGGGAATAAGTTGAACCTCTGGAAGCAGGTTGCAAAATAAAATTTTATGTGTATAAGTGTTTTGTCTAACTAGATTTAATTTTTGACTCTTGTAGTATGGAGAATTCTGTGATGATATTGTATGGTGATCTTTAGAGTTGAATAAAGGAAAAATAGGTAGGCAATATGCACCCTTGGTATAGTCTTTCAGATTTTTTTAAGTTGTAGGTTATGTGATTAAAGGTGTAATAATAGTATTCTAAGGAATTGAAGATGGAGTGTCA
Source organism: Capsicum baccatum var. pendulum (assembly GCA_030864225.1). Taxonomy (NCBI): domain Eukaryota; kingdom Viridiplantae; phylum Streptophyta; class Magnoliopsida; order Solanales; family Solanaceae; genus Capsicum; species Capsicum baccatum. The sequence goes on along the minus strand of CM061552.1, from coordinate 19,939,707 downwards.
AGGATTTATAAGCGTGGGTGTCTATACAAATGAAAATATTAGTCGTTGGTTAATGACTTTGGGAGTTAGAAGTGATTACGATCAGTGTCCCTAAAAGGGATGTCCTAGAAAAGAATTTAGTGTCTTTGTATGACAGACTAATGAGAGGAGTTGATGTTTATGTATATACTTGTAACACCCCATAAAATCCTTCATGCGTTATATCCTAGTGTATGCTTGTTAAGTTACGAGCTTGAAAAAAATTTCAAAGTGTAGAAGGGGACTTAGAGTAATTTTAATATTTCAATCCCTAGGAATTTAATTTCTACCTTCCTGACACCGATTTTAAATTTTCTTATTGTGTTGCGATGGGCCAATGTTGTAGTACGTCTCGGGTGATTTTCAAAAATTTTAGAAGAGCTTAAGGGCAAGTTTGAGTTGACAAAATAGTGAGCCGGGGAAATTAACCCGCGACATATTGCTGATTGCCTCACTTGGGAGTGAGCAAGGCAATAGGCGAGAAGTGAGCAAGGCGATCAGTGAGGTGACACCCTGGCTATCACTGTGCTCAACCCTATGCGACACCTTGGGTAACGCCCTAGGAAAATTTCAGCCTATGTCCCAGAATTTTATGGGTGTTTTGTGTATTTTCCAACCCCTTATAAACTTAAACACGGAATTAAGCTCCCAAATACCCATATCATTGATATTTTCCCCCAAAATCACCAAGAAAACTCCCAAGGGTTTCAAACTAAAAACAAAAATAACTCAAGATTTAACCATGGGTTTTCAAAAGTGATTAAAGATTTCCAATCCCCAATCTGTAAGCTTCGAGAATTACCTATTATTTTCTGAGATTAAAGTACGCGGGATTTTCCTAAAAATATCATGTGTATAGAAATCATGTTTTAAGAAAAGGATTTTGGACTTATGAATAAATTTATGTTTTAGAAGTATTGATGATATTGTTTTGGCCTTTAGGCCTTCCCCCAAATTGATTTGAAATTGTATATATATGTAAGCTTGTGTCTTAATGTTGATGATTGTATTGAGAGCATGACTCATTAAAAATCCCTCTGTTGTGGTGATTTTTATTTACTTATGATATAATATAAAATCGTTTGAATGCATCTTGAAAATCATGTTATGAAATATCTTGACTAATTTTATATTTGGATTATGATTTTGATTTCAAAAGAGAGGGTTATGCATGTTGATAAATGTTTAAAATACTTATAATGAAAGAGTGCATGGTTTTGCCAAAAGTACATGAGCACCACATGTTTGAAGTATTCTTGAATTTGAATACTATTGAATTGTGTTTTCAGAACATGAAATCTTTTATATATTTGGCATGTTTGGGTGATCTGAACTATTTTTTAATGAAAGAATTATACATGATTCATTATGGCTTAGAAATAGGACTTTTCACAAATTCAGATTATGCCATGATAATTCATAATAGAATGGAATGCATGTTTGAAATCTGACTTTTCAAATGTTGAAACTAGAAAAATGCATGATTGAGAAAAGGATAAAATTGTCCACAAAGAGAGCTTAGGTGGTTCCCTGAAGAAGCCATGGGCTCAGACAACTCATTTCCTAAAACCCTGTTTTACTGATCCGATTTTATAATATTACACTAGCCTAGAGCCTTGTGCCGTATGAAACTCAAACACTTCAACTCTTGCGGGACACTCGGGTTGGGGGCTTCCCCACTGAGTCAATGGTGGATTCCATATAGCCCGTGGAATATCAGAATTGTAGGAGAGTGCTAGCTAACTCAGAAGTAATACAATGATTATACATTGCATTGACAAGAATGAGTTATGATTTTAAAAAAGTGCCCATGTGTTTTAGAACTATTTCATGCAAAATATTTTGACAAATTCCTCACCAACTATTTTATTTATAAAAAGCCTTTCGTTTCCATTTCTTTGCATACCAGTACATCTGTATTGACCCCCTCCAGGTTCTTAGGCTCAGTCTAGTGTTCCAGAAAAGTAGTAAATTTTTATCAGAGAGTTGCAGTGTCAAGTTGGTGAACCTTATCTATTCCAAAAGGCCTATTTATTTTCAGACAACTATTATTAGATATGGGTTTTATCTACTGGGGGCCTTTTCCCAGTTTTTTGATTTTGTTAGTGGTCATGTAATAGAGATTTCCCAGATGGTTTCCAGATGTTGTTAGATGGTTATGGATTTTCCTTTTTTGTTATTAAATTTATATCAGATTTATGACCATGTTTCCGTTTTGCTGAATTTTCTGCATTTCCTTATTTGTGTATGAATGGTATATTTGATTTTGAAGTTAGAAGGGTATCTGAGTCTTCATGGTTAGGAATGCCCATCATGGCCAGGTCCTGGATTTGGGTCATGACAAACATGGTATTAAAGAACGGTTCAAGGACCCAGGGTGTCTATGAAATTGTATCAAGTAGAGTCTTGTTTGTGGGTGTGTAGCGCGCCACACTTATAAGTAGGAGGCTACAAGGAATTTAGGAAAATATTTCCCGTCTTTGTGATTTAGTTCGTCTTAAAATTCTAAATTGGAATTGAACCCTAATCAGTGATCTATTACATTTTAGAAAACAGTCATGCCTCCCTGTTCTTCCAACAAGTAGGATACTCAGGATTATGAAGACCACCCCACCCATGGGATGCGGAACTTTAATAGAGCACATACTCTAGAACCTATTCCTACTCTAGGAGTACCTCCAGTCCAGATAAGTCATTCTTGAGTTTCAAGAGAAAATATAAATCATCCACAGTCTTCTCAGAGGTATAGTTCAAATGAAGAATTCAGATAGTTTATTCACATGCTTGCAAAGCTAGTAGCCGCACAAACTCAGAGGTCAGATGATAGTGGCTCTACATCTATTACTTCTGAGGCAACTAGGGTGGGCTAGTTTATGAGAATGAACTTGCTAAAATTCTATGGCACTAAGGTAGAAGAGGACCCATAGGAGTTCGTAGATGAAATGGAGAAAATTTTTAAAGTAATACTTAAGGATCAGGTTAAAGGGTTTGAGCTAGCATTATACCAGTTTAAGGATGTATCAAACCAAGGGTACAATGAGTGTGAGAATATGAAAGGGAAGAGTGCTGAGCCCATAGTTTGGGACGAGTTCATGGAAGCTTTCCTTGATTGATTCTTTCCTCTAGAGTTGCGAGAAGCAAAACTTGAGGAATTCATGAATCTTAAACTGGGGAAGATGAGTGTCCAGGAGTAAAGTCTGAAGATTAATTAATAGGCTCGATATGCACCAGAAGTGACAAGAAATATGAGAACCCAGATGAGAAAATTTGCATTCAGTATTTTTGATGATCTAGCGCTTGAATGCCAAGGGGCTATTAAAAATAGGGATATGGACTTTGTTAGGCTGTCAGTCGATATACAGTAGGTATAAGAGTAGAAAAAGAAAATTGCCTAGTTTAGGGAGAAGGATAGGCAGGCATAAAGAGCCAAAACAGCAGATTATAACCCCAGTCAGTAGTAGAGCGGTAATTGGGGTGACAAATGCAAAAAGAAGAAGTCTTAGAGAAAGGCGTAGTCTGCAGCTAGTGTCCCAGTTCCCAGACCCTAGTTGGTAGACGATCTTAGAATTTTTGGACTAGTCATGGACCCATAGCTCAGGATACTCTATCATAGGGCAGTGTGGCTCAACAACTTCATGCTTTTCCATGGTGCGAGACTTACAGTAGGCATCATCCAGGAGGGTGTCAACTGGGCTCGCTGGTGTATTATTCATGCGGCCAGACGAGTCATTTCCATATAGATTTCCCCTCTACTATAAGGAATTTTGGTCGAGCTAAGTCTCAGGCAAACTTTTCTGCACCACCACCACCTTAAAAGGGCGCCACTTCAACTGTCTGGAGTGGTCGCAACCGGCTGTATGCTTTGACTAATCACCAGGAGGTGGAAGTGTCACCATACATAGTCACCAGTACGTTACAAATCTTTTACTAAGATGTGTATATGTTGCTTAATCCCAGGTATACCTTATCTTATTTGACCCCTTATGTGGCAGTTGGTTTCGAGTTTAAGCCTGATGTGATTTCTAAACCTTTCTTTATTTCCAATATGGTGGGAGATTTTGTTTTGGATAGGAGGGTGTATAAAAGTTCTTTTGTGTATATTCTTAGTAGGGATACTGTGACAAACCTCATAGAACTTAATATGGTTGCTTTTGATGTTATCCTTGGGATGGACTATCTCCATTAGTGTTATGCCACATGAGACTGTAGAACCTGAAGTTTTAGCTTTTCTTTTACGAATGAGCCAATAATAGACTGGGAAGGGCACTATTTAGCACCTAGAGGGCACTTCATATCTTATCTCAAAGACGGTAAACTTATTTCCAAGGGTTTTTTTATCACCTTATTTGGGTTAAAGATTCTAACGTCGAAAGTCTTTCTCTTCAGTCTGTCCCCAAAGCAAATGAATTCCCAGAAGTTTTTCGTAATTATCTCCTAGGAATTCCACCTGATAGGGCGATGGATTTTGGCATTGATGTGTTCCCAGATACCTATTCTATTTCTATTCTGCCATATAGAATAGCTCCTGCAGAGCTAAAATAGTTGAAAGAACAACTAGCAGATCTCCTAGATAAAGGTTTTATCAGACCTAGCATTTCTCCCTGGGGTGCATCTGTCCCCTTCGTGCGAAAGAAATATGGTTCCCTACGAATGCGCATAGATTACCGTTAGCTGAATAAGGTCACTATTAAAAATAAATATACTCTTTCAAGGATTGATAACTTTTTTGACCAACTTTAGGGCGCTAAGTGTTTTTGTATAAGAGACCTTCGTTCGAGATATCATCAGTTGAAAGTTAGGAAGTCAGACATTTCTAAAACAACTTTTTGAACCAGATATGGTCATTACAAATTCTTAGTCATGTCCTTCGGGTTGACTAATGCTCCTTCAGCTTTCAGGGACCTAATGAATAGGTCTTCTATTAGTTTCTAGACCTGTTTCTTATAGTTTTTATTGATGATATCTTGATTTACTCTAAAAGTTAGGATGACCATATCATTCACCTCCGAATTATTTTTAGACACTTAAAGATCATAAGTTATATGCAAAGTTCTCCTTGTATAGGTTCTGGATGAATTCTATTTCTTTCTTAGGGAATATTCTGTCTAGTTAGGGGATTCAGGTTGATCCCTAAATGGTTGAGGCAGTGAGAAAATGCCCCAGACCCACGACTCCAACCGATATTCGAAGCTTCTTGGGTTTGGTGGGTTGTTACAGAAGTTTTTTAGAGAGTTTCTGTTCCATAGCTGAACCACTTACTAAGTTTACTCAGAAAAATGTGAAATTTTTTTGGTCACTGAGAAGAATTTTGATAAGTTGAAAGACAAGTTGACTATTGCTCCTAGTTGTGTGTTGTGATGCATCCCAAGTGGGACTTGATTGTGTAATTACGCATCATGGTAAGGTAGTAGCTTATCCATCCCGGCAGTTGAAGGTGCACGAGCGGAACTACCCCACTCATGATTTGGAGTTAGAGGCTGTGGTTTTTCCACCTAAGATATGGCAGCGCTATTTGTACGGTGTACATGTTGATATATTCATTTAGGGTATGTTGTTCACCCAGGATTAAATAAGATGTACCATGATCTAAAATCAATGTATTGGTCGAATAATATGACGAGTGATGTGGTTAACTTTGTTTCCAAGAGTTTGAATTTCCAAAAAGTTAAAGTAGGGCATTTAAGGTTAGGTGGTTATTCCCAAGTGATAGCTTTGCCCTTGTGGAAGTGGGAGATGATCAATATAGACTTCATTACATACTCCCGAAGTCTCGAAACTAGTATGTTTCTATATGGGTAAATTTAGATAGGCTGACCAACTCAGCCCACTTTCTGCCTGTCAGGACTAACTATTCGGGGGAGGATTATGCTATGCTCTTCTTTGGAGATATTGTTCGGTTGCATGGGGAACCTACGTCCATCATATTCGACTAAGGTACAGAGTTTTCTTCTATGTTTTGGAGATCTTTTTAAAGTAGTTTAAGTATTGTAATTCCCCGATTTTTCTGAACCGAAATGTTACACGGTGCTTATAACCCTGAAGGATCACAAGCTAACCCATGACTGATATCTGTACCTATACACTACAATATATAATGTAATAATGCAAAAAAACATGAACATGTAGTCCATAAGGTTCAAATAAATAAAGAATCTATCAAAACATAACATCCATATGGGTGAAAGATACCCAAAACAACTGAAAACTGAATCAATTCTGAACATAAGTCTGAATACTTAATCTAAAAGCCTCTAAGTATTGTATGAACAAGGATTTGAAGGAACATGTCTCCAGCTAACTCCATAAACTGATAAATGGCTAAAATAATAATGAATAAATCAAATCATATTGTCCTCGAATGAAGAGGGCTCACTGAATCTGTGCGACTGGAAATACTACTACTACTGCTGATCTGGAGCTCGTGTCTCTGAACCTATGGTGTAACATGAAAAGAAAGTACCATAGCGCAAATATGTCAGTACGAGGGAATGTATTGTATATATGAGTGAGGTAGGCTAAATATAAATAGGGTTTACATGCATGAACAATGCTAACTGTCTGACTGACATGAACGCAATAGTACAAACATGTATACACAGTAACTGAAATCATAGGTGCATAATAGCTAGTCCTGTATGCTAATACATATTTTACAGATGGCTTAAATTACTGATATTGAAATTCTGATAACATTGGTGACTGTATCTAACAATCTTGAATCTGATGGAACTATCTGAGTTCCGTGATGTAACTGAGTTTGACTATATTTGACAGTCCTGATATACTAAAATCTAAAGACCTATCGGAGTTCTTTTACTGAGACTGATTAAGGAACTTTGGGAGGTAGTAGTCTAACCGGCATGCCCCTATAACACATATAGCTAAATTGGGGTCCAATCTCTGCCCCTACTATAGGGGTGTCAATACCGCGCCACTAGTAAGGAAAGTTGGGGGTGACCCTTAGATGGCAGGTATTTGAAAGAAGAATGTTGGGAATTCTAAACTAATAGGTTAAGCCAACTCATCAACCCTAATCTAATAGGCTAAGATGTCTAAACCTATGCTGGTTACGTAGTTCTGGAACACAAGGATGATTGCTAAGATTCACACCCTAAGCTGGTAGGGGAGACCCATCCTTGGGTTCACTCTGTGCTAAATTCTACTCCTATCTAAGGAGACTAAACATGATTCAACTAACTGTACATGGAGAGATTAACTGACTTCCATTGACTGACGGAGTAGTACTATTATCTGAGAGTTAACTGAGATCATGAGATTTTTGAGGTTTTGCTGTGACGACTGACTGAGTTCTATATATTATAGCTTGACTGAGATTATCGTGACAACATGACGTGGCTCTAGGGACATAACTATTTTTTTTGGGTACGAATACCCTGAGTATTCGATAGAAGGAAACTAACACACATAAAATGACTTGATCACAAGATTTGAGTCCATAATTCATAATATAATAAGTAGGGGATATCATATTTCATATAGTTATTCAACATCTTAAATATTGTAGGGAATTCATGGATATATTTCCTGTATATATTGTATATCTCCATTATCTTACATGCTTAATACCACCACAATAGCAACACATGAAAATCATGGGATTCATATTGAAGTATATAGCTACCATGAACTTATCATTTAGACATCGTAGAACCATACAAACATGAATTTCTACCATAATTAACATTTTATCATACATCTTGTATGCATTCTTTAAGGCATAGGTGAGTTTCATACTTTCACCATATTAAACCACAAAAATTTCATGGTTTTCAATTAACAAACATATATATTCCATGGAAACAACTTTAGACATCACATTGAAACTTACACAACAAGTCAACATGTACATACTCATATCACAACAAAAATTTTATGAAATAATATTAAAAACATGGTTCTTGAGCCCTATGAACAGATTGAATCCGTAGATGAACACCACACATACCTGAGAAAGGAAACCTTGATGAATTGCGGGAGAGTTCTTGGATTGGGAAACATAATTCTCAATTATCTTGGAGGATAACTTTAATCTTTCTTTTGAGAGATGAGTTAGATGGAAACCCTAATCTTGTGGTTAAGAGCATGAGAGAGGGTTGTTGAGATGCTTAACAGAAGAAAAAAAGGGAAAAATTATGCCTTTTTAGGGTTATAAGTCGTGGAAGGTGAAGGAAATGACCAAAATACCCTGATGAAATAAATTCCCAGTTGCTGAAAAATCAAAGCTGACAACCTTCGTGATAGGGTTTCGCAAATGTGATAAGCTTTCATGAATGTCATCACCTATGAGCTGGTTTCTGCCTAACAATTACGGCCTTCATGATAGGGCGTCATAAATGTGGTAAGCTATCGCGAATGTCATCACTTAGGAGTTCGTTTCTGCCTAAGGATAGTGACCTTCATAATAGGGTGTCACAAATATGGTAAGATATTACGAATGTCGTCACTTAGGTGCTAGTTTCTTCCTAAGGATGATGACCTTCGTGATAGGGCGTCACAACTTTGGTAAGCTATCACGAATTTCGTCACACTGTTTCCATCCTAACATGCTGGAGCAAAATAAGAATAACTCTTTGCTTCGATATCAGATTTTTGCTAAATTGGTATCATGGGAAAGATAATTCAATTGTATATCTTTTGGTAGGTCATGAGCTCAAAAATTCCAAGTATAATGAGAGATATGCGCGTTTGAAGTTGACTATACCAATATCCTTCTCAAGAATTCAATCGGTAAGGAATGTTTTGGATTCGTCTGATAGCTAGGAGTTATTTAAAGCTTTAATATACATCTAACCTATTCATAAAACTATAAAAGAACCATGATGTACTATGCATGATCTTGGTACATGGCTCTAATATTGGTTTGGATTTTTTGGGGTATTACAATATCTTCCCCTTGGAAATATTCATCCTTGAATGATGATTGCTTGAGAGGGGAGAAAAGATAAATGACGCATACACTGATCATTCTCAACTGACACATGATTTTAGGACAAAATCAAATTCTAAACTAAATATACCCAATTAAACATGCATATCTGATGCATGACCTATAAGCTAAAATCATGAATGCATGATAACCTATGCACTGATACTTGATACAAATTTTATACTGGAATTTTGAACATGTAACTGCATAGGATTAAGTAAAATGGTTACGTTGAGCTAAGTGTGAATTAGAGGAGAAACTACAAGGGTTCTTGGTTTGCATGTCTGCTTCTGCTTCCCAAGTAGCTCCCTCTATGGAGTTATTCCGCCAAAGAACCTTGACTAGAGGGAGTTCTTTGTTCCTCAGCCTACAAGTCTGATTGTCAAGGATTTTGACTGGAATGTCTTCATAAGAGAAGCTATTCTGAATGTAAACTCTCTAAATAAGGACTACAACTGCTGTGTCAGCTATGCACTTCTTGAACAAAGAGACATGGAAGACTGGATGAACTGAGGCAAGATCTGAAGGCAATTCAAGCTCATAGGCTACCTTGCCAAAGAGACTGAGAATCCTGAAGGGACCGACATATTGTGGCTTGATCTTTCCCTTCTTATCATATCTCCTCACACCCTTTATGAAATATATCTTGAGCTAGACATAGTTATCGACCTCAAATTTAAGATCCTTTCTACGAATATCCACATAAGACTTCTGTAGGCTCTGAGCAGCCCAAAGTCGTTCTCTGAACAACTGGCCTTTCTCTAAGGTATTGGATACTAAGTCAGGTCCTATGACAGCGGTCTTACTAAATTCGAAACAACCGATTGGATACCTATATTTCCTACCATAGAGAGCTTCGAATGTAGCCATCTGAATAATGGAGTGATAGCTGTTGTTGTATGCAAAATCAATCATAGGCAAGTGGTAATCCCAGCTTCCCTTGTTATTAATTGCACACCCTTAGTATATCTTCTTGTGTCTGAGTGGTCCTTTCTTCTTGACCATCTGTCTGAGGATGAAACGCTATACTGAGATGAACTTGGGTACCAAGACCACTTCGGAACACTTTCCAGAAGTGAGAGGTGAACTGAGTACCTCTGTCTAAGATGATAGATAGCGGAACACCGTGTAATCTTACAAACTCCCTGATATAGTGTTTGGCATAATCCTCGGCTGAGTAAGAGGTACGAAATGCAAGGAAATAAACTAACTATGTCATTCTATCTATGATGACCAAAATGAATCATGCTGATGACGTGTGCTATGCAAACCCGTTACGAAGTCCATGTTCACTTCTTTCCATTTCTAAGTAGGAATAGTGAACTCCTGCATGGAACCACTAGGTTCCTAATGCCCTATCTTAATCTTCTAACATGTAGAGCACTTTGACACAAACTCTGCAACATCTCTCTTAATACCACTCTACTAATAGATCACCCACTAGTCACGGTACATCTTAGTGGCCCTTGGATGAATAGAGTATCGCTTACCTTGTTCTTCTACAATAATTCTTTGCCTCAACTCATCTACACCAAGAATACACAGATGACCCTAATAACAAAGAACACCATCTCCCCCTTGGGAGAAATCCTCTACTTCCTGACTCTGAACTGACTCTATTAGCTTGACAAGGCTAGGATACCTGTCTTGCTTCTCTTTCACCTCAGAAACTAGAGATGACTTTGAACTACTCTAAACACATACACCACACTCTGAAGAGTCGACTAGGCAAATGCCTAGTCTGGAAATCTGATGAATTTCCTTAGCTAAGTTCTTCTTACTATCCTTAGCATGGGAAAGACTACCCATGGACAGTCTACTGAGTGCGTCAGCGACTACATTAGCCTTGCCAAGATGATAAAGGACACTCATGTCATAATCCTTCATGAGCTCTAACCACCTTCTCTGACGAAGATTGAGATTTTTCTGGGGAAAGAAATAGTGAAGGCTCTTATGATCTGGGAAGGCGTCTACATAAACACCGTATAGATAATGCCTCTAAATCTTTAAGGCAAAGGCAACTGCTGCTAACTCAAGGTGATGAGCAGGCTAATTCTTCTTATAGGGCTTTAACTGTCTTAAGGCGTAGGCTATGACTCTACCATGATACATGAGGACACAACCTAAACCTTATTTGGATCCATCATAATATACTACGAATCCATCAGAACCATCGGGAAGTACAAAAACTGGGGCTGAGGAGAGTCGAGTCTTCAACTCCTGAAAAATCTTCTCGCAAGGTTCTAACCACTGAAACTTGACCTTTTTCTGAGTCAATCTGGACATAGGAGATGCAATAGAAGAAAATCCTTTGACATACCATTGGTAACAACCATCTAAACCAAAGAAACTGCAAATATTTGATGGAGAGACAGGGCTAGGCCAGTTTTTTACCGCTTCAGTTTTGGGAGGATCTACTCTAATGCTATCATCGGAAATAATGTGACCAAGGAATGCTACTGATCTTAGGAAAAATTCACGCCTACTGAACTTGGTGACCATTTGGTCATCCTTGAAAGTCTGAAGAGCAATGATGATATGGTCTAAATGATCACGCTGTGTGAGACAATAGACTAGAATATCATCTATGAAGACTATGACGAATGTGCTCAAGTACTTCTTGAACACCCTATTCATCAAGTCCATGAAAGCTGCAGGGGCATTGGTAAGATGAAAAGACATGACTAGAAATTCAAAGTGGCCATGCTGAGTATGAAAAGCTGTCTTTGGAATGTCACATTCTCTAACTCTGAGTTGATGATAGCCTGATCTGAGGTATATAATGGAGAAATAACTGGCACCCTGAAGTTTGTCAAATAAGTCGTCTATCCTAGGCAGCAGATACCTATTCATGACCTTGACTTTGTTGAGCTAACGGTAATTAATACACAATCTGAAAGAACCATCTTGCTTGAGCACGAATAAGACTGGCACACCCCATGGGGATACACTAGAACTGATGAATCCCTTATCTAAGATATCCATCAACTGATCTTTCTGTTCTTTGAGTTCTACTGGTGTCATTCTATATGGTAGAATAGATATAGGCTGAGTATCTGGGAGAAGGTCTATGCCAAAGTCTATTTCCCTTTTGGGAGGGCTGCCTGGAAGATCTTTAGGAAAGACATCTGAATATTTATTAACCACTAGGACTGATTCGAGACTTGGAGATTTGGAACTGGAATCCTTAACATGCACGAGATGATACACACACCCCTTAGAAATCATTTTCCTTGCTCAATGGTAAGAAACAAGCTGACCCCTAAAAGATGAAATGCTACCCTTCCACTCTAGGATGAGCTCATTCAAGAACTGAAAATGAACTAACCTATTTTTGCTATCAACTATGGCATAGCAGGAATGAAGCCAATCTATGCTGAGAATGACATCTAAATTAGTCATCTCTAACTCGACTAAATCTGCTGATGTGGATTTCTAAAATATCATAACTAGGCAGTTCCTGTATACCCACTGAGCTATGATGTTTTTACCCACTAGGGTAGAGACTGAAAAGGGCTATGCTAAAATTTTGGGACTGATTATGAAATTGCCTGCTATGTATGGAGTGACGACAGACAAGGCTGAATCTGCATCTAGCAAAGCATAAACATGAACAAAAAAAATCTATAATGTACCAGTAATGACATCAGGAGAATTTCCCTGATCCGTCAGGTCTGAAGAGCATAGAGTCTATTTGGGTATTGCCCACTAGTAGCACTAGAAGTGGCACCGTGTTGGTTCAGTCGATCGGACTGAGCTGTGGAATGATTCTGCTGACCCTGAGGGCCTGGCTGAGGATACTCCCTAATCCTATGTCCTGTCTTACCACAACAACAATAGATATCACTACCAGCTCTGCAAATACCCTTGTGGTTCTTACCATAAGTCTGACAAAGAGAGTTTTCTTGGGCACTGCTAACACTGCCCTGAGATTTAGAGCCTAGTGCTCTATCTCAATTACCGTCCCTAAACTTCAACACTGGGGAACTAGTGGAGAAAGAGGATCGAACTGCTCACTTAGGACAAAATTGTGAATGATTTCCTTCCTCTGATTTGGGCTTAGCAAAATTAAAATTGCCTTCCCTTTCTCTCTTGTTTTATCTCTCCCTAGTCTTAACTTTCTGGTCCTCTATCTGTTAAGTGTAGGTCATGAGCCAAGCTAAATTCATATCACTATTCAGCATCACAGGCCTACACTCATTTACTATGCTATAATTCACCCCTGAGATGAGCTTGCTTACCTTATCCCCGTTGTATGCAACCACATGAGGGGCATATCTGGCTAGCTGAGTAAATCTAAGAGAATACTCTGTAACTGTCATATTTCCCTACTTGTGATTGTTGAAATCAAGAACTTTGGCCTCTCTCAGCTCTTGGGAAAAGAATCTGTCTAAGAAAGCTGTGACAAATTCTTCCCACTCAATAGGACCTACATCCTCTAACTTTTTTGCTAACCACTGCTTGTACCAAGTGTGAGCGACATACTACAATTGGTATACGGCTAACTCTGCACTCTGTGAAGAAGTGACTCCCATGATATCTATGACCTTCTTGACTTGGTCAACAAATTCCTGAGGATCCTTGTCTAGCTTAGACCCAAAGAAGGACGAAGGGTTTATTTGGGTGAAGTCCCGAATCCTAGATGCAGCTAAATTTGCCACTGGATTGGCTAGAACGATTGCTAGTCATTCATTCTAGGTATATACAAACTGCGTAAGAGGAGTAAATGCGGTCCTAAACTCTGCATGAGAAAAATGTTCACCGAAAGGATCTTTGGGCTGAGGAGCTGGCTGATTTCTTCTCTTTTGAGTCATGTTTCAGAAATAAGAGAAGAGCGCATTAGACCGAGAGACTAACTTTAAATTATGTTTACTAGCACGAAATGAATACTGAAGAAAGCAAACTATTCCTAAAACATCTCAGAACCTCCATACATAAATATGGCGTGCAACACACCCATGTACAAAACTCTACTAGATGCGGCTTTCAGAATTCCAAGGACTCTATTTAACCTTAGGATCTGATACCAAGTTTGTAATGCCCCAATTTTTTTTAACTGGAATGCTACATGGTTCTTATGACTTGGAAGGATCACAAGTTAACCCACGACTGATATCTATACCTTTCATTATAATATATAACATAATAATGCAGAAAACATGAACATATAGGTCATAAGGTTAAAATGAATAAAGAATCTATCAAAACATAACATTCATATGGGTGAAAGATACGCAAAACAACTAAAAACTAAATCAAATCTAAAAATAAGTTTGAATACTTAATCTGAAAGCCTCTAAGTGTTTTCTGAATAAGGATTTGAAGGAACATGTCTCCAACTAACACTGTAAATAGATTACTGGATAAAATAATAATGAATAAATCAAATCATATTTTCCTCAAATGAAGAGGACTCACTGAACCTCTGTGACTGGAAATGCTACTGCTATTGCTGATCTGAAGCTTGTGTCTCTAAATCTAAGGTATAACATGGAAAGAAACCAACATAGCGATAATGCATCAGTACAAGGGAATGTACTGCATATACGAGTAAGGTATGATATATATATAAAAAGGGTTTATATGCATGAACAATGCTAACTGTCTAAATGACAAGAACGTAAGAGTAAAAACATGCATACATAATAACTAAAATCATGGGAAAATAATAGCTAGTCCTATATACTAATACATGGTTTACTGATGGCTAACATGATTGATACTGAAATTATGATAACATGGGTGACTGTATCTGACAATCCTGAATCTAATGGAACTATTTCTGTTCCGTACTGTAACTTTTTTTGTAGTATCTGACAATCCTGATATACTGAAATCTGAACACCTATCTGAGTTCTTTTACTGAGAATGATTTTTAAACAGTGGAGGGTAGTTGTTTAACCAACATGCCCCAATGACGACCATAGCTAATTTGGGGTCCAATCTTTGCCCGACTAGAGACGTGTCAATACTACGCCACTGGTAAGGATAGTTGTGGGTAACCTTAGCTAGCAGGTATTCAAAAAGAGAATGGTGAAACCCTAAACTGACCGGTTAAGCCACCTCATCAACCCTAATCTTACAGTCTATGATGGCTCAACCGACGCTGGCTACGTAATTGGGAAACATAAGGATGACTGCTATGAATCAGACCATAAACTGGTAGGTGAGTCCCCATCCTTGGGTTCATTCAGTGCTAAATTCTACTCCTATTTGAAGAGAAGAAACATAATTCAACTGAATGTACATGGATAGATTAACTGACCTCCATTGACTGACGGAGTAGTACAACTATCTGAGAGTTAACTGAGATCATGAGATTTTAGAGGTTTTCCTTAGTGACAAGATTGACTGGGTTCTACAGAGTATTCTTGACTGAGATTATCATGACAACATGACATGGATCTAGGTATACAACTATTTTTTTAGTGTACAAATACCTCCAGGACTCGAGTGAAGGTAGTTGAAACACATGACATGACTTGATCACAAGATTTGAGTCCATAATTCATAATATCATAAGTAGGGGATATCATATTTCATATAGTTATTCAACATCTTAAACATTATAGGGAATCCATGGATGTATTTTGTGTACATAGTGTATATCTCCATTATCTAACATGCTTCATACCACCACAATAGCAACACATGAAATGCATGGGATTCATATTGAAGTATATAGCTAACATAGACTTTTCATTTAGACATCATGGAACCATAAAAACATGGATTTCTAGTGTCCTATGAATTTTAACAAACACCTTGCATGCATTCTTTAAGGAATAGGTTAGTTTTATATTTGCACCATATTAAACCACCTAAAGTTCATGGTTTTTAATTAATAAACATATATATTCCATGAAAACACCTTTAGACCGCAAATTGAAGCTTAAAAAACAATCATCAACATGTACATACTCATATCACACCAAACAGTTTAGAAAATAATATTTAAAACATGGTTCTTGAGCTCTATGAATGGATTGGATCCATAAATGAACACTATGCATACCTTAGAAAGGAAACCTTGATGATTTGCTGGAGAGTTCTTGGATTTGGGAAACTTAATTCTCAATTATCTTGGAAAAAGACTTGAATATTGATTTTGAGAGATGAGTTTAATGGTAACCCTAATTTTGTGGTTGAGAGCATAAGAGAGGGTTCTTGAGATGCTTAACTGAAGAAACAATAGGAAAAATTATGCCTCTTTAGAGTTATAATTCATTGAAGGTGAAGGAAATGACAAGAATTCCCTTAGAAATAAATTCCCAGCTGCTGAAAAATCATAGCTGACGACCTTAATGATAGGGAATCATAAATGTGATAAGCTGTCATGAATGTCGTCACCCAGGATCTGGTTTCAACCAAAGACTGACGTCCTTCCTGATAGGGCGTCACAAATATGGTAAGCTATCACGAATGTCATCACTTAGAAGTTGGTTTCTTCCTAAGGCTGATGACCTTCGTGATAGGGAATCACAAATGTAGTAAGCTATCTCGAATTTCATCACTTAGGAGGTGGTTTCTGCCTAAGGCTGATGGCCTTCATGATAGGGCATCCCAAATGTTGTAAGGTATCATGAATGTCGTCAGACTATTTCCAGCCTAATGTAATGGAGTAAAATAAGCATAACTCTTTTCTACGATATCAAATTTTGGCTAAATGGGTATCTTGAGAAAGATAATTCAATTATCTATCTTTTGACAGGTCATGAGCTCAAAAATTCCAAGTATAATGATAGATATGCTCGTTTGAAGTTGACTATACAAATATCTTTCTCAAGAATTCAATCGGTAAGGAATGTTTTGATTCGTCATGTAGCTGGGGGTTATTTGAAGCCTTAATATACATCTAACCTACTCATAAAACTATAAAAGAACCATGATGTACTATGCATGAGCATGGTACATGGCTCTAATATAGTTTTGGATTTTTTGAGGTATTACAATATCTCTCCCTTGGAAACATTCGTCCTTGAATGATGACTGCTTGATAGGGGAGAAAACATAAACGACACATACACGGATCATGCTCAACTGGCACATGATTTTAGGACTAAATTTAATTCTAAACTAAATATACCCCAACAAAACATGCATATCTGATGCATGAATGATGAGCTGAACTCATGAATGCATGATAAGCTATGCACTGATACTTGATACCAATTTTGTACTGGAATTTTCAACATATAATTGAATAAGATTAAGTAAAATGGTTACCTTAAGCTAATTATGAATTAGCATAGAAAATATGAAGGTACTTGGTTCGTATTTCTTCTTCAACTTCCCAAGTAGCTCCCTCTACGGACTGATTCCACCAAAGAAACTTGACTAGAGGGACTTCTTTATTCCTTAGCCTACGAGTCTGATAGTCGAGGATTTTAACTAAAATATCTTCAAAAGAGATGCTATTCTAAATGTCAATGCTCTAAGTAGGGACTACAACTGCTGGGTCACCTATGTACTTCTTGAGCAAAGAGACATGGAAGACTAGATGAACTTATGCTAGATCTTAAGGCAATTAGAGCTCATATGCTACCTTCCAAAAGCGACTGAGAATCCTGAAGCGACCGACATATCAGGGACTGATGTTTCACTTTTTGACAAATATCTTCACTCCCTTCGTGGGAGAGACCATTAGATAGACTTACTCATCGACCTCGATTTCGATATCCTTCCTACGAACATCCGCATAAGACTTCTTTTGGCTCTCAGCAGCCCAAAGTCTATCTCTGATAAACTGAAATTTATCTAAGGCATCGAATACTAAGTTAGGCCCTATAACAGTAGTCTTACTAATAACGAACCAACCGATTAGAGACCTACATCTCCGACTATAGAGAGCGTAGAATGGAGCTATCCAAATACTGGAGTGATAGCTGTTGTTGTATGCAAAATAAACCAAAGGCAATAAGGTGATGAGTAGGATAATTCTTCTCATGGGGCTTGAACTGTCTGGAGGCATAAGCTATGACTTTACTATGTTGCATGAGGACACAACCTAAACCTACTCTTGATGCATCACAATATACTACGAATCCATTGGAACCGTCGGGAAGTAGTAAAACTAGAGCTAAGGTGAGTCGAGTCTTCACCTCCAAAAAACTCTTCTCGCAAAGTTCTCAACACTGAAACTTGACCTTCTTCTCAGTCAATCTGTACATAGGAAATGCAATAGAAGAATCTCCCTCGATATACCATTGGTAATAGCCGTCCAAACCCAAGAAATTATTGATATTTGAAGGAGAGACAAGGCGAGGTCAGTTTCTTACCGCTTTGGTTTTTTCAGGATCTACTCTAATGCCATCACCGGAAACAATATGGCCAAGGAATTCTACTGATCTTTGAAAATATTCACACCTACTGAACATGGCAAACGACTGGTGATCCCTGAGAGTCTAAAGAACAATTATGAGATGGTCTGAATGATTACACTATATGCGAGAATAGACCAGAATATCATCTATGAAGACTATGACGAATGTGTCCAAGTACTCCTTGAACACCTGGTTCATCATGTCCATGAAAGCTGTAGGGGTATTGGTAAGACCAAAAGACATGATTAGAAATTCAAAGTGACCACACCATGTACGAAAAGCTATCTTTGGAATGTCACATTCTCTAACTCTGAGCTCATGATAGCCTAATCTGAGGTATATACTGGAGAAATAACTGGCACCCTGAAGTTGGTCAAATAAGCCGTCTATCCTAGGCAGCGGGTACTTATTCTTGACCTTGCCTTTGTTGATTTGACGGTAATCAATACATATTCTCAGAGAACTTTGCTCCTTGCACACGAATAAGACTAGCACACCCCATGGGGATACACTGGGCCAGATGAATCCCTTATCTAAGAGATCCCTATGATTGAGGCCTCAATAACTCTAAACCAACCAATTGATACGCCCAAATTACAACTCTAGTTAGAAAGTGCAAGCAGTCACTGTCAAATACAGAACCCAACTGGGTTGGATGTCGAATCCCACAAGGAATACTATGATCACTAAGTATTGCAATTATTATTAGACTGTTGATCGAAGGTTCCAAGGTAAGGGGGTTTTAGTTTATGTGCACAATAATATTACCAGTGTAATGATGAGATAATATGTGTAATAATATTTGATCACAGAGAATGACAAATTAGGGTTATGTCTACCTTGTAGCTTCTACTTCTCTATTAACTATGAGTGATACGGATTTTATACATGCATGCACTTATAGAGAGACGTATTCTAATTCTAAATTCAAGTGTTTCTAAAACATCAAGGATTTATTCACCTTAGTTCTCTCGAATCCAAAGTGTACAACCAATTGTATGAACTCTCAAAGAAGTTAATCCTGTTAAGGCATTAACGTGTAAAATAGAGGTAGGAAACCCTATTTCCTTGTCACACTCTCTTTTCCAAATAGTAGCTTTTCTATCGAATAAGTTATTGCTATAGTGGCGCATTCCCTATGATTGCAACCACGAGAATTCAATCAAAATGAAGAGAGTAATGATATAAGTAAATTAACACATCATTCTTTCAAAAACCCATAGCAATAGAGAGTATACTACAAGGTTTCCATAACCCTAACAAATAAACTAAGCTACTCATGAATAAAATGGAAATAAAAATAGAAATATTCATCATACCAAAACTTAGAACAATCATGGTGATAAAGAATAACGAAAATAAGAGAGAAAAGCGTTTCTCTCTCTCCGTCCTCAAGCTAAGCCGCTTTTTCTTGTTTTCAAAATAATGCAGAATGTGAATAATCCCTAAAAATTCAGCACTAAGGCTTTTAATAACATCCTTCTCTAATAAATTGCTACTGCATCCTTTACTATTTAAAAATATTGAGTTTTCCTGGGAAAAAGTTTCCATACATCACATTCAGTCCAAAAACTGCTTTTCCTTTTATCTGAAGTTTTCTTTGCTGTCCACAGGTCCCCAAAGTGCTGTAATCTTCCTCATTAGTACCTGAAAAGCATGCTAATAACATAGGTCAGCTCACTTAACTAAAAATAGACTAAAAGTGCAAGAATTATGTATTTTATCCCCAAAACTTAGCTAAAACATGGGTAAGTTATGGTGCTTAGACGTATAAATACGCCCAACATCACCACCCCACACTTAAAGCTTTGTTTGTCCTCGAACAAAATAGTACATCCATGCGAATACCTAACTAAACTTCACAAGAGCAACACAAAATTTTCAACAAGACATACACTACAATTATTTAAAAAGAGTAGATTTCTTGATCATTACTACAAACAACTCACCCTCCAACATAGACTCATTAAGTTGGTTAATTCGTATACACAAGTTAAGCCCAAAAAAATCATATAAAACTACCCAACAATTATCAACCATGTGCGCTCACACAAAATGTTACCCATAATCACTCATAGTTTTGCATTTTTCAGAAATATGGGTATAAGAACTTGCTTGCTCTCACTCTTACAAAGAATTCTTAGATTGTAACTGATGACCATATGCTTGCCCTTAGTGTAACGCTCTACTAATATCAGAATGCTAAGGTTAGGATCAAATAGGTCTTTACGGGTTGTAAAGTAGGCTAAAGGGATGGGTAGGACTATTTTGGCTAGAAATGGTGACTATGTTCCCTAAGCGCTTTAATACACTACATAATGCCATTTACACTAACTTTTAACAACCACCCTACCTTCCTTTCATCTACTAATCCCTTTTTTTTTCTTCACCCATTTTCTTATTCAATCAAAAACACTATGATGGGAATATACAACTCTTTTTTTTTGTTAAGCATCCCTATGATAGCCACCCACAGCTTAGACTATTTGCGTTAGTCGAGGTGCATAATGTCCAAGAAAGGATCAGGACGCCACTCCCGATCACAATATTTTCATGTACCAATAACTAAACTTTGGGGCATCACTTTCACAACTTTCCTCTTATTTTGCCACACTCTTTACTCAACTTTATTCTACAATTTAAAGCGCTTAGGAGCTTTTGGATCAAATTATGGTCTTTTAAAAAAAATGGATTAGGCTACATATGAGGTTGCCAAAGAAAATAGCTAAAGGCTCAATGGGTGTTCACTAGGACAATGTACATAGGTAGATAAAAAGAAGATAAAAAATCAGGGCTGCCAAAGAAATGCCTAAATCATCTCCTAAACTCACAATCTTTATTTCGCTTCACACACACACTAGGCAAGTTCTAGCATCAGTCGCAACAAAGAATATACAATAACCTTACACACACATGGAACATGGTCAGCTTAATTAGGAGAATTATAGATTCTTGACCCAATTGATAAACGAATTAAACCACAAACAATTATCATAGAATGAATCACAACTTAGAGCCTAAATGTTTCAATAGTAGTGATTCAGCACAAACTCCTGTTATAATGCCATGACGTCTATAGGAACAATTTTATCCAAAAATTTGACTAATTGCAACTAACTAACTACGACAAAATCAAAACAACTATAGAATAAATGCGGGCCAACAGTACGCAATACAATAGACAAGGCAATCCAGGCGTACACGTACTTATACCCGCACCCCACACTAAGAAGGAACACACTGCCATCAGTGTAAATAAATAAGCAAAAACCTATTTAGTCAGACTCCTCCTCTACATCCGGGGTCATACCCCCTGCGTCAGAATCATCATCAGAGTCTTCATCATCTGAGTTGTCCTCAACAATAGAGTCTAGCAGTCGGTGATCATCGTCCTTCGGCACATCATCATCTAAAGGTTCTTCAAAATTTACCCCTACTCCAAACATGGCTCAAGCATGCTCATTAAGCGGGTAGGCATAGTCTAATTGCTGAAGCTTTGCATCAGTCGGCACACGACCCCCATTCATCATAGTAAACCTAGTCATGCCATATAGATGGTGAAAAAAACTCTCATCTCGAGCATGTCTCTCAGCAGTGGTAGGGTTGATGCCTTGACTAGTTTCTAGATCTTTGATTTTCATGAGGTCCACCTTCTTCGGGTTTTGTGGCAACTTATGGTCTGCTGGCTCCTCCTTAATGTGCTCTTTCCTTAAAATTGCAGTCAACAAGTTTCTAAAACTTAAATGGGACTTTTTGTGCACCCTTGCTTTTTGCATCGACGTTCATGTAACTGCACCAATATTGATGGGAGCATTCGTCATTAGAGCATATACCAAGCATACTTGATCACGCGTGACCTTAGTGTATTGTGTCCCAGGAATAAAGCAGGAATTGACTATTCACAACCATATGCGAGCTTCTCTGTTCAAACAAGCATATGGGTAAATATTGTGAATACCATTATCTTTATGACGAGTCCACCGGGTCATGGACCTTGATCCACACAACGTATGCTTGATGGCTCTATAGGGAGGTCTATCGTAGAGCTCCTTGAGTGGTGATTGATCTACACTTGGAGTAACCAGGAAAGAGTTGAAGAAATCAGCGTTCAATTGCAAGACTTTCCCCTGAATCTTTACTTCATTTATCGTAGTCCTTGGGGAGAAGTTGGCATAAAACTCTCGAGTCAAATCAAGACTACATTCGCCAATATCTAGGAAGATAAAGTCAAGTTTTAGTGCCATAATCTTTGCCGAAATGCGAGGGCAGTTCTTTGCTAAACTTTCTTTCTGCATCGACTCCACATGTACATATTTCTTCACTTTATTGTTTCTATACCATTCCTTACCTTCCTCATCCATAACCCATTTGATCCCAAAAAAACGTCAAGGCACTTGAAGAGAGGAGGAATCAGCCTGGTCCTTTCTTGACCTTTTTTGACCTTTTTGTGAGGTGGATGCTTTCTCCTTTCCCTGTCGTCATTTTGGAGCCATGTTACCTGAGATCATAATAGGGTCATGTTAGTCTCATTTCATAAAATTCACTATAATTGAAAAAGAAAATAGTGATGACACCACCCCACACTTAATTTGTTTGCACAAACTAATTGAGTGAGTGTTGTCGATTACTCAGAATTCATCGACATACATTTAGATGGTACTATGTGACAACATTATTAGAGCAGTCACAGTTTCAACCCTTTAATTTACATAACAATTTCTCAATTTGATATACAGGAGCAGCACACAATGGTCCTGTAATCTTGACTATCATTTTCAACTTTATTTCATTTGAGCAATGCAATCTTTGGACAAGACTATCACATAGAAATCTTATCATGGTATAGCATAAAAACAATTACACATTCTTATGCTTTTGGTTAACAATGATCATTACATCGATGAACGAGTTACTCACATAGTCAAGCTTACAACTCCCAAAATATTGCATTAAACTTCAATAGTTCAACTCCATAATAATACAACATTATGACAGTGAATACCAATCAATACATGCCGGAGTAAAATCAAGATTACCCACGAGAATCCTTTTACTCAATGAGATGTATTTTTCAAAAATCATAACAAACTAACCATAATCTTATCACCAAGCACTACTACAAAATCCAGTTAACCATTATAAGCATATCAATGAAACAACTACGGAACATGAAAGAACAACTTACTTGGTGATAAATTCATGATGAATCAAAAAGGTGAGCCTGCAGGATTAGATGAGAAAAGAGAAGGGCTTGGAGAGGGAAAGGTTGTTTGGCCGGCGCTTAGGTTTAAGAAAAATTTAGTGGGGTTTAAGGGTAGAGGATATATTTAAAAGATGAGATATGGGTGGGGTTGGTCCATTCAAAAACAGGTTATTAGGCAAAATTTACGTTTATAGGCGGCGCCCATAGAGTCACCTAAGAATAAGTAGGCGGTGCCTAACCTATCGCCTATGTTGGCATAGGCGGCGCCCAACTTATAGCCTATGTTGGCATAGGCGGTGCCTAACCTATCGCCTATGTGTGGTAGTGAGCATAGGCAATGGCATAGGTGGCACCTAAACTATTGCCTATGTTGGCATAGGCGGCGCCTAACCTATCGCCTATGTGAGGCAGTGAGCATAGGCGATGGCATAGGCGGCGCCTACCCTATCGCCTATGTTGGCATAGGAGGCGCCTAACCTATCACCTATATGAGGTAGTGATCATAGGCAATGGCATAGGCGGCGCCTACCCTATTGCCTATGTTGGAATAGGCGGCGCCTAACATATCGCCTAAGTAAGACAGTGAGCATAGGCAATTGGAAAAACGGCTCACTCTTAGTCGAAAAGGTCCATACCGCGGGGTCTTCACCCGATCCCTATGCTACCACCATAGACCTCATTGAAAGTCACAAAATAAAGTCACACCACGAAACTTTTTGGGTCGAATATACATAATTCGAGGTGCGACCCTAATGGAAATCATACTTTAGCCTTACACATTTGACCACTCCCACTTACCTGTATTGGTCCATCATTCCTAGACTTACTACTATTGACATGACTCACTTCCAAATCAAAATTGGGACTAATCTCCTCCTTTGTACTTCATGCACCTACACTTAATCAAAAACAACAAAAATAATTAGAAGGATGGGTTGCCTCCCGCCAAGCGCCTTAGGTTTGGTCGTGGCTCGACTCTTTTTTTTGAATTTTTATTTACCAAAAACAAAATCCTAGTAAAATGATGGGTTGCCTCCCATGTAGCGCTTGATTTATTGTCGCGGCATGACATAGTTATCTCGATTACTCAGACTTCATCAAGATATATGGTGGCTATACATTTTATCGAGTTGGTTGGACCGATATATAGCTTCACTCTTTGGCCATTCACCTTAAAGACACTACCATTATCATTTTCTAACTCCACTACTCCAGATGAGTAAACTTGGCTTATTCTGAATAGACCAGACCATTTAGACTTCAACCTACCTGGAAACAGCTTCAGCCTGGAGTTGAAAAAGAGTACCAAATTGCCTTTCTAAAAATTTCACTAGATAATCCTCCGATCATGGTACTTTTTCATTCATTCCTTGTAAAGATCTGCTCTTTCATATGCATTTAGATAGAATTCTTCCATCTCGTTCAGCTGTCCCAATCTCATATTTATAGCATCAACCCATTTCAGGTAAGCTGCTTCAGTGCGCACATTGCGTTATGTTCTAGCTCAATTGGCAAGTGACAAGCCTTTCCATAAACTAGTTAGTATGGTGTCATGCCAATTGGTGTCTTAAACGCGGTTTTATATGCCCATAAGGCATCGTCCAGCTTCCTGGACCAATCTTTCCTGCTGGCATTCACAGTCTTAGCAAGGATCAGCTTGATTTCCCCGTTTGAAACCTCCACCTGCCCACTAGTTTGTGGGTGGTACGGTGTAGCTACCTTATGTTGCTGAACCCCATACTTTGCCAATACGGCTCTGAATAGCCTATTGTAGAAATGTGATCCTCCATCGCTTATAATGGTATGGGGTACCCCAAAACGAGAGAAGATATTTCTCTTCAAGAATGCCGCAACACGCTTACCTTCATTATTAACTAGAGCGACTACTTCAACCCATTTGGATACATAATCCACAGTAACTAAGATATATTTCATCCTAAATAAGCTCACAAATTAGGCCATGAAGTCAATACCCCGGACATCGAATAACTTTACATCAAGTATTTTGGACATGGGTATCTCATAGTTCTTTGAGATAGAACCTTGCCGCTGACACTGATCACATTTTCTTACAAAATTTTAGGCATCCTTTAATATTGAAGGCCAATAGTAGCCACTTTGCAGTACTTTCTTGGCCGTCCATTCACCTGCATAGTGACCTCCAACTTGGGAAGCATGGCTTGTTTCCAGTATGCTAGGCACCTTTACATCTGGGATGCACCGCCTAATAATACCATCAATACATCATCAAAAAAGATAAAGCTCATCCCAGAAGTAATGTTTCACATCATGCATGAACTTTTTCTTTTGATGAAAGGAGAGATTCTCAGGAATCACTTCGCTTACCATGTAGTTAGCAAAATCTGCATACCACGGTATGTTTTCCACCATAGTTGCTAGAATCTCTTCGTTGGAGAATGCATCATCAATATCAAGGTCGGTCTGCACTGTGTGCTCACTCTTAAGTCTAGATTGATGATCAGCTACTTGGTTTTCACAACCTTTTCTATCCTTTACATCAAAATCGAATTCTTGAAGCAGTAACACCCACCTAATTAACCTTGGCTTGGCATCCTTCTTTGCCATTAGATATCTTAGAGCTGCATGATCTGTATGAAAAACTACGTTGGTTCCCAATATGTAAGCACGAAACATCTCAAAAGCATAAAAAAACACAAGAAGCTCTTGTTCAATGATGGTATAGTTCTTCTGTGCTCCATTCATGGCCTTTCTTGCGTAGTAGATTGGATGAAATAGCTTTTCTCTTTTCTGATCAAGTACAGCGCCCAAGGCTACACTACTTGCATCACACATAACTTCACAAGGTAGAGAACAATCGAGTGCTATAATAATAGGGGCTTCAACTAGCTTTCCTTTGAGGCATTCAAATCCCTTCAAGCAATCTTCAGCGAAGTAAAACTTTTCCTCCTTCTCCAAAAGTTTGAATAATGGGTTTGCAATCTTGGAGAAGTCTTTAATAAACCTCCGATAAAAACGAGCATGACCGAGAAAACTACGAACCCCTTCACTGAAATTGGAGGTAGTAGTCTCTCGATAACTTCAATCTTGTCTTGATCAACTTCAATTACCTTTTCAGAGATTTTTTGCCCTAGAACAATGCCTTCCTTAACCATAAAATGACACTTCTCCCAATTTAGAACTAGATTGAATTCCACACATCGCTGCAGTGCCATACTCAGATTTGCCAAGCATGACTCAAATGACTCACCTACAACCAAAAAGTCATCCATAAACACCTTCAAGGTGTCTTCAACCATACCAGAGAAAATCAACATCATACACCACTAAAAAGTGGCAAGTGCATTACATAGCCCAAATGGCATTCATTTGAATACAAAAATACCATATGGGCATGTAAAAGTGGTCTTCTCCTGATCTCCAGGAGCAATGCAAATCTGATTATATCCAGAATAACCATCCAAGAAATAGAACCATCCCTTTTCTGCCAATCGGTCAAGCATTTTGATCCATGAATGGCATTGGGAAATTGTCCTTTAACGTCCACGAGTTTAGTTTCTAGTAATTCAGGTGACGCTGATGCTCAATAGTAGGTACACAATATTCCTCTAGATGAATCTTGTGCATACATATTCCAGGAGGGATACCAATTATATCAGCAATAGTCCAACCAATAGCTCTCTTGTACTTCTTCTGAACAGAGATGAGATCCTCTACTTGTGGTTAACCTAAATCAACAACAATAATAACCGGCAGTGTATTTCCACTACGCAAGAACACATACCTTAGATGACTGGGTAGCTATTTCAATTTAATTCTAGTGGCTCAATGGATGGCTTCGCCGGTGGTGAAGGTCGATTCTTAAGGTCAAGGTCCAGCTTCTTGGGGGCATAAGAATACGACCCCATTCCTTTCAAACCACAGATAGTTTCTTCGTACTCTTTAACATCCTCATGATCAAAGTTCAAAAGCACAGTAGCCAATGGCTGAACAGTAAGCTGCTTCTCTGAAGATAGTTCCTTCTCATCATCATAATAAACATCAACTATAGAGAACACATTCATATCCTTGGGATGCTTCATTGATTTGCATATATCAAAATGTACCACTTCGTAATTCATACGAAATAAAAGCTCATTTGCTCGCAAATCAATAAGCACACTTCCTGTTGCGAGGAAAGGTCAACCCAATATTATGGGCACCTAAAAATCGACCTCGCAGTCCAAAATAACAAAGTATGCAGGAAAAATAAAGGTAGAAACCTTTACTAATACATCATATAAGATACCAATAGGTCGTTTTACCAACCTATCTGCCATAACAAGCCACATGTTGGTTGGTGTAGGATCCCCCAACCCCAACTGTCTATAAATGGCTAGTGGCATCAAATTAATTCTAGCCCTTAAATCACATAAAGCCTTAGCAAAATCTAAAGATCCAACCGTGCAAGGAATAATGAAAGAACCCAGATCTGCCTTCTTCTGTACCAAAGACCTCGTGGCAATTGCACTGTAATGATGAAAATTGTCTGCCAGTTCATAGCTCGCTTCCCTTTTCTTTGTCAAAAGGTCCTTCATGAATTTAGCGTACCCTGGAATTTGCTCTAGTTCCTCTGCCAAAGGCACATTTATAGTCAACTGCATCATCATGGTCATGAATTTACTGAACCTGGTGTCACCAGCCTTCTTCTTCAGTCTCTGAGAAAAAAAAGGTGGTGGATTTGGAAGAGTTTTCTCCACCACTTCCTTTACATTTTGCTTCCCATTATAAATCTTTTTAGACTGCTGACATCTAGGTCTAGTATCATGAATGTTTTCTTTCTAATTTTTAACTTCTACAGAATCATCACAATTTGCTTCAACAGTATTCTCCTCCATACTATCAATCACAGCTTTGCCCTCGAAGGGATTTTCCAACACCTTACCACTTCTGGTTGTAATAGCCGAACTTGATCCATCTTTTCATGGATTTTGCACAGTGTCAATTGGTAAAGTGCCAGCTTTCCTTTGATTGAATGCCGCCAATAGTTGACTAATTTGTTGTTCCAGCTGTTTTATTAAAGTGGAATGCGAGTCAACCAATTGATTCATTGAGGACAAATCATTTTTTACCTCAGCTACGCCCGTGTTGGTTGCCTCCACTCCTTTCAATAGCTTAGCTATCATGTCCTCCATGGACATCTTCCCAGTGCTAGGTGCAACAGCTTCAAGATTTCCAGGAGGGACATACAAACCGCTCGTATCATTCTTATTCTTCCAATTCCCTTGGTCTCGGTCCTTGTATCCGGATTTTTCATAATAGTTCCTACCTTGGTTTCCTTGGACATTGCCTCGGAAACCCCCCTTATTATTCAAGTAATTTGCTTCCTCCTAAGAATTGGAGTCATCTCTTCCCTGTGATACAATAGCTTCGACCTTTTTTGTCTTCCCTGATAATAAATTCTTAGTAAGAAGGTCCACTTGCATTTTCACGTGAGCCATATCCTGTTCACGTTCCTCTTCTCTTTGCCTCTGTTCTACCGTTATGCCAATAGACATAGTAGATCTTGCTAGCTTAAAATCCCTGGTATGCCAAGATCTACTCTGCTTTGCCATACGATCCAGCATCTCACATGCCTCAATAAAAGTCAGGTCCATGAATGACCCACCGGTAGCATTATCTACCACTGGCTTTGTCACCGAGTTCAAAGCCCTATATAATATTTCTATCAAGTAGAAATTGGTCATATGATGATTTGGGCACTGCATAAGCTTCTTCTTGAACCTCTCCCAAGTCTCGTGGAGAGCTTCAGTTGGAAGTTGTCTGAAATTTCTTATCTCATCTCTTAATTATTCTCTCTTGGATGATGGAAAGAATTTTTCTAGGAAAGCTTCTTTTAGTTTCCTCTAATTGGTAATAGAGTCAGTAGTTAGCCCGTTTAACCATAGAGTTGCCTCTCCAGAATTAGACAATGGAAATAAGCGCAGCCGGATCGCATTCTGTCCAACCCCTAGATTGTCAAACGATTTGCATGTTGAGATAAAATTAATCAGATGCATATTCGGATCGTCGCCTGTAAGTCCACCAAATAACCCTTTGAGTTGCAATAGCTGGATCATGGTGCTAGTGATATTGAACTTGGCTCCGGGTGCCAAGGGATGAGGAATAAGAGCCCCTGTGGCACCAGCCCCATCCAAGTCATCATCATCATCATCAAAATCAACTTGCACAGCTCGGCGTTCGGGACTCATCCTAGCTTGACGATCTCTGTTGACATTTCTGTTCACCGGTACAGCCACATCATCTGCATGGCTTGGATTTAATAACTCATCATCACCCAGGTCCTCATCATCAAGATTTGGTACCCGACCTGGGTTATCAGCATTCTGTTGATTTACTTGCGCAGTTGACAATGCAGCTAATCTAGCCTGCTCCTGTTGAGTAGCTATTCTTTCAAGGTCTTGTTGCACATCCATTCTGCCAATGAGATGTGGTTCAGGATTTATAGTTAATAATGGCTGACCCGATCTCTATGTATTTGGCATGCAATCCACTAAACCTGAACAAAACAACAACAACAAACAAAAAGTAAAATTTAAGAATCTTTGACCAAAGGGTCGATTAACTATCACAAACATAGTTGACAACCGTATTCCCCGGAAACGGCGCCAAAATTTGATACGCCCAAATTACAACTCTCTTTAGAAAGTGCAAGCGATCACTATCAAATATAGAACCCAACTGGGTTGGGTGTCGAATCGCACAGGGAATACTATGATCACTAAGTATTGCGATTATTATTAGACTGTTGATCGAAGGTTCCAAAGTAAGGGGGTTTCAGTTTAGGTGTACAATAATATTAGGAGCGTAACGATGAGAAGATATGTGTAGTAATATTTGATCACAGAGAATGACAAATTAGGGTTATGTCCACCTTGTAGCTTCTACTTCTCTATTAACTATGAGTAATACGGATTTTATACATGCATGCACTTATAGAGAGACGTATTGTAATTATAAATCCAAGTGTTTCTCAACCATCAAGGATTTATTCACCTTAGTTCTCTCGAATCCAAAGTGTACAACCAATTGTATGAACTCTCGAAGAAGTTAATCCTGCTAAGGCATTAACGTGTAAAATAGAGGTTGGAAACCCTATTTTCTTGTCACACTCTCTTTTCCAAAAAGTAACTTTTCCATTGAACAAGTTATTGCTATAATGGTGCATTCCCTATGTTTGAAACCACGAGAATTCAATCAAAATGAAGAGAGTAATTATATAAGTAGATTGACAGATCATTCAATCAAAAACCCATAGCAATAGAGAGTATACTATAAGGTTTCCATAACCCTAACAAATAAACTTAGCTACTCATGAATAAAACGGAAATCAAAATAGAAATATTCATCATACAAAAACTTATAACGATCTTGGTGATAAAGATGAATAGCAAAAATAAGAGAGAAAAGCATTTCTCTCTCTGCGTCCTCAAGCTAAGCCGCTTTTTCTTGTTTTCAAAATAATACAGAATGTGAATAATCCCTAAAAATTCAGCACTAAGGCTTTTAATAAAATCCTTCTCTAATAAATAACTCCTTCATCCTTAACTAATTAAAAATATTGAGATTGCCCGGGAAAAATTTCCCATACATCATATTTAGTCTAAAAGCTGCTTTCCCTTTTATGTGAAGTTTTCTTTGTTGTCCACAGGTCCCCAAAGTGCTGTAATCTTCCTCATTAGTACCTGAAAAGCATGCTAATCACATAGGTCAGCTCACTTAACTAAAAATAGACTAAAAGTGCAAGAATTATGTATTTTATCCTTAAAACTTAGCTAAGACATGGGTAAGTTGTGGTGCGTAGACATATAAATACGCCCAACATCACCAATAAGAGATCTACATCTCCTACCATAGAGAGCTTCTTATGGAGACATCTGAATACTTGAAAGATAGCTGTAGTTGTATGCAAATTCAATCAAAGACAAGTGGTCATCCCAACTACCCTTTGAAATCAATTGCACATGCCCTTAGCTTATATTTTAAAGTCAGAATGGTCCTCTCTTCTTGACCAACTATTTAAGGATGAAAGGCTATATTAAGATGAAGTTTGATACAAAGACCCTTTTTGGAACGCTTACCAAAAGTGAGAGGTGAACGGGGTACCTCAATTTTAGATAATGGACAACGGAACATCGTCCAATCTGAACAACTCTATAATGTAGATTTTGGTGCAATCCTCGGCTAAATAAAAGGTATGAATGGGAAGGAAATAGGGTTATTTGGTAATTCATTCTATAATTACCCAAACTGAATCATGTTGATGATGAGTTCGAGGCAAACCCATCACCAAGTCCATGATTACTTCTTCCTACTTCCAAGTAGGAATAATGAACTCCTGCATAGGACCACTAGGCTTCTGATGCTCTATCATAACCTGCTGACATGTAGAGCACTTGGAAACAAAACTCTATAATATTTTTCTTCACCCCACTCCACCAATAGATCTCCCGCAAGTCACTGTACATCTTAGTGTCCCCGCGATGAATAGAGTAGCACGCACCATGCACTTCTGAAAGAATTCATTGTCTTATGTCATCTACACCTGGAACACATAGACGAACCTAACAATGAAGCACACCATCTCCCCCTTGGGAGAAAACCTCTATTTTCTGATTTTTGGAATGACTCTTTTAACTTGATAAGGCTAGGATCTCTATCTTACTTTTCTTTCACCTTAACATGGCATGGAATGACTTTACCATGCTTCATGAGGACACAACCCAAACCTACTATAAATGTATCATAATAAACTTTGAGCCCATCTAAAAAATCTGGAAGAGATAAAACTGGAGCTAAGGTGAGTCGACTCTTAAACTCCTGAAAACTGTTCTCGCAAAGATCTGACCACTGAAACTTGACTTTTTTCTGAGTCAATATAGACATAGGGGATGCAATAGAAGAAAATCCTTCAATAAACCATCTGTAATAGCCATCCAAACCCAAGAAATTTCTAATATTTGACAGAGAGATAGGGCGAGGCCAGTTTCGTACTACCTCCATCCTCTGAGGATCTACTTTAATGCCATCATCAGAAATGAGTTACTTGAAGACTGGACTAACATCATAAGAAATACTACATTCATAGGAACATTTCATGATACCATGCAAGTTAAATAATATCCCTTCATCTAGTAATTTAATCAAACATATTAAAGGCATGGCACATATAAACATCATTATCAAATTCTAAATTTCCTCATTCAAGGATTTAAATCCTTGGGTTACATTAACATATGGCTATAGTAGTTAAACCCACATAGAAATTATCAACAATCATGGAGTAGAATACAATTTCATATTTATTAACATAAACATGATCAGCCAAATCATGAAAGCATATAGAAAAATCCATAATTTGAGTTTACAAAAGGATTCTTGGACTTTATGGAAAAAGGGGTCCGTGAATGAAAACTATGCATACCTGGGATAATGTTCTTAAACTTGGAGAAGTGAAAATCCCTTAATTCTCAAAGAGGATTGTAATTGGTTCTTGGAGATTATATTTAGAGAGAAACCCTAATTGTATTTGTGAAATAATGATGAATAAAGTGGCTGAAATCATCAATAAATGGGTATGTATAGACGAGTGAAAAATGACCAAAATACCCCTATTAAAAGAACCCAGAATAGCTAAAAGTTTCATTCGATGGTGTCCTCCGATGGTCCATTAGACCTGCGATTGTTCGTCTAGCCATACCGTCGGACCTGACAAGAACCTTCTGTCACTATACTTATCCAATGGTGGACTCCAATGGTCCGTCGAACTTGTGATAGTCCATCAGGTCTTGTCGTCGGACCGGAAGAAAAACTTGATCCACTGCCTCCGTTCGACAGTGGTATCTGATGGCCAGTTGGACTACTGACGGAACGTCAGGTTCTGCCGTCGGAACGTCGTAACCTGATTATTTTTCGTAAATGTTCATAACTTCCTTGTCTGACACTAGATTTTGATAAAATTTGAATTGATGGAAAGCTTAATGAATCTCCCACGTGATAGAAAGTTAACGTCCATAAAATACCACGTGTATAAAAAATTAATTTTATATTTCAAAGAAAATTTAAACATCCTAGTGATGATTTCAAGATGAGATAAAGCACGGGTATTAAAACTATATTCCAGAAAGTCTCTTTAGTTGATATTGAAGAGTTAGAGATGATTGATTTTGATGTCATTATCGGTATGGAGTGGATTCACTCATGATACACGTCAGTTGATTAAAGAAACCGACTTGTTTATTTTCAGTTTTTGAATGAACCAGTTCTTTAATTGAGGGGTAGTACTTCAGCACTTACGGGTCAACTTGTTTCGTACCTTAGAAAGAGAAAAATAATATCCAATAGGTGTGTCTACCATCTTGTTTGAGTTAAAAACTATAAAGCCCCGCATTTTGGGCTAGAATAAAAACCATGATTTCGATGCATTGCTAATCCCAAAGCCATAAAATCCTATGCCAATATGGCATGTTAATTATTGTGTACCATGTGAATCCTCTCATGATTGAATTTATACCACAGAGATCCTTCAACTCAAGGAGGAGTTGAAACTATTTTGATCGACTAGGTTTTAGAAGACAAGGTAAAGTGTGTCAGCTTCCAATGACCATAACTCTCTATGTATGTTGAATTAGGAAGTCTACTATGTGTCAAATGATAGGTATTCGAGTTAGCTTTCAAACAATACCAATTTGGATAAAATCCAACACCCAAGCAAGAGGTTATGACCCTTAAAACTGATAAGCGATGCCTAACCAATTCCCCATGGACACTGGAAAGCATAGGCGATAGCCTTGGCGGTGCCTATGTAAACATAGGCGATAGCCTATGTGGCGCCTATGTGAAGATAGGTGATCGGATGGGCAGCGCCTATTTAAGGAATTTTGGTGAATTAAACACTTCGTGTTAAGGACCCTAAAATACTTATTCTTTCATCAACAGTGCTCAAGATTCTTCTTAGGGTTTCAACATGAAAAGCCCAAATAGTTCAAGATTTGACCGTAGGTCTTCAAAAAAAATTGCATATTTGGAATCCTCTCAACGTAGGCTTCGAGAATCATCTAATATTAGTAGTAATCGAGGTACGTGAGGTTATCTAAAAATCTCATGGCTGTAGTTTTTATGAACATGCATACTTTTAAATGAGGGTTTTGAATCAAATGCTAATATCTTACTTTCAATATGATTTCCAAGTCATTTTCTGTATGTCTTGGGAATTGTTTGCCTATATGTATCAATGGTTGAAACCATGCATATTTGATTTGAGCTTTTCCAGGGAAGTTTGATAAAAATGAATGATGAATTGTTTTCAAATTCCCATGATAATGTGTCGATACTCCATATTGTATTGTGATCAACAAAAGAGAGAACAAATTTGAAATAAATATTGTTCACCACTTGTAAATGATAAAGCACCTTGGGTTTTACCTGATTATGCATATATGGATGTGATATTGATGAGTTGTATGTCGGGCATGACGATACACTATAGAATATGATATGCGATTTTATAAGATGAAATTTAAATGCATTGATTTTTCATGAGAAAGGTGGATGCCCGAAGAAGGCATTTGAGGTACAAGCCTCTCATCGCTGGAAGAATGTATTTGCTGACATGGAATATCGGTACCAAGCTTTGTTGCCTTGCATATCTTATATTATATTATCCCAAATTGGGGTTATGGTTAGGAGCTATGTTTTGTGGTCTTATGCACTACTATATTTGATTTGGGTCGATACACCATGCTTTGTGGTCTTGTGTGTCTCTCCCTCACTTATACTCTAATCTCGGAGGCAACCCAGCTTTGACAATTAGTGTAAATTATGTAGGGTATTCCTCGAGCTCAGTTGGATTTCATTATTGTTGAGAAAAAATATTGCATTACACCCATGTGTTTTCAGATGATTTGATACGAAATTTCTTTTTAATGGATCTCAACTATATTTTGTAAAAGTATTATGTTTTTCTTTGATATCCCTGTGTGCCAGTACTTCAGTAGATCTTTCAGACACAGTTGTAGAGACAAGTGGTGAGCCTTCTATGATTCTTAAGGTCTTATGTCCTGCTGTCCTTTTATATTAGATTCAGTTTTGGGGATCTGCTGGGGGCCTTGTCCCAGTTTTCGGATAGATATTGTTTCTGTCATGTAGTAGAGATTTCGCAGACTGTTTTAGAGATTTTGATTTAGATTGTGAGACACTATTCCCAATTTTCATTTTCATATGATTCTGAACCACGTTTTTGTTATATTTTGTTTCTTCCACATTACTTTGATCATATTAATTATGTGCATGATTACCAGATAGATAGGGGTGTTTCGGGTCTCCATGGTTTGTAATCGTCATCACGGCCAGGCCCTGGTTTGGGTAGTGGTAAACACTCCAATTCCAAGAATCCTATCTTGAGTCAATTTAATTACTGAGGGAATTTCTAGATGTGTTCCCTAAAGATCTCTCTTGTGTTCCTCTCAAAAGAAAAACTGACGTTTGGATAGACCTTCTCGTAGATACCCATCCCATCTCTTTTCCACCATAAAAAGTAGCTCTAGCTGAGCTAAAAGAACATAAAGAACATTTGAAAGACCTCCTAGATAAGGGGTTAGGCCCAGTGTTTCCCCATGGGGCGATCCTATCCTTTTAGTGCAAAATAAAGATGAATCCCTTAGGATATGCATCGATTACCGTTAGCTGAACAAAGTCACAATCAACAGTAAGTGCCCACTTCCCAGAATCGATGATTTGCTCAACCAACTTCAGGGTTCTAGTTATTTCTCTAAGATAGTCTTTAGATCTGACTTTCATTAGCTCAGATTCAGAGAATGTGACATTCCAACAATAGCTTTTAGAACTCGAGAGAGTCACTTCAAATTTTTTGTCATGTCTTTCGATCTTACAAATACCCCTCCAACTTTCATAGACTTGATGAATAGAGTGGGCAAGTATTACTTGAACATGTTCATCATATTCTTCATAGATGACATCCTTTTATATTACAATAATGAAAATGATCATGCAGACTACCTCAAAATAGTATTGTAGACTCTTAGAGCCCATCAATTGTTCGCTAAATTAAATAAGTGCAAATTTTGGATAAGATCAGTAGTTTTTCTTTGCCATATCATTTCCAGTGATGGCATTAGAGTTTGACCCTCAGAATACCAATACAGTGAGGAACTATCCCAAACTCATTTCTCCCTCAGATATGAGGAGTTCCTTGGATTTGGATGGCAATTACAAAGTGTTTGTTGAAGGTTTTACATATATTGTATCCCTCATGTACAGATTAACTCGGAGTAAAGTCAAGTTTGTATGGTCAGATTCATGTGAGAAGAGTTTTTAGAAAATGAAGAATCGACTCATCACAACCCCAATTTTGATGCTACCAGAGGGTTTAGATGGGTTTGTTGTGTACTGTGATGCCTCCAAATTTAGTTTGGGCTGTGTTTTTATGAAAAAAGGTAAGGTCATAGCCTATGACTCTAGACAACTTAAGACTCGTGAAAATAATTACCCTACCCATGATCTAAAGCTTACAACCACTGTGTTTCCCTTAAATATTTGGAGGCACTATTTGTATGGGGTTATGTTGATGTGTTCACACACCACAAATGCTTCCTGTATGTTTTTTTGTAGAAGGATTTGAATCTGCGATAGAGGAAATGTTTAGAATTGGTGAAAGATTATGACATGAGTATTCTGTTTCATCTGAGCAAGCCAAATATAGTGGAAGATTCCCTTAGTAGAACATCTTTGGGTAACAATGTCTATATTGAGGATGATAAGACTGAGCTTGTTAGGAAAGTTCATTAGCTTGCCAAATTAGGTATCCATTTAGTTGATTCAGCTGATGGTAATATTTGGGTTCAACATAGTCTGGAATCTTCTTTGGTTGCTGATGTGAAAGAAAATCAATATAGGGATCCCTATCTAGTAAAGTTGAAAGGGTCAGTAAGAGATTAGAAAGTAGATGTTTTATCCTAAGGGGAAGATGGTGTGTTGTGTTGCCTGGGTAGGCTGTGTGTGCTGGACATAGATAAGTTGAGATAGAGAATTCTTGTAGAAGTGCATGTGAACATTACTCTATTCACCTAGGGGCCACTAAGATGTGTCTTAATTTGCGGGAAATCTATTGGTGAAACAATATGAAGACGGCTACAGTAGAGTTTGCAGCTAAGCGCTCCAATTATAAGTAGGTTACGGCTGAGCACCAAAAACCTAGTGGTTCAATGCAGGAGTTTAGTATTCCAACTTGGAAGTGGAAGGAAGTGAACATGGAGTTTGTGATGGGTTTACCTCGTACTCGTTGTCACCGTGATTTTATTTGGATCATGATGGATAGGATGACCAAGTTAGCCCATTTCTCGCCAGTCCATAATTCTTATTCATCCAAGGACTATTCTAAGCTATACCTTAGAGAGCTATTTAGGTTACACATAGTCCTATTTTCCATCATTTTAGATAGAGGTACCCAGTTTACCTCACTTTTGGAAAGAGCTATTAAAGGGTTTTAGTACCCAAGTTCATCTCAACACAACCTTTCATCCTTAGAAGATTCTCAAGAAGCGAGGATCATTCAAACCTTTGAGGATATGTTGAGAGCATGTGTAATTGATTATAAGGGTAGTTGGGATGATCAATTTCCTTTGATTGAGTTCACGCATAATAACAGCTGTCATACCAATATCCAAATATCTCAATTTGAGGCTCTATATGGGTGGATATATAGATTTCCAATTAGTTGGTTTGAGGTAGGTGAGACATTGTTTATAGGGCCTGAATTAGTATATGATGCATTGGAGAAAGTTTAGTTGATCAGAGAGAGGCTTAAGACCACCCAACTTCGGCAGATATCTAATATAAATGTAAGACCCCACAAAATCTTTGCTTAATTCATTCCTTGAATCTTGTTAAGGGGGTCCTAAATTTTAGCTGTGTATTAAGACTTAGAATCATTTTAGACTTCCAAATTTGGAGAATTTTATTTCTAACCTTCCCATCCTTTGTTAGTCAATTTTTAAATTTATTCATGATCAGGGTCAGTTGTAGGTCATCTCAAGAGTGTTTTAGATTTTCAAGACTAACGTAAGGGTGAATTTGGATGCCCAAAATAATAAAGGGTCATGATAGCCCCACATCTCGAGGGCCAGTCAACCCAAGTAAAGGTCCCAACTTGATGGGTACTTGACCCAAGTAGGGGTCATGTCGCGAAGGCTACTTTACCCAAGCAGGTATCGCAACGCAAGGGCAGCCTTGTTCAGCATCATTTTAATACGTAATGTGGGGGCAAATGGGTTATTTTCACCACCTTATTCAGCCTTAACATAAAATTATTTATCCTATAGGTCAAAATCTCATTCTTTACTAATAAACACTCTCAAAAGTAAGCCCTAGCCTCATCAAGTTCAAGAATTCAAGTCTCAAGAACTTACTTCAATCTTCTCAAGGTATGTGAAGTGTTCATCTAAGGGCCCATTCCTTTCTTGGATTCCAAGAAACTATTTTTAAGCATCAAGTTCATGGATTTCATGAATTCCATGTTGTGTTTGATTATATTAATGTTCATATTGATTAATTGGGATTCAAATCCATGTTTTATGATACATTTCATGTGAGGTTAATTGATATGTATGTAATATCATGAGAATCTATGTAAAACCCTTGAAATTGTTAATGGGGATTTGAATTATGATGTCTACTTTATTTTAGTGTTATATGCATATGTATGCTCTCCAAGTGCTTGGTGAATTACTCATGTGAACTAATAAGGGAAAGAGATAGTGTCATGTTAGCTTATGTGCAAATTGTATCATACAAGTGTTTGATAAAATATTCCCATGAGTGATTTTTGAACTAGTGCACATGATTATGCTTTTCAAGCTTATGCTATGATTTACCTTTCATGTTATCGAGTCCGGGGGGTATTAAAAACCCATAAACTTCGTTGGTTACCTAGAGCTTCAGTCAGTTACATAACTCAAGAAAATCTGTATAGTATTCATAAGTCAGTGACAATATTTAGTTTGAAATTCAGTGGTACTCAGTTAGTTATTACAATTTTATAGTATTTTGTAAGTACACGGAGCTTAGTGAACTCAGTTCAGTTTAGTTAGTTAGGACGATCAGTCACAGTTTAATCAAGCCTAGTATGAACAAGGAAATTAGTTCAGTGTCCATTCAGTTAGGAGTAGGATTAAGGACCGAGTGAACCAAAGGATGGGGGCTCACCTGCCAGTAGAGGGTGTGGTCCTTAGAAGCAGTCCTTGCATTTCAGAGTTACGTATCCAGTGTAGGTTGTGATATCTCACTACCATACTAGGGTTGATATATCTCATTTTAGATTTCCTACTAGCAAGGGTTGATGGAAGAGTTTTCTGTCAGAGAGGGCTAACATACAACTTTTCTTTACTCGTGGCACGGTGTTAATACCCTTTCAACTGGGTTAAATCTTAGACCCTTATTAGTTAAGAAAGGGGGAGTTCAGTTAGATGATTATATCCCACAATCTTAGTTTCAGATTCAGTCTCAGTATAGAACTCAGTTAAGTTTTATAGATTCAGGACCGTCAGATATATTCAATCAATTCAGTATTAAAGATTCAGGACTGTCAGATAAAGTTAGTTAGTTCAGTTTTAAACTCAGTATAGTTCCATAAATTTAGGACTGGAAGATGCAGTAATTCAATTTTCAATAATTTAAAATTAGTATACTCAGATATCAGTTAATCAGTATTTGGATTTATTATGCAGTGTTATCATTATTTCTGTTACAATATACGTATTCATGCATATACTCTCATTCAATCATATTATTGATATTCAATTAGTATTATTCATGCATATGAACCCATGAAAGTTTAGCCTACCTTATTGAGCTTACTAGAACATTCAAAGAATTGACGCGTTCCTTTATTTTGTGTTATGATGTCTTATATCATAGGTTCAAACGTGCAGGCTCCCGATCACCCTTAGCAGTTCAGACTTTCAACAGTTAGAGTTAATAGTGAGTCCTCATATTTTAAGGACCTGATTATTTTATTTTTGTATTTCAATTATTAGTTCACTTTCAGTAGTAGGAGTTAGTTGGGGGCTTATCCCATCAACTCCACAGTTTAGACAGTTTAAAGGCTTTTTAGACTAGAGTATTTTTGGACAGTATTTCAATTTTGGTATTGTTATATCGTGTTCAGTTTTATCTATAGATTTGAACCTTATGGCAAGTTTTTTCCTAAATACCGCATATTACATTATTATTATTATTATTATTATTATTCAATTATTGTAGCAGGTACCAGTCATGGGTTCGCTTGTGGTCCTTTAAGATTATGAGCACCGCGCAACGTCAGGGCTATAGAATCGAGGTGTTACAAACTTTGTATCAGTGCCTAAAGTTCAACAGAGTCCTAAGAAGTCCAAAAGCCATATCTAGTAGAGTCTTGTGCATGGGTTGTAGCGCACCACACTTATAGAGTCTTTCAATATCCATTTCGTGAGAGTGTGCATGAGATCTAGTAAAACTCTAAGTCTAATATGCTTCTTCCTTTGGCTTTAAGAATATGCCTCTCGAAAGGACTAACAAAAGAAAAACTGAAATCAGTCAGCACCTAAGCTCGTTCAGGCAGATCCCCTAGATGAGCACGTCTTTCATGCAAAATTCAGGGCTGCATTCACTACTTTAGCCAATTCAGTTGAACCATAGGATAAAAGGCCAGATGTTGTACTGCCTAACCTAGTGGCTAATTGTAACACCCCGTATTCAAGTACGTGTATTGGGGTATTCAAGTACGTGTATTGGTCTTATTTATATGGAATTAATTTTTTTATTCTATTTATACCAGAATTCCTGTCAATTGTTCCATATGAAGGTTTTTGAATCTGCTTTCCAACGATATAAAGATTTCCAAAAACAGATAGGTTTCGGATATAAACGAGCACATTTGAAACTATAAATGGTGGTCGGGATATTTGGGAATATTAAATGTGGAGGAAAATCTCTTGCACACAAACTACTGAGGCCAGCTGAATTTGTTGGTCAACATCAAACCATCCTAACTCGATTAATTTAATGAACTGGGAGAGCAAATGTGGTAGCTGATGCGTTAAGTCGTAAGGCTATGATGGCGCCTATAGAAAGGCAAGGGATGATTCAAGATCTCCACACGTTAGCTAGTTTGGGAGTTCGCCTTCTTGAAACTCTGGATAAAGACCTTATCGTACATAATGCTGCGGAATCTTCATTAGTAGCTGAAGTGAAAGAGAAGCAACATGTAGATCCTATTTTATTATATCTTTAGGAGAACGTTCAAAGTGGTGCGACCAAGGTATTTGAGCTTACACGAGAAGGAGTACTTCAGTGCCAAAACCGATTGTGTGTGCCCGATGTAGACGGTCTAAGAAAGAAGATTATGACAGAGGCACATTGTTCAAGGTATTCAATTCATCTAGGATCAACAAAAATGTATCAAGATTTGAAAGATATATATTGGTGGAATGACCTGAAGAAAAGCATTGTAGAATTTGTAGCTGAATGTCCAAATTGTCAAAGAGTTAAAGTTGAGCACCAAAAACCCGGAGGTTATATGCAATGCATTGATCTTCCAAGCTGGAAGTGGGAAATGATCAACATGGATTTCGTTATTGGTTTGATTTGTACGTCCCAGAATTTTGATTCTATATGGGTGATTGTTGATAGGCATACCAAATCCGCACATTTTCTACCAGTTAGGACCACTTACACAGTGGAAGAGTATATGAAGCTGTACATTAAAGAGATAGTCTGATAACATGGAGTACCAATCTCTATTATATCAGATCGGGGAACCCAATTTACCACACACTTTTGAAAGTCTTTTCAGAGGTGTTTGGGAACACAAATAAAGTTGAGTACATCTTTTAACCCTCAAATAGATGGACAAGCATAATGTACCATCCAAACACTTCAAGATATGCTACGAGCTAGTGTAATAGATTTTAAGGGCAACTGGGATGATTATTTAACTCTTATTGAGTTTGCCTACAATAATAGTTATCATTCGAGTATCAAAATGGCACCATATGAAGCTTTATATAGAAGGAAGTGTAGATCATCAATAGGATGGTTGGAAGTGGGTGAAACTCTTTTGTTTGGACCGGATCTTGTTTATCAATACATAGAGAAGTTTAAAGTAATTCAGCAATGACTAAAAACAGCCCAAAGTCGACATAAGTCATATGCGGATAGTAGAAGGAGAGGGCTAGAGTTTTCTATAGGTGATTGGGTATTTTTTAAAGTATCACCAATGAAAGGGGTAATGAGATTTGGCAAGAAAGGGAAGTTAATTCCACGTTATATAGGCCCGTATAAGATCACTCGAAGGTTTGTACAAGTTGCATATGAATTAGAGCTACCCCAAGAGCTCTCATCAGTACATCCGGTATTTCATGTGTCAATGCTTCGAAAGTGCATCGGAGATCCATCACATATCACTTCTACTGAGGATGTGCAAGTTGCGGAAGATCTTACCTCTGAGGAAGTACCTATTTCTATTCTAGGTCGCCTAGTTAAGAAGATGAGAAATAAAGAGATAGCATCTGTGAAAGTACGTTGAAGAAATTGTCAAAGGGAAGAGATTACATGGGAAGATGAGGAAGAAATGAAATCTAAGTAGCCTCATTTGTTCAAACATGAAGAGGAAGTTCAAGAAAAGGAGTTAGAACATTAATAATTAAGTTTTTTATATATATACATAGTATTTATGTGATGATGTGAATATTAATGATGGACTTGAACTTGTTTCGGTTGAATAACTACGCTAACATTCGAGGACGAATGTCCTAAAGGGGGGAAGGATGTAACACCCCATATTCAATTACGTGTATTGGTGTAAATACGTGTATTGGTCTTATTCATATGGAATTAATTTTTTATTATTTTATTTATACCGTAATTTGCCCATAGATGTTTCCATGCAAAGGTTATTGAATAATCTTTCCAACGATCTAAAGATTTCAAAAAATGGATAGGTTTAAGATATAATCGAGCACGTTAGAAACTATAAAATAGTGGTCGCGATATTTGGGAATAGTAAACGTGCAGGAAAATATCCTACACACAAGGCCAGCCAAATTTTTGGGTCAACTTTGAACGATCATAACTCCATTAATATAATTAACTGGGAGATCTAAAACCTATGAAAAGAAATATATTTGAGTCATATTTCAAATTCAATTGGTTTCATCCAAATCAAACATCTGATAAAGGAGTTATACTCATTTTACTTCAGCCAATCACAACAGATTCTTAGGGTCAAATTCAAACGACAATAAACTGTTGTATAGGATGAACAGGGAGGCCTACATTTTATGTAATGAAATCCCTTAGAATTATCCTTCCAACGATAATAATTTCACCCAAATCCGATATCGGAGCAATTAGTTATGGTCAATCA
This sequence comes from Capsicum baccatum var. pendulum, assembly GCA_030864225.1. Taxonomy (NCBI): domain Eukaryota; kingdom Viridiplantae; phylum Streptophyta; class Magnoliopsida; order Solanales; family Solanaceae; genus Capsicum; species Capsicum baccatum. The sequence continues at coordinate 19,895,779 of CM061552.1, read as the reverse complement.
ACTTTAGCTTAACAAAACAGTCCACCAAAGGACAGATTTGACATTATTTAAATTTTAAAGGCATTTTGCTCATTTCCTATTATATTATGGATGGGAATATGTGTATATATGCATGTATATGAGTTCAAAAAATCATTTTTTCATCATCAATCATTGAGAAATAACAAACCCTAGTCAAATTTGACTTTTAAACTACTTTTGATTCAACCGTAGAAATTCCAAAGTAATAGGATAACTGCATTTCTTATCTCGAGAGCTTCGAACGACACCTATTATTTGTGATAACAGGATTGCATAATCAAGAGGTGAATTCTAAGGTATGAATATTGTTTTCCTTTGTTCTTTTCCATAGGTATATGTGTGATAGAGGATTATATGTATTGGATGTTATTAAAAGGTGATGGAAATAGGGTTATGGACTATTTTGCATGGTTTGGTTGTATTGAATTGTTAAAGGTGGATATGGTAATTGAGTTATGGAAGGTGGATATGGTGATATACTATTGAATTGATGATTATTTATGTCTATGACTCAATTTGGTCTAATGGATTGGTTGGAAGGATAAATGAATCCAAACTTGATATTAGAGGACGTTGAATGAATAAGCATGACATGTGAATGTAATTGGAGTATAAGAGGGTTAAAGTAACACCCTTTATGGTGTAATTAATGATTACTACTTAACCACTAGTTTGGTGAATTTAAATAATTGAATTGTGACGTTTGGTTGCTAATAGTAGATTGCTATATATGTTCATTGTAGATAAGTAATCCAAAAAGACGGGATGTCCATTAGGGACTAGTGTTGAAGGTTGACAGTCAGGTATGTAAAGCATACTCTATACCATATCTTTGGCACGAAAGTGAACAATTGATATATTAAGAAAGTTTCCAAAGTTATTCAATAACATGTGATCCATAATTGTTTTGTATGATGTCCTAAGTTACCAATGAACTTGTCTTCACCCCACAAGATGTCAAGACATTCCAATACTTGTTTCCCAAATCATACATGTTTATTGCACTAATGAATGTCAGAAGATATCCGGTTACTCAAACAAAATCCATGTGCTATTATTGACTCCAAAACATTTCATTGATATAGCAATAAGTTCCTACTTCATTGTTATGGCATTGATGACTCCAAAACACTTCACTGATGTGCAAATGAGTTTTTACTTAGTCATTATTGCATTGATGGTCTATTTATATGTCTCTTATTGATGTATCATTGTTTCAAAGTATTAAAAATGTGGTGTCGACCGAAATAACTATCTCATAGATTAATTGAACTAAGTGATGGAAGTTCTCTCTTATCGGGTGGTATCCCAGGGGCATAAGCCTATCATGGGTTGATCCCTATTTATGTGTTTATGGGTGGTAACCCAGGGACATAAGCCTATCATGGGTCGATCTTACTTGATATGTAATAGACGCAGCCTAATGGTCACAATACAGTACAGTAATGATTACAAATATGATAAGAATGAAGATAAAGTGATTGAATAAATATAATGTACAGGTTGTCACAAGTTATAGTAAGTGTGGTCCACTCTTATTTCGATTTATTCACTTGCTTCTTATTTCTATTGAGCTACTATATCATATGTGATTATCTATAGGTTTACATACTCAGTACATATTTTTTACTGACGTCCCATTACGGGGGACCTTTATTTCATACTACAGACACAGGTACCTCAGCTCATACACCGCACAAGTAGGAGCCAGGATATCCAGCTGCTTTTGGTGAGCTCCAGTTTTCCTTGGGGCTTTTCATGTCATATCCAGTCATTTTTGGTGTTGTATAAAAGTTAGTTATATGGTGTGGTCTGTCCCAACCTTAGTTAAACTCTGTGTATTGTCTAGAGTCTTTGTAGACCTAATGTACAGTAAAGGTGGTGTTTTGTTAATAGATGTGATGGCTCCAATAGCCAAGTATTGTATATACATATATATGTGTGCTTGAGCTTACACAGGTGATTATTTCCTTTTATATGTGACATAATGTTGTCCGAATTTTGGGTTGTATAGAGATATGCATGGGAAGTACAAGGTTATGAGTTGGTTCTTCCGGGCCTCCTCAATTACGTGTGCTAGTCCTCCCCAATTGGATTTGAGGCGTGACAGTAATACTGCTACAGTCAGAATTCAGGACTTCACCTGAATGAATCATCCCTTATTCTCAGGTTTTAAGTATAAAGAGAATCCACATGAGTTCCTCAATAAGGTTCACAAAGTCATAGATATCATGGGAGTGACTTCTAGTAAGAGTGCTGAGTTAGCTTCCTATCATCTATAAGATGTAGCCCATACATGGTTTACACAGTGAAAGTTAGACAATAGTGCAGATGTAGAGCCCATATGTCATGAGCCAAACTAAGGCCCTGGCCGTTACAAGCATCTCGGACCATGAAGGCTCAGATACCCTTCTAATTTAAAATCATATAGACCATTCATACACAAAAAAAGAAAGTGCAGAAATTATAGTAAAATGCAATCATGGTCATAAATCTGACTAAAGTTTGATAATAGAAAAGGACAATCCAAAACCATTTGGAAACCATCTGTGAAATCTCTACTAAATGATTTCTAACAAAATCTGAATGCTGGGACAAAGCCCCCACTAGACCAAAAACCATGTCTAATAATAGTCGTCAGAATGTAAATAGGCCTTCTGAAATAAAGAAGGCTCACCAAAAACCATGCTTACTAAGTTACTTCAGATTATTCAGTTAGTTATTACTTCGTGTTTTGTTATACTATGTTATTCATTTAGTTGGTTATCATTTATGTAAATAAACCCACGCATCTAAGACTTATCTTATTTAGTATACAAGTATATTCAAAATACGGATTGCATACTCCTTTCTTTCACGATGATGCTTCATATTATAGGTTCGAACACTTAGGTTCCAGATCGTACCTAGCGATCCCAGTGGACCAGTAGCAGAAGTAGTGGTGAGTCCTCCTGTTTTGACGACTAGTTATGTTTATTTTAGTTTCATAGTTTTAACTGACAATTAGAGTTGGTTGGGGTCTTATCCCATAAACTCCCCAGTTATTTAGTTAGAGGCTTTAAGACTAGTACGAATAATTAGTTACCTTTCAGTCTGTTTTTAGACGTTAACATCTTGTGTCAATATCGATTACAATTTTTAAGATCATATGGCATTTTATTTAGATTCCACAAATGATTTCTTTGTTATGTTATTTAGTGCTCACAGCAAGTACCAGTTCAAGGGTTAGCTTGTGGTCTTTCAGGACCCTAAGAACCGTGTGGTGACTAGGGTGTATTTCTGTGTCATTACAAACATAGTATCAGAGCCTAGGGTTTTAAAGTATCCAAGGATGTTTGATAGTCATGTATAGCAGAGTTTTGGGCAAGGCTGTGAAGTGCACCACACTTATGGGAAAGAGGCTACAAGATGTTTTAGGAAAAGTTTCCATTTTTTCATTATACATATTGTGTGAATGAGCATGAACTCAAGTTAATTTCCTTGTCTAATTAAATATTTATTCCATTTATAGAACATGCCTTCTATATAGACTAATGGAAGAAGTAACAAAACCAAGCCAGCATATACGCGCATTCACGCCCATTCAGGAAGATCCCCTAAATGAGCATATTTTTTATTTTTTGAGTTTAGAGATGCATTCACTACTCTAGCTTACTCTGTAGCAGCTCAAAACACTTAGCCAACTACTTTTCCAGTCAACCCAATGGCCAATACTATCATATTTAGGATTCGGGGCTTCAACCGAATGAATCCTCCTTTATTTTTAGGATTCAAGTTAGAAGAGGATCCACAGAAATTCCTTGACAAGGTCCAAAAGGTAATAGTCATTATGGGGTTGAATTCTAGTGAGAGTACTGAATGGCTGCTTATTAGCTGCAGGATATATCCCATATCTAGTTTAAGTGCTGGAAAGGGAATAGGGGTGCAGTTACAGCACCTATAGAATGGGTGAAGTTTGTTACGGCTTTCTTAGATAGATTCTTTCCACTATAGCTGAGGGATGCTAAGGTGTTAGAATTCATTAATTTGAAATAGGGAAACATGAGCGTGAAAGAGTATTCCCTCAAGTTTACTAAGCTAGATAGTTATTCTACTAATGTGGTAGCTGATAACAGGTCTAGGATGAGTAAGTTCCTATTTAGTGTATCTAACTATGTTGTCAAGGATTGTAGGACCGCGATGTTTATTAAGGAGATGAACTTATTTAGGTTGATATTTTATGCATAAAATATTGAGATGGAAAGGAATAAGGAAAGAGAAGGGGATAACAAGAAGGCCAGAATAGGTCGTTTCAATTTTACTTAGCCAAAATCACAGGGTGGTAACCATCCTCAGTTTTATTATAAATCTTTTGTCCCATCTCCATATTTGGCTAGTGCACCAGTGCCCAAATTTAGAAATGATAATAGAGATAGAGTTTCAGGCTCTATGTCTCAGCGTAGTTGAACAGTGCTCAAACTAATCCTCTTTTTCAGAAAAATGGTAGAAACCATCATGATATTTGTAAAGTCGGTGGTGATATATATTTTGTGTATGGCAAGAAAGAGCACCAAATCGGGGATTGTCCAAACAGTGATCATTAGGGTCAGTCTTTTCATCCCCTAGTTCCATTCGGTTACCCAACTCAGTAGCATGCTACTTTTAATGCCACCGGTGGCCAGCACCCAATTAAACTATATACACTTCAATCCCGAATGGATTAGGAAAATTCTAATGAAGTGGTTATTTGTACATTAAAGGTCTTTCATGTACATGTTTATGTTTTGTTAGATATCGAAGCTTCCCTCTCTTTTGTGACCCCCTATATAGCTCTAAATTTCAGAGTCAATCCAGAAAACTTAGCAGAAATCTTTTTAGTATCTACCCTAGTAGGTGTTTATATTGTATCTAGGTAGTTATACAGGAGCTATCTAATCACTATCTAATCACTATTGATATTTGTACCTGTATACTGTACAGTATAACATAAAAATGCAGAAACATGCACTAAAAGGCCATAAGGTTCATAATTGAACATAATCAGAATGAAGTTGTATCGCAATACTAAAACTAAACTGATGTCCAAATCAAATAATATTGTCATTGTCTAATAGCCTCTAACTATCTGAATAATTTGAATAAGGAGTTGATCGGACATGCTCCAATCTAACTCCATCTAAAAAACTAATCTATGCCATAATTCTCACTGACTGTTTGAGTATACATGTGAGGTAGGCTAAATGCAATGGTTTACATGCATGAATAATTCTCACTGACTGTTTAACATGAACATGAGAATACATGCATAAATATGTAACTATAACCAACAATTTGATATCGTGATTTACTGAGTCTGAGTACTAATAACATAACATAACTGATAACATATATGACTAAATCTGAATATGACTGATGGCATGGTTTACCGTATCTGACAGTCCTGAATCTGGTGAAATTATCTAAGTTCTTTACTATATCTGAGTTGACTATATCTGACAGTCCTAAAATCTAAAGAACTATCTGAGTTCTACTTTTGAGACTGATTGACTGTGACTGACAGTCCTGATACTGTGACATAAAACTTTTGGAAGTAGTGCCTAACTGACATGCCCTAAAGATGCTATACTAGCTTAAATGGGGACCAATCTATGCCCTGAATGGAAGGGTGTCAATACTGCACCACTGGTAAGGACAAAATGTGAGTAACCCTCATATAACAATTAAATCTACTGAGAACGGTGGAAAACCTCATTTAATGTGTTAAGCCACCTCATCTACCCTCATATAGCAGGCTATGATGTCTCAACCTTTGCGAGCTACATGTCCTGGAATGCATGGATTGATTCTAAGAGTCACAGCCTCATATGACAGGTGGGTTCCCATCCTTGGGTTCACTCGATGCAAATTTGTACTCCCATCTAAATAGACAATAAACTTGACTTACTGAACTAAGTGACTGAATTCCGCTGACTAATGGAATACTACTAATATCTGAAATTGTGTAAGTCATCAAATTATAGAGATGTTTCCTGAGTCATAAGACTATCTAAAGTCTAAGATTTCATAGCTTGACTAAAAATATCATGAAAACATGGCATGGCTCTAGGAACACGACTAATGTTTCGGGTACAAGTACCCCTAGGACTCAATAGAAGAAAACTGATATAGCATGAGTTACTTGAAGACTTGACTAACATCATAATACATACTACATTCATAGGAGAATTTCATGATACCATGATAGTTAAACAATATTCCTTCATCTAGGCATTAAATCAAACATATTGTAGGCATGACACATATAAACATCGGTATCAAATTCTAAATTTTCTCATTGAACGGTTTAAATCTTAGGGTTGCATGAACTTATGGCTATAGTAGTTAAACCCACATAGAAATTATCAACAATCATGGAGTAGAATCCAATTTCATATTTATCAACATAAACATGAGCAGCCAAATCATGAAAACATATATACAAATCCATAACTTGTGTTTAGAAAAAGATTCTTGGACTTCAAGGATGAAAGGGGTCCATGAATGAACACTATGCATATCTGGGATAATGTTCATGAACTTGGAGAAGTGAAAATACCTTGATTCTTGAAGAGGATTGTATTGTGTTCTTGGATATTAAATGTAGAGTGAAACCCAAATTGTATTTGTGAAATAATGATGGATAAAGTGGCTTAAATCGTGAATAAATGGGTATACATAGACAGGTGCTAAATGACCAAAATAACCCTATTAAAATGACCTGGAACAGCTGAATGTGTCATTTGACGGTGGTCTACGATGGTCCATCAGACCTGCGACGATCCGTTGGGCCATACCATCGGACCTGGGCAGAACCTACAGTCACTGGATGTATCCGATGGTGCACTCCGACAGTCCTTCAGACAGGAACATAAACTGGGTCCACTGTCTCCATTCGACGGTGGCCTCGGACGGCCAGTTGGACTGCCGATGGCATGTCAGTTTCTGCCATCGGAACGGCGTGACCTGACTATTTTTCATAAAATATCCTTAACTTTTTCATCTGACACAAGATTTTGATGAAATTGGTATCTATGGAAAGCTTAAACAATTTCCCATATGATAGAAAGTGAAAATCATAAAAATACTATATGTATAAAAATTTAAGTTCATATTTCTAAGAAAGTTCAAACATCCTTGTGATGATTTCAAGTTGAGAAAAAGCACGGGTATTATAATATCTCACCCTTGAGAACATTCATCCTCTAATAAGAATTACTGAGAAGGGAAAAATAACAGAACATGAATAACTGGAACATAATCTCATGACTGAAATGACTGAACATAGCATACTGAACATGTAAGACTGAAAATGCATATCTAATGCATCCGTAACTGATTCATGAATACATAACTGAGTGTTCTAAAGAGCCAAGTCCTTATAATGAGAATGCATGTCTGGTGCATAAATATACAACTAATATGATATATTAATACATAACTGAATATGCAATAGTGGTTGACACCAAGTTTATCATGGGAACATGAACATGATTTTGAAAACTAGGTTAGTGATGCACACTAATCGTGAAACTTAGTTAGCTTAAGGAGAATGTTAAGTTGAGATTGATTTAAATTGGCGGAGAAGAGGTGAGGATACTTGGAACACATATTTTTTTCTGCTTCCCAAGTAGCTCCCTCAAGGGACTGATTTTGCCAAAGAACATAAACTAGAGGGACTTCTTTGTTGATCAATCTACAAGTCTGATAGTCTAGGATTTCAACTAGGATCTCTTCAGAAGAGAGTTTGTTTTGAATATCTATGCTCTAAATAAGGACTACGAATGATGGTTCAACAATACACTTCTTGAGAAAAGACACAGAAAATACTGGACGAACTAAGATTAAATCTGAAGGAAATTCGAGCTCTTAAGCTACCTTGCCAAAACGATTTAAAATATTGAAGGAACCGACATATCGTGGACTATGATTTTCCTTATTGCTGAATCTCTTCACTCCCTTCATGGTAGATATCTTGAGGTAGACATGATCACCGACCTCAAACTCGACATCTTTTCTACAAACATTTGGATAAGACTTTTGTCGGCTCTGAGCAACCCTAAGTTTTTCTCTGATTAGATGAACTATCTCTAAGGCATAAAATACTAGCTCAGGACCTATGACTGAGGCCTTACTAACTTCAAACCAATGAATTGGATATCTACATCTCCTACCATTGAGAGCTTTGAATAGAGCCATATAAATACTAGAATGATAGCTATTGTTGTATGCAACTCAATCAAAGGCAAGTGGTCATCCCAACTACCCTTGAAATCAATTACACACTCCCTTAGAATATCTTCAAAAGTATGAATGGTCCTTTCTACCTGACCATCTGTCTGAGGATGAAAGGTTGTACTAAGATGAACTTGGGTGCTAAGACCCTTTGGTATTATTTCCAAAAATGAGAGGTGAACTGGGTTCCTCTTTCTTAGATAATGGATAACGGAACACCATGCAATCTATCTAGCTCCTTGATGTAGGGCTTGGCGTAATCCTTAGCTAAATAAGAAGTATGAACCAAAAGAAAATAAGCTGATTTGGTCATTCTATCTACAATGACCCAAACTGAATCATTCTGATGACGAGTTTGAGGTAAGCACATCACAAATTCCATCTTTACAACCTCCCACTTCCAACCAGGAATATTGAAATCCTGCATAAGACCACTAGTTTTCTGATGCTCTATCTTCCCTTGCTAACATGTAGGAAACTTAGCCACAAACTCTGCAACATCTCTCTTTAACCCACCCTACTAATTGATCTCCCGCAATTCACAGTACATTTTAGTGGATCCTGGATGAATTGAGTAGCGCGCACCATGCACTTCTGCAAGAATTTGTTGCCTTATATCATCTACACCTGGAACACATAGACAACCTTGACAACGGAGGAAGCCATCTCCTCATTGGGAGAAAACCTTTGTTTTCTAATTCTGAATTGACTCTTTAACTTGAAAAAGCTAGGATCTCTATCATGCTTTTCCGTTACTTCAGAAACTAGAGATGAGTCTGATCTACTCTGAACACATATGCCACCCTCTAAGGAATCGACTAAGACAATGCCTAGTTTAGCAAGCTGGTGGACTTCCTTGGCTAACTTCTTCTTACTATCATCAGCATGAGAAATACTACCCATAGATAGTCTACTGAGAGTATCGGCCACTACATTTGCCTTGCTCGTATGATAAAGGACACTCATGTCATAATCTTTCAAGAGCTCTCACCACCTTCTTTGACAAATATTTAGATCTCTCTAAGAAAGTACATACTGAAGACTCTTGTGATTTGTGAAGACATCTATATGAATACCATATGAATAATGCCTCCAAAGTTTCAAGGCGAGTACTACGACTGCTAACTCAAGATCATAAGTTGGATAATTCTTCTCATGGGGCTTTAACTGTCTGGATTCATAGGCTATGACCTTACTATGCTGCATGAGGACACAACCTAAACCCACTCTAGATGGATCACAAATACTACGAAACCTTTTGAACCATCTAGAAGAGCTAAGCCTAGAGCTGAAGTGAGTCGAGTGTTTAACTCTTGAAAAATCTTCTCACAAGAATTTAACCACTGAAACTTGACTTCCTTCAACAAACCATCTATAATATCCATCCAAACCCAAGAAAATCCTGATATCTAATGGAGATACAGGTCTAGGCCAGTTTTATACCACTTCGATCTTTTGAGGATCTACTCAAATGCCATCACCGAAAATAATATGATCGAGGAACGCTATTGACCTTAACCAAAATTTGCACTATGTGAATTTGGAAAATAACTAATGATCTCTGAGAGTCTGAAGTATTATTCTAAGATGGTCTGCATGATCTTGCTCAGTGCAAGAATAGACCAGAATGTCATCTATTAAGACTATGATGAATATGTCCAAGTACTTACTAAACACAAAAGATAATGGGGCATTGGTAAGACAAAATGACATAACTAGGAATTCAAAGTGACCATACCGAGTACGAAAAACTATCTTTGGGATGTCACATTCTCTAACCCTGAGTTGATGATAGCCGATCTGAGGTCTGTCTTAGAGAAATAATAGGCACCCTGAAGTTGGTCAATTAGGTCATCAATTTTTGTTCTTGACCATGACCTTATTGAGTTGACAGTAGTCTATACACATTCTGATTGAACTATCTTTCTTGCACATAAATAATACTGGAGCGCCCCACGGGGAAATGTTGGGCCTGATGAATCCTTTATTTAACAGATCCTTCAATATTTTTTTCAGCTTTCTAAGCTCTAATGATGCTATTCTATATGGAGGAATAGAGATAGGTTGCATATCTGGGAGAATATCAATACCGATGTCTATTTCCCTTTCGGTAGGAATTCTTGGAAGATCTTCAGGAAAGACGTCTGAATATTCATTTACAACTGGAACTGATTGAAGACTACGAGTTTTAGAACATGAATCTCTAACATGAACAACATGATAAAAACATCCGTTGGATATCATTTTCCTTACCCGAAGGTAAGAAGCAAGTTGACCTCTAAAACCAGATACAGTAATCTTTTATTCAAGGATGGGTTATTAGGGAACTAAAACTAAACTATTTTTTTCTACAGTCGACTGTGACATAGTATGAATAAATCTAATCTATGTCAAGAATGATGTCAAAATTAGTCATCTCTAATTTGACTAAGTCTGCTGGAGTGACTTTCCGAAATATCATAACCGGGCAGTACTTGTATACCCGCTGGGCTGTGATGGTTTTACCAACTGGGCTAGAGATTGAAAAGGGTTATGCTAGAATTTTGGGACTGATTCTAAAATTGACTATTATATAAGGAGTAACAAAAGACAATGAAGCTCTTAGAACTAACAAAGGATAAACATGCACATGAAAGACCTGTAACGTACCAGTAACTATATTAGGAGAATTTTCCTGATCTTGTTATGTCAGAAGAGCATAAAGACGATTTAGGCATTGCCCACTGGTAGTACTGGATGTGGCACCCTACTGATTTAGGTGACCGAACTGAGCTGAAGAGCGATTCTATTGGCCCTGAGGACCTGGCTGAGGATAATCTCTAACTCTGTGGCCTGGCTTGCCATAACCAAAAAAATGCAACTACATGCAATACAAATACCCTGATGGTTCTTACTGCATGTCTAACACTGAGGATAAGTGTGGGCACTTCTAACACTGCCCTGAGACTTAGAGCCTGACACTCTATCATTGTAATCCTCTTTGAAATTAGGAACTGGAGCACTGGTTGTAGAGGAAACTAGAAAGGATGACTTAGGATGAAACTGAGAATGCTTTCCTCTTTCTGACTTAGGCTGACTAAAATTGAAGCTACCTATCCTAGCTTTTTTTTCTACTTTTCCCTTTGCTTAATTTTCGGCTACTGTATCTACTATACATTGGTCATAATTTTGGCTAAGGTGATGTCATTGTTCAGCATGGCAGATATCCACTCATTAACCATGCTATCATTCACTGAGAAAGTGAACTTACTCCTCTTGGATCTACTATCTGCAACCATAAGAAGGGTATATCTGGCCAATTAAGTAAAATTTAATGAATACTCCCTCACCGTCATGCTGCTCTATTGAGGTGGATGAATTCAAGCACCTTGGATTCTCTAAGTTCTTAAGGAAAGAACCTATCTAAGAAAGCAGTGACAAACTCTTCCCACTCTATAGGACTTGCATCAACTAGGCTCTCGAACTTCCACTGTTTGAACCAAGCATGAGCCACATCCTGCAATTTGTATGTAGCTAGCTCAGCACCCTCAACAGTAGTCACCCCCATGGTGTCTGCCACTTTTCGATCTTGATCTAGGAATTTCTAAGGATCTTCATCCACCTTACACCCGAGGAAAATTAGGGGATTCATTCGGGTAAAGTCTCAAATCCTTGCTATAGCTGAGTTGACCATTGGGTTGGCAGGAATAACTACTGGTCACTCATTATAAATGCTACTAAAAGAGAAAGAGTGGTAAATACAGTCTTGAACAATGCATGAGAGACTGACTTATGAGTATACTCACTGGGTTGCTGACAGATTTTTCTCTTTAGAGGCATATTCTAAAATAAAGAGAAGAAGCGGATTAGACTGAGAGACTGACTTATGAGTATGCTCACTGGCATGACATGAATATTGAAAAAGGGGAAACTATTCATACACATATCATAGCCTCCTGTACATAAATATGACGCACAACACACCCATGTACAAGACTTTACTAGATGCGGCTTTCAGACTTCCTTGGACACAATTGAACCTTAGACTCTGATACAAATTATATAATGCCCCAATTTTCTAAACTTGAACAATACATGATGCTCATGACCCCGAACAACCACAAGCTAACCCATGACTGTTATCTGTGCCTATATACTATATAATATAACATGAAAGTGCGAAAACATACACTGAAAGGCCATAAGGTTCAAAACTAAACATAATCCGGATAAAGTAGTATCTAAATACCAAAACAAAACTAATGTCTAAATCTGATAATACTGTAATTATCTAATATCCTCTAAATGTCTGAATAATCTGACTATGGATTTAATGGTACATGCCCCCATCTAACTCCAGCTAATAAACTAATCTATGCCATAATAAAGAAATAATCATGTCCTCAAAGGATGATGACTCATTTCTGACTCTAGCTGCTCAAAAACTGGGATCTACTGCTGATCTGGAGCACGTGTCTCTAAACTTATGGTGTAGCATAAAAGAAAACACCATTGTGCGAATGCATCAGTACATATGTACCAAGTATACATGTGAGGTAGGCTCAATGAAATTGCTTAGATGCATGAATAATGTTAACTTAGTGCTTAACATGAACGTGAGAATATATGCATAAATACGTAATTGTAACTGACAATATGATTTCATGATTTACTGAGTCTGAGTACTGATAACATAACATGAATGACTAAGTCTGAATATGACTGATGACATAGGTGACTGTATCAAATAGTCCTGAATCTGAAGGAACTATCTAAGTTCCATATTGTATCTGAGTTCACTGTATCTGACAGTCCTAAAATTTGAGGAACTATTTGAGTTCTAATTTTGAGACTAATTTATTGTGACTAAAATTCATAATTCAGTAATATGAAACTGTAGGAAGTAGTATCTAACCAACATGCCACAAAGGTGGTATAATAGATAAAATGGGGTTCAATATATGCCTTATTGGAGTGGTATTAATACCGTGCCACTGGTAAGGACAACATATGTGTAACCCTCATATAATAGGTAACTCTAGTTAGAATAGTGGGAATCCGCATATAACTGGTTAAGACACCTCATCTACCCATATATAGCAACCTACGATGTTTCAACTTATGCTAGTTATATAGTTCTGGAACGCAAGGATTTCTTCTAAGAATCACACTCTTATATGATAGGTGAGTTTCCATCCTTGGGTTCACTCGGTGCTAATTCCTACTCCCATCTAAATAGACACTAAACATGACTTACTGAAATGATCATGAACTAAGTTACTGAATTTTGCTGACTGAGGAAATACTATTGATATCTGAAACTGCCTGAGTTATGAGATCATGGAGATGTTTCCTGAGTCATATGAATATATCAAGTCTAAGAGTTCATTGATTGACTGCAAATATTGAGAAAACATGACATGACACTAGGCACACATCTAATGTTTTGGGTATAAGTACCCGCAGAACTCGATAGAAGAAAATTGACATAGCAAGAGTTACTTGAAGACTTGACTAACACCATAATACATAATATATTTATAGGAGAATTTCATGATACCATTAAGGTTAAATAATATCGCTTTATCTCAACATTTATTAAAACATATTGTAGGCATGGCACATATAAAAATCATTATCAAATTCAAAATTTTCTCATTCAAGGGTTTAAATCTTAGGGTTACATGAACTTATGGAAATATTAGTTAAACCCATATTGAAATTATCAATAATCATGGAGTAGAATCCAATTTCACATTTATTAACATAAACATCAGCAACCAAATCATGATAGCATATAGAAAAATCCATAACTTGAGTTTAGAAAAGGATTCTTGGACTTTATGGATAAAAGGTGTCCATGAATGAACACTATACATACCTGGGATAATGTTCTTGAAATTGGAGAAGTAAAAATCCCTTAATTCTTAAAGAGGATTGTATTGTGTTCTTGGAGATTAAATTTAGAGAGAAACCATAATTGTATTTATGAAATAATGACAGATAAAGTAGCTGAAATTGTGAATAAATTGGTAAATATACACAGGTGATAAATGACCAAAATAACCCTATTAAAACAACCTAGAATAGCTGAACGTTTCATTAAATGGGGGCCTTCGATGGTCCATCAGACCATCAATGGTCCATCTGGCCATATCGTCGGACCTGGCAACCACCTACTATCACTGGACGAATTCGATAGTGGACTCTGATGGTCCATCAAACCTGGGATGGTCAGTACGATCATGCCATCGAACAGGAACAGAAACTGGGTCCACTTCCTCCATTCGACAGTGGTCTCCAACGACCGGTCGGACTACCGATGGCACGTCGGGTTCTGTCGTCGAAATGGCGTAACCTGATTATTTTTTGTGAACTATCCATAAATTTCTCATCAGACATTGGATTTTGATGAAATTGGTATTAATAGAAATCTAAAACAATTTCCCACATGATGGACAGTGAAAATCTTAAAAATAACATGTCTATAAAAAATCAAGTTCATATTTCAAAGCAAGTTCAAACATCTTGGTGATGATCTCAAGCTAAGAAAAATCATGGGTATTAAAACTTTATTCCAAAAAGTCACTTTAGTTGATATTGTGTAGTTAGAGATGACTTATTTTGATGTCATTATCAGTATGGTCTGGCTCCACTAATGCTATGCGCCAGTTGATTTATTAAACCGAGTTGTTCATTTTTAGTTTCTTAATGAACCAGTTCTTGAATGGAGGGATAGTACTTTAGCACTTAGGGGTCAACTTGTTTTGTACCTTAGAGAGAGAAAAATGGTATCTAAGAGGTGTGTCTACCATCTTGCCTGAGTTAAATACTCCAATTCCAAAAATCCTATCTTGAGTCAATTTGAGTAGTGAGGGAATTTCTAGATATGTTCCGTGAAGATCTCTCCGGTCTTCCTTCCAAAAGAAAATTTGACTTTGGGATAGACCTTATCGCAGATACCTAGCCCCTTTTTTTTCCACCATACAAAATGGCTCTAGCTGAACTAAAAAAACTAAATGAACATTTGAAAGACCTCCTAGATAAGGGGTTCATTAGGCCTAGTGTTTCCCCATGGGGTGATTTTATCCTTTTCGGGCAAAGTAAAGATGGCTGCCTAAGGATATGCATTAATTATCATCAGCTGAACAAAGTCACAATCAAGAATAAGTACCCACATCCTAGAATCGGTGATTTGGTCGACCAACTTTAGGGTGCCTGTTATTTCTCTAAAATAGTCCTTAGATCCGACTATCATCATCTCAGATTTAGAGAATGTGTCATTCCCAAAATAGCTTTTAGAACTCAATCTTACCAATGGCCCAACAACTTTCATGGACTTGATGAACAGAGTAGTCAAGTAGTACTTGAACATGTTCATCATAGTCTTCATAGATGACATCCTTTTATATTCCCGTAATGAAAATGATCATGCATACCACCTAGAATAGCATTGTAGACTCTAAGAGCCCATCAGCTGTTCATCAAATTCAATAAGTGAAGATTTTGGATAATATCAATAGTTTTTCTTGGCCATATCATTTTTTTCAGTGACAGCATTAGAGATTGACACTAAGAATACAAAGGCAGTGAGGAACTATCCAAGACCCATTTCTCCCTTAGGTATTAGGAGTTCCTTGGATTACAGATAGTTTGTTTAAGGGTTTACGTCTATTGTATCCCCTATGTCCTGATTAATTCAGCTGTGGTCATATTCCTATGAGAAGAGTTTTCAGAAAAAATTAAAAATCGACTCATCACAACCCCAATTTTGATGCTACCAGAGGGTTTAGATGGGTTTGTTGTGTACTGCGATGCCTCCAAAGTTAGTTTGGGTTGTGTTTTTATGCAATAAGGCAAGGTCATAGCCTATGACTCTAGGCAACTTAAGCCTCATGAAAATAATTACCCTACGCATGATGTAGAGCTTATAACCGTTGTGTTTCCCTTAAATATTTAGAGGCACTATTTGTATAGGGTTTATGTTGATGTGTTCACAGACCACAAAAGCTTGCAGTGTGTGTCTTTGCAGAAGGATTTGAATCTGCGACAGAGGAAATGGTTAGAATTTTTGGAAGATTATGACATGAATATTTTGTATCATCTGAGCAAGCCAAATATATTGGAAGATTCCCTTAGTAGACCATATTTGGGTGGCAATGTTTATATTGAGGATGATAAGACTGAGCTAGTTAGGAAAGTTCATCATCTTGCCAGATTAGGTGTCTGTTTGGCTGATCCATCAGAGGGTAATATTTGGGTGCAACATAGTTCAGAATCTTCTTTTGTTGCCGAAGTGAATGAAAATCAAGATAGGGATCCCAATCTAGTAAAGTTGAAAGAGTCAGTAAGAGATTAGAAAGTTGAGGTTTTCTCCTAAGGGAGATAAAGTGTGTTGCATTGCCTGGGTAGGCTGTGTGTATCGGGCATAGATAAGTTGAGACAGTGAATTCTTACAGAAGTGCATGTGCACATTGCTCTATTCACCCAGGGGCCACTAAGATGCACCACAATTTTTGGGAAATCTATAGGTGAAACAGTATAAAGAGGGCTGCTACAGAGATTGTAGCTAAGTTCTTTAATTGTCAGCAGGTTAAGGTTGAGCACCAAAAGCCTAGTGGTTCAATGCAGGAGTTCAGTATTCCAATTTCGAAGTTAAAGAAAATGAATATAAAGTCTGTAATGGGTTTATCTCGTACTCATTGTCACCACAATTTGATTTGGGTCATTATGGATAGGATGACCAAATTAGCCCATTTCTCGCTTGCCCATAATTCTTAATCATTCAAGGACTATTCTAAGCTATACCGTAGAGATATGGTTTGGCTAAACGGAGTCCCATTTTCCATTATTTCAGATATAGGTACCTAGTTTACCTCTCACTTATGGAATGCGCTCTAGAAGGGTCTTAGTACCCTAGTTCATCTCAACACAACCTTTCATCCTCAGAAGATTGTCAGGAAGAGAGGACCATTAAGACCTTGGAGGATATGTTGAGAACATGCGTTATTGATTATAGGTTAGTTGGGATAATTAATTGCCTTTGATTGAGTTCGCGCATAATAACAACTATGACACTAGTATCCAAATATCTCTGTTTGAGGCTCTATATGGGAGGATATATAAATCTCCAATTAGTTGGTTTGAGGTAGGTGAGACATCCTTGATAGGGCCTGAGTTAGTATATAATGCATTGGGGAATGTTTAGTTAATCAGAGAGACGCTTAAGAAAACCCAAAGTCGACAGAAATCTTATGCAAATATAAGACCCCACAAAATTCTTAGCTTCATTCAGTCCTTTAAGCTTGTTAAGGGGGTCCAAAATTTTAGCTATGTATTAAGACATAGAATCCTTTTAGCCTTCCAAATTTGGAGAATTTTATTTCTAACCTTCCCAGCCTGAGTTATTCAATTTTTAAATTGATTCATGATCACAGTCACTTTTATGTCATCTCAGGCGAGTTTTGGATTTTCCAGACTAGTGTAAGGGCGAATTTTGATGATCAAATTAGTAAAGGTTCATGATAGCCCCGCGTCTCAAGGGCCAGTCAACCCAAATAAGGGTCCCACCGCTATGGCTACTGGACCCGAGTAGGGGTTCAAAATTTCATCCTATAGGGCAAAATTTCAGCCTATAAGGGTTCAGCCTTAACATGAAATTAATCATCCTATAGGGGGAAATTTCATTATTTACTCATAAACTCTCTCAAGAGTAAGCCCCAGCCTCATCAAGTTCAAGAATTCAAGTCTAAAGAACTCACTTCAATCATATCAAAAGCAGAAATCATGGTATTTGAAGTGTTCATCCAAGGGTCCCTTCCACCCATGGAGTCCAAGAAACTATTTTTAAACTTCAACTTCATGGATTTCATGAATTCCATGTTGGGTTTGATTATATTAATGTTTATAATAATTAATTGGGATTCTAATTCATATTTTATGATACATTTCATACGAGGTCAATTGATATGTATGTAATATCATGACCACCCATGTAAAACTCTTGAAATTATGAATAGGTATTTGAATTATGATGTCTACCTTTTTTAGTGATAGATTGATAACGCTCCAACTACAGCTCTCGTAAGAGTGTAAGCGGTCGTTGTCAAATATAGAACACAACTTGGTTGGGTGTCGAATCCCACAGGGAATACTCGGTCACTAAGTATGCAACGATTAGTAGACTTTTAGTGAAAGTTCTGCTGAAAAAGGGGGGATTTTATGCGTGAAGTAAAATTATCAAAATAGCAAGGTAAAAACGGAATTTTTAGTAAGATTTTAATCAATGAGAATTGTAAGTTAGGGTTATGTCCACCTTATGACTTCTACGTATCTATTGGCTATGAGTTATGCGGAATTCAGACATGCATGCGCTTATAGAGATTCGTATTCTATGGTAAATCCAGGCGTCTTTTGACCATCAAGGATTATCTCACTTTAACTCTTTCGAGCATAAAGCGTATAACTAATGGTACGAATTCTCCAAGAGGTTAATCCAGTTATGGTACTAAGTTTTAAACAGGGGTTGGTAGCCCTATTTCCTTATCATTCTCTCTTTTCCAGACATGTAACTTTTCTTTTGAACATGTTAATGCTATACTGGCGCATTTTATATGTTTGTAACCACAAGAATTTAAATTAAGATGAAGAGAGTAATGATATAAGCAACATACGTGTCAAGAATTCGCAGACTCATAGCAATAGATAGTATATCATAAGGCTTCCATAACCCTAACAGAGAAGTTTAGCTACTCATGAGTGCAACGGAAAACACAATAAACATTATCATCATACCAAAATAAGAATCTCACGTGAAGTATGTTTTGGTAGCACTTGTGGAATGAATTCCTTGCAAATAGCATTTCTCTTGTCGTAAAAATTAAAAGTTGAATAGATGAAAAATAATGTCAACAACAAATTTGTGAAGAAAAGGGGAAAGGATCGAATAGGGAGGAATAAGGATGAGGGTGGCGGAAAATTGATGCTGAAAAGTTCAGCAAAATAGGGTTTTTATAACACCCATATCCTATTCCTACTAAGCTACTGCATACTTATCCTAATCCTACTAGGTTACTGCATCCTTATCCTAATCCTACTAAGTTACTGCTTATCTCCAAGTCTTTGGAAATACTATTTTTGCCCGGGACAAGTTTTCCATGCATCACTTTCAGTCCATAGACTTCCAAAAGCTGCCTTCCTTCTTTCGTGAAGCTTCCTTTGGCTGCAACCAGTCCATAACATGCTGAAATCTTCATCATTTATACCTGAAAACTTGCTAATCACGTTGGTTAGCTCACTTATAGGAAAAAGGACTAAAAGTGCAGGAATTATATATTTTGTCCTTAAAACATAGCTAAAATATGGGTAAATTAAGGTGCTTTAGGCGTGTAAATACGCCTAACATCAACACCCCACACTTAAAGCTTTGTTCGTCCTCGAATAAAATATCATGTCCATATAAACATCTACTAAGGATTTCACAGTAACAGCACAAAATATTCATCAAGACAGGCATGACAATTATTAACAAAGAGTAGTTTTCTGATCATTACTAGAAACAATTCAACTTCCAACCTAGACTCGTAATGATGGTTAATTCGTATTCAAAATTTAAGGCACAAAGAATCATACAAGACTACCCAAAACTCATCCACCATGTGTGTCTCACGCAATATATTACCCATAATCACTCACAAGTATTGTATTTTTTCGAAAATGGGTATAAAATTATCCTTGATCTCACTCTCACAAAGAATTCATATGTTGCAACTTATGACCATAGGCTTGCCCGTAGTGTAATGATCTACTAATATCACAATGCTAAGCTTAGGATCGAATAGATCTTTACAGGTTGTAATGTAGGCTAAGGGACGGGTAGGACTATTTTGGCCAGAAATAGTGACTAAGTTCCCTAAGCACTTTAATACATCACATTATGTTATTA
The DNA here is from genome assembly GCA_030864225.1 of Capsicum baccatum var. pendulum. Taxonomy (NCBI): domain Eukaryota; kingdom Viridiplantae; phylum Streptophyta; class Magnoliopsida; order Solanales; family Solanaceae; genus Capsicum; species Capsicum baccatum. The sequence goes on along the minus strand of CM061552.1, from coordinate 19,875,585 downwards.
ACAGTTTCTTTCAAACAACATTTATACCTTCTTTTAATCTACCACCCCTTCTCACCTCTTTTATTATTCAATTTTAAACCGAACTAACTTTCTAGTTTTCTTTTCATTTTTCTTTTCTCTTTTTTTTTTTGTAACACACCTCTATGATAGCCATTTTTTTTATAACAAATTCAAGCACCAATACATTCTAATGCATCACTCTCACCCAATTTCCTCTTATTTTGGCATATGAGTTTTACCATTTAAAGCTCTTAGGAATTTGGAACAAATTATTGTCTTGAAAAAAAATGGATTATGCTATATATGAGGCTGTCAAAGAAAATGGCTAAAGGCCCAAAGGGGTTGACTAGGATAATGTCCACGGGTAGGTAAAACGAAGGTAAACAGTCAGAGGTTGACAAAGAAATGCCTAAATCATCTCCTAAACTCACACTCTTTATTTCGCTTTACACACACACTGGGCAAGTTCTAGCATCATCCACAAACAGAGAATATACTATAACCTCACACACACAAGGCACATGGTCGACTTTATTGGGAGTAGTATAGACTCTTGACCCAACAGATGAAGGAATTAAACCACACACTTATCACATAATGAGTCATACTTAGATCCTAAATGTCTCAATAGTAATGTTTTTATCACAGACTCTTGTCATAATACCATGCTTCCTGTCAGACCATTTTCATGCAAAGTTAAAAAAAATTTCTAAAATTTAAAACAAACAAACATAAATAAATGCAAATGCAGATAAAGAAGTATAGCATACAAATACCAGCACCCCACACTTATACGAGACACACTGCCCTTAGTGGAAAATAAATAAGAAGAACCTGGTTAGTCGGACTCATCCTCTATGTCTGGGGTCATACCCCCTGCATCGGAATCATCATCAGAGTCATCGTCATCAAAGTTCTCCTCCACGTTGGAGTCGGGCATTCGGCGATCATCATCAGTTGGCACGTCATCATCAAGAGGTTCCTCAAATTACACACCTACTCCACACATTTCGCTTGTATGATAATTCATTGGGTAGTCATAATCCAACTGTTGGAGCTCTACAGCAGTTGGAACACGGCCTCCGCTCATCATGGTAAATCGGGTCATGCCATAAAGATGGCGAAAGAAACTTTCATCTCTAGCTTGTCGTTCTGCAGTCGTCAGGTTGACGCCATGCATGGATTCAGCATCTTTAACATTTTTGAGGTCAACCTTCTTTGGGTTGTGTGGAAGCTTATGATTTGTAGGTTCCTCTTCGATGTCCTCCTTCCTCAATATTGCAGTCAACAGATTACCAAAGCTGAAGTGGGACCTCTTGTGTAGCCTGGCCTTACGCATTGAAGGTCGAATAATCGCCCCAAAGTTGATGGGGATGTTCATCATTAATGCGTACACCAAGCACACTCTATCTCGTGTAATCTTTGTGTACTGAGTCCCTGGAATCAGGCAAGAGTTGACTATTCGCATCCATATCCGAGCTTCTCTATTAAAGGAAACATATGGGAAGGTGTTGTGCCGACCGGTGTCCTTGTGTCTACTCCATCGTGCCATAGATCGTGTTCCGCACAGTGTGTGTCTGATTGCCCTATACGGAGGTCTATTATACAGCTCCTTGTATGGTGAGGGATCAACAGATGGCAGCCCTAGAAAAGAGTTGAAGAACTCCACATTTAGTTGTAGGACTTGGCCCCAAATCTTTACTTCACTCCTTGTAGTTTTCGATGACCAGTTAACATAGAATTCTCGTGTTAGATAGAGATTGCATTCTCACATATCTCGGAAGATGAAATCAAGATATAACGATATTATCTTGGTCAACATGCGAGGTTCTTTCTTTGCTAGGCTCTCCTTTTGTATTAACACCACATGAACATATTTATTCTCTTTATTGTTCCTGTACCACTCCTTTCCTTCCTCTTCTAGGACCCATTTGATTCCGAACATACGGCGAGGTATTTCCAGCGAGGAGGATTCACCTTGCTCTTTTCATCCCCTTTTCTGGCCTTTTTGTGAGGTGGTCGCTTTATTCTTTCCTTGTCGTGCTTTTGGTGCCGTTGTACCTGAGATTAAAATGATAGTCATGTTAGCTTCAAATTGGTAAATACAATCGACAAACAAACAGTCGTGGCCCCACCCCACAATTAATTTGTTGGCACAAACTAATTATGTGAATGTTATCGATTACTCAGACTTCATCGATGTAAGTTTAGGCGTTATGTTCCAACAATATAATCAGTGCAGTCATACTTTTCTTGTCATCTTAACTATCCTTTTCTGATTCTAGTTCATGTAATCTTGACAATGCTTTCATGTTTTAGACTAATGCATCACTTTGAATAAAACTACTATATAGATATTGTATCAATTTATGGCTTGAAATAATCACAACCTCTAATGTTTGTAGTTAACCATGATTTTCATCTCAATGAACAAGTCATTCAAGCAAGCTTTCAAGTTACAAGATTATCCAATTTTCTGAACCATGTCGATTTTGCAAGAAGTATGATAGTGTATCGAAATTAACTACAAGTTGGAACCAACTCTAGAACAATAATACATATTCTTTCACTTTCTTAGTTGTATCACAACAAATCAACCATATTCAAATCACCAACACTACTTCAAGATTTAACAACTTATTATAGGTGTAGTATTGTAATACTTACGGAATATAAGAGAAGAACAAAGAAGTACTTACTTGGTTGATGGCCTCGGAAGATGCTCTTGCAAAGTAAAAGAGTAAAGGGAAAATTTTTGAGAGATTTTGGAAAGGTAGGCGGCGCCTAGGTTGAAAATGCAATGCAATTTTGTTTTAAGACTAAGGTTATATTTATAAGACAAGCTTGGGTCGGGTTTTGACCCATTTGGAATAAGGTTAGGAGACCAAAAGTGAGCATAGGCGGCACCTAATGCTTTGCCTATGCTTGGCATAGGCGGCGCCTTTTAGAAATCCTAGTTGAGCATAGGCGGAGCCTATGCTATGCCATTGGTGGGCATAGGCGGCGACTATGCCATGGCATTCTAGATTCAGAGACAAGGCTTTTGCATAGGCGGAGCATATGCTATGGCATTGTTAGGCATACGCAGCGCCTATGCTATAGCAATGTAGAATCCGAGTGCTTAGGCCATAGCATAGGCCTTGCCTTGTTCGTGCCCTAGATTTACATAGGCCTTGCCTTGTTCGTCGCCTATATTTTCATAGGCAATACCTAACCCATAGCCTTTTGCTTCTTCATTCCTAACTTACCACCTTCAACATGCAATACTTCCAAATCAAAGTTTGAAACCAATCTCTTCCTTTATGCCTCCTGCACCTACATTTACTCAAAAACAACAAAACGATTAGAACGATTGGTTCCCTCCCATCAAGCGCCTTAGTTTTGGTCGTGGCTCGACTCTTCTTTTTGGATTTTTATTTAGTAAAAACAAATGCAAAAGAAACGATAAAAAAAAATGATGGGTTGCCTCCCATCTAGCGCTTGATTTATTGTCGCGGCACGACATAGTTACCTCGAGTACTTAGACTTCGTCGAGATAAAGGGTGGACATGTATTTAATCGAATCAAGAGGACCGATATATGGCTTTACTCGTTGCCCATTTACCTTAAAAAACGACACCATTGTTGTCTTCTAAGTCAACTGCTCCAGACGAGTAGACTTGGCTAATTTTGTACGGACCAGACCATTTGGACCTTAACTTACCTGGGAATAGCTTCAGTCTGGAATTGAAAATAAGTACCATATCACCTTTTTTAAAGTTTCATTGAACAATCCTCTGATCATGATACTTTTTCATCCACTCCTTGTAGAGTTCTGATCTTTCATACGCATGTAGACGGAATTCATCCATCTCATTCAGCTGCTCCAATCTCATGTTCATAGCATCATCCCAATTCAAATTCAGTTGCTTCAACGCCCACAAAGCTTTATGCTCGAGTTCAATGGAAAAGTGACAGGCTTTACCATAAACTAGTTGGAACTGGGACATGCCCATTGGTGTTTTGAATGCTGTCCTATAAGCCCATAGTGCATTGTCCATCTTCCGAGACCAATCTTTCCTATTAGCGTTTACAGTCTTCGCAAGGATCAGCTTGATCTCTCGATTAGAAACTTCTACCTGTCCACTAGTTTGTGGGTGATAAGGCGTGGCTACCTTATGTTGCTTGACCCCATATTTCACCAACACGGATTTGAACAGCTTGTTGCAAAAGTGTGATCCTCCATCGCTTATGATGGTACGTGGTACCCCAAAACCAGAGAAGATATTTCTCTTCAAGAATGCTACAACACGCTTTCCTTTATTATCAGCCAACGCTACTGCTTCAACCCATTTGGATACATAGTCGACAACAACTAGCATATATTTCATCCCAAATGAATTTATGAATGGGCCCATGAAATCAATACCCCACACATCAAACAGCTCTACTTCAAGAATTTTTGACATGGGCATCTCATGGTGCTTCAAAATCGTGCCTTGTCTCTGACATTGGCCACATCTTCTCAGAAATTCGTGGGCATCTCTAAATATCGAAGGCTAATAATAGCCGTTTTGCAATACCTTCCTTTCTGTCCGACCACCTGCATGGTGTCCCCCAACTTGGGAAGAATGACTTGCTTCCAAGATACTTGGCACCTCCACATAAGATATGCAACGTCTGATCACACCATCTGTGCATCATCTAAAAAAATATTGCTCATCCCAGAAGTAGTGTCTCACATCATGCATGAAATTCCTCTTTTGATGAAATGATAGATTCGCAGGCATCACATTACTTACCACAAAGTTTGCAAAGTCTGCATACCATGGTAACTCTTCCATCATCGTGGCTAAGATCTCTTTATCAGGGAATGCATCATCAATCTTAAGATCAGGCTGCACTATATGCTCGTTCTCGAGTTTAGATAGATGATCAGCCACTTGGTTTTCACAACCTCTTCTATCTTTTACCTCGAAATCAAATTCTTGCAGCAACAATACCTATCGAATTAGCCTTGGTTTCACATCTTTCTTTGCCATCAAATATCTCAGAGCTGCATGGTCTGTATGAACCACCACTTTGGTTCCAACAAGTAAGCATGGAACTTTTCAAAAGCATACACAACCGCTAGGAGTTCTTGTTCCATGACAGTATAGATCTTCTGGGCTCCGTTCAATACCTTGCTCGCATAGTAAATTGGATGAAATAACTTTTCTCTTCTCTGGCCAAGTACAACACCCAAATCTACCCCGCTAGCATCACATATGACTTCAAATAGTAGAGACCAATCGGGCGCTACAATGATAGGAGCTTCAATTATCTTACCTTTGAGGCATTCAAATGCCTTCAAACAATCTTCACCAAAGTCAAACTTTGCATCCTTCTCCAAAAATTTGCATAACGGACTAGAAATCTTGGAAAAGTCTTTAATGAACCTTCGATAAAAACCTGCATGCCCGAGGAAACTACGAACTCCTTTAACAAAAATTGGAGGTGGTAGTTTCTCGATGAATTCAATTTTAGCTCGATCAACCTCAATTCCTCTTTTGGAGATTTTGTGCCCAAGAACAATACCTTCTTTAACCATAAAGTGACACTTTTCCCAGTTTAGTACCAAGATGAATTCAATACATCTCTGCAATGCCAAACTCAAATTCGCTAAGCACGATTCAAACGACTCGCCCACGACTAAACAATCATCCATGAACACCTCCAAGGTGTCTTCAACCATATCAAAAAAAATGGACATCATATAATGCTGAAAAGTGGCTGGTGCATTACATAGCCCAGATGGAATACGTTTGAAGGCAAATGTACCATATGGGCATGCAAATGTTGTCTTCTCTTGATCTTTGGGAGCAATACAAATCTGATTATAGCCGGAATAACCATCTAAGAAACAAAACCATCCTTTCCCCGTTAATCGATCGAGCATTTGGTCCATAAAGGGCATTGGGAAGTGGTCCTTAAGCGTCCATGAATTCAGCTTCCGGTAGTCCATGCATATTCTCCACCCTGTAATAGGTCTAAGTGGAATTAACTCATTCTTTTCTTTCATAACTACCGTCATGCCACCTTTCTTGGGTACACATTGTACCGGGCTTACCCATTTACTGTCGGAGATTGGATACACAACCCCTGCATCTAACTACTTAATGATTTCTTTCTTAACAACCTCTTGCATAGGTGGATTTAGATGCCTTTGATGCTCAATAGTGGGTATGCAATTTTCTTCAAGCTGAATCTTGTGTGTACAAATCCCAGGTGGAATACCAATAATATCTGCGATGGTCCAACCGATGGGTCTCATGTACTTCTGTAGAACAGTGATGAGGGCTGGAACTTGCTGCTCACCCAAATCTGCTGCCATAATAAACGGGAGTGTGTTACCACTTCCCAAGAATGCATACTTTAAATGACTAGGCAGCTCCTTCAATTCTAACGTGGGTGGCTTTTTAATAGATGGTTTAGCTGGTGGTGTATGTCGGTTTTTGAGATCAAGGTCTAGTTTCTTGGGAGCATGAGCATATGACCCTAATCCTGTTAGAGTACAAATAGTTTCTTTATAGTTTTTAGCATCCTTACGCTCAACATTCATAAGCACAACTACCAATGGGTCATCAATAAGCTTCTCCTCTACAGGTAATTCTTTCTCATCATCAAAATAAACATCAGCTACCGAGAACACATCCATATCTTTGGGATGCTTCATTGATTTACACACATGAAAGCGGACTACTTCGTTATTCATCCAGAATAGAAGCTCATTAGCTCTTAAATCAATAAGCACACTTTCTGTTGCAAGGAAATGGCGCCCCAAGAATATAGAAACTTTTGAGTCCACCTCACAATCCAAGATAACAAAGTCTGCCAGAAAGATGAATGAAGAAACATTCACCAATACATAACATAAAATACCAACAAGTCATTTTACCGACCTATGTGCCATTGCAAGGCTCAGATTGGTTGGAGTAGGATCCCCCAATCTCAACTTTTTGTAAATAGATAGTGGCATTAAGTTGATGCTGGCTCCTAAATCGCATAATGCCTTGGCAAAATTTAAAGATCCGACAGTGCAAGGAATAGTGAAGGCACCAGGATTGGCCTTCTTCTGAACTAGTGATCTGATAGAGATTGCACTACAATGATGAACAGTATCCGTCAACTCATAACCTGCTGCCCGCTTCTTTGTCAGAAGATCCTTCATAAATTTTGCGTAGCCAGGCATCTGTTCTAGTGCCTCTTCCAACGGAACATTAATGGTCAGCTGTTTTAACATCGCCATGAATTTATTGAACTTGGTATCATCAACTTTCTTCTTTAATCTTTGAGGAAAAGGTGGTGGTGGAAGGGGAATAGTTTTCTCCACCGCTTCCTTTTCATCTTGCTTCAGTTCGACGATCTTTTCAGTCTGTGGACGTCGAGGGGTGACGTCACGAATGACCTCAGCAGCTTCTTCGGCGTCTTGTGGTTCTGCATTATCTACGATATCATCGGCCACTTTCTTGCTTTGGGATGAATTTTCCAGCACCTTACCACTCCTGGTAGTAATAGCCATGCATGATACGTCATTCCTTGGATTTTGCACCGTGTCGCTAGGTAGGGTGCCAGTTTTTCTTTGATTTAATGCTGCAGAATGTTTACTCAATTGCTGGTCTAGCTATTTTATAGCAGTATAATGTGAGTAAACCAATTGATTTATTGAAGACAAGTCATTCTTCACCTCATTCACTCCTGTATTGGTTGCCTCTACTCCTTTCAATAGCTTTGCCATCATATGTTACATTGTCATCTTTCCCGAACCAGATGCCGCGGCCTCTTGATTTCCAGAAGGAATATACAAACCACTCCTATCAGTCTTGTTCTTCCAACTACCTTGGTCCTTGTTTCCAGATTTATCATAATAGTTCTGACCTTGGTTTCCTTGGGCATTGCCTCGGAAACCCCCCTAATTGTTCACGTAGTTGGCTTCTTCTACAGAATCGGACTCTTTTCTTCCTTTTGATGCAACCGCTTTGACTTTTTTGGTCTTCCCTGATAATTGATATTTTGTAAGAAGATCCATCTGTGTTTTCATGTGCGCCATATCTTGATCACATTCTTTCTCACTTCGCCTTTGTTCTGCGTCATGCCAATTGATGTGGTAGAGCTTGCTACCTTTGAATCCTTGGTATGCCACGCTCTACTTTTCTTTGTCATCCGGTCTAGCATATCGCTTTCCTGAACAAAGGTGAGGTCCATAAATGATCCTCCAGCCGCATTATCCACCACTGGTTTAGTTACTGAATTCAAGGATCTGTATAGTATCTCCATTAAGTGGACATTGGTCATGTGATGGTTTGGGCACCTCATAAGCTTCTTCTTGAATCTCTCCCATATTTCGTGGTGGGCTTCAGTTGGAAGCTGACGAAAGTTGTTGATTTCATCTCTCAATGGTGCTCTTTTGGATGGAGGAAAGAATCTTTCAAGGAAAGCGACTTTCAATTTCCTCCAATTTGTAATAGAATCAGGAGTCAGCCCGTTCAACCATAGAGTTGCCTCCCAGATAGAGACAATGGAAATAAGCGCAGCCGAATCGCATTCTGTCCAACGCCTGGATTGTTGAATGACTTGCATGTAGAGATAAAGTTGACCAGATGCATATTCGGATCATCACCTGCAAGTCCACCAAATAATCCCTTGAGTTGCAATAACTAAATCATGGTGCTAGTGATGTTGAACATGGCTCCGGGTGCCACTGGCGGAGCAATAATAGCTCCCGTGGCACCAGCTCCATCCAGATCGTCATCATCATCATCGAAGGGAATCTTCATAGCTCGGCGTTCAGGCCAAAATCTTTCTTGACGATCTCTTCTGTTTGCCGCTGTCGCCACCTCATCATCACGCCTAGGGTTTAGTAACTCATCATCACCCAAGTCCTCATCATCAAGGTCTGCTGCTTGCCCAGCGTTATTGATATTCTGTTGATACACTTGAGCAGCGGCCAACGCAGCTAATCTAGCCTGCTCCTATTGAGCAACCCTTCTCTCAAGGTCACGTTGCGCCTCCATCCTGCCAATAAGTTGTGGTTCAGGGTTTATGGGTAATAATGGTTGACCAGAACTTCGAGTATTGGGCATGCACTGAACAAAACCTGAATAAAACAAAAACAACAACTAAAAGTAAAATACAAGAATCTTTGACCAAAGGGTCTAGTAATTATCACAAACTTAGTTGACAACCGTATTCCCTGGCAACGGCGCCAATATTTGATAACGCTCAAACTACAGCTCTCGTAAGAGTGTTAACGGTCGTTGTCAAATATAGAACCCAACTTGGTTGGGTGTCGAATCCCACAGGGAATACTCGGTCACTAAGTATGCAATGATTAGTAGACTTTTGTTGAAAGTTCTGCGGAAAAATGGGGAAATTTTATGCGTGAAGTAAAATTATCAAAATAGCAAGGTAAACATGGAATGTTTAGTAAGATTTTAATCAATGAGAATTGTAAGTTAGGGTTATGTCCACCTTGTGAGTTCTACATATCTATTGGCTATGAGTTATGCGGAATTCAAACATATATGCGCTTATAGAGATTCGTATTCTATGGTAAATCCAGGCGTCTTTCGACCATCAAGGATTATCTCACTTTAACTCTTTCGAGCTTAAAGCGTATAACTAATGATAAGAATTCTCCAAGAGGTTAATCTAGTTACGACACTAACTTTTAAACAGGGTTTGGTAGCCCTATTTCCTTGTCATTCTCTCTTTTCCAGACATGTAACTTTTCTTTCGAACAAGTTAATGCTATACTGGCGTATTCTATATGTTTGCAACCACAAGAATTTAAATTAAGATGAAGAGAGTAATGATATAAGAAGCATACGTGTCAAGAATTTGAAAACTCATAGCAATAGATAGTATATCATCAGGCTTCCATAACCCTAACAGAGAAGTTTAGATACTCATGAGTGCAACGGAAAGCACAATAGACATTATCATCATACCAAAATAAGAATCTCACGTGAAGTATGTTTTGGTAGCACTTGTGGTGTGAATTCCTTGCAAATAGCGTTTCTCTTGTCGTAAAAATTAAAAGTTGAATAGATGAAAAATAATGTCAACAACGAATTTGTGAAGAAAAGGGGAAAGGATCGAATAGGGAGGAATAAGGATGAGGGTGGCGGAAAATTGGTGCTGAAAAGTTCAGCAAAATAGGGTTTTTATAACACCCATTTCCTATTCCTACTAAGCTACTGCATACTTATCCTAATCCTACTAGGTTACTGCATCCTTATCCTAATCAACTACATAGTTCAAACAGTTTAGAGGCTTTTTAGACTAGAGTATTTTCAGAGAGATATTTTGTTTTGGTACTCCCTTCTTTGAATATTCATTTTGTACGAGTGACAATGAGGTCCAGTAAAACTCTTAAGTCTAATCCGCTTCTTCCTTTCTCTTTAAGAACATGCCTCTCAAAAGGTCTAACAAAAGAAGAACTGGAAATCAGTCAGCACCTTAGCCCGTTCAGGTAGATCCCCTTGATGAGCATGTCTCTCATGCAGAATTCAGGGTTGCATTCACTACTCTAGCCAATTCAGTCGCGACATAGAATAAAAGGGCAGCTTCTATACTGGTTAACCTAGTGTGTATTACTGCTACAGTCAGAATTCAGGACTTCACCTGAATGACTCCTCCCTTATTCTCAGGTTTTAAGTCTGAAGAGGATCCACTAGAGTTCCTCAATCATGTTCAGAAATTAATAGATATCATGGGAATGACTTTTAGTGAGAGTTCTTAGTTAGCCGCCTATCAGCTTACATATATAGCCCATACGTGGTTTAAGTAGTGAAAGATAGACAGGGGTGCAGATGCAGAGCCCAAATGTCATGACCTGAACCAAATCCCTGGTTGTGACAAACATCCTAGACCACGAAGGCTCGAATGCCCTTATAACTTGAAATCATATACACAATTCATACACAAATAAGGAAATATGGAAATTACAGCAAAACGAAATCCTGGTCATAAATCTAACGTAAGTTCGATAATAATAAAGGACAATCCAAAACCATCTAACAACATTTTGGAACCGTCTGCGAAATCTCTACTACATGATTTCTAACAAAATTTGAAAACTGGGACAAAGCCCCTATTAGATTAAAATACATGTCTAATAATAGTCGTCAGAATGTAAACAGGCCTTCTGGAATAAAGAAGGCTCACCAACTTGACACTGCAACTCTGTCTGTTAAAATTTACTTTTTTCTAGACCCCTAGACTGAGCCTCAGAACTTGGAGGGATGAGGGGATCAATACATATGTACTGGTACGCGGAGCAAATCCAAAACCATCATTTATATTCAACATACTTGAAAGAAATTTCAAATCTGTTCATAGTCATATCATATAGTAAGAAAACACAAGGGCATTTTAAAAGATTTTGTGAAAACTTCTAAAATCTATGACACTCTTTGTATTTATTCTGTGCTAGGTGGTATACCCTACAACTCTGTTACCCCACAGGCTATATCGGATCTACCATTAACTCGGCAGCCAAACCCCCAACCCAAGATTGCCGCAAGGGTCAGAGTCTCTAATCTGTACGCCATAAGGAAGTAGGCCAGCGTCAAAAAAATCACTCATGGGGAAAATAATGAACCCATATAGGCAAAACACGGTTTCTGGCTACGAGTTACTAGAACAGAGGCCTTCTTTGGGAAACCACCTAACACTCTCTAATCTCACTTTTAACTCTTTAAAAACATGCATTCTCGAAAACACATACTCTGAAAACTCTAAGTCTATTATGGCATACAAGCATATGGTATCATCATACTATTGACTTGAACGTATAATTCTCTAAGCCATTTAAAGAGTATCAACATCTCTTCTTTAAAACATGAAGTTTAGGACCACCATGTCAATAAATCATTTCAAAGAAACTCTTTCTCAAATTTCATGTAAACACATGCAAGGAACTCATCATTGTCAAGCATTTCAATAGTATAATGTGGTCATGTCAAAGTTCTTAATTCACGTGTAATTCTTTATCTTAAACACAAGAACATATTTATATCAAGAAACACCCTCTCAACAATTTCAAATAATGCTCAAATACTATAATACTGTGAAAGTAACTTTCAAATGAGAAAACCCTAATCATTAATTCAATACATGAGAGGGAATTCATAATTTATGTTCTCAACGATCTTAAATCTCAAATTCCATACATATATGTATTCATGTAAGTCATGTTCGGTGATAGGACCACAAAGTGACAGCTATACTGATATTTACACTTCGGAATACGAAATTTAAACATAAATTTCAAAACCCCTTTGAAAATCATGCATAAAAATCTAAAAAAATCATGCTCTAATGATTTCAATCTCATGTAGCTATCAACATCAACCCCACGTACCTCTATTTCAGAAATTAATGGATGTTTCATGAAGCATATGATGTGAGGATTCCAAATCTCCAATTATCTTCTAAAACCCACAGTTAAATCTTGAGCTATGAGAATTTTTAGTTTGAAACCGTAATGGAGTTTCTTTAGTGATTTTGATGATAATACTCTTACTTTGGTGTTCTTAGGATTAAATCCCATATTAGAGATGATAAGGGGCTGGAGAAGTACCATTACACTAAATGAGGTAGAATAAGGTGCTGGAAATTGGTCGGGCATGATACCCAGGGAGCGCCCTGCCTAGAGCAGCAGAGTACCCAGGGCATCCGCCCTGCCTATAGTGGTGTAAGGACTCGGGCGGGCCCCCGCTTATAGTGGCGGAGTACCCCAGAAGGCCCCCTCAACTCTTCTTGAGCTACTAGAATTGGGCACTAAATATGCCTTTAGGCTTTTCTTAAAATTCTGAAACTCCCTCGAGATGTACTACAACATTTCTTCATCGCAATGTAACAACAAAATCTAAAATCAGAGATCGAGAAAGCTGAAATTAAACTTCCCAATGATTGAAAGCTAAAAATGACTCTATGTCCCCTTCTACACTTAGAAATTTTTTTCAAGCTTTTAACTCAACAAGCATGAACTACCATATAACATATAAAGGATTTTACAGGGTGTTACATTATCCCCTTTGGGATCATTAGTCCCCAAATGATAACGCGGAAACACTGACAAGCACGATTTCATGCATATTAAGGCAGAAGAAAGAATAAAACAAGGTTTGTACCTCTCATTTTGTCACTTTCCGGATCAAATAAGTTTGGGTATCTATTCCCCATGTCATCTTCTAATTGCAAAGTTGCTTCTTTAATTTTTTGATTCCTCCATAACACTTTCACTGAGGCTATCTTAATGCTCCTCGATCATCTAACCTAATGATCAGAGATTATTATAGGCTCTTTTTCATAAGACAAGGAGTCTGTCACTTTGACCTCCTCAATAGGCAAAACTAAAGAATGGTCTCCAATACATTTCTTCAATATGGATACATAGAATACCGGTTAAACAGAACCTAAACTTGCTATAAACTCTAACTCATACGCAACCCCACCTATCCTTCTCACAATCTGGTATGGCCATATGTAGCAAGGACTTAGCTTACATTTATTCCCAAACCGCATGACTCCCTTTATGGGAGAAACTTTGAGAAACACCCAATCCCAAACCTCAAAATCTAAATCTCTTCTCCTAACATCGACATACGATTTCTGATGACTTTGGGCTATCTTGAGTCCTTCTCTAATAACTTTCACGTCCTCTATTGCCTAATGAACAAGATCAAGCATAAACATCTATGTCTCACTCACTTCATACCATCCTATCGGTGACCTACATCTTCGCCCATACAATTCCTTAAATAGTGCCATCTTATTACAGAAATGAAAACTATTATTATACGCAACCTTTATTAGGGTCAAGTGCTCTACCCACTTCCTTTAATATTAGTCATACAGGCCCTAAACATGTCCTGAAGGGTTAGAATTGTGCACTCACCCTTCCCATCAGTCTGAGAGTGAAAAGCAGCACTTAGGTGTACTTGGATACCTAAACCTCTCTGAAAAGATCTCCAAAACTAAGAATAAAATTATGTAGCTTGGTCAGAAATGATGGACACAGGTGCCCCATACAAATGAACTATTTCTGGAGTGAACAGTTTGGCATAATCCTCTCCCGAATAGTTAGTCTTGACAGACAGATAGTGGGATGACATAGTCAACATATCTATAATTACCCAAATGGGATCATCATGGTTTCAGGACCTCGAAAGTCCTGTAATGAAGTCTATATTAATCATCTCCCACTTCTACAAAGGTAAAGCTATCTCTTGAGAAGAACCATTTGGCCTCATATGCTCTACTTTAACTTGTTGGCAATTCAAACACTTGGAAACAAACTTAGCCACATCACGCTTCATATTATTCCACAAATACATAGATTTAAGATCATGGTACATCTTAGTAAAGCCTGGGTGAACAACATACCTTGAATTGTGAGATTCATCAAGGATTCTCTTCCTCAGTTAATCTACATATGTAACGTACAATATATCATGATATCTCAAAATGCCATCACCACCAATCTCAAATGACATCAATTTCTGTTGACCCACATCACTCTTTATCTACATTAAGATGGGATATTCAGCCTACTTTACTTTACCTTCTGCAAAAAGGGTTGATTTAGTTATCTCATGCACAACCACTGCTCCATCTTTGGATTCTAAGAGTCGCACTCCAAAATTTGAAAGCTGGTGAACATCCTTCACCATTTCGCTCTTCCCTTCCTTAACGTGAGAAATACTACCCATAGATAATCTACTGAGTGCGTCAGTTACATCATTTTCCTTACTCAGATGATAGTGCAGGCTCATGTGATAGTCCTTTAGTAATTCCATTCAGAACCTTTTCTTGAGATTTAATTTTTTGTACGAGAAAACATACTGCAAACTTTTGTGCTCAGTGAAAATGTTAATATGCACCGCATAAAGACAATGCTGCCAGATCCTAAGCATAAACACCACAGCCGCTAATTCCAATTCATGGGTAGGGTAATTATGCTCATGCACTTTTAGCTGCCTAGATGCATAAGCCACCACCTTACCATGATGCATAAGAACACACCTAAGCCCTACTTAGGATACTTCACAGTATACAACAAAACCTTTAGTACCATTTAGAAGAGTCAGCACAGGTGCAGTAGTTAATTTTTCTTTCAACTTCTCAAAACTATTCTCATATGAGTCAGACCAAATAAACTTTACCTTTTTCTGAGTCAACTTAGTAAGTGGGGCATCAATGGAAGAAAAACTCTTCACTAACATTTTATAATAACCAACCAAACCCAAGAAGCGCCAAATATTGATTGGAGTAGTGGGTCTGGTCCATTTTCTCACTGCCTCAACCCTTTGGTGATCAACCCAAATCCTCTCTCTAGACACAATATGCCCCAAGAAAGCAATAAAATTCATCCAGAATTCACACTTGGAGAATTTGGCGTACAACTTATGATATTTAAGGATCTGAAGAATAATTTGGAGGTTATTGGCATGGACCTCTTCATTTTTAGAGTAAATCAAGATGTCATCAATAAAAACTATGATGAGCAGGTCTAGGAACTGATCAAAGACCCTATTCATTAGATCCTTGAAAACTGCAGGGGCATTAGTCAATCGAATATCTGGTTCAGAAAGCTGTTTTAGAAATGTCTGACTCCCTAACTTTCAACTGATGATATCCCGTATAAAGGTCTATTTTAGAAAAACACGTAGCACCCTGAAGTTTGTCAAAGAGCTTATTAATCCTAATAAGAGGATATTTATTTTTAACAGTGACCTTACTCAGTTGATGGTAATCTATGCACATACATAGGGAAGCATCTTTCTTAAGCACGAAGAGTACAGGTGCACCCCAGGGATAAACACTAGGTTTTATAAAACCTTTACCTAGAAGATTTGTTAGTTGTTATTTCAACTCTTTCAGCTCTGCAGGAGCCATTCTATATGGAAAAATATAAATAGGATGGGTATTTGGAAACATATCAATACAAAAATCTATCTCTCTATCAGGTGGAATTCCTGGGAGATCATCTGGAAAAACTTCTGGGAATTCATTTACTTCAAGGACAGACTAAAAAGGAAAAATTTCGACATTAGAATCTTTCACCTAAATAAGATAATACAAGCAACCCTTGGAAAAAAGATTATGGGCTCTTAGATAAATTATAAAGTGCCCTCTAGGTGCTAAAGAGTGCCCTTCCCACTCTATTACTGGCTCATTCATAAAAGAAAAGGTAATCTTTTGGGTTCTACCTTCTAGTGTGTCATAACATCGATGAAGCCAGTCCATTCCTACAATAGCCTCCAAAGCAACCATATCAAGTTCAATGAAGTCTGCCAGAGTATCCCTACTATGAATAGAAACAACACAATATTTATACACCCTCTTAGCCACAACAAAATCACTCACCAAAGTGGAAATAGAGAAAGGTTCAGTAATCACATCCTACTCCAACCCAAAACCAGCAACCACATATGGAGTCACATAGGATAAGGTAGACCCAAGATCAAGTAACACATATACATCACGAGAAATGATTTGCAATGTACCAGTGACTACATCTAGTGAGGGCTCCATCTCCTAGTGGTTGGTCAGGGCGTACAGCCAATTGTGACCATTACCAGCAGCTGAAGGGGCGCCTTTCTAATGCGGTGGTGGAGCAAATGAATTTTCCTGAGATTTAGAACCTCTAACATTACCTCTGGATGTCGGGAAATCCCTCTGAATATAACATGGCTGGCCACACAAATAATATAATATGGTGCAAAAATGACATCTTCCTGGATGGTGCTTTCAGCAAGTGTTACACTGAGGAAACCTAGCAGGCTGAGACACGCTCCCCTATGACTGTGTACCCTGCACTCTAGGCTCCTAACTAGATTGAAATTTTTGAAATCGCTTATCAGTTAGAGGTCTAGATACTGGAGAGCTAGCTACGGGCTGAGAGTTACCCCAATTCTTCTTCTTCTGCCATTTGCTACCCTAATTTTTGCTCAGCTGCTGACTATGATTCTGATCCGTTGTTCTGTATCTCTTCGTCTATCTGTCCTTCTCTATAGATTCGACAATTTTCTTTTTCTTTTCTTCCACCTACTGTATATACACTGAGAGCCTAGCAAAGCCCATGTCTCTAATCAGCATAGCTTCCTGACATTTGAGCACTAGATCATCTGAAAGACTGGATGCAAATTTCCTCATCTGGGCTCTCATATTACCTGTTATTTCTGGTGCATAATGGGCCAGTTGGTTAAACTTTAGAGTGTACTCTTGGACACTCATCTTTCCTTGTTTCAGGTTCATGAATTCTTCAACTTTGGCTTCCCTCAACTCTAGGGGAAAGAATCGATTAAGAAAAGCATCCACAAACTCACCCCAAATTATGGGCTCAACACTCTCACCCTTCACCTCTTCCCATTTTTATACTATGAGTTAACTACATATTTAAGCTAGTATGCTGCTAAATCAACCCCTTCAACTTGATCCACATGCATTACTCTAAAAATTTCCTCCATTTCATCTACAAACTCCTGGGGTCTCTGTTCTACCTTAGTGCCTAAAAATTTGGGCTAGTTTATTCTTATGAATTGGCCCACCCTAGTAGCCTCAGAAGTGACAGATGTAAATGCAGTATCTTTTGACCTCTGAGTTTGTGTGGCTACCAGCTGTGAATGTATGTGAATAGACTACCTAAATTCTGTATTCGATATGTCCCTCTGAGAAAACTGGGGATGATTAACATTTGACCTTGGAGCTAGAGAGGGACTAGTCGGGACTGGAGGTACTTTCGGAGTAGGAATAAGTTCTAGAGTATGTGCTCTATTATGGGTCCGCATCCCACGTGTAGGGATGAATTCATCATCCTGAGTATCTTGGTTGTTGGAATGATGAGGAGCTATAACTATTTTCTGAAATATAACATATCACTTATTAGGGGACAATTTTAACTCAGACACTAAAGACGAACTAAGCCACAAAAAAGGGAAAAACTTTCCTAAACGCCTAGTAGCCACCTACTTATAAGTGTGACGTGCTACACATCCATAAACAAGACTCTACCCAATGTAATTTGGTAGATACCCTGGGATCATGAACAGTGCTCATATACCAAGTTTATCACGACCCAAAACAAGGGCCTCATAGTGCTGATCATCCTAAACCACAAAGGTTCGGATACCTTTCTAACTTGAAATTATATACACCATTCATACACAAATAAAGAAATGTGGAAATTGCAGCAAATAAAATTAATGGTCATAAAACTAACATAAGTTCGATAATAGAAAAGGCAATCCAAAACCATCTAACAACATTTGGAAACAATCTGCAAAATCTCTACTACATAATTTCTAACAAATCTAAAAACTGGGATAAGGCCCCCAGTAGACCTAAAACCATATCTAATAATAGTCGTTAGAAAGTAAATAGTCCTTCTTGAATAAAGAAGGCTCACCAACAGGACACTACAACTATGTCTAATAAAATCTACTACTTTTCTGTACCCTAGACTGAGCCTCAGAATTTGGAAGGAGGAGGGGGTCAATACAGATTTACTGGTATGCGAAGTAAATCCAAAACAATCATTTATATTCAACATATTGGAGAGTAATTTCTAAACTGTTCATAGCCATATCATGTAGTAAGAAAACACATGGGGTTTTTAAAAGATTCTATGAAAATATCTAAAATCTATGACACTCTTTGTATTACTTCTGCGCTAGGTGGATACCCTATAACTCTATTATCCCATGGGCTATATGGGATTTACCATTAACTAGGAAGCCAAGACCCAACCCAAGTTTTCCACCAGGGTCGGAGTCTTTGCTCTGTACATTACAATGCACTTGGCCAGCATAAAAAAATCCCTCATGGGGAAAATAATGTACCTGTATCGGCAAAACACGGTTTCTCCCTACGAGTTACTTGAACTCAAGCCTTCATCGGGAAATCACCTAACCCTCTTTAAGCCCATTTTTTACTCTTTAAAACATGCATTCTCTAAAACACATACTCTGAAAACTCTAACTCTGTTATGGCATAGAAACATATGGTATCGTCATAACATTAATTTGAAATTCTAATTCTCTAAGACATTTAAAGTGTATCAACATCTCTTATTCCAAACAATAAGTTTTGGACCACCATGTCAATAAATTATTTCAAAGAAACTCTTTCTCAAACCTCATGTAAACATATGCAAGGAACTCATCTTTGTTAAGCATTTCAATAGTACAAGGTTGTCTTGTCAAAGTTCTCAATTCACATGTAATTCTTTCTCTAAAGCACAAGAACAAATATATATCAAGAAGCACCCTCTCAACAATTTCAAATCATGCTCAAATGCTATAATATTTCAAAAGAAACGTTCAAATCAAAAAGCTATAATCTTTAATTCCATACATGAGAGGGAGTTCATATTTTTTGCTCTCAATGATTTAAGTCTCAAATTCCATACAAATACGTATACATATAATTAAAGTTAGGGGATAGGACCATAAGGTCAAAGCTATAGTGACATTGAAACATTTGGAATACAAAATTTAAACATAAATTTCAAAACCCCTATGAAAATCATGCATAAAAATCTAAAAAAATGATGCTCTAATAGTTTGAAGCCCATATAGTTTTTAATATAAACTCCACGTACCTCTGTTTTAGAAATTAATGGATGCTTCTTGAAGCCTACGATGCGAGGATTCCAAATCTCCAATTATCTTATAAAACCCACGGTATCTTAAGCTATGAGGATTTTTAGTTTGAAACCCTAATGGAGTTTCTTGAGGTATTTTGATGAAAATACAGTTACTTTGGTGTTCTTGGGATTAAATCCAGTGTTAGTGATGATAAGTGATTGGGGAAGTACTATTTTACTCTTAATGAGGTGGAATAGGCTGCTGGACATTGGCTGGGCATGATACCCAGGGCGGTGCCCTATCTGGAGCACCAAAGTACACAGGGAGTTTTCCTACCTATAGCGGTGCAAGGACCCAAGCATAGCCCTACTTACAGTGGTGGAGTACCCCAGGCGGTGCCCTTAGATCACCCCGATCTACTAGAATTTTACACCAAACATGCCCTTAGGCACACCTAAAAATTCTGAAACTACCCCGAGATGTACTATGACCTTTCCCCATCGCAACGCAATAAGAAAATCTATAATCGGAGGTCGAGAAGCTAAAAATGAAATTCCCTAATGATTGAAAGCTAAAAATGACTCTAAGTCCCCTTCTACACTTAGAAAAAAATTTCAAGATTCTAACTCAACAAGCATTCACTGATATATCACATGAAGGATTTTACGGGGTTATTACACCATAGAATGGGAAGAGTTTGATATGGCCTTCTTAGATAGATTCTTTCCCTTAGAGCTGAAAGAATCCAAGGTGTTAGAGTTCATCAATCTCAGGCAAGGCAGTATGATTGTGAAAGAGTATTCCCTCATATTTATTAGTTAGCCAGGTATGCTTCCCATGTAGTGGCAGAAGATAGATCCAAGATGAGAAAGTTTATGTCTGGGTTTTGGGTAGAGTGATTAAGGAGTGCAGGACTACTATGTTGATTTGGAAGATGGATATATCTTGGCTTATGGTCCATGCTCAACATATTGTGAAGCAAAAACTTCAGAAGAAGAAGAGAGAAAATATGATAGCTAAAATGAGTAGATTTAGTTTTGTCCATCCAAGGTCTGGGAGTGGTAACCATTCTCAATTTAGTCAGAAGTTTTCATCCTCAGTTCCATCTTCATCTAGTACAGAATTACCAAGGTTCAGGATAATAGTCATGATGGGGTGCCAAGCTCCAAAACCTAGAGTATTGCAAGCGGTGTTCATACTAATCTGCTTTGTGAAGAATGTGGTAAGAACCATAATGGTATGTTTCAAGTCGACAACGATCTGTATTTTGGATGTGATGAGTTGGGTCATTGAGTTTGAGACTGTCCTAAGGCTGTTCTATGAAGTCAGCACAGTTTTCCTTCAGCTCAGTCCAGTCGCCCGAATCAGTAGGGTGCTACTTCCAGTGCCGCCAGTGGGTAGATCCTAAATAGGCTTCATGCACTTCAGTCTAGGTAAGATTAGGAAAATTCCCCTAATGTTTCCACTAGTACATTATAAGTTTATCATTCACATGTTTATGCTTTGCTAGATCCAGGAGCTTATTTGGTCTTTGTTACTTCTTATATAGCTGTTGACTTCGGAGTCAGTCCTAAAATTTTAGCAATTCCCTTCTCAGTCTCCACCCTAGTGGGTCAGTGTATCATAGCCCAACGAGTATATAGGAACTGTCTGTTTATGATATCTAAGAAAGTTAGGCTTCCAGATTTCAGTAGTAATAGTAGTATGTGTAGAAAAGTAATAGGTTGGAATCATTACCAACCTATATTTACTGCAGTTTAAATTTTTGTACCTTTTTCATCATGATACCTATGCATGCTTTACGTCGTAGATCTATGAACACAACTTATATTCACGTACTTTCCATAAAATTATGTGTATTTCCAGTTCATAGTATGAGGGTTTCTTGTTCACTCAGTAGTACAAATCATGTTCCATTAACACAAAATCTCCAAACTCAGGTCATGAAGCATATGACTTCTGCACTCATTCCTTATAGTGTGTTCAGTCCTAGTTACCATCTGAATTATAGTATCAGTTACAGTCTTAGTTATAGTGTCATTCTTAGTCCAGTAATCAGATCAGAAACTTAGTTCAATTTCAGGTTTGCTCAACCATAGCATACAGTTATCAGTTAGTCAGTTATTGCTAATTTAGTACCTCAATTTATAGAATATTTCAAAACCATGTTATACACTTGATCTTTCATTCTTACATTATATAGCTTTCATGAATTCATGCTCAGTTATCTTATATTACCCAGTCATTCCTTACCTAGAATAAACGATACTCTACTATTTCATTCCAGTTATTTAGACTAAGTACAGTTCAGTCTTACAGACCTAGTATTTAGCTTTCACAAATTCATGCTCAGTTATCTTATATTACCCATTCATTCCTTACCTACTATAAACGATACTCTACTGTTTCATTCTAGTTATTCAGACTAAGTACAGTTCAGTCTTACAGACCTAGTATTCAGCTATCATTCATTCAGTTAGAAAAGCTCCAGTTGAGGATAAGTTTTCAGTATAAATTAGTTCGTAAAGCCATTAATTCAGTTTAGAATTTAGACGGACAAATTTTTATGGTGTGGTTTTCCATCTTTCAATCTAGTCTCACTGTCTGAAGTTTTATGAATATAACTATTCTTTGATAAAACAACCAGGTAGTTACATGTATCTCAGTTCATATATCATGTCTTAGTGTCGGGCCCCAGATATTCAGTCATGATTCAATTTATAAGTGTCTTGTACATCATCCCAGTTTTCCTCAGTAACTCAACTAAGTCAGCATTCTTTGGGGGACATAATGTCCCAATGAGGAGATGCACAATAACACCGACCTTTCATGTCCTAAATCTTCCTGTTCTTTTCACATAATGAATATATTTTGGAGTAGTGGTTACACATAAGTTAACCGTAAAGTTATAATCTTACTCGTAAGCCACGTATTCAAGGGGCTCAGTTCATTTAACAATATTCAGTTCATGTATCACGTTCCAATCTTAGTCATGTTCTCATGTTCCTATTTGTGCGTACTCCAAAAATGATCTTGGGTACATCAGTATTCTTTAGTTTATGTAACAGTTTTTCCTTAAACTTACTCAATTCCATGTTCAAATTACCTTTACAAACATGGTATCATTTATCGTTGCATATTCAGTCATGTATTCATAAGTCAGCTCAGTCATGTACCCATGCATCAGATAAGAATGTTCATTATGAAAATTCCAATATAACAGTATTCTCATCGATGAAACCATGTTTCAGTTGTGTATGTTCAGTACTTACTTCTAGTCTATCAGTTCTCCCATCTTAGTAAGTCTCATTCAAGGACAAATATTCCCATAAGGGGAGATATTATAAGACCCCTCTAATTCTTAGC
The DNA here is from genome assembly GCA_030864225.1 of Capsicum baccatum var. pendulum. NCBI lineage: Eukaryota > Viridiplantae > Streptophyta > Magnoliopsida > Solanales > Solanaceae > Capsicum > Capsicum baccatum. The sequence goes on along the minus strand of CM061552.1, from coordinate 19,852,603 downwards.
TTAACTCAATCCTTTTAGATTTGTAATGGGGTTCCAGACTTAGAAATTTTAGCTAAGTATCAATATTTAGAATCATTTTAGCCTTCCAAATTTGGAGAATTTTATTTCTAAACTTCCTAGCCTTACTTAGTCAATTTTTAAATTGATTCATGATTAGGGTCACTTGTAGGTCATCTCAGGTGAGTTTTAGATTTTTCAAACTACCAAAAGGGTAAATTTGGAGGCCCAAAATAGTGAAGGGTTGTAATAGCCCCGAGTCGCGAGGGCCAGTCTACCAAAGTAAGGGTCTCACTGAAATGGCTACTTGACATAAGCAGGGGTTGCAACATTAGGGCATCCCTATTTTGAATTATTTTAATACGATATGTGGGGGAAAATGGGTCATTTTCCCACCTTATTCAGCCTTAACACGAAATTCATCAGCCTATAGGGAAAAATCTCACTCTTTACTCTTAAACTATCTCGAGAGAAAGCACTAGCCTCATCAAGTTAAAGAATTCAAGTCTCAAGAACTCACTTCAATCTTCTCGAAACTGCTAATCAAGGTATGTAAAGTGTTCATACAAGGTTCCCTTCCACCATTAGAGTTCAAGAAACTATTTTTAAACTTCAAGTTTATGAATTTCATGAATTCTATGTTGGGCTTGAATATATTCATGTTTATAATGATTAATTGGGATTCTAATCCACGTTTTACGATATGTTTTATATGAGGTTAATTGATATGTATGTAATATCATGAGGATCCATGTAAAACCCTTAAAACTGACAATGGGTATTTGAATTATGAAGTCTACTTGTTGTTTAGTGTTATATGTATATATATGTTTACCAAGTGATTGGTAAATTACTCATGTGAACTAATAAGGGAAAGAGATCATGTCATGTTAGCTCATGTTAAAGTTATATCATTCAAGTGTTTGATAAAATGTTTCCATGAATGAGTTGTGAATAAGTTCACATGATTATGCTTTTCAAGCTTATGTTATGATTTACCTTTCATGCTATTGAGTCCTAGGGGTATTCAATAACCAAAAACTTATCTAGTTTCCTAGAGCTTCAATCGGTTACAGAACTCAAGAAAATCTCAGTAGTATTCTTAATTCAGTTACAATATTATATTCAAAAATCAGTGTTACTCAGTTAGTTAATAGAATTCAGCAGTATTCCATCAGTCTGCGAAACTCAGTGAACTTAGTTCAGTTTAGTTAAACACTACAATCATTATTAGTTCAGTCAAGCCTAGTATGAACAAGGAAATCAATTAAGTGTTCATTCAGTTGGGAGTAGGATTCAACACCAAGTGAACCTAAGGATGGTGGCTCACCTGCCAGTAGAGGGTGTAGTCCTTTGAATCAATTCTACCATTTCAGAACTATGTAGCCAGCATAGGTTGAGATATTTCCCTACAAAACTAGGGTTGATATATATTATTTGAGTTCTCCTACAAGCGTGGGTTGACGGAAGAGCTTCCTGTAAGAGAGGGATAAATCACAGCTTGTCTTTACCTGTGGCATGGAAATGATACCCTTCCAATTGCAATTATGGGTTAGACCCCTATTAGATCAGCAAGGGAAATGTCAGTTAGATGATTGCATCCAATAGTCACAGTTTTAGATTCAGTCTCAGTATCGAACTATGTTTAGTTCAACAGATTCAGGACTGTTAGATACAGTCACACAGTTTAGTTTGGAACTCAGTGTCATTCCACAGATTCAGCACTGGTGGATACAATCACTCAATTATTAGTAATTCAGTATCAGTATACTCAGATATCAATTAATCAGTATTCAAATTTAGTATCTAGTGTTATCATGATTTTTGTTATAGTATATGTATTTATACATGTACACTCATTCAGTCATATTCATGATATTCAGTTATTATTGTTCATGCATATGAACCCATGAAATTTTAGCCTACCTCATTGAGTATAATAGTACATTGAAAGAACTGACGCATTTCTTTCTTTTGTGCTATGATGTCTTATATCATATGTTTAAACATACGGGCTCCCGATCACCCTTAGCAGTTTAGACTTTCAGTATTCAGAGTTAGCGTTGAGTCCTCATAGTTCAAGGACATAATTGTTTTCATTCAGTATTTCAGCTATCAATGCTCTTTCACTAGTTGAATTTAGTAGGGGGATTGTCCCATCAACTCCACAGTTTAGATAGTTTAGAGGCTTTTCAGATTGGAGTATTTTTATATGGCTATTTCCATTTTTGTATTGTTATATTGTATTAAGTTTTATTTACATATTTTAACCTTATGGCATGTTTCCTCATTAATTATTCATATCACATTGTTATTATTATTCAATTATAGCAGCAGGTACCAGTCATGGGTTAGCTTGTGGTACTTCAGGATTATGACCATCGTGTAGCATCTAGGGTACAGACTCAGAGCGTTACAATAGATATAATGAGAAAAGATGTCAAATTTGAGATTGGTAATTTTGTCTATCTAAAGATCTCTCCCTTAAAGTGAGTAAAGAGGTTTAGTAAGAAGGGGAAGATCAATCCTGGTTATGTTAGCCCTTTCAAAATATTTAGTCGCTTTAGGAACGTAGCTTACAAGTTCAAGTTGCGTACGGATTTGCCCTCAGTGCATCCAATATTCATATTTCCTTGTTGAAAAAGCGTAGTGGTGAACCATCTATAGTTGTTCCTCTAGAAAGCATAGATATTCAGAACGACCTTTTAAATAAGGAAATTCCGATCGAGATTCTTGATCGCTAGATTCGTAGACTGAGGAACAAAAAGGTTCTCTTAGTCAAAGTTCTTTGGCAAAACCAGTCCATTGAGAGAACCACTTGTGAAGACAAAATAGATATCCTAACCAAGTACCCTCATCTTTTGTCAGTACACTCAGACTCATTTTAAGGTAACAATTTTTCATATCCATTCTCAGTTCCATCTATATTGACTTCATGTCATTCCATGCATTCACGAACCAGTTTAGGCATGTGTCATATTTCAGACTCATTTATGAAATCATATTTTAAAAATTTATATTCAATATGTAACCTCAATTCCTGTTCTCAGCTTAACCAACATCATTCAAGGATGAATGTTCCCAAGGGGGATATATTATAACACCGCATATTGTTGGGTTAGAATTCAAAGTATGCAAACCAAAACTCAATGCTTTTAAGTCTATTTATGTGTGATTATAAATTATATAGTGTGAAAATTTCCTTTTATATATGTTGAGGTCAAAAAAATCTCAAAACTCGAGGATGAGCTAAGAACACTTCTATTAATTGAGTTCTAGGGAAAGATTCATCTTAGGTAAACTTTAAACAACCAATACTCCTTGAACCTACTGATTTATATGTCCAGACCTATATTTAATGAAATATTTTTGAATCTTATTTCAAACACATTTTGGTTCACCTTAATCCAATATCAAAGCGAAAAGTTATGCTCATTTCACTATAGCATGTTAGCTTGTCACCTATGTGACGACTTATAGGCCCAAGTCATCAGCCTTAGGCAGAAAACACCAACTCCAGCCTCCACGTGACCACCTTGAGTGACGAACCATCAGCTGAGTTACGAGTTATTAGCCCAAGTCGTCAACCACAACCCGTATATGATAAATTCACCTTCAAGTAATGACTTAAGGTGATAGGTCATCACCCAAGTGATGGCTTATCATCCCAAGTAATCACCTATGACCAGAATGGACCCAAAACCAGCTTGGACATGACGACTTAGGTGAAGAGTCATTATCTAAGTGACAGGCCATTAGCCTTGGTCTTAAGCTTAGAATTTCAGCAATTTTGATGTAGTTTCATTGCTGTATTTTTGTCTTTTTCCTCACCCCAAAACTTATCCCCACGACATATATCACCAAAAATATGTACTTTGCTACTGTGAATCAGTTTTGAAATCTCTTAATCCTCTTATTTTTACAAGAATAACATTACGGTTTCTTCCCAATAGGTTCAAGACTCAATCACACACTCCACAAGATAATCAAGAATTCAGGTTCCCAATCCAAGAGCCTTAAATAAGAATTAATTCTCCTTCAATATCTAGCTTTAAGGTATGTTAAATGTTCCTCCAGGGCCCTTTTCACCCAAGGAGTTCATGAACCCAATCTAAAATTCAAGGTTATGAATTATAGAAAGGAATGTAATTTTAACCATGAATTTCAATTCCATATCATGTTTCCATGAAATAGTTGTTGTTATTAAACCCTAATGGTTTTTTTCTCTGATTTAAGACTTATTTTGGGTAGTTAGTATGACAATCATTCTACTATTAGTTGCTACAAATATAAAACTATTCTTATGTTCAAGCCATGCATTGAAAGTGTTTGATGAAATATCTTACCAAATGAGTTTTGAATATATGCATACACTTCATGTCCTTGAAGTGTTAGTATGATCAGTTACTTGCACAGCTAAGCTTATCACGGTCCCGTAATAAGTGTCAATTCAGTTGGAGTAGGATTTAGCATCAAGCGAACGCAAGGATGGGGGCTCACCTGCCAGTTGAGGGTGTGGCCTTTAGTATCAGTCCCTGCTTTGCATAACTACGTATCCATCATACGTTGTCAGTTAAGGGTTGATCTCATAAGGGCACCTCCCAGTTGAGGGAAACCCTTAGTCCTTCGGGACAACAATTTAGTGGATCCACACAACCATGTGTTAGTACCCGTGGCACGGTACTAATACCCTTCTAACTAGGCTCACAATTTGTACCTCAAATAACTCATATTGGGGTGTATTGAATAGATGATACTTCCCACTGTCTCAGTTTAGTTTTCAGTGTACTTCAGGTCAGGCTTGCATTTACCATAGCATACAGCTTTCAGTTATTCAATTATTAGATTTCAGTATTTTCATTGACATACTATTTTCTGAATCATGTTATAAGCTTGGTCATGAATTCTAAGTTTTACATCATTCATGCATTTATATTCAGTATTCTCATTCTAACCAGACAGTCTCTGGACCATGCTTGCTTATTAAGTTACTTCAGATCATTTAGCTAGTTATTACTTCAAGGTCAGTTATCTCGTGCTATTCATTCGGTTGGTTATCATTTATTCTAATAAATCCATGCATTTCAGCCTTACCTCTTTTAGAATTATAGTACATTTAATGTACTGATCGCATACTCTTTTCTTGGGCTATGATGTTTCATATCATAGGTTCGGACGTTCAGGTTACCAACCATATCTAGCTATCCCAACGCACCAGTAGCAGCAGGAGTGGTGAGTCCTCATGTTTCGAGGACCATTTATGTTTATTTCAGTTTCTCAATTTTAGCAGACAGTTGGATTTAGTTGGTGGCTTGTCCTATCAACTCCTTAGTTATTCAGTTAGAGGCTTTCAGACGAGTATAGACAGTTAGTAAGTTTTCAGTATGTTTTTAGACAGTAACATCATGTTTCAGTATTGATTACAATTTTTAAGACCTTATGGAGATTCAGTTAAATTCCATTCATGTTTATTTGTTACGTTATTCAGTGCTCACAGCAAGTACCATTTCATGGGTTAACTTGTGGTCTTTCGTGACTTTAAGCATCGTGTGGCAACCAAGATGTATTTTTGGGTCTTTACAAAATTTCACATAAAAAATGTCGTGTTTGAATATTCATCGAAAACAAAAAAAAAAGTAATACATGATGTCTAGCATTTTGTTGGTCAAACTAAAAAAAGTACAAAATTCAAGACTAAAACGGCCAAGACAAAAAATCTAAAAAGCACTAAGCATTGAAAGTTCATGTGAAAAACATTGGGATTGAATATGCATTAGAAGCTAAAAAAAAAAAGTAATACATACTGTCTAGCATATCGTTGCCCAAATTAAAAAAACACAAAATTAATGACTAAAACTGCCAAGATAAAAAATTGAAAAACACTTAACTTTGGAAGATAATGTGCAAATCTCGAGACTTAATATGCATTGAAAACTAAGAAAAAAGGGGATACGTGATGTCTAGTATGTCATTGCTCAAACTACAAATGCATTAAATCCAAGACTAAAATGATCAAGATAAAAAACTAAAAAACACAAAACTTTGAAAGTTCAAAAGCAAATCTCAGGAATAAATATGCATTGGAAACTATAAAAGAAAAAGTGATACATGATGTCTAGCATGTCGTTGGTCAAACTAATAAATCACTGAATTCAAGATAAAAATTTTAAAACCACTATGCATTGAAATTTTAGGTGAAAAGCCTCGGGATTGAAAATCCATTGAAAGCAAAAAACGAATAAGTGATACATAATATCTAGAATATCATTTCTCAAACTAAAAAAACACTAAATTCAAGACTAAGACGGCAAAGATAAATAACCAAAAGCACTAAGCATTGAAAGTTCACATGAAAAAAATCGGGATTTAATATGCATTGAAAACTAAAAAAGGAAAAGTAGTACATGATGTCTAGCATGTCGTTGGTCAAACTAAAAACGCACTAAATTCAAGAAGAAATTGTCCAAGACAAAAAAACTGAAAAGCACTAAGCTTTGAAAGTTCACGTGCAAACCTCGAGACTGAACATGCATTGAAAACTAAAAAAAAGTGATATATGATGCCAAGCGTGACGTTGCTCATACCAAAAAAGCACTAAATTCAAGACTAAAATACCAAGATAATTAACTGAAAAGAACTATGCATTGAAAGTTCACATGAAAAATGCCGATATTTAATATGCGTTGGAAAGTAAGAAACGAAAACTAATACATGCTGTCTATCGGGTCGTTGCTCAAACTAAAAAAGCACTAAATTCAAGACTTAAACGGCCAAGATAAAAACTGAAAAGCACCATGCATTGAGTCTTGATGTGCAAACCTCAGGACCAAATATGCGTTGAAAACTAATAAAGATAAAGTGATACATGATGTCTAGAGTGTCGTTGCTCAGATTAAAAAAAGGACTAAATTCAAGACAAAAATGATCAAAATTGAAATAAATGAATAAAATTAGCAAATATAATACTAGGTGACATACTGAAAGACTTGAAAAGATTTTGGGTCATGTTCGAGACACCATTTGGTATGATCTTACGACCTCAAAAAGATACCCTTCGACGACGTGCTCTTTCACTTTTTCTCTTTGCTCGTCATCAAGAAATACCACTTGGAGTGATTCGAGTTTGTCCCCATTCAACCATTTCTGAAATAGGAACCAAGAAACAATAAAATGGTTGAACCACTCAATGTGATTTGAAGTATTTAAAACTATCTCTGATGTCATTGATAGAAAATTATGGAACAAAAAATTGTGTACCTTGATTTCTTTGCAGCGGCTGAAATTTATTTTGCAATAGAAAGAATCTTCCCCAGGTCTACTTTGAATCTCTTGCAATCAAAGTGTGATTATCACAAACTTAATGCCATTTTTCTTGGTGTTATTGTTAATTGGAGAGTCAAATTTTGTGTTGCCAATTTTTTTTAAAAAAAAAATCAAAGAGTTGGCTTATTGGTATTAAAGTAGAGGAATAGAGTAAAAGAAATTATGTGTATTTGATGACACTGCAATAAAGTTTATATATAACTGAAATAATCAAAATTAGAGTAAACTAACTCCTATAATGTTGGAATAGATAACTATGTCTAATACAACTAACGCCTAAATAATTTGAACAAGTCTAATCATAATCAAATTATATCTGTAGTATTAGTACATGTGCACAGTAAAATAATTTTACAACACTGGTAAACCACTAATGCCAATGCACTATTATGCCCCCCTCCTCCTCAAGTTAGGTGTGAAGAGATAACATTTAACTTGGGAAGCATTAACTAGAAAGATGGCTTGGACAATGGTTTTGTAAGTGGATCTGAAAGTTGATCAGCAGAGTGTATGTGCCTCATTTGGACCAGTCCATTGTGGACTTGGTTACGAACAAAGTGAAGATCAAACTCAAGGTGCTTTATTTTGGTATGACGTACCGGATTCTCGGTAATGCACATAACTCCAACGTTATCACTAAGTATTATAGGTGTAGCAGAGAGTGACAAATGAAGATCTTTGAGCAAGTGAGTAACCCAATTCATTTTAGACAAGGCGAAAGCAACCGCAAGATATTCAACCTCAGTGGAGGATCTAGAGACAGTAGGTTGCTTATGAGAACTCCAGGAGATTTGAATTGTGCCCTGATAAACAATGTAGCTCAAGATAGAGTGGCGATCATTGATGTCACCTGCCCAATCAGCATCAGCATAGGCATAGAGATTAGTCAATTTCTGTGGGGAAATACGAATGCCCTACTGGGATGTTTCTTTAAGGTATCACAGGATACGCTTAACTGCCTTCCAGTGAAGCACAGAAGGATAGGTGTTGAACTTAGTAAGCTTCTTTACAGAGTATGTGATGTCAGGTTGGGTAAATGAAAGGTACTGAAGCTTACCAACCATACTTCTGTATTATTTTGCATCATTTTTAAGTGCTCCATCATCAACTAGTAGTGTCTCAGACATGCTTATAGGTAACTGAATACATTTGCAGTCTTGCATCTAAGTGTCATGTAGAATCTTCTATATATACTTGGATTGACTGAGAAATAAGCCATCAGCATTTCTATGTAATTCAACACCCAGGAAATAGTGTAATTAACCAAGGTACTTAAGAGAAAATCTTTTTGAAAGAGAGGTAACAACATGTTGAGTGAGTGTTTCATTACTGCTTATGATTATGAGGTCATCCACATAGTTAAAAATATAAATAGTGTCCCTCATATTGTGTAGAACAAAGAGAGAGCTATCACTCTGAGATATCTTGAACCCTTTCCGAATCAAAGAACTAGTCAATGCATCATACTAGGCCTTAAGAGCTTGCTGGAGTACGTAAATTGCCTTGTTGAGATGGCAGATATAGTTGGGATATGTAATGCCACGAAATCAGGTCCCAAGATGTCACACGGTGCTTAGGTTCACAAGTGACACCAAGCTAACCCTTCTACTGGCATAACTCATAAGCAACTGAACAAAAAGTATAAATCTATAAAAATCTGTGGAAAATAACTATTTTCTGAATATGATAGATACAAAACTAAATTTACAAGATTACAACTCTGCTTTTACAACCAAAAATTAAAACGGAATACATCAACTTCTACTGACTGTCTATGAAGCCTCTACTAGTACTGACTGTAGGTAGCAGGGTCATGACTCCTGACTAACCCAACTCAATACGACTGAAAAAAGAAAATACAACACTTCTCGAACTATATAACTAACTCAATCCCTTGAATCAAAAAGACTCATCACCTGCTGACTGGATGCCACGAACTAAATGGATCTGAAGATGTACACTATACCTTGTACCTACATTCCAAGAAAATGTATCCCACATACGAATATGTGGGTCAATGCCATGGAAACGTACCGAGTATATGGGGGTGCAATGCATATATAAAATAATGTCTTAATATCATCACAGTTTATAAAACTATGCCTGCTGATATAAATGACTCACTTAGCTCAATTTAAAAACATCATACTCATATGAGGGTAAAATATATCGGGTGAAACATGTGAGTTATCATAGTAAATCTCAATTCACTTCCATCTCCATTCCAAATCATCCAAGCAATCAAATCTCATAACAATTCTCTTTGGAATATATGTTCATTAAATCTTTCGAAAAAAATGACTTTCTCAAACTCAGTCTTCCAAAAAAATATGTTTTCATCTCAAATAGAATAATAAGACTTTTCATAATATATAGGAGAATACACACAGACACATTGGGAGATCTCATCACCGACTCAAACCATGTGAGCCACATGGAGTCCAACGTACAACCCATGTTGGAGAGACGTTTGAGTGAGCCGTCCTATCCTTGAAATTAGAGTTGGACTATAAGTATCAAATCCAAAAACTAGTGATCACTATATATAAGCAGCCTCAATTCTGGCTCTTACGGGGGAACGTAGTTCTAGGAAAGTACCAAGATAGCTATACCTCCCACTCGGTGCTAAAGACTACTCTCGGACATAGCTCAAATCTTTTCAAAGAAAATACACCACAAATAATTTAGCAATTCACAACGGGAGCCATCATGCTACCCCTTTTTCATATTAAATCAAAATGTGGATTTCTTTTCTGATTCAAGTTCAAAAATAACTCTTTCAAGACCAAAAGGTAAAATCATTCAAATCTCAAGGTCTGTAACACATTACTTTCACAAAAATCATAATTCTCAAATAGGGGTCCAAACCCATATATCAATACTTGAGAAGAATATTTCAAGATTCACACTTTATGTAGCAAACATGTATAATTCATATGAAAATCTGGAGATTCAACTTCAAACATGATATTAACATCAAAACTCAAGGAAATTATTGTAACGCCCCAGAAAATGGGTCCCAAAATGTAACACTGTGCTTGAGGCTACGAGTAACCCCAAGTTAACCCTTTCAGTCATTTTCATTCATTTCAACACAAATCAACGGGGTTTCCATAAATAACCCTCAAATATCAACAGAGTAATCATCATCCAAGAATAAAAGAATTTCAGAAAGATAACAAAATACAACTTATTAGTCAACTCCCAACATTTGTACTAGTCTGACAAGCCTCTAAGAAAATCAATAAAACCAGCGAGCCATTGAGACATGCCCCAACTGACTCATACTCAGTTATCAAATGTAAACAATTTAGTGAAACCAACATCAGAAATCACGTCCTCGGAATATGAGGACTCACCACAATAGAGGATGTAGAACAGCATACACAAAAAATCACTGTCGAACCTGGAACTGAGCACTTGAACCTACATTTCGAGAAAATGCAGCCCATATCCGAAGATGTGGGTCAGTACCAGGGAAAGGAACCGAGTATATGGGGGTGTATGCAGTTGTATAAACATCATCATCATCATAAATATTTATAAGAAATATCAAGGATATATGAAAGACTTACATAGCCCGAGGAAAATTATCATAATCATGAGAGGATGAAATAAGTACAATAACACATGTGAGTCATCATATAATTTGTCAATCACTTTCAGTTCATCAAGAATATAAATTCTCATAATGTAAATATAATTTAAATCTTTCGAAAGAATAACTTTCACAATTCCACTTTCAAATCACTTACCATTCACCATAGACACAAGGAAATACACAAATGCTAGGAGATCCTATAACCGGCATAAAGCATGCGGATACATGGAGTCCAACTTACAACTCACGTTTGAGAGAGCCGTCCTATCCTTGCCATCGAAGTAGGACTATCGATATCAAATCCACACAAACTAGTGATGACTATATAAATCAGCCTTAGGCTTACTCCTACGGGGGCACATAGTTCTAGGGAAGTAAGATCGCTTTATACCTCCCACTCGGTGCTAATGATTTATCTCAGACATAGCTCAGATCAATTCAAAGACAATCAACAACAAAACAATTTCATTAATATATAAATATACATCAGGAGCCATCGTGCTTCCCATCGATCAAAATCAACCACGTTGTGGATTTCTTTCACACTCGAGTTTAAAATAACTCTATTAAGACCATAAGGTCAAATCATTTGAAATATCTCAAATATTCAACATCAACATGCTTATAACACACACTTTCTCAAAATAATACGATTTCTAAAGGGGATTCACGACCCAAATATCAAAATCATGATAAATATCGTTCAAGATTCATGCTTTATATCTCCACACATGTAAATTCATCTTTCAAAATTATAAACATCAAGATTTCATAATAATCATCATATGATATGGGTTCATGCTTCAAATTCGTAAAAGTCAAATAAAAATCATGCCTTTGTAAAGAAAATTACTTTTAGGCACAAGAACGAAAGATAGTTCTTGTTGAAAAATCTCACATACCTTGAATGATGAACTTTAGATCGATAATTGTTTTTGAGATGTTAATAGTGCCTTTGAATGATGGTTCTTGGAGTTCTTGAACTAGGAACTTGGAATCTTAAATAAATTTGCAGAATTAATGGTGAACTTTGGAGGTTCTTGAAGATGGATGTAGGAGCCTAGGGCTTTCTTTTTGAGGAAATTTGATGAAATATAGTATATAATGCTTCTAATAGGCTTTAATAAAGGATTTAAATGGATTTTGGGTGAGGGAGGATGACCAAAACGCCCCTAAAAATCAAATAATTCTCGAATCTGTCATTTGGTGGACTGTTTTGATAGTACGAAGTAGATCAACCATAACATTTTACTCCGATATCTAAATTAGATGAAACCAATTTCATTAAAAAGAGGACTCTCATATCTTTCCGTTGATATATAGTATCTTACCCAGATCATTGTGTACGAGGAGTTATGATAATTTTAATTTGACAAAAAAAATTCACTTTTGATAGGCTGAAGTAGATCGACCATAACTTTTTTCTCCAATAGAAAAATTTGATGAAACCAATTTCATTGGAAAGAGGACTCACAGAACTTTCCGTTGATATATAGGAGATCGTACAGATCATTACGTACAAGGATTTATGATCATTTAAATTTAGAGAAAAAATATGCTAGGGTTCAGTACTTTTTCCTGCATGTTTTACTGTTCACTACTATTCACAGTTCGATTGGAATGTTCATAACTCGTCACTCGGGTGTCCATTTTGGATGATTTACATATCGTTCGAAAGCTTATTCGATAATATACGCAATGATGGGTGATAATATAAGACATTCCATATGGAAAAATTCATAATTCATTCTAGAAGATAGAACCCAACACGTTTACGCACAAAATTTCAACGAAAAATTTCTTGGAGTACTACATTTATCTTCAATACATCATAAAAATATAACAGTCTTTTGAACAAGAATGTAGGATAATAGTTTCTATCTCAAATTCATATCAAAGCATGTAAAATCATATATCTTTGTAAAATAATACAAATTTTGGGCACAAGAACGAAAGGATGTTGTTGTTGAAAAACCCCACATACCTTAAACTTGAAGGATTTGAATGAACTCTTGACCTTGGGACTCTATACATGAAAATAATGAATGTTTCTTGTAGCCCTCGGAATGGGGATTCCGAATCTAGAAGAATTATTGAAAACTCATGGTTGAATCTTGAGATATTTTAATTTTTAGGTTGAAACCCTAATGAATGTTCTTGGTGATTTTTAGAGAAAGTAAACTTATTTTGGTGTTATGGGAGTTTAATCCCGTGTTATAGACATATATAGGGGTGTTTTTGGCACTTGGAAGTGAGGCATATGGCGCATTGCTTATCGCACACATTTAAGTATGCACCGCATTGCTTATCGCACACATTTAAGTATGCGCCACATTTTTTATCGCACACATTTAAGTATGCACCACATTTCTTATCGCACACATTTAATTATGTGCCGCATTTCTTATCACACACCTATTCCAGTAGCCATGTGCGACTGGTTAGGCAATGAACTCTACTTGGCAAAGCCATAACTCCTTGCTCGGGTGTCGGATTTTGATAAAATTGGTATCGTTGGGAATCTAATTCAATTATCTGTAATTTGATATGTCTTGGGATGAAAAATTCCATGTATATTAAGAGATATTCACGTTTTAAGTTTACCCTTGTAGAAACGAATGTCAAACTTTGGATGAATCAATTGGTCTTAGCTCAACTTTGTTCTAGGTAATTGCTATGATCTTTTTTCACCACTAAACTACTCCATAGACTAGGATAATGATCATACAACTTGTATTCATGTGAGAATCACTTGGATTGCAGCCTATATGTGCAGGAACGATGGTTAGAATTCCATCACAAAAATACGGGGTATTACAGGATGATTCGTGTCTTCATAGCTAAGAGGTTGAGACATATACATGTCGTCTTCAATATTTCCCCAAAAAAAACATTATAGACATCTACCTGATGTAGCGGCCAGTTAATCTATATAGGTGCTAAGTACTGTTCGAATTGCAGTTGCTTTAACCCACGAACAGAATGTCTTGTGAAAATCAAATTCGGTCCTTTGAGTGAACCCTTTTGCAATTAAATGTTCTTTGTACCTATCAATGGAGCCATTATATTTAGTTTTGATTCTACGGAACTCCTTTCACCCAAATCTGAGAAATGATGGAATTGAATATGCGTTGGAAAGTAACAAAGAAAAAGTAATACATGATGTCTATCGTGTCATTGCTCAATCTAAAAAGATACTAAATTCAAGACTTAAACGGTCAGCATAAAAAAACATAGAAGCACCATGCAATGAGAGTTCATGTGCAAACCTCAGGATTGAATATTTGTTGGAAAATAATAAAGATAAAGTGATACATGTTGTCTACAGTGTCTTTGCACAAATTAAAAAAGCACTAAATTCAAGACAGAAATGACCAAAATTAAAATAAAAGAACAAAATTAGCAATTGTAATACTAGGTCACATATTGAAAGACTTGAACTCTATTAGATTCTTCTTTTTCTCCCTTCATATAGTCTTCTCATTCTGTAACAGATTTTGGGTCATGCTGGAGACACCATTTCATATTATCTTATGACCTCAAAAAGATGCCCTTCGACGACGTGCCCTTTCATTTTGTCTCTTTGCTTGACATCCAGAACACCCACTTGGAGTAATTCGAGTTTAACCTCGTTTCGCCATTTCTGAAATAGGAATCAAGAAATAATAAAATCGTTTAACATCTTAATGTGACATCTTATGTCACAATTTATCGTAGAAGACAAAATCTGTTAAAACAATTTAGGAACTATGTAAGACAACAATTATAGCAAGTCTTATTTATAAAGTTATCTAATCCACTTTAATAAATAACGAAAAAAGATAACATGAATAAAAAAAAGCATTGTCCATTTCTACAAAAAAATATAACAACTTCATTTAAATATTCTAAACACTTATTCTTAAATAAAATGAACAGTAATGAAACTATTAGTGAAAATATAAGATATAGTGCTAACATTAGTTGTACTATTTTTTGTGCACTATTTTCTAGAAAAACTTTTTTCTACGCATTTATCGTGTACAACACCCAAAAGAAGAAGTTAAGAATCCTCTCTTTTGTTATCATTATTGACAGAGAAAGTAATGTGCAGTTCATCTTCATCTTTATTTCATCTTCTTCAAGAAACAAACTTCCACACTTCCACAGACCTTCTTCATCTTCTTCTTACTAATACTTTTTCTAAAATCCAATTTCTTTCACTGATCAATGGAGAAACGAAAAAGAATATCAAATCTGAAGCGTACTTATAGCACGGCTCATCACAAATCATGAGTTAGTCGTTTCCATTTACGTACGGTTCATATTCATTGATCTTGTTCTAAACATCTTTGTTCTCTAACTGGTATGTTCAGAATTCTTAACGATTAATATTAAGAATTTTCACGCTGATTTAAAATATATAAAAAAAAAACCGGTGATTTATATTAAAAAATTACCATTTAGAGATGAAGCATTTAAACTTATCTCTGATGCCATTGATAAAACAATTACGGAGCAAAAACGTGTGTACCTTGATATTTTTACAGGGGATGAAATTGATTTTATAGTAGAAAGAATTTTCCCCAAGTCTTCTTTGAATCTCTTGGAATCAAAGTGTGATTATCACAAACTAAATGCCCTTTTTCTTGGTGTTATTGTTAATTGGAAAGTCAAATTTTGTGTTGCGAAGACACTGCTACAAGTTGTCTCTTTTTACCTTCTGTCATTTCTAGTTGAAGAAGCACCATAATATATAGTGGAATCTTCAACAGTTTTGAAGGTTACATTGTAATCATTCCCCCCAATTTTTGAAATGAGACTATCCTTTAGTATAAATTATTTCAAACTTAGAAACGGGTCGGGTCGGTATACATGGGCGATCTATGACCCGAAAAAATCTAACAATTTATAATAAAGATAAAAATAAGAATATTAATTTTTTGTATTCCTTAATTCTCAACAAGATCTTTACTTCTTCCTAGAAATAAATTTACAATTTATCATGTTCTTTGTTTATTTGTCTTATGATCCTTTCAAAATATACAAGATTGTTGACTCTAATCTTGAGTACATACATGTACCTACTGCTCTTCAGGAATCCTAGCAGTCATTATGTAGGATGGATAAAAAATAATAATTCAATTCGAAAATAAAAAATTATCTTATCTAGCCTTTGATTAGGGACATTAGTTAATTCTGAAATTATTTATCCCATCAATCTGTACTATAATAGTGAGATAAGCTTTATTTCTATGATAAAATAACTTTGAATATCTCATCCCCTTATCAAATAATTTGTTTGTACTTTATAATCTTCTCCATTAAATTATATTCTTCTTTTGAAATTTATTTTTCTTGTAAATTTATATTTTTGAATATAATGATTTATTATTATTAATTACTGGGATCATGATTTTTTCAAGTTACAGATACGGCCGAAGATGTTTTCTTGTCCATATTTTCAGAAGGTAAAATTTCAAAAGAAGAATGAAATACACTTTAAAAAATGGTGAAAGCCGACCTTGCTTAAAAGCTTACAGTTGTGGAGCTCGAACAGAAGGCTAAAAATCCTTTATGAAGACAACATAAAGTATAAGATTTCTAGTGAGCTGGAATTGTAGCAGAACCTCGTTAATAATGCAAATGAGAAAGGACGGAGACATCAAGTTTTCCTACATCAAGGGCTTAAGCCTCTGTGTAAGGACGAGAATGGTTCAATCAGATACACCAATGTTTACAAAAGACAAACCCTACAAAGAAGAATATTCTTGGAATGATTCTCAAAGAAGTAGAGCTTGAACCTTAAGATTAAAATGATGATGAGCAGGTTTCTTCGGACGATAGAGATTTCAGTAATGGAGAATCTCATAAAAAAAGGCTGAAAAAGAAAAGATGTACACAAATGAAAACAAAGATGCAAAGAAGAGTCAATTCAAAGGAAAAAAAATTGTGTATGTCTACCACTTTTTTCCCAAACAAGTTTCTAACTGAAACATCAAAAAGGATGCTTCTCTTTTAATCTTGATGACAATGTGTAATTATGTAATAAAGCATAGCCTTTGTCATCCAGTGAAAAAGAGAAGGATACTTTTTGGTGTTCAGTAAGAAGCTTATTTTGAAAAGAATAAGTGGTAGACGTACACAGAATATTTTTTTCTTTTAAATGACTCTTCTTTGCTTCTTTGATTTCTGTTGTGTACATCTTTTCTATTAAAGCCATTTCTTTTGAGGTTCTACACCACTGAAAACTCTATTTTCTGAAAAACCTACTCATCCTCATCTTCAGCCAAAGGTTCAAGCTCTACTTATTCGAGAATCACTCCAAGAATATTTTTCTTTGTAGGGGTTGTCCCGTCTAAGCATTGGTGCGTCTGATTGACATCATTCTCGTCCTTAGGCAGAGGCTCAACTCTAAATGCGAGAAAACATGATATATCCATCCTTTCTCATTTGCATTATTAATGAGGTTCTACAACAAGTCTAGCTCTTGAGCAATTCTATGCTTTGTGATGTTTTAATGAGGATTTTAGCCTTGTGTTCAAGCTCCACAACTGTACGATTTTTAACAAGGACCGCTTTCACCTTTTCTTTATATTCATTGCATTCTTTCTTTGATGTCTCACTATTTGAATGCATGGTCAAGCAAACATCTCCTGTCATATTGCATAAGAATGAAGCTGAAGATGAAACAGAGGACAAAAAGAAAAAATGGATGAATATGATATCTTTAATGACATCCCTGAAAGCAATGATGATTAGTTTTATTTTTCTGTTGCCGATGCTATTATTAATATTACTATTAATATCGTCGTTGTTGTTGTTGTTCTGTTGCCAACATAATTAATAATATATTTTTCGTTGTTGTTATTTCTTCATCATCATCATTATCATCATCATCATCTCATCATCATCATCATCATTGTTTCATTATTAATAATTCTTTATGCAATATTGTTAATCATTACATTTTACGCAGCTTTCCCAATATTATTATTATTATGATGATGATGATTAATACTAGTAATAAATTATTAGACAAACAGCAGTGTCTGATTACATAACCAAATCCAACTTTAAAAAATTAACAAGCACCACGTTTCTTTAGATATACGGGTATCTTAAGATATACATGTTCTAACAAAGCCTAAAAAGTGTATCTTTACATACAGTGGTATCTCAAGATACACTTTTTTTCTATGTACAAAACGTGTATATGAAAATACATAGATACACAATCAGTCGATGTATCTGAGATACATGACAAATACAGTAATTTTTTAAAGTTATATTGTGCGTTGTAATAATGGTCTAAAGTTTCTACATTTTTAATTTGTCCTTTTTGTTAGGTTCGAAATCTATAGGGCATCATATCAAAACTAATAGTTGCAAACATTGGAGATGATAATTCAATGACGAAAAAAATATACTAGAAACTTAATATTATTAATATGGTTTGGTCAACTGACCTACATATTAAGAACTATAGCGAAAAGCATAAAATCTAGTAGGAGAAAATCACCCCCTAAATAAATCTCTTTAAATGACTACATTATCGTTGCTCTTGTGTTATTATATGAGAAGAGGTTGTAGAGAATAGCCGAAGAACGGTGTAGTTTGAGAGATCTTCTGCTAGCCCAAAATCGTTAACTAAGATCAGAAGATTCAACTAAGAAGAGGAAGTTATGAATGAAAAGCTTTGTTATTGAAGAAGACTTATTTAATTGGATTGGTTACAAATCTCTAATATCATCCCCTATTTATACTTGTGTGTGGATGGTTCTAGAAAATCGTCTAGATAATTCTATAAGAAAAATCTAATGACCTTTCTCTTCTACCACAACTCTAGAATATGTAGATAATTCTACAAGATACTTATTCAAGACACAATACTAGGACATTCTACAAGAACCTAGGATATTAAATCACTAGACTATTCTAGAAACTTCACTAGAAAACTATTATATTCATTCTTTGAAAAAAAATCACTTTAGATATTTTTCACACTCTCCCATTAAAGTCCTTTTTTTGAAGCTATCCAAAACTCGTGGCATAAGAACTCAAACAACGCTATGAACCATGCCTTGATAAAACTCTTACCAATTTTTTCCCAACTCCTTTTTCTTCTTCAATGATGAAGATTTTCCATCATTGATTTATCCTTGCTGAGTTTTATGATGTTTTGTTCTCCAGCTTTCCCTTTCTCTGAACTCCTCCACAACTTCATCATCTGGAGACACACATGTGATGGAAAAGTTTGAAGCTCTAGGATTCAAGATTTTAGAACTTACTCTTTCTGAAGACACTCCATAATACAGGGATATTTCATTTGTATCAATGTCCACATTTGGTTTGATGACAATATGATCATCAATTTTTTGTAAAGCCTTGGTACCATAATAGGATCCATCACTAGAGCTCGCGTCTAGCTCTTCTATTATACTATATGTCTTTCAATCTGAAATTGAGACTTCTCTTTCAACTTCATCATTCATTTGATCTTTATCTTCTTCATCTACTTTTTGTATTTTTTTCTACACCAGTGATTGACCTTGATATGGTAGATGATTCATCAGAGACTTCAACATCCATTATATCTCCCTCAATATTTTTTTCAAAAAGGTCACCACTAGCATGTATAGTTTTGAGGCTACCTTCTCAGGTTCTATTGCAACATCTTTCACTCAGACTTCTGCTGTCAATTTTAGGATCTGCATCTTTGAATTCCTCGATAGCAGCTACCACATCTTTGGTATCATCTGGTTTCCTATCGGTGCCTCTCTTCTCCATATGATGAATTGTATTATAACCAATCCAATCTCTTTCCAGCTTTATGGAAGCCAAGACATCTATTGCTCGACTCTCAGCTGCTAAGCATCTTCCTCAATTTTCTTTTTCTTTAATATTTTTTTAGTTTGAGCCATGTTGCTCTCCGTGTCTCGGAAATATCTTCTTATGTATCATACTTTTCCACATTCATAAAATCTGGGAGGTTTATTACTATAATTATAAAAGACTCTTTTTTTTCCAGGCAAGATTAAACCACCTGATAATTAAGTGTGAGGATATCTCTTGCTTTTCCATTAATGTCCCTCTTGTCAGCTAGAAGAGCATTTCCTTCCCTTTTTTTGACAAATTCACCAGCCAACTGTTTGGATAGTAACTCTTGTGATGACAACAAATTTTCAAATTCCTCAATGGATGGTTGTTGAGCCCATCCTTAAATCGATGACACAAAGGAAATATATTTTGGTTTCAAACCATGAATAATATTTCTTATTATTCGTGCTTCAGAGATAGCCTCATACGAATTTAATAATGAAATCTCGAAACATAAATTCTTAATTCTTATGAATCACTTGACCATAGAAAGATTACCTTGATTGGAGTCAGCTAATCCAACATCTATAGAGGGGTGTCACGACCCAAGCCTAGGCCCTAGCCGTGACGAGCATCCCGAACCGTGAAGGCCCGGAACACCCACTTTCTATCTGGTTATCATGCACAACATTCGTAATCATAATAAAATGTGGAATTGAAACTGAGTACGGAAAACATGGTCATGTTCTGCAACATTTTTGAATAATACTATCTGACATCAGTCTGCGAAATCTCTACTTAGAACACAAACATCTGTCTGAAAAGAAACTGGGACAAGGCCCCCAGTAAACCAAAAACATAATAAATAAGATAATGTCTGATATAATTAGGCCTTTCGAATAATAGAAAGCTCACCACTGTGAGATCAAGTCTACAAATCCGAGAATGTCTACTGAGTAGCGGGACCCCTAGACTGTGCCTCAGAACCTGAAAAGAATGGAGGGGTCAGCACAAAAGTACTGGCACGCGAAGCAATCCAAAAATAGTATAATGGAACATACATATATATATATATATATTAAGTGAAAGCAATTTTTCATCAAGACATCATGTATAAAACTGTTTCTGAAAAATACATGGGCACTCTCTGAAAACATGTAACCTGTCTGTTCATTTCAAATCATGATGTGTGTTTTACTTCTGAGTTAGGTGGTATTCCCCTACAAGTCTGATATTTCACGGGCTGTATGGAATCCGTCATTGACTCGGCGGGGAAGCCCCCAACCCAAGTGTGCCGCAAGGGTTGGAGTGTCCGAGTTTGATACGCCACAGGATATTTAAGTCAGCGCATAATAGTATACCCGGGTAGGCAAACCACGGTTTTAGGTAATGAGTCGCTTGAACTCAAGCCCTCTTCGGGGAACCACCTAACATCTCTGTATGCCCATTTTTAACCTTTTCTGTACATGCAACATTCTGAATGTCTAAAATCGTGAAAGTCTTAAATGTTTGTTAGTCTGAGTCTGATATGACATTAGTCTGAATTAGTATCGTCATACCAAGACATTGCAAGTCATGATTTTTCTGAGGCATAATGTATTAAGCAAGAGCTTTCATTCAAAACATAGTTTAGACCACCAAAACATGTAACTAACGTAAAGGATTTCATATTCCGAAACTTAAAGTTCAATTCATGCAGAAATTTCATCAAACACCTGGTGGTCAAATGTCTTTAGCAAGTTCATGTATTCAAAATTGAAACACAATCATTCATATATGTATATAAACTGTCAAATCGCTTTGGAGATGGTCAAAAGACCAAAACAATGATGTTAAAACATCTTATACATAAATATATATACATAATTTAAAACCCCATTCTAAAACATGATTTTTCTATGCCCATGAGAATTTAGGAAAAAACCCCTTGTACCTTGTTCTCCGCGAATTTTGTGTCTCTATCGAAGCCTTCGTCGAGAGGATTCTAAATTTGTAATTTGTTTCACGAACCCGCGGTTAAATCTTGAGTTGCTTGGGTTTTAAATGTTGAAACCCTAGGGAGAGTTCTTGAGCAAATTTGAAGAATATAATGATATTTTGGCTCTTTAGGGATTTAATCCCGTGTTTAAGTTGATAGGAGAATGAGTATTTACGGAAATGCCATTAAAATCCGAATGGACTGAACATTTTGGCCGGGCGCGATCCAGCAGGCGGCACGGGCTAATTGCACGCTGCCACTGGATCGAAATCCAAGCGAGGCCTTAGGCTCGTCCAAAAATTGTGAATTTTCTCCGAGACGTACTACAACCTTGCCCCATCGTAAAGCAATAAAAAAATCCAAAAATGAAGGTCGGGAAGGTCGAGAAGTTGTATCCCGAAGGTTGCCAGCTAAGAATGAGTCTAAGTCATTTCAACACTTAGAAAAATTTACAACTTAAGTCTACAGCTCAGAAATTACAGTCTAATACATGCATGACTTTTACGGGGCATTACATTATCCCCCCCTTGGGATCATTCGTCCCCGAATGATGACGCGGGAATAGTCATGCACGATTTCAAGCAGATTCATACATAGAAGGAAACATAAAGCAAGAATTGTACCTCCAATTCGTTATTTGCTGGTTCAAATAGGCTTGGGTATCTCACTTTTATGTCATGCTCCGACTCCCAAGTTTGTTCTTCAACTTTCTTATTTTGCCATAACACTTTAACTGAGACTATCTCTTTACTCCTCAATTTTCTCACTTGTCGGTCTAGGATTTCCATGGGCTCTTCCTCGTAAGACAAGGAATCGCCCACCTTGATCTCATCAATGGGAACCAACAAAGAGTGATCTCCGATGCACTTCTTCAACATGGATATGTGGAATACATGATGAACAGAACCCAAACTTGCAGGCAATTCTAATTCATACGCGACTCCACCTATTCTTCTTACAATCTGATACGGGCCTATATAGCGAGGACTTAGCTTACCCCTCTTCTAACGTTGGCATAGGATTTATGACGACTCTGAGCTGTCTTAAGTTGTTCCCTAATGAGTTTCACATCCTTCATTGCCTGATGAACAAGATCAGGCTCATACATCTGCATCTTACCTACTTCATACCAACCTATTGGAGACCTACATCTCCTACCATACAATGCCTCAAAAGTTGCCATCTTAATACTAGAGTAAAAACTGTTGTTAGAGGCAAACTCTATCAGTGGCAAGTGATCAACCCAACAACCTTTAAAGTCAATCACACAGGCCCTAAACATGTTCTCCAGGGCCTGGATGGTGCGTTCAGCTTGCCCATCAGTCTGAGGGTGGAATGCTGTACTTATGTTCACCTGGGTACCTAAACCTTTCTGAAACGATCTCCAAAACTGAGAAGAAAACTGCGTACCTCGGTCAAATATAATGGAGACAGGTGCTCCATGCAAATAGACAATTTCTGCAATGAACAGCTTAGCATAATCTTCCCCCGAATAGTTAGTCCTGACAGGCAGAAAGTGAGCTGACTTGGTCAGCCTATCTACAATCACTCATATAGAGTCATACTGATTTCGGGACTTCGGAAGTCCTGAAATAAAGTCCATATTGATCATTTCCCACTTCCACAAGGGCAACGCTATTTCTTGGGAAGTACCTCCTGGCCTCAAATGTTCTACTTTCATTTGTTGGCAATTCAAGCACTTAGAAACAAATTTAGCCACATCTCGCTTCATATTATTCCACCAAAACATAGATTTAAAATCAGGGTACATCTTAGTAGAACCAGGATGAACAACATACCTCGAGGTGTGAGCTTCATCAAGAATTCTTTCTCGAAGCCCGTCGACATTCGGAACACATAATCTACCCTGAAACCTCAGAATACCATCACCACCAATTTCAAAAGACATCACCTTCTGTTGACCCACATCTTTCGTGATTTGCATCAAGATGGAATCTTCAACCTGTTTCTCCTTCACTTCAGCACAAAGGTATGACTTAGCTAACTCATGAACAATCACCCCTCCTTCTTCGGAATCTAACAGTCGCACTCTCAGATTCGCAAGGCGGTGAATATCCTTCACCATCTCTTTCTTTTCTTCTTCTACATAAGAAAGGCTGCCCGTAGACAACCTGCTGAGGGCATCGGCTACAACATTTGCCTAGCCCGGATTGTAATGCAGGCTCATATCATAGTCTTTCAGAAGTTCCAACCATCGCCTCTGCCTGAGATTCAATTCTTTCTGCGAGAAAACAAAATGCAGACTCTTGTGATCAGTGAAGATATCAACATGAACACCATACAAGTAGTGCCGCCAAATCTTAAGGGCAAACACCACAGCCGCTAACTCCAAATCATGAGTAGGGTAGTTCCTTTCGTGCACCTTCAACTGCCTAGATGCATAAGCTACCACCTTACCATGTTGCATCAAAACGCAGCCAAGTCCCACACGGGACGCATCACAGTAAACCAAAAAACCATCAACACCCTCGGGAAGAGTCAAAACAGGTGCAGTAGTCAGTCTGTCTTTCAACTTCTCAAAACTATTTTCACATAAATCAGACCACACAAACTTTACCTTTTTCTGAGTCAGTTTAGTGAGTGGGGCCGCTATGGATGAAAAACTCTCTACGAACCTTCTGTAATAACCTGCCAAACCCAAGAAGCTCCGAATATCGGTTGGAGTCGTGGGTCTGGGCCATTTTCTCACTACCTCAACTTTCTGGGGGTCCACTCTAATCCCGTCACTGGACACAATATGCCCTAAGAAGGCAATAGCATCTAACCAGAACTCACACTTGGAAAATTTGGCATACAACCGATGATCCTTAAGGGTCTGAAGAATGATTCGGAGGTGATCGGCATGATCCTCCTTACTCTTAGAATAAATCAGAATATCATCAATAAATACAATGACAAACGAGTCAAGAAACTGACAGAAAACTCTTTTCATAAGATCCATGAAGGCTGCAGGGGAATTAGTTAACCCGAAGGACATGACAAGAAGCTCATAGTGACCATATCGGGTTCGGAAAGCTGTTTTGGGAATGTCTGACTCCCTAACATTAAACTGATGATAGCCCGAACGAAGGTCTATTTTTGAAAAACATCTAGCACCATGAAGCTGGTCAAAAAGATCATCAATCCTAGGAAGAGGATATTTGTTTTTAATTGTGACCTTATTCAACTGACAGTCCTCTATGCACATACGAAGGGAACCGTCTTCCTACGCACGAAAAGTACAGGTGCACCCCAAGGAGATACACTAGGGCGTATAAATCCCTCATCTAGGAGGTCTGACAGCTACTCTTTCAAATTTTTTAGCTCTGCGGGAGCCATTCTACATGGAGGAATAGAAATGGGACGGGTATCTAGCAACACATCAATACCAAACTCTATCTCCCTATCAAGGGGTATTCCTGGGAGATCTTCGGGAAAGGCTTCAGGAAATTCATTCACCACAGGGACAGACTGAAGAGGAGGATTTTCAACATTAGAGTCCTTGACTCGAATAAGGTGATACAAGAAACCCTTAGAAATGTGTTTTCGGGCTCTGAGATAAGATATAAAGTGCCCTTTGGGTGCTAAAGAATGTCCCTCCCATTCTATCATTAGTTCATTCGGGAAAGTAAAGGTAACTCTACGGGTCCTACAATCCAATATGGCATAGCATGAATGGAGCCAATCCATCCCTAAGAAAGCATCAAATGCAACCATGTCCAACCCTATAAGTTCTGCCACTGTATCCCGACTACCAACAGTCACCACACAACCCCTATATACCCTTCTAGCAATAACAGAATCCCCCACCGGGGTAGAAACAGAAAAGGGTTCAGAAATCACACTGCGCTCAAACCCGAAACCAACAGCCACATAAGGGGTCACATAGGATAAGGTAGATCCGGGATCAAGTAACACACAGACATCATGGGAAAAGATTTGTAACGTACCGGTAACAACATCTGGGGAAGCTTCCGCCTCCTGGCGGTTGGTCAATGCATATAACCGATTGCGACTATTCCCGGTAGCTGATATGGCATTCTTCTGAGACGGGGGTAGCGCTGTGGAATTGCCCTGAAACTTTGCAGCACCAGCACTCCTCCTAGCAGATGGACAGTCCCTCTGAAAGTGGCCTGACTGACCACATGAATAACATACAAGTGTGCCCACTTGATATTTCCCCGGATGATTCTTACCACAATTTTCACATCGCGGGTAAGTGCGATGCTGCTGAGCCACACTACCCTGCGACTGAGTATCTGGTGCTCTAGATCCATGAGGAGTCTGAAAGCTCTGAGTCTGTCTGTCTTCAGGGGGTCTGGGCGCTGGGGCGCTGGCTGCTGACTATGTAATATTCCAAAACCTTGTCTTCTGCGACAACCTATTTCCCCAGTTACCACTCTGCGGCTGACTCTTGTGCTGGTCCGCAGATTTGACTCTCTTGGCCTGTCTATCCTTCTCTCTAGATTCAGTGATCTTTCTCTTCTTCTCTTCCACCTACTGCATGTGGACTGTCAGTCTAGCAAAGTGTAACTCCCTATTCAACATTGCCCCCTGGCACTCAAGTACCAGGTTATCAGCAAGATCGGATGCAAATTTCCTCATCCGGGCTCTCATATTGCTAGTCAATTCTGGCGCATAGCGGGCTAGTTGATTAAACTTCAAAGTGTACTTCTGTACACTCATACTACCCTGCTTCAGATTCATGAACTCTTGTGCTTTGGCCTCCCTCAACTCCAGAGGAAAGAATCTGTCATGGAAAGCTTCTACAAACTCACCCAAACTGTAGGCTCAGCACTCTCACCTTTTGCATCTTCCCAGTCTGCATACCACTGATTTGGAACATCCTTAAGCTGATAAGTTGCCAATTCCACTCCTTCAATCTCATCTAGATACATTATCTTCAAGATCTTCTCCATCTCATCCACGAACTCCTGTGGATCTTCCGCCACCTTTGTACCAGTGAACTTAGGTGGATTCATCTTCATGAAATGCCCAACTCTAGTAGCCTCAGACGTAACAGATGCAGACCCAACATCTTCCAATCGTTGAGCCTGGTTAGCTACCAGATGTGTCAGCATATGGATAGACCGTCTGAACTCTACATTTGAGATATCTCTCTGAGCAGTTGGTGGATGGTTGACATTAGTCCGCGGAGCCTGAGGTGGACTGGTTGGGACTGGAAGGACTCCTGGAGTAGGGACAGGTTCTGGCGTGGAAGCTCTATTATGGGTCCGCATCCCATGGGTGGGACGGACCACATATTCCTGAGCACTCTGATCAATGTTGCGACGGGGAGGCATAGCCGTGTTTCTGAAACACAAGAGATCATTTATTAGGGCACAGTTTAGACTCTGAAGCACGAACTGAATCACAAAGAAGGGAAACATTCCTAAATGCCTAGTAGTCTCCTGTTTACAAGTGTGGCGCGCTACACACCCATAAACAGAACTCTACTTTCATGACCCGAGCCTATGCCCTAGCCATGACGAGCATCCCGAACCATGAAGGCCCGGAACACCCATTCTCATTCTGGTTATCATGCACAACATTCATAATCATAATAAAAATGCTGAATTGAAACTTAGTACAGAAAACATGTTCAAGTTCTGCAACATTTCTGAATAATACTATCTGACATCCGTTTGCGAAATCTCTACTAAGAACACAAACATCTGTCTGAAAAGAAACTCGGACAAGGCCCCCAGTAGACCAAAAACATAATAAACAAGATAACGTCTGACATAATTAGGCCTTCCGAATAATAGAAGGCTCACCACTGGGAGATCAAGTCTGCAAACCCGAGAATTTCTACTGATTAGCTGGACCCTAGACTGTGCCTTATAACCTGGAAGGAGGGGGGGTCAGCACAAAAGTACTGGCACGCAAAGCACTCCAAAAATAGTATAGTGGAACATACATATATATATATATATATATATATATATATATATTAAGTGAAAACAATTTTTTCATTAAGACATCATGTATAAAACTATTTCTGAAAAGTACATGGGCCCTTTTTGGAAACATGCAACCTGTCTGTTCATTTCAAATCATGATTTGTGTTTTACTTCTGAGTTAGGTAGTATTCCCCTACAATTCTGATATTCCATGGGCTGTATGGAATCTGCCATTGACTCGGCGGGGAAGCCCCCAACCTAAGTGTGCCGCAAGGGTTGGACTCTCTGAGTCTGATACGCCACAAGACATTTAAGTCAGCGCATAATAATATACCCGGGTCGGCAAACCACGGTTTTAGGAAATGAGTCGCTTGAACTCAAGCCCTCTTTGGGGAACCACCTAACATCTCTGTATGCCCATTTTTAACCTTTTCTGAACATGCATCATTCTAAACTTTCTACATCATGAAAGTCTGAAATGTCTGTTAGTCTGAGTCTGATATGGCATTAGTCTGAATTGGTATCGTCATACCAAGACCTTGCAAGTCATGATATTTCTGAGCCATAAGGTACTGAGCAAAACCTTTCATTCAAAACATAGTTTAGACCACCCAAAACATGCAACTGATATAAAGGATTTCATATTCCGAACATAAAGTTCAATTCATGCAGAAATGTCATCAAACATATAGTGGTCATGTGCATTTTGGCAAAACCATGCATTCTTTCATTACATGCATATTCAACATTCACAACCCCCTCTTTCGTGTTCAAGAATCGTATTCCAAACATAGCAAAAGTCAAAGCACTTCATATCATAATTTCTTTTCTTCAAGATAACATGGATGAATTTACATTACGAGAGGGGTTCCATGAAAATCATGCTTTAAATTCATATATTTCAGGACAAACACATATATACATATACATATAATTTTCAAACCACTTAGGGGGAAAGCCAAAAGGCCAAAACAATATCATTAAAGTTTCTAAAACATGAGAATGCACATGAATTCGAAAACTCGATACTTAAAACATGATTTCTATGCCCATGAGATTTTAGGCGCCGCCCTATGCATCGCCTTTATTTGGATAGGCGTCGCCCTATGCATCGCCTATATGTGCATAGGCGACGCATTCAACTTTGAAAGGCCATAACTTCTTCACCGGGTGTCCGTTTTAGGCGAATTTGGTATCGTTGGAAAGCTTATTCAATTATCTACAATTTGGTGTATAGTAAGCCACCCAGTTCATCATATACAATGAGTTATGGTCAATAGAATTTGATAGAAATTACAACATCCACTAAAACTTAATCGATCGAAAAACTTTCAACCTGTCCTTGAGTCAAAGGACCTCTACGGTCTAAATTCAAGTTTGAATGGATTCACATACTACGCAAATAATTAACATTCCATATCGGCATAGTATTTATGGCTTCTGGATTATCAACGCATCAGAGTCATGGTCTATATTGTAGCCCGAAATGCGGGGCATTACATTATCTCCACCTTGGGATTCTATATCCCTCTATGAATGTTCAATTCACTAAGATACTCGGAAAATGGAGGCAATGCACACGGCACCTATGATTTGATTCATAACTGAACCTCTGGAATTTGAATCTAATCCATGACGCATGAACTAAGTTATACTCGCAATTACTAGTATACTCTATCTTGGAATAGTATCATGTCTGAGATTTCGGGTAGCATGAATAAATGAAGAGACGAGAAAACAACTCATGCGAATCTGACTGCTAAACTGAATTACTGGCTAAACAGACTGAATTATGTTGGACCCTCATACTTAACTGGAGTATCTCTTCAATGCTCTCTCTAAAGAAATTCTAGTGGCATCATGGAGCAAAAGTTCTTGGACAATGAAACTTTTTTTTTTCAAGCTTAGCACACTTCTTTAATAGCCCCTTAACTATACTATTTCCCTTAAATACCATATTCATTCCATTCAAATTATAACTCTCATATGGGCATTGATAGCTCTTTCTACGATGTCTATAGTAGCTTAAATCCTTTCACTGCGATCAAGCCTAACTTTATAATCTCATATGAACTTCAAGGCAAACACCCATGAAGAAACACTTCACATAATCTCTAAACCACTATTAATATAACTCCCACGCGCTACCCCAAGAGCATACCTCTACAAATTTTCACTAAAACTCACATATATCAAAAACTTGGCCCCATATCTTACTTCAGACTTATGGTCTTATCTAAAACAAGCATACTATAATCTTCCATCAACAAGAACATTTACTTCATCCCCACTATCATTCCATAGGGAGGACACTAAAAGGTTAAAACATAAGACCCTGAAGCATGAGAAGATTTTTATCCGGGACTGAGCACACTATAAAGAGTGAGTACATGTGTCATGAGTTGCATGACCTCAACTAGAGTTCCTAACATAAGGAATGTGATTCCGACTACTTGAATGAACTAGAACTCATTATCTTGGAACTGGAAGAGTATGTGATTCTCTGTCATAAGCATTAACATGAATTTTGATCATTGGACTGAAATGTAAGGCATGAGTAGATATTGGGATAACTAAAAAAAATACTACGATAAGAATGGGTTGAGTCTCACCCTCGCTTTCTAACGTTCTAAATCATACTGCATCACTACTAGAATCTGAGAGCCTTACTTGGTCATTCGTTCTGTCATCTCCCCCTTAGCTTCAAGTCATCATCTAGAGTTTAGGAGATCCTTTACCAGATTCTAACTGAACTACGCTTACTACACTCTAGGGTCTGAAAAAATATAACAATACATGCATATGATAGAACTTTAGCCCGAATGACTCCCTTCCGGGGTATCACCAAGCTTTTGATGAACCATATCTCTTTCGATAGAGCATACCACTATTGCAACTCCAAGTTTATATCCCTCTACTATGAGAATCAAGATCGCCGCAAAAGGCCCAACACTATCAATCAAAACACCTTAACATGGCTATTTAGATCACCATGTACCATCTAACTAGTCTTTCTCCACTTAACAATTCAATGGTACCACTAGCCACACACAACAAGTATTAGCCTTAGAAGAATGCCGCAACCTCATGTCACCTAAGGCATACTTCTACATCATACATACAATATCATACACCACTACGAATCAAATAAACTTACTCTATTGTATGCACCGTTTAGGTCTATTAGATCACTTCTATACAACTAGTATTCATTAGTCCAAGAAATCTTCACATCCACCTTCATGGGCATCAACTGTTCAAACTTAATATCTAGTGCTATGCATGATTTACAACCCAACCTTACACGAAATTTTCACTTGGAAACTATGAAATAAACATCACGAAACACTAGTGCACTAGAACTTCATAACCCCAATAATCGATCATGACCTAACGGTTTTCCTTATCATAATCCATTAGCACGAACTATTTCAGCAAATCAAGCCTACTAATTTAATGCCACAAAACATGCATCATCAAACTCGTGCCACTATTTTACCACCACACCATTTAAATTCAAGCCTATAATTTAGTATCAATCATTTACCACCAATGAAGAATGAAACATAATATAAATACACTAATCCATCAAATTGGGATATTCTACCCAAATATCTCAAAAATCTACTACATACCTTCTCATAAGTAGCACTAGTTTACAACTACCAACGAAAAGGGGGTCAAGGGGGTTAAAGCCTCATAATAGACATGGTCAACCTTATCCTTATATTATAACCCCGTACAATCGTATCTACTTATACTTCTTTCTCACATTACAATTACTTACCCAAGCGTATATTTACACTACCTTCAAGATCCACAACAACCATGAGTCTATACTTATAACCTACTGGCTAATCTGACCATTTTCATACTTCAAGCATGGACAATTCACCTCGCCTAATAACTCCTTCTCTGTCTTCTACTAATAAACTAATACACAAGGATGAATTGCTTCATTACCAACTCTATCTCATGCAAAAAGATTTAGATATACATATATTCAACCAACACAAGAACCACACGTTGAATGACAAATTGCTAGTGAATCGAAATAGGCCTCACACGGCTTCACTAGACTTTTTAGTTTCACCAACACTTTAACTTATACTACTATTTGGGTGGAAATACAATTCCAACACTTCTACTACACATCTTTTCCCTTAAGCATGACATCTGCAACATAGATTTCTGAAAAAGGCCGAATATACTCAATACAGAAGGATGAAAAGCACGATTTGGTCAAGATCAAGGTTCACACTAGAACCCATACACACTAAAGCAATAACGGACTCTTCTCAAGTCCTTGCACAATTTTAAGATCTTATATGATGCGATCCGAAGGGACAATGCCATTTAGACTCTAAACTTCTGCACTTGATTCACCCCAGAAATGTGATGGGTCTGAGAACATCGGAGTAAGGAAAGAATTTGGGATGATTTTACTTTCGTATGGACGTCACCATAGCACGAATAAGAGCATGAAGGAGGAACATTCTGACTCTGAAGCACGAACTAAATCACAAGGAAGGAAAACATTCCTAAATGCCCAGTAGCCTCCTGCTTATAAGTGTGGCGCGCTACACACCCATAAACAAGACTCTACCCAACGCAATTTCGCAGACACCCTGGGACCATGAACCGGGATCTAATACCAAGATTTTCACGACCCGAGCCTATGCCCTAGCCATGACGAGCATCCCAAACCATGAAGGCCCGGAACACCCATTCTCATTCTGGTTATCATGCACAACATTCATAATCATAATAAAAATGCAGAATTAAAACTTAGTACGGAAAACATGGTCATGTTCTGCAACATTTCTGAATAATACTAGCTGACATCAGTCTGCAAAATCTCTACTAAGAACACAAACATCTGTCTGAAAAGAAACTGGGACAAGGCCCCCGAATAATAGAAGGCTCACCACTGGGAGATCAAGTCTGCAAACCCGAGAATGTCTACTGATTAGCTGGACCCCTAAACTGTGCCTCAGAACCTGGAAGGAGGGGGGTCAGCACAAAAGTACTGGCACACGAAGCACTCAAAAAATAGTATAGTGGAACATATATATATATATATATATTAAGTGAAAACAAATTTTTCATCAAGACATCATGTATAAAACTATTTCTGAAAAGTACATGGGCACTTTTAGGAAACATGCAACCTGTCTGTTCATTTGAAGTCATGATCTATGTTCTACTTCTGAGTTAGGTAGTATTCCCCTACAATTCTGATATTCCACGGGCTGTATGGAATCCACCATTGACTCGGCGGGGAAGCCCCCAACCCAAGTGTGCCGCAAGGGTTGGAGTCTCTGAGTCTGATACGCCACAGGACATTTAAGTCAGCGCATAATAATATACCCGGGTCGGCAAACCACGGTTTTAGGCAATGAGTCGCTTGAACTCAAGCCCTCTTCGGGGAACCACCTAACATCTCTGTATGCCCATTTTTATCCTTTCTGAACATGCATCATTCTAAACTTTCTAAATCATAAAAGTCTGAAATGTTTGTTAGTCTGAGACTGATATGGCATTAGTCTGAATTGGTATCGTCATACCAAGACTTTGCAAGTCATGATTTTTCTGAGCCATAAGGTACTGAGCAAAAGCTTTCATTCAAAACATAGTTTAGACCACCCAAAACATGCAACTGATGTAAAGGATTTCATATTCCGAACATAAAGTTCAATTCACGCAGAAATTTCATCAAACATATGGTGGTTATGTGCATTTTGGCAAAACCATGCATTCTTTCATTACATGCATATTCAACATTCACAACCCTCTTTTTCGTGTTCAAGAATCATATTCCAAACATAGAAAAAGTAAAAGCACTTCATATCATAATTTCTTTTCTTCAAGATAACATGCAAGAATTTACATTAAGAGAGGGGTTCCATGAAAATCATGCTTTAAATTCATATATTTCAGGACAAACACATATATACATATACATATAATTTTCAAACCACTTTGGGGGAAAGCCAAAAGGCCAAAACAATATCATTAAAGCTTCTAAAACATGAGTATGCATATGAATTCAAAAACCCGATACTTAAAACATGATTTCTATCCCCATGAGATTTTAGGGAAAACCCCGCGTACCTTATTCTCCATGAATTTTTGGTGTCTATCGAAGCCTATGTCAAGAGGATTCCGAATCTGTATTTTGTTTCACGAAGAAGTTTCGGAATGATCGGACCTTTAAGCTTATTTTCTCAAACCCTAGTTGCTTCTCCTCTTAAGTTCTTGAAGGATCTGATTTTGGGGTTTTATAGGAGGCTTCAATGTTGTTAATAGGCCCAAATCCGTTTAGGAGTGGGTAAGGATGGTTTTGGGTTTTGTAAGGACTAAATTGCACTTAAAATAACTCAAGACGGAGTGTTTTCGTCACCTGAAACTATAAGTGTGTGCCGCACTTTGCATCTCCAAAATTTACATAGGCGCCGCCCTATGCATAGCCTATATTTCCATAGGCGCCGCCCAATGCATCGCCTATATGTGCATAGGCGATGCATTCAACTTTGAAAGGCCATAACTTCTTCACCGGGTGTCCGTTTTAGGCGAATTTGGTACCGTTGGAAAGCTTATTCAATTATCTACAATTTGGTATATAGTAGGCCACCCAGTTCATCATATACAATGAGTTATGTTCAATAGAATTTGACACAAATTACAACGTCCACTAAAACTTAATCGATCGAAAAACTTTCAACCTGTCCTTGAGTCAAAGGACCTCTACGGTCTAAATTCAAGTTTGAATGGATTCACATACTACGAAAATAATTAAAATTCCATATTGGCATAGTATTTATGGCTTTTGAATTTTCAACGCATCAGAGTCATGGTCTATATTGTAGCTCGAAATGCACGGCATTACATCTACTCGACGCGATTTCGCAGACACCTTGGGACCATGAACCGTGCTCTGATACAAAGTTTGTCACAACCCGAGCCTAGGCCCTAGCCGTGACGAGCATCCCAAACCGTGAAGGCCCGAAACACCCACTCTCTATCTGGTTATCATGCACAACATTCGTAATCATAATAAAATGAGGAATTGAAACTGAGTACCGAAAACATGGTCAAGTTCTGCAACATTTTTGAATAATACTATTTGACATCAGTCTGCGAAATCTCTACGAAGAACACAAACATATGTCTGAAAAGAAACTGGGACAAGGCCCCCAGTAAACCAAAAACATAATAAATAAGATAATGTCTGACATAATTAGGTCTTCAAAATAATAGAAGGCTCACCACTGTGAGATCAAGTCTGCAAATCTGAGAATGTCTACTGAGTAGTTGGACCCCTAGACTGTGCCTCAGAACCTGGAAGGAGGGGGGGGGTCAGCACAAAAGTACTTGCACGTGAAGCAATCCAAAAATAGTATAATGGAACATACATATATATATATATATTAAGAGAAAGCAATTTTTCATCAAGACATCATGTATAAAACTGTTTCTGAAAAATACATGGGCACTCTCTAAAAACATGTAACCTGTCTGTTCATTTCAAATCATGATCTGTGTTTTACTTCTGAGTTAGGTGGTATTCCCCTACAAGTCTGATATTCCACGGGTTGTATGGAATCCGTCATTGACTCGGCGGGGAAGCCCGCAACCCATGTGTGCCGCAAGGATTGGAGTGTGTGAGTCTGATACGCCACAGGACATTTAAGTCAGCGCATAATAGTATACCCGGGTCGGCAAACCATGGTTTTAGGCAATGAGTCGCTTGAACTCAATCCCTCTTTGGGGAACCACTTAACATCTTTGTATGCCCATTTTTAACCGTTTCTGTACATGCAACATTTTTAATGTCTAAAATCATGAAAGTCTGAAATGTCTGTTAGTCTGAGTCTGATATGACATTAGTCTGAATTGGTATCGTCATACCAACACATTGCAAGTCATGATTTTTCTGAGCCATAATGTATTAAGCAAGAGCTTTCATTCAAAACATAGTTTAGACCACCAAAACATGTAACTGATGTAAAGGATTTCATATTTCGAAACTTAAAGTTCAATTCATGCAGAAATTTCATCAAACACCTGGTGGTCAAATGTCTTTAGCAAGTTCATGTATTCAAAATTGAAACACATTCATTCATATATGTATATAAACTATCAAATCGCTTTGGAAATGGTCAAAAGACCAAAACAATGATGTTAAAACATCTTATACTTAAATATATATACATAATTTAAAACCCCATTCTAAAACATGATTTTTCTATGCCCATGAGAATTTAGGAAAAAACCCCGCGTACCTTGTTCTCTACGAATTTTGGGTGTCTATCGAAGCTTACGTCGAGAGGATTCCAAATCTGTAATTTGTTTCACGAACCCGCGGTTAAATCTTGAGTTGCTTGGGTTTTAAATGTTGAAAACCTAGGGAGAGTTCTTGAGCAAATTTGAAGAATATAATGATATTTTGGCTCTTTAGGGAAGAATGTGTATTTACGGAAATGCCATTAAAATTCGGATGGACTGAACATTTTGGCCGGGCGCGATCCAGCAGGCGGCGCAGGCTAATTGCACGCTGCCACTGGATCAAAATCCAAACGTGGCCTTATGCTCGTCCAAAAATTCTGAATTTTCTCCGACACGTACTACAACCTTGCCCCATCGTAACGCAACAAAAAAATCCAAAAATGAAGGTCGGGAAGGTCGAGAAGTTGTATCCCGAAGGTTGCCAGCTAAGAATGAGTCTAAGTCATTTCAACACTTAGAAGAATTTAAAACATAAGTCTAAAGCTCAGAAATTACAGTCTAATACATGCATGACTTTTACGGGGCGTTACAAGGGGCTTCATTCTTCTTGTTGAATAAATGATCAAGGGTTCTCCAAATTTCATGGGATGATTTAAACCTTATAATATATTCGAATAAACTAGAGGAGATGGTTCTCTTCAAGATGAACTCCACCATTGTATTAGTCTGCTTCCACTTCTTATATGCACAATCATTTTTCGGTCTGTCAATCGAAGAACTTATGTTACTTTCGTTGACAATATCCAACAAGTCCTCGCTCACAAGGTATGATTCCATATAATCTTCCATACCTTGTAATTGGACTAATTTAATATGTTTTACCTATTATTGGATTTTAAAAAATGACTCCCGCGGTATGAAAGAAGTACTCTAACCACTGAGTTAAGTAGGTCATTTATCATTCCAAAGAGAACCAAATGAAACCCATCCTGTTAATGGATTATAAATATCATATTACTTATAAGCAATACTAATCTAACAGTAAAACTCTATTGATAACGGAATCAACCCACAACACGAAAAGAAGACACAAAACACAAGATAAACCATGGACCAAAAGTGAAACATGTCTCGGCCAACAATAATACCACAAGAACGAGATGATACAAGGTATATTTTACACCAAAAACATCCAACAATATGATGAATGCGAGATCATAAGACAATAACAATACACTGCTTTACTTGAACAAGAACACAAACAGGATTACAAGAAGTGTAAGGATAGGAAGTGAGACATCCACTCTCACAAGAACTAAGAACCAAAGTGTATGTCACACGCTAATACCCTTAATACTTAGGGATTTGTAACCAATCTAATTCAAGAAGTCTTCTTCAATAACAAAGATTTGCTATCATATCTTCCTCTTCTTAATTGAATCTTCTGATATTAGTTAACGATTTTTGGCTAGTTGAAGGTCTCTCCAAATACATCTTTCTTCTGCTATTCTCTACGTGGTATCAGAGCCATAGTCACACATTGACTTCTGAATATTTTTTAAGATCAGGTTAGTGATAGATTCAACTTATTTCTCTCTAAAGATTTTAGCAGACGTGGTAATGAACTGAGAATGGATGATACCAAAATCAACCCACAACATGAAAACAGGACACAAAACATAAGACAAACCAAGGACCAAAAGGGGAACAAGTCTCCGCCAACAATAATACCATAAGAACAAGATGATACAAGGTGTATTTTACACCAAAAACATCCAACAACAAGATGAACACAAGATGATAAGACAACAAAAACAAGATATTATCAATACACGACTTTACTAGAACAAGAACACAAACACGATTACAAGAATTGTAAGGATAGGAAGTGAGATATCAAATCTCACAAGAACTAAGAACCTAAGTGTATGTCACACACAAACACACCTACAATGATACAAGATGGTGTGAGCTACTCAAGCACTAAGGTTTCTAATAATGTTTGGCAATACTAGCGATTCTACCCTACCATCGCCCTCATTTTGGATTTGGCGGATTTTCCAATCCCTAAACTAAGGTGGTACACTCCTCACACTTGATAGAATTTTGTTCAAGTGTTATAACTTTCAATATCAATAAACAACTAAAGAACTAAAGACCTAAAACTAGTCTATTTATAAACTTATTACAAACATAAGTGAAATGTCCCAAAAACCCTTAAAGTAGGAAAGACAAAAGGTGCCTATGGAGTGTAGTTTATGGCCGGTACTTGGTGTATTACATGGTGTTCCTTTGCACTTCACTTTCACACTTCAAGTATCGGGTTCGACGCACACTCTCATAAATTCATCTCCGTGATTATTCTTGTATCATTTTCTCCATCTAGAGAGGAATTTGCCCACAAATTCACGGCTTCAACTCATTCAATTGGACACTTAAAGGAACCCACTCAAAATAGTTCGCAAAATATGGAGAACCCACAAGCTGAATAACAACAAGTCTTGGGTTCGATGCGCACTCTAATAACTTATGAGAGTACACGTCGAACCCAAGACTTGAAGTGTGCAAATGAAGTGAAAAGGAACACCATATCACACACCATGAACTGGCCATACACTATACTCCATAGGCACCTTTTGTCTTCCTTCATTAAGGGATTTTGGGACATTTCACTTATGTTTGTAATAAGTTTATAAATAGACTAGTTTTAGGTCTTTAGTTATTTAGTTGTTTATTGATATTCAAAGTTGTAACACTTGAACCAAACACTCTCTAGTGTGAGGAGTGTACCTCCTTAGTTTAGGGCTTGGAAAATCCACCAAATCCGAAATGTGGGCGATGCTAGGGTATAATCGCTACTGTTGCCAAACATCGTTGGAAACCTTGGTGCTTGAGTGGTTCACGCCCTCTTGTGTCATTGTAAGAGTGTTTGTGTTTCCTATTACAAGTACTAAGGGTCTTAGTGTTTGACATACACTTAGGTTCTTAGTTCTTGTAAGAGTTGATGTCTTACTTCCTATCCTTACAATTCTTGTAATCGTGTTTGTGTTCTTGTTCTAGTAAGGTCGTGTATTGTTAATATCTTGTTTTTGTTGTCTTATCATCTTGTGTTCATCTTGTTGTTGGATGTTTTTCGTGTAAAATAAACCTTGTATCATCTAGTTCTTATGGTATTATTGTTGGCTGAGACTTGTTTCCCTTTTGGTCCTTGGTTTGTCTTGTGTTTTGTGTCTTGTTTTCGTGTTGTGGGTTGATTTTGTTATAATCCATTCTCATTCCATTACCATGTCCGCTAAAATCTTTAGAGAGAAATAAGTTGAATCTATCACTAACCCGATCTTAAAAAATATTCAGAAGTCAATGTGTGGCTATGGCTCTGATACCACGTAGAGAATAGCAGAGGAAAGATGTATTTGGAGAGACCTTCAACTAGCCAAAAATCCTTAACCAATATCAGAAAATTCAATTAAGAAGAGGAAGGTATGAAAGTGAATCTTTGTTATTGAAGAAGACTTCTTGAATTACATTGGTTACAAATCCCTAATGTCATTCCCTATTTATACTTGTGTGGGGATGGTTCTAGAAAATATTCTAGATAATTCTACAAGAAAAATCTAATGACCTTTATCTTCTACAACAACTCTAGAATATCTTGATAATTCTACCAGATGCTTATTCAACACACAACACTAGGACATTCTTCAATAACCTATGATATTTAATCACTAGACTATTCTAGAAACTTCCCTAGAAAACTGTGATATTCATCCTTCCAAAAAATTCACTTTAGATATTTTTCACAGAGGTATCTTCAATATATAGAGGTATAACACATTTCATTGACGAAAGAGGTTAGTCAAATATGAAAAGAATTATATCTTCTTTTAAAATTTCAATAAAAATAAAACCAATTGTGGTAATACTTTTACTTTCCTTAATAGAAAATTAAAATTCAATTTTGGTAAGAACATCATGCAAACATCCTAACAAATCTCCCCTTTTTGACTTGATTTCCTTGAAATAACTTGATGCACTTTTTTCATGCATAATCTTGGTTCTTCACATAATCTTCATATATCACTGTTGCTTACCATGAGTAAAGTTGATATGGGCTAAAAATTGAAGCCTTATGCATTAAATATAAAAGCATTAGTTAATATTATTGGAGTATTATATTATAAGTGAACAGGACTGAAATTAAAGTCTTATACGTTGAAAATGTGCAGAGATTAAAATGGAGCTCGTGCTCTAAAAGCATAAATGCATGGTATTAATTGGTTCATTCTTGAGGGGGCGAAGTAAGCCGTAATATTTTTGTTCAGGCAAGTTAGAATAAAACCAAGCATTCTTTTTTCTCTTATGAATAGTGCAAGTAAATTTGCTTGAAAATATGATCCTTTTAAGCTCTGGTACTAGTTTATTATATGTATTTTAAAAATGAAACACTCACATACACGAGAATCACAACCTTGAGTCGGAGCCTTCATATTTGAATTTCGTTTTTGTTTTGTTCTCTCTGTAAATGTTTTTGTAATGTTTTCAGATAATAATAATAATAATATCATATAAAAGCAATTTTAAGAAGATAATAATACCACATAAAAGTTGGATGCTTGGGTTATCTTTTTACCTAGTGTAGAAATTTACTTGTCCTATTTTTTTAAAAATAAATTAATAAATCTATAGATAATGTGTAAATTCCTTTACTTGGAAAAATTACGTACTCATTAAAACTCAATTAGTCATATCAACATAGGTTATGGTCTAGTGGTGGGACTACTCCACCCTTAATCAGAGGTCTCGGGTTCGAGCGCCACCCCAGAATGGACCCTGCAGTTCACGATTCGAATTAGTCGATGCTCTAATGCGGTATTGTCGAAAATTGGAATTGATTTTATTATTGGTTGGTCACAAATGCATAATATCATCCCTATTTATACTTTTTTAGGGACGATCCCAGATAGTACAAATGTTGTAGGCCTCTTCCACAAATATCACCCTCAAATATCTAACACTCTAAAACATCATCTTTCCTAAATACAAATATCAAATAGATTATCTACAAAGATTATCTAGATATTTCTTGAACATGATTTTCTTAAAAATTACACTAGAAATTCTAGAAGCTTCACTAGAAAATTTATGCTATCCAAAAAATCTAACTTTAACATTTTTCACTGTCCATTGAAAAGTCCCGTGGTATATATATAGTGAAAACATGAACTATGCTTATTTGGAGTTTTCCGGTGTTCGGATTTGTTGAATGGTATCGTCCTCATTCCGGCTATTGGAAGGTCCCTTACTTTCAGAATCAGGTCCAAAGGAAACTACAATACCCACAAGCACAACGAATTAATCACAATTGACAGAGAATGAAAAATCTTATGCAGAAGGGGAAAAAAGCCAAAACTTGAACTCCATGCTATAATCTACATGGATTACTTTTAAACAAGAAAACCACACAAATTAAAACCATGAACAATATGTTAGGCCTCTGTCACTCCGTCAAACAAGTTGGTGGCCAATCTTTTTATGTGTTCAAGTAATGACGATATCCATATTTGCTAAAATGTGAAAGAGGTCCCTTGATATGTAGTTTTTCCATGTTATTGTTACCTGGTATATTGGTCAATTATTCTGTGGGGAGTATTAGATCCTTGCAAGATCAACCATATTCGTGGATGCAACTAAATAAGTAGAAAGTTTAAAGACACCGCCAGAATTTTTCAACTCACCTGTTGATGAAATATCTAAAGTTGTCCATATTGTTAGGGTTTTTGCCCTAATTTTCTTAGAAGAAAAATAAAAGTTACCATAATTACTTTTACTTTTTCTTGAAAGAAAAAATATAATTCTTTTCCATATTTGGCTAACCTCTTTCTTGGAGAAAGGTTTTGAACATCTATAACTAGAAGACTCCCCTTCTCATACCATAACACAATAACATTCACAATGTAGTATTTAAAGAGTTTCCTTTAGGGGGAGATTTTCTGTCTCATTAGTTTTTATGTTTTTCATATAAGATTTTATATGTAGGCCAATTGGCCAAATAATATAATAATATTAAGCTTTTTAGTATTGTTTATGTGTCTTCTGAATTGTCACCACAATGGTTTGCAACTAATAGCTTCTGCATGACACCTTCTCGATTTCGAACCCAGCAAGTGGTATCAGAGCCTACAGTTCAATGCTCAAATGGTGTGGTGAAACGAGATTAAACAGGTTCAAAGCGGTTTCAAAATCAAGCTTCAACAATTTGGATGATAATGAAGATTTTTGTCAAACTACATATGGAGAATAAGTTTCAACCATATTTTCAACACTCCTGCTGCTGCAT
This sequence comes from Capsicum baccatum var. pendulum, assembly GCA_030864225.1. Lineage (NCBI taxonomy): Eukaryota > Viridiplantae > Streptophyta > Magnoliopsida > Solanales > Solanaceae > Capsicum > Capsicum baccatum. The sequence goes on along the minus strand of CM061552.1, from coordinate 19,810,436 downwards.
CTTTAAAAATAAAATAAAAATATTACTTTTAATTCAATTTTTAACCATGAAATTTTAAACCTTATTTTTAACCATGGCAAGCAGCAGTTATGAAGATTATATCAAGAACGAAGTTCATGCACGTGATATGAAGAGAAGACGGATCAAGTGAAGAAAATCAAGACAAAAAGGGGAGATTTGTTAGGGTTTTTGCCCTGATTTTCTTACTATATTTAAGTTTTACTTTTTCCTAGAAGAAAAATAAAAGTTACCATAATTACTTTTACTTTTATTGAAAGAAAAATATAATTGTTTACCATATTTGGCTAACCTCTTTCTTGGAGGAAAGGTTTTGAATATCTTCAAATAGATGAATCCCCTTCTCATACCATAATACAATAGCATCCACAATGTAGTCTTTTAAGAGTTTCATTTCGGGGGAGATTTTCTCTCTTATTAGTTTTTATGATTTTAATATTAGATTTTATATGTAGGCCAATTGGTCAAATAATATAATAATATTAAGCTTTTTAGTATTGTTTATGTGTCTTCTGAATTTTCACCACAATGGTTTGCCACTAATAGCTTCTGCATGATGCCTTCTCGATTTCAAACCCAACACATATTCAGTGGCCGTAAATCTATACTACTGCTTAGTGCTGGAGGTGGTTTAGTATCAGCACTAGCTGCAGCCTTTTCCTATAAATTTATAATCAAATGTAAGCATTAGATTCCTGTCTTAGCAAGATCACTAAGGAGGCACACATGCACACATATATATGTTGGCGATCATAAAATGGTTCAGTGCTACATTATATTAGAACTGTTACATTGGTTTCATTTTTCCTTGTAGATCACAGCTAGTTGTAACTTTGTTGGTTAGTTAGTTTCTCTGTTAATTGGTTAGTTAGTGAGTGGAATAAGCTCAATGAGCTCTGAATTAGTTGGCTAGTTAGTGAGTGGAGTGAGCTCAATGAGCTGACAAATAGAATGTTCCAGAAGGAGTTGGTTATTAGATATTTTGTATCACTTTCACAACATATATAAGGCACAACATCTCACAAATCTTAGATTGTAACACAAGTTTAAGAATGATACGGGACAAATGATCATCTTATAGTTTGATGACATCTTTAGAGGCCAACAAATAGAGGCTCAAGACTTGGTCTCCTCGAGGATACGAGAACATGCATGGAGGACCTGTTTTGAGCATACCATTAAACAAACCCATGTGTGGAAGATTGCATGGGGGCTTTCATTTGACGTCAATTTGGGACTACAAGTTTTGAAGTGTGACCCCATGGTTTTGGAGCATTGAAGAAGAAACCTTCATTATGGATTTTTTGGGGATTGCACATGTTAAAGAAACAACCCATGACCTCCCCTTTCATTTAGGGTATTTTGATCCATTATACTATGTAATAAGTTAGGCTATATATAGTCTCTTACTAGGTTTTTTCTCTTTAGTTGTTTAAGAATGAAAATATGAGACATTGAAAATCCTCTCTCTTGATAGTAGGCCACCTTAGTGTAGTTCATAGTTAGGGCTTGTACTAGCCATTGTAGCTTAGGCGTGGAGAAGCCAATATTGTTCTTTGCTTGGAAACGGTGGATCTTGAGGTGAGTTGATTCTCTTGGCGGTCACCGTAAGAACTTGGTGCTTCTTAACGTATTTTTTTGAGGTTTTAGAGTTTAATTTACTCTTTATTTTCTACATTATGTTTTCTCTTTGTGTCAAGTTACTTATCTTCTTTTCTCGTTTATGTTTGTGTTTGTTATTTCCGCTGGTGTCTTGTCGTATGGACTGTTTTCCAAAGATTGTGGACTGATTTGTGCTCATTTAGATACCTTTTGGTATCATTTGGTATCAGAAACATCATTGATTTTGTTCCCACAAGATCAATCTTGGGTTTGTTCACTCAAAAATTAAAAAAAAATGTTGAAAAGGTGAAAAACTCAAAAATAGTAATTTGTCCACGTTTCTGTGTTTAGGCCAAAATTTGAAGCCTAGTTTTCTTGTGATTTTTGGGGCTTTTATGTGTTCTATTGTTAGATCTTTGTTTCAGAACATTAGAAGAGGTATGGAAGGTCGAAAATCTCATAAAAAGAAGTTATTCTACGGGGTTGGTATCTTGGCCGAAGTGTTGTTATTGTTTGGACGAATTTGTGTCTTGATTTGAGTGTTGTTTTGATTGTGTTGGTTTTATTTCTGTCTAACACTACTTGATTCTAACCCAAGTTCTTGAGAAAAAGAAATTACAAGTTGTTGTGGGAAGAGTGGACGGTTTTTTTGTTGTTGTTGTTGAAGTTCTTGTGTTGTGTTAAAGAAGTCTAGTAAAAGGTTGTTGTTTGATAAAAATTCAAAGGAAAGTGAGTGTAGGTTCTTTATAGTCTTGAAAAAACTTTCAAGAAATTACCAAAGGGAAAAACATACAAAATACCTCTCAAAAGTCTTCATACCAAAAGGGAGTAAGTTCATTTTTCTAGACACGCCAAAAGAGGAAAGGGGGACAAGACCTCTAAAAGGTTGTCTTGCCAAAAAGGTTCAAGTTGTTCAAGGTTTGAATTTTGAAAAAAAGGACTTAAAGTCTGGTTTGTTAACCTACCAAAATCGAAAGTCTCACCATCTTTGTCAAATTTGAACAACCAAAATTGTGGAACAAAATTTGTCAACTTCAACAATATTTTTTTTATCCATCGACCAATAGTCGAGTGCTACGTTATCAATAGCTCAAGAATTTTTGAATTCCTAGCTTCACTTTTTTGATTCTATTAGTTTTCATTTTGTTGGTTCTCATAAAAATTAGCAAACTAGTAAATACCTACTAGATTGTAGGTTAGTTTTTTAGTATGTTTTCTTTCGTGTTAAGAATTGTATATTGTGCTTTTCTCATTTATAAGTCGTAGTACTTTCTTTGTTTCAAGTTCGAAAGTAAATTTCATTTTTGTGTCTTGAGTTGATCAAAAAATAATCCATTTCGGCCACCTACTAGAATTAAAATCCTATTGACTACCGGAGTATAAGCAACTTTCAATATTCACCGCTCCAATTGTGAGAATCCCAAAAGTGGGTGTTTAGGAGTGTTGGTATGGATCTTTTCCTACTAATCTTGCTTGTTCATTGTGTAGGTACAAAGGTGATATAAAGGGAATATGTCTTCGATAGCTGGTGATTATTATGACTACAACATGGGATATTATGATTGTAGTGAGGGGTTTTATGGCTACGAAGTTGAGGGAGATTGCAGAGGCTATGAAAATAGCCATGATCAAAACAAGGACAGATTTGAGATTTACGGGTTTGAGGGAGGGAATGAGGTGAATGAAGTGCCTAGTACTTATGGTGAATTTTGAGATGATGTAGGACCTCGTGATGGATCTTATGATGACGTTGGGGCATGTGAGGAGTCTTACACTTCTCACTCCAAATCTAGATTTGGTGTTAGGTATAACCCTTTCGTTCGCAAAGCTTATGAGAGCTATGATGAGAGTACATGTGAGGAGTGTGAAGATTCATATTCTCAAAATTATAGTACTTCTTATAAAGGTTGATATAGTGTGAATGGTTATAATAGCTCTAGTGGAGGTTGTCCAATGAGAAGAAGAGGGCATGCATCTCCAAAACTGAGGGGTACTCGTGTGCTTTACAATGTTGATCCGATAAGGAATGTACACTCTAGAAATTTAACCATTTGTGGGATGCTGGGATGCCTCATTATGTTAAATGATAGGTACTATAGAAACTACATAGTTTCATCCATGGTTGACTACTTGGGGTTATTTTGCTAGCCTTTAATTGTTCCATACTTCTTCGACGGGTTTAAGGTTACCAAGAGGGTCAAAGTTGTCTTCTCGCAATTTGAATACCATGAGGAGTGTGGTACGATATTCTTCCATTGATATACGGTCATGTATGCTTAGGTGCCAATTGGTTTGCACAACATACAATTCCAAATGTTCAAAATATGTCAAATCTTTAAGAGACCGGTGGGGAAACCACCTCGTGACATACATATTGTCGGAGCTGCAAAGACAAGAGCATACTTACTCCAATCCGAATGCTTATGAGGGAAAAAATATTAAGATAAGTAAAGGTGTGAAAGGTGGTAATCTGAGAGTGGAAAAAGGAGAGGTTGTGTTGAGGGAAATGAAGGGATTTCCACCAAACCGAGCTAACATTGTTTGTCCTTCTATTTTTAAGGACATTTGTGTAGGTACCGAAATGGTAAGTGAAGGAGAGAAATGCCGAATTAAAGTTGCTGCCCAAGCTTGTGGAGGTCCTTCACCATGCATCAAAGGAGAGTCGACTCAATAACTTCAAGGTAAAATTGCTAACTCTTACACTTTTCTACATGTGAATGATAATTGTGTAGCTAGTAGCCCATTGAGTGTGAGTAGTATCTTAATTACTTGTGAGTCTAATGATTCTTTTCCTTTTGTTTATGACGTACATGTTGTGAGTGTGGATACACTAGTTGATCCTATTGATGACCAAATTGACTCTTCCTGTAAGATCAATTAATGTCCACTTAGTATTGAAGCCTATATGTTGAACGGAAGTAAATCATCTTGTGTAATTGGTGTTGATCAACCTATTTGTGGAAATTGTCAACCATTTGAGTGTGTGTGTGATGTGATTAATCAAACTCAAGTGAGTGAAGTATTTGAAAAAGTTGGTCAACAAAAGAGGAGTGAAATCGAGAGCTATTCTTCGGACAATCTTGTGCTTGAAATCACATTGAAACTTGACATTGATCTATTAGAGAGTGAGGAACTTGCTTGTTCCAAATCTGCCTGTCGGTTGGATCATGTACTCTTAGGTATAATGTCTTGTTTGAAAAAGATATAAACACTCCTAATGAGCCTAGTTGTGAAAAAGACAGTATACCTTACCTTGGAGGCTATAGCCTATATGTTAACCCACTATGGTGTGACATCATTCCTCCTAAAGGTGAAAATCTCTTCTTGGAAGATGAGAGTACTCTTAAGGATACGAAATGTGTAGTCTTGGAAGTTACTCCTTCTTCTACTTTGTGTGACTTTATTGTTGAGAGTACTCATGGTGCTGATTGGGAAACTAGTAGTGAGTACACACATGAAGGCACCTTAGTGGAAGTCGACATGAGTGATATGTTTCTCTACTCTCTATTTTCTTTCAATTATATATATGTTATTGTTGAGAGTATGTCATTTAGTTTGGGTGGAGAAAATGGGAAAGGGGAGTGTTGTCTAGACCTATTTCTACGGTAACTCTTCCCGTTTGACCCGGATGCCAAATATGGAAATGGTGATATTGGTGCCCCCAACTTTTTGCTTGGTCTACATGAAAAGGAAAGTGTCACTCTTGGTGAATCCCATAACCAAATCCTTCGTACATCTTCCATTGAGTTTTTAATAGTTCATTCAAAGGATCCTTGGTTATATTGCAAATATGTGCAAGCTTGGAATGTTGAGATTATTTGTTATGTTAACCCTAACCCTCATGCCAAAAGGATTTTGTATTTGTTTGTCCTCTCTTCGATTTTGCAAGGTTTGGATTCGAGGTTGAATCCTTTTCAAGAAGGGGAGGATGGTACAGGACAAATGACCATCTTATCTTTCGATGACATCTTTAGAGGCCAACACATAGAGGTTCAAGACTTGGTGACCTCGAGGATACAAAAACATGCATGGAGGATCTATTTTGAGCATGCCACTAAACAAACCCATGTGTGGAAGATTGCGTGGGGGCTTACATTTGATACCAATTAGAGACTACAAGTTTTGAAGTGTGAGCCCATGGTTTTGAAGCATTGAAGAAGAACCCTTCATTAAGGGTATTTTGGGGATTGCACATGTTATATATAGTCTCTTATTAGGTCTTTTGTCTTTAGTTGTTTAAAAATGAAAATATGAGACATTGAAAATCCTCTCTCTTAAGAGTAGACCACCTTAGTGTAGTTCTTAGTTAGGGCTTGGACTAGCCATTGTAGCGTAGGGCTTGGAAAATCCAATATTTTTCTTTGCTTGGAAATTATGGATCTTGAGGTGAGTTGATTCCCTTGGCGGTCACCGTAAGACGTCTGTGCTTGTAAACATATTTTTTAGAGGTTTTAGATTTTAATTTACTCTTTATTTTCTACATTATGTGTTCTCTTTGTGTGAAGTTACCTATCTTCTTTTACATTTAAGTTTGTGTTTGTTGTTTCCATTGGTGTCTTTTCGTATGAACTGTTTTGCAAGGATTGTGGACTATTTTGTGCTCATTTAGATAGCTTTTGGTATCAAAGAAGCAGTTGCATTTTTTGATTCTTCTTCTCCTCTTTTCCTCTCCTTAGCTTCATCAATGGAGTCTTAGAAAGTATTTTTCACATGGTACCAAAGCAGTGAGACTGGGTGTTTCTTCTTCGTATCTGCAATTGAAATTGAGCACTACTTAGCTGATTAATCCTAGGGGAGCTGAGGTGTCTTCTGAATGATATAATCGGAGAGCCTTACAATGAAAAATGGCGCCATAAATTGGTCAAAATCATCCCCTGTTCATTGGATCTTTAGATATTACTGGAGCTGTACTTATTCTAATCAAATTGATTGGACCTGAGAACTATGGCATATGGAGCAGGTCAATGAAGATTGCCTTGCTGGGAAAACGAAAGTATGGATTCGTTACAGGGTCATGTAAAAAGGATATATACAAAGAAGAATTGCACAGGTAATGGTAGACATGCAATGCTATTGTGTTATCTTGGCTAATGAATACTGTAAGTGAAGATCTTCTTAGTGGAATTGTGTATGAAACCAGTTCATTTAATATGTGGATTGACCTTCAAGAAAGATTTGACAAGGTAAATCGAATGAGAGTATATCAAGTACATAGAGAAATCACCATATTATCACAAGGCACTTATTCTATTTCTCAGTATTACACCAAATTGAAAACTTTATGGAATGAGTATGCAACCAGTGCATATAATATCTGGAATGACCTTCAGGAAACATTTTACAAGGTAAAGTGAATGCGAGTATATAAAGTTCATAGAGAAATCACCATATTATCCCATGGCACTGATTATATTTCTTAGTATTACACCAAATTGAAAACCTTATGGAATGAGTATGATGTCATTGTTCCTTCACCTAGCTGTAATTGTCTGAGATCTAAGGAATATATGGATCATTTATAAGAAATAAGGTTGATCTATTTCCTCAGTGGCTTGAATGAATCCAATTACCAAGATCGAAGGTAGATTTTGTTAACAGGGACGGATCCTACCATAAACCAACATATGACATGCTAATAGAGGATGAGATTCAGCACTCAACTTGTATAGCTACTATAGTTAGGAAACTAGGTCAAATTGCCATGAATGTGCATAATCACATCACTTATGGTAATGGTGCAGGATATAGATATGGTAATCCTGGAGGAGGTATTAGAGGTAACTTTGCAGCTACTACCATTTCTAGTGATCACACTCATGTAGCATCAACTGGCAAATCATCCACAAACCATGAAGGCAATGACACCGTTTTTGCTAATAGACAACCCTTTACGGAAGAAGAGTATAATTATATCCTCACCTTGCTGTACAAGGATGCAACAGAGTTTAAGGAGGTCAACATGAAAGGTACCACTACTTGTTTGATGTACCGTACTGGTTTTGCACCAAACTGGATAGTTGATTCTGATGTTTCTCACCATATAACCTCTAATAGATGCATGATAAGAAATGTTCAAAGCCTAACAAAATCACAAGAAGACCAAGTTCACCTACCTACAAGAGATATGGTAGAAGTAACTCACATTGGGACAACAAATGTTTTTTGAACCAAGCAGTGGAAAATGTTCTCTTAGTGCCATATTTCAAGTTCAATTTGTTGTCTGTGTCTAAACTCACAAAGGAACTATCTTGTTTTGTGTCCTTTTGCCCTGACTTTTCTATTTTCCAGGATCTCTTAAGTGGCAGGGCGAGGAGGATTGATAAGGAGACTAGAAGATTGAACATGTTCAAAAATGCAGTTGGACTTAATTAGCTGGAAAGTTCAAGGCATCACTCAAAAAGGGTAGTAACTGCAGATATGACATAATCTGATATCAGACTATGGAATTGCATACTTGGACATCCTTCTTATGAAGATCTAAAGCATCTCAACCTGATGGAATGCACTAGTAATAGTGAGATGCTTCATGACTGTCATGTTTGTCCATTAGCTAAGCAAGTTAGACTACCATTTCCTATCAGTAATTCTAGAGAATCTACATTGTTTAAAAATGTTCACATAGATCTTTGGTGACCATATAAGGTTCCTACTATTGATAAGAATCATTACTTCCTAACAGTTATGGATGATCACAGTAGATTCGTTTGGATTTATCTGCTGCAATTAAAGTCTGAGAATATTTTTCCTATTACAAAATTCTTATTAATGATCAAAACTCAATTTAAATCTCATGTTAAGATTGTGAGATTAGATAATGGTACGAAATTCTTTAATTCACAATGTACTGAATTGTTTCAACACCTTACCATATTGCAGCAAAGTAGTTGTTCATATACTCTACAGCAGAATGGCATTGTAGAAAGAAAGCATAGACATATTCTTGATATGGCTAGAGCTAGCAGATCTCACTCCAAACTCCCATCATTATTTCTAGATAACAAAACTCCTTATGAGGAGTTGTATCAGAAAAGACCTATGTTGTCACATCTTAGAGTTATCTGCTATCTTAGTCATGCATCCATCTTATCAAGGGTTGACAAATTCTCAGCAAGAGCTACTCCTGCTGTTTTATTGGGATATTCTGAGTTGCAAAAGGGGTACATATTATGGATTATATACACAAGTAGGACCATTGTGTCCAGGATGTGTCCTTCAGGGAAGATGTTTTCCCTTATATTGATGCTATACTTAGTGTTCCTTCCTCATTATCAATTTTACATAGTTCTCCTTAGGAAATGTTACATGGTTCATGTCCAAATGATGACACAACCAATGAAAATCTTGTTGATGATGCCCCTGAGACTGAAATACTAGAGGGAGGATAGAGCAGCTTTGCTCCTATTGCAAGTGAAACATTACTTGGTGTAGATACACTAGATGAGGTTATTCGTTTTATTCCATCACCTTATATAGAGTTATTTTCTCTCAGAAGAACTAGCAGGGTATCTAAACAACCAGCCTGGTTGAAGAACTTCTCTATTGGCAATAAACCTCAGAGTAGTACTAGGTATTGTATGGCAAACTATCTATCATATGAACATGTGGCTCCTCAGTATAAGTGTTATGTAAGCAAGTTTTCCAATCTAGTGAAACCTAGGACCTTTAAGGAAGAAGCCAATGATGACACATGGGTTACAACTATGAAGCAAGAGATCCAGGCTCTTGAAGATCATCAGACATGGGAAGTGGTTGATCTACCACCTGGTAAACATATAGTTGGATGAAAATTGGTGTATAAAACTATATAACAATCAAATGGAAAAGTAGAAAAACACAAAGCAAGGTTGGTTACAAAGGGATATTGTTAGCCAGAAGGCTTGGATTATCATGATACTTTCTCTCCTATTGCGAAAATGGTAACTGTTAGATGTATCATTTCTTTAGCTGTTTCTAAAGGGTGGAATGTGTTCCAAATAGATCATTATAATGCTTTTCTCTAAGGAGATCTAGATGAAAAAGTATATGTTGATATGACTGAAGGCTCAAAGCGACCAGGAGAGACAAAACTTTTCAAGTTACTTAAGTCTCTTTATGGTTTAAAGCAGGCTTCTAGGCAATGGAACATCAAGATGACGTCTACTCTGTTAGATGATAGTTTCTATCAAAGTGCTCACGACTATTAATTATTCCCTGTTAAGAAAGCTGAAGGAATGGTAGTTTTGTTGGTATATATGGACGATTTACTCATCACCGGAAGCAGTGATTAGTTAATTGATGATGTTAAACAGACTCTACATCAGAAATTTAAGTTAAAGAACCTAGGTCAACTTAAGTACTTCTTAGGGATTGAAGTATGAGATCTGAAGTCTCATTGGGAAGAAGCTACCAGGGTGGTCAAGTATTTGAAAGGCACTGTGGGTCAAGGTGTTTTGTTACATGCTGCACCTGCATCCACTTTAACTTGTTGATGTGTTCATACTGGGCTGCATTCCCTAACACCAGGAGGTCTATCACAGGCTATGTGATAAAATTATGTGATTCTTTGGTGTCCTGGAAGTCCAAAAAACAACAAACAATTTCTAGAAGTTCAGCTGAGGTGTAGTATAGGAGCCTACCTTCTGCAGCAGCTGAAGTCACATGGCTCCTTGTCTTATTTCCTGAATTAGGATTCTCAATAGAACTACCTGTTCCTTTTATGAGTGATAGAAAATCAGCCTTTCAACTGGCTTCCAATCCTGTCTTCCATGAAAGGACCAAAGACATAAAGATAGATTGCCATTTCATCAGACATAAAATAAAAGCAGGCTTACTTGAGACTAAGTATATTCATACAAATCAACAGGTTGTGTATCTTATCACTAAAGGGCTGAGTCAAGCTCAACATTTCCATCTTCTTAGCAAGCTTGGTGTGCTCAATATCTTGCACCCTGCAGCTTGAGGGGGTGTGTTGGTGATCATAAAATGTATCACTGTTACATTGGATTTGTACTGTTACATTTGTTTCATTTTGCCTTGTAGATCACAGATAGCTGTAACTTTGTTGGTTAGTTAGTTTCTCAGTTAGTTGGTTAGTTAGTGAGTGGAGTGAGCTCAATGAGATGTCAAATAGATTGTTCTAGAAGGAGTTGGTTATTAGATATTTTATATCATTTTCACAACCGATATAAGGCAAAACATCTTACAAATCTCAGATTGTAAAACAAGCTTAAGAAGCAGTTATAATTTTTTATTCTTCTTCTCCTCTTCTTAGCTCTATCAACGGAGTCTTAACAAGTATTTTTTCACAATATATAGACACAAGGCCTTTCGGAATTGTCTTTATATCATACTTGCAAGTACAATTCAAATCATGATGAATAGAATAGCCTCATTAATCAGTATGGAATCTATATTGTGCCTTCCTTTTTGGTCGTAAGATATTATTTTAGACATTTTATTATAATAGGGAAGCTCACCATGTGAGCTGGCCGTCAAACTTATGTTTATCCCGTGAAAATGCATATGTCAATAAACATACATCAACAAAAGAAAAGTAGTACCTTTTTTTTCCTTTTCTAGGATATCACTAATGGGTCGATATGCAGCTGTTGCACAGAGATTCTATATAATAAATGAGTTCAATTAGAAAACACAGCAAATTTAAACTTCAGAAAAATGAAACAAGGACTAGTCATTTATCCAAGATAATATAAAAAGCAAAGACAACTTAAGGTGACTTCCAGAATATCCATTGGTCATACTTGCAACTGATTCCAAATTAAAATCCTAAGCCAAGTTTTCCTTCACGAGTATCACTCTTAGAATTTTGCTCTGTTTAGAGAATCTGATAAATTGACCATCAACTTGTACAGAAAAGACATGAAAAAGGCATCGAGCAAGTGATAAGAAAACTCAACATCAATAATATCTGCAAATTAGTTGTTCTTCTTTTACCTGTGTGGCAGTCACCTTAGAACAACTTCATCAAGGTTAAATGGCTTGTCTGTTGCTTTGGTCGTAATCAAATTCCATCAATAACAAACAGACTAAACATTTTAAATCCAGCCAATACCCAAGGATCACTACCTAAGGTAGAAATCGATGCATACTAATTTCATAAATTTGCATAAGCTATCCTGATATAATGACCAAACACCTTATATGAGCATATGACTGATAAGAAACTCAACTAATAATGATTTCACAATCATTAAACAAAGAATGCATGGTATAAATTCAACAATATTGAACTTATCGCCTCACTCATCTACTTTTTATCTAATTAATACTTTCTTTTATCTACAATATTAAATTCAATGGCGACCGCCCCACCGCGCTATACGATAAGATATTATTCTTTTAATACTTGATTGGACGTAAGAATGACCTTCTGTAAGAACTGGAATGCTCTTGTATATGAACGGTAACCCTCACTTCCGCTATTGGTGGTGGACTGCTGCAGAGAAAAGGAAACAGAAGGAACCTTTATTAGCACGCTTTTCAAGCGCTTAGCTTCTGCTAGTGACGGGGAGGCAAGGCCATGTTGTTCATTGGGAATCCTAAGACAAGAAGGTTCGAATGAAATTAAAGGTGAACAAAGTCCTAGTTACAAGAGTTCACTGGATTTTCTAGGCTGGAGATTGCCCAAAGTCATTCGAGTTTTTCCTGGGATTATAGAATGGGTAACTTGAGCGCTGAAGTACATGGTATTCAAAAACTGTCCGAGGCATCTTCTCTAACCCTTCTTACACAGAAAAAGCAAGGACAGCCTACGTTCTTGAACCGATAACCATCGTTTGGATAACCTAGCCTGCTCTGTCCTCAGGACCAACAAGGGGAAGTGCAGGAATATTCAACTATTCCTTTCAGACTGATCTTAGGCCTTGACTCACCCTCAATACAATGTTAAAATGCTATTAGAAAAAAAAAATACAGTTGCACACCTGCATTTTGAAATAGTTAATTACTACACTTAGATTAACCTTCCAAATCCTCCAAATTTTACATACTACCCAACTATACACTTCCAAATTGTCCAAAGTCTTCTTTTCTTCCAAAATCTTTTCCCTTACAAAACCTCCAAATCATAAAAATCCTAGCAGCTAGAGGTTCCATTGACACAAGTCAAAATGTCGGAGACATGGTAATTCAACAAATGGTCGGTGACATCGAGTACAGTGCACAGGCTCCTGTACGTTACCATTTTTTAGTCTAATTTGTAAAAACACATCTATCATGGAAAGAAGGTTGCATGGTAGAAGAGCAATTAGAGGGTCACCATTTTCAATGAGTGAATATTCGCTGTAACCATGTATTTAATAAGTTCCAAACCCCACCCAGAGCCAAAACCCTACAGGAACGGGTGGGTATTTTGGAAATGGCCAGAAAGTAAACAACATGAGATTAGTAAGATAATCCCTACATACTGGACACGGTGTTAGCTAGTGATGGGTACTGGATATTCTGTATATTGAAGAAAGTGGTAAAGCATGACAAGTGAACAATACGTCATAAAAAAGGCAACGAAAACAAGACCTCATTTTCAGGTTCCCTGAGTGCCCATCATTGTGGAAAATAAGTCACATAAACCAACTGATTAGAAACGAGAAAGAACAAAAAACTTGACATGCGCAGGCATATTATCAAAGTCTCTCTTGTGTCAGCCCTATCGATGTTGTCTAGAGTTCAAACTAAGTTTAGGCAAATCTTGGTATGGCGGGGCAAACCACAGTTGTGAGTCTAGGCAAATCTCATTCGGTGGGTCAAACATCAGTGAGGACGCCGAGTCCATAAGTAGCTGTATGTAATACCTCAACTTAGGATAAGGAGTACTATATCAGCAAAACACAAGAGAGATGATGGGTTTATAAGTGGGCAAGTCTTACTCCCTAGTGACGTATATTAAAGCCATGTGGGCGTAGCCCAGAGCAGCCAAATCACTAGTGGATTTGGATAAGAGGTCTCTTTGGCTGTCATGGTTCAGGATGCCCATTGCAGCCAATACCTCGACTCGGGTCGTGAGAAGAATCTATGTAACACCCCAACTTAGGATAAAGAGTCCCACATCGACAAAAGATAGGACAGATGTTGGGTTTATAAGTATGCAGTCCTTACTCCCTAGTGACGCATTTTAAAGTCGTGCATACCTGGACCTAGAGTAGACAATATCACTAGTGGGTGAGGATTAGGGGTCTATTGGGCCTTCATGGTTTGGGATGCCCATCACGGCCAGAGTATCATCTTGGGTCATGACAAGAATGGTATTAAAAAATGGTTCATGGTCCCAGGGTATTTGAAAAGTCGCATCGGGTAGAGTCCTATTTATGGGTAACTAGTGCGCCACACTTATAAGGAGGAAACTACTAGGCGTTTATGAATGTGTCTCTTTTCTTGATGTCTTAGTTCATTCTTTAGAGTCTAAATGTCCCCTAACTCTTGATTTCCTATATTTCAAAGATTTATTATGCCTCCCCGTAGATCCATCTAGCAGAATACCCATGTTGACGATGTCGGCCCTACTCATGGGTTGCGGACCCAAAATATAGCTCATACTCCAGAATTTGTTGCTACTCTAGGAGTTCCTCCAGTCAAAACTCGTCCACCTCTATCTCCTCGGTCCGGTTCCAACCGTACCCAGCCTCCTTAGAGAGAAGTCTTAAATGCTGAGTTCTAACAGTCCATCCATATGATTGTTTTGCTTATGGCCTCTCAAACCCGTCATCTGAAGATGTGGGTTCTATGTATGGTTTTTATGCACTTACTCATGTTGGCCAATTTTATGAGGATAAACACACCTACATTTTCTAGCACAAAGGTTGAGGAAGACCCCCAAGGGTTGATTGATGAAATGGATAAAATTTTTAGAGTTATGTATGCTAATAAAGTTGAAGGGGCTGAGTTGGCAGCCTATTAGTTGTAGGATAAGATAGTTAGTGGTATAATGAGTGAGAGGAATTGAAGGATGGTGAGGCTAAACCTTCCTTGTGGGGTGAGTTTGTATAAGCTCTTGGATAGTTTCTTTCCCCAGGGACTAAGGGAAATAAGAGCCTAAGAATTCATGAACCTGAAATAAGGAAAGATAAGTATCAAAGAATATGCATTGAAATTCACCCAGCTGTCACAATATTCTTCAAAATTGGTGGGTAATATGGGGGCTCAATGAGAAAGTTCGCATTTGGTGTTAGAATATAAAGGTAAATGCTAAAAAAGGACATAGATCTATCTAGTTTATCAATACATATGAAACAAGTAGAAGATAAGAAAAAGAGCCAAGCAGAGGTAAGGAAAAAAGAAAGGCAAACCAAGAGAGCTAGGTCTACAGATCATCATGTCTGCTAGTATCAAGGTGGCAATTAGTGTAATAAGTTTTCTATGAAGAAGTTTTGTAGCAATGCTCAGTCCTCAACTAGATCCCCAACGCCTATACCTCCCATTTTTCAATAGTTTTAGAACTCCAAGAAGAACAGCGGTCTTATGTTACAGGGCACTCAATCCCACAAAAGTATTCCTCGGTTGATAAGGCAATGCCCCCGCTGTGTAACCTATAGGAAGGATCACTCTGAAGATGATATTTAGGAAGTAATTTGTGTTAAAGGTGCATACAAGAAGGTCATATCCAAAGAGTCTGACCCTTAACTAGAAGAAATTTCGGAAGTTCTAAGTCTCAGACTGAGTCTACAACTCCACCACCCAAGGGTACTACTTCAGCTGCTGGGAATGGTCGCAATAGGTAGTATGCTCTGTCTAATCATCTGGACTTAGAGTCTTCACCAGATGTGGTTAATAGTATGTTACAAATTTTCTCCAGTGATATGTATGTGTTACTTGATCCGGAGTCTACCTTGTATTATCTAACTGTAACAACCCACATTTTGAGTTAAGACGAAAACCATTATTTCTATGTGTAGATGTTCCAAATGCCTTAATCCTATGGAAACTTTTGTATGTTAATCAATTATGTACTGTGGGAACCTATTTGAGTATGAATTGAGATCATAGAGGTCCCCTAACTCAAGGTCAAGCTAAAAGCTTTCCTATCGTTCGAGTTTTAGTGAGCGTCGAAACTTGAGTCAAATTTAATAGATCATAACTCCTTGTATTTAAAAACCTAGGTGGCCTACTATATATCAAATAAAATCTCTTCGAATTATCTTTCCAACGATACAAATTTTGCCTAAATCCAATACCTGAACGAAAAGTTATGGTCATTTTAATGACTAAGACAGTAGCATCATGTGATAAGCATGAGATGCACGCACCCAAATTTCAAGTTTTGTTTCCGCTTTTTTAAGGGAAAAATGGGTATCTTTATTCCCTTATCAAGCTATAACATGGGATTAAACTCCCAAAACAACAAAATATGATTCTTTTCTCCCAAATTCATCAGGATCTCACTCTAGGGTTTCAAACTAAAAATCCAAATATCTCAAGATTTAACCGTAGGTTTTCCAAGATTCGGAATCCCCATTGCGAGGGCTACAAGATGCAATCACCAATTGTTCAAATAACATCCCTAAAGCACAAGTTCATTCAAGAGTCATAAATTATGGTTCGTGAGGGTTTCCTAAAAATCACATGGGCATAGACATCATGATTTTTAAAAAAACTGTTTTACATTGTTTTAGAAGTCTCAATGACATTGTTTTGGTTTCTATGCCTTCTCGAAAGTTCATTTGAAATTCTATATATATGTATGCATGTGTTTAAGGATGGATATTCAATTGAGAGTGTCACACCCCTTTTTAACCAAAAGATTCATTTTAAGGTTCAAAAGGGTTTTTATTATTGAAGTGACAAAAGGTGAAAATTTGTTTCAAAAAAGGATTATTGACATGTTTTATTCAGAGTCACCATTTGATATAATCCGGTGCGCCAAGTCACCTTTGAAAATCCTATTCAAAAAAATTTGACCCTTTAAACTGGTTTGCGAACAGAGATTCCAGCTAAGGAATTTTGTTGACCGAGGGAAAGGTGTTAAGCACCCCTCAACCCGTGGTTCGACCACAGTCGCTTGGTGTAGCGTATTGGCTAATTTAACATTATAAAATGTATAAACCACATAAATACACGAAACAAAAAAACAAACAAGTCAAATAAAATTCAAAACCAAAATAATGTCCAGTCTGAATTATACAATCCCAAAGATAAAAAAATACGAAAATATAAATCTTATTCTGGACTATTCCTAAAATGTGCTCCAATGCTTTACCAATGTATCGGGACTTTATCAAGAACATCTTTTGCCAAAATAATACGTCGGGGCATTCTCCGATGAGTAAATACAACTGATCGAGGGGCATTCCCCGATTAAATGAATAAATTTCCCAATGCAAGAACTAAAAGTCAAACCATTCAACACAAATTCCACAATCATATATTCTACAAGAAAATATTTAATCCTAAATTTTTACCTACCCAAACCTACTTTTGCTTATCCATTTCAGTGTATGATAATTCTATCATGTTCCGACAATATTCATGCTTATTCCAAATTAAATAAAACAATAAAATGAAAATATATCTATATTAATCTCTTTTTGCAATTTCTTAACTCCATCCCTCCTAACTTCATTTTTATTAATCAGACCATCAAACTACTCAAGTTCGGTCCACATATCAATGAAATTAACTCATCAAGCACATAATCAAAACATCAACAAGATCAAGATCAAATAACCGTAATCATCCCACACATAATAACAACGTCGATATATCAAATTAAAATGAAATAAGGAACAAGAATTGTTAAGATGGACCTTTCGATAATCGACTTTCATTGATAGTAAGAATTAAAGAAGACTCGGACTTTAGAATCCCGAATAGAACCTCAATACTAACAAACTCCAACTTCGATATTGTAGAATTTGAAACCCAAAACTGGTTGAGAAAAATGAAAAATTAAACCCCGAAGAAAAAACAACACCCAGTGAATACCAAAGCCTGATTTCGACGATGAAACTCAAAACAGAAGACAACAAAACTCCAATACATGAAAGAACCCAGATTCGTGATAATTTTGGCGTGTTTACGGCGATTTGGTTGCCTTAACAGTTAGTCAACTCGCGAACGCGCATTCCCTAAGCTCTCATGCCTTTTTTGCTTCGTTCTCTCTCGTTGTTTCGTCTCTCTCAGATCTCTTTGTGTGTGCAATTTTTTTGTGTTAGAGTATGCGTATATATTGGAAAAGAAAGGAAATCAGGTTCTCTTATGGTTTATCAGTGTATGGTGTATATATGCTCTCCGTGTTCTGTGAAGAGGAAACTATTATTTTTCTGAATCCCCTCTCTGGAATTGTCTATTCTCTCAAAAAGAAGAAGCAATAAAAAGACTCAAGATGAATTTCTCCCCTCCCTCGTGTGTTCGTATGGAGCCCTTATTATCGTTGTGTCCATTTCTATGTTTCTGGAGAAAAATGAGTATCCAAGGGATACCATCTATGTATTTGGTTATCTGTGTGTGGGAGTGACGATGGGTGAATGGAGATATGTGGAAAAAATGGACGTCTGATCAGTGTAGGGAAATCAGTCCATTGAAAATTGATGATTTTCTTCTCTTTCTTTCCATTGTGGTCTATGTGTTTATTAGGATGGGGTAGTGGGGTAGAGGTGCACGTGAGTAGGAGTGAGGGGGTGTGGGGGTGGTGATGTATTGTGAATGTTTAATAGGGAGGGCTGTTAGGATGTTTAAAAGAAGATAAAATTTGTTAGGATTTTTTAAATGTGATAAAGATAAAATAAATAAATAAATAAAATGATGAGGTGGTTATTTATTTTGTTTTCATATAAAAAAATTACCAGGCAGATAAGATACGATGTAAGATGGGGTAAATGGTAAAAAATGCTTTTGGGGAGGGACAAAATTACGTGTCTATATCATGCCCCTCTTTGGGTGTAAACACAAAGTGTTTTCATACAGAGAAGTAGACAACGAGTCAGAATTTTTACCCGACCATTATTCAAGGAAAGAAATAGAAGGAAGAAAACAACCGAGTTGACTTGGGATATCCTACCTACTGAAGTTATAAGAGAATGACGTCATATGTATCTCAAAGGGTTGAAAGAAGAGGGACTATATCGAGTTGGAGAGTCGAGTGAGGCGTTGTTGAGGTTCCGGTTCGCGAATCTATCATTATATCAAAATAAAAATTAAAAGTTAAAATTTAAATAAAATTACAAAAGTCCTATATATGTAGCTTCTTTTGGACTCTTAACTTAAGTTTCATTACCCTATTCTTCAGGCGGACTCCTGACTTGCAATTTCATCAATCTGTTGACTGTCACTTTTAATTTCTTCACCTTTTTGTTTGACTTTTCAATTATTTGCCGTGTTCTTCAGACGAGCTCCTGAAAATTGACAACTTACAAAGAAGTGTGTCTCCCAACAAATGCCACTTGAATTTCCCAAGGAAATGTGTCTCCCTACAAATGCTTGAATAACCTAAACAAGGAAGTGCATCTCCCTACATATGTTGTTTGAATTTCCCACAAAAAGAAGTAAATCTCCTTACAAATACCGCTTGAATTACCAAACAAGGAAGTTCATCTCCTTACCAATATTGCTTGAATTACCCCGATAAGGAAGTGCATCTCCTTACAAATATTGCTTGAATTACCAATCAAGGAAGTGTGTCTCCTCACAAATGCTGCTTGAATTACCAAAACAAGGAAGTGAGTCTACATTGGATGTACATCTCCTTATGATACCGCTTGAATGACCAAACAAGGAAGTACATCTCCTTATCAATGACACTTGAATTATAAAATAAGGAAGTTTGTCTCCTTATCAATTTCGCTTGAATTACCCAAACAAGGAAGTGCATCTCCTCACAAATGTAACTTGAATTTCCCAAATCTTCTCACAAATGTAACTTGAATTTCCCAAATCTTCTCACAAATGCTGCTTGAATTACCCAAACAGGGAAGTGCGTCTCCTTACAAATGTCACTTGAATTACCTAAACAAGGAAGTGTATCTTCTTACAAATGTTGCTGGAATTGCCCAAATAATAAAGTGTGTCTCCTTACAAATATCATTTGAATTACCTAAACAAGGAACTGCATCACCTTACAAATGTCTCTTGATTTACCAAAATAAGGAAGTGTGTCTCCTTACAAATGTTGCTTGAATTGTCCAAACAAGAAAGTGCATCCCCTTACAAATGTTACTTGAATTACCCAAACAAGGAAGTGTGTCTCCTTACAAATTTTGTTTGAACTACACAAATAAAGAAGTGTGCCTCCTAGAGATATTGGATTATGAGTTTTACTATGGTTTTGAATACCAAATCTGTGCAGTAACATTGCCTCTTGCATTTGTAGAAGTGATAATATTAACCTTTGATGTTTAGGCTTTGAAATCATTTATTCAAAGGTAGCATATGTTGATGTTTCATACAAAGAAAACTTGTTAGTTTAAAAACATAGTGGCTGGTTTGTGGCTTTGGCTTTCGTGGAAATCGCTCTTACCCTTGTCACATTTAATCTTGCTTTTAACCATTAGCATATTTCACTGACTTGCTGCATCATTGAACCGAACTTAGATTATTAAGAGTGCCTCTAAAATAGATATAGTATCTCTACTTTGTCATACTTCTCAGATAAAGCGTTAGAACCTTTGTATTTCCATGAGTCCCAGACTTTTCGGTCGACCAAACTTTCTGTATGCCTTATTTTGGCTCGCAATCATGTCTCTTTCATGTGTTGGCCATTTTTCTTTCTTTGTGCAATTGAAGAATATGGTATCCAGTTTTGAAATCTTTTCTCACTTATTCTGACATGGACTTGACTCAAAGACAAGAGAAAAAATGATAATTATTTTTATTTGGACAACTGACTAAAGAAAATAATAATAAAAAAATAAATAGAATAAAGAATAGACAATGAATGTCCCTATTTGAATTAAAGAAATGAAAAATTTATCAAGAAATGATAGCCAACTCTAATGATTATGCCATACATTTTGGATCAAGCTAACTGATCTTTTCATCCAAACTTTCTACCAATTGTTCTTGAGTTAATGACTCTAAAACTAAGTAACTTACTTGGACCCATTGGATTCGAAGAGTTCATTTGGCTAGTGGCACATTGAAGGATATTTGTTAACAAGCCTCTCTCATTTTTCTCTCAACTCACTATCGCCTTATGGTTCCATAGGGTTTTCACCAGTAAGGTTCTCTCATTTTTATCTCTCAGCTTACCATCTTCTTATGGTGCCTATAAGGGTTTTCACCAATAAGACTCTCATTTTTATTTCTCTCCTAATTTCTTATGTTGAGGAAGACGAGTAGTTCCCAAAATGTTTCATCATATCCATTGCATACTTAGCCTTAGCATTATCAGAGATTGATCTGAAGGTCTTTCTTTAGTTGTAACTTGTCTTTTGGATAAGGTTAAGAAAAAAAGATGACATGAGGCCCAAAAAACACTTGAAATGGGACAGAAGTTACAACTTTTGGAATCGACTCAAACAATGAGGATTAACTCATGCCCCAGTTTCTTTTGACTAGGTGATTCTAAATTGTTTATTTGGTTGGACCGAGCCTTGAGTAGGGCAGCCTACGTGTCTCACCCTTGAGAGAGGAGAATCAGGTCATGCGTAGTTCTAGAAACTTGTTCTTTTTATTGATTCTGATTTCTTTGTTTTTCTCTTTAATTGACTCTTTTTTTCTTTTTCTTACTCTATTTTTCTTGATTTTCTTCCCTTTTCTTTCATTTTTTGGACATATTTTTTCTCTCTCTTTTTCTTGACATTATTTTTTTTCTCTACACATTTGTTATGAGCTTTCCTGACTTTATCTTGATTCCAAAAGAAAGGTATGAAAGAAAATAACGCTAAGTCTCAAATGGGGTAAGCAAAGGATGACACAACATTTGGATAGAACAATGAAATGCCTTTGTCATATCTATCATTGAATATGTTAGTACATATCATGCAATGTTCAAGTACATGATCAATATCACTTCTAATATGTTTTACAACACTAACTTGCCCCGAATGTTTGTCGCCTCTATTCTATACTTGTCAATCATACAACTCTATATTTGTTGTACATCCCTCACATTGAAGGACTCATGCTTTCGTGGAATTGATTTTCTTTCTGTTCCTCTTGATAGGATCAGCAGACACTGTTTGACCTAATTGAGCTATGCTTTTCAATTGATGGCCAAGTTATTCATGTGATTCTCAAAATAATTGCCTTAATTTTCAGAAAAGGCTTCAACTTGTCACCAAATGTCTCAGCACTCTACCTATTTTCTCAGATGCTTTTCTAATCTTAGCCCTATGATTCCATGTTTCATGGTTAAATTGGACTTTAAGATCTGGCTGAAAATTCCGTAAGCATGTGATATCACTAGAGTCAACATAAAATGTACTGTATAAAGAAAATAAAAAAACAACACATATTGAAAACACAAAGAAAAAGGGGACACTCTATTTAATAAAAATGAAAGATAGAAGGGTTTGAACATAACGACAAAGGGACAAAAACAGAAAATAAAAAAAAACTACTAGACCTCTTCCTAGTAGGGAGAGGGGTGACTTCTCAATTGCTCATCCTGGCATCTTAGCTACTTGTTTGCATATCAACATGACTAGAACTTTCCTCGCTTTGAATGTTCTGCACCATAATCGATTTATCTTAAATCATATTTTCAATTTCTCTTTTCAAATCTCGACAATCTTCAATACTATGACCCTGAGCATTAGATTGATATGCATATTGTGTATTACGATCAAAATTTCTTGAACGCCGATTAGGAGTGTGCCCAAGGAGAGGAGTAATCATACCCCTTTGTCTCAATCACTGGAAAAAACTAGTGTAGGATTCCCCATTAGTAGTGAAATTATACTTTTCGTTCCTCCTCATTGTGAACTCTGGCCTTGAATAAAACTTCGATTTATAGGTTCCTTGGTAAATTTATGGGGATCAAGGACGATGTTGAGGGACAGGTGCATCCCATTGTGGATAAGAAAATGGATGGTTACCCAATTGTGCATTGTCCAAAGGACATTAAGGAAGTAGAATGAAACTCCTTAGATTTTGAAAATAGGAACCTTGTTGCAGATGAGTAAGAGAATTTGATATGTAAGATCGGGATTGAGGCTGACAGTAATGGTGAGTTGGATCTCTTAAACTCTGTTTTGGCCTTGGCATGACTATAGGTGTGTTTTGCTTCTTCTTTTCTTCAGTTTCCCTTGAATGATTGCAATATCATCTCAAATGTTTCACAGAATCATATTGTCCACCAAGCTCCTCAAATTTTGATATCTCAAAGCTTGGAGAAAGGTTAATACTTGACAACATGCCCCAGTTTTTGTATGAAACATCTTCATAGGCTACAAGTTCTAAGGAACTTTTCATATCATTTTCAAAACTCTTAACTTTCCGAACAATTTTCTCTGGCTCTTCTAGCATGATAGATTTCTTAGTAAGAAATTTTGGCGGTCCACTTAACTATAGGCTCAAGAGTATAACAATGACCATCAAGAGTATTGAACGTCAATTCACTAGTGGACTGGGGAAGAACACTCATTGGATTGATAGTCAAAGTAGAAACCTTAGAAGAAGATTGAGCAATAATAGCACAGACAATATATGGCGTTGTAAATATGGTAGACTTATACTGAAAAGGTAAAGAAATAGTTGTGGAAGTATTGAGGTACATTTGACATAGAATGGATTCTGAGGCATACTGTGGTGCATCAACAACATTAGGAAACTGACTTTGTAATTTATGTGAAAGACTAAAGGTATTTGCAGGATCAAATGTGAGGAACGGAGGCGGAGGCAGCCTACTGGCCCAAGCTTTATACATTTCCATCATTTGTTATCTCAGTCTCAAATTCACTTTCTTTCAACTCAAAATTTGCTGACTCCTTGATTCATCCATGATGTCATTCTCTATAACCTTGTTGGACACAACTAACCCTTCCTTTGATTTGGTGTAATATGGAGGACCAGCCAGGAAACCACAAACCAACCACCTTAACCTAACTGGACAAGAGATAGCAAATATGTTAGAGTTCAACAATTTTTCAAAACCTTTTTTTGGGGAAAAATCACCAAACCCTAAAAGGGCGCCAACGTATCTCACCCCCGAAAAGGGAGAATCAGGTATGTGCAGTTTGTGAAGTCCTGCCAAAATGGCCAAATAATTCTTTTCCTTTATTTTTTTCTTTTTCTTGAAACTTTAAGAAAAAAATTAATTTTTCAAAAGAATTGACGAATTTTTTTTTCATTTTTCAAGTTTAAAATCCCAATACAAAATGGAACCTGTGATTACCAAAGAAAAATCTTTTGGGGTTTTCGATTTTAAATTTCATAGGAAAATGAAACTAAAACTATTAAAGAATTTTCTTTTTGTATTTTTCTTTTAAATATGTACATGAAACACCTACTCGAAATGATGAGTAAAATTTTTTTTGGACTTTTGAAATAAGATCCCGAACCAACAATAGGCTACCTATGTATCTAGCATCCCGAAAGAGGAGAATCAGGGGTGCCTAGTTCATCCAGATTGGAAAATTTAGGATTTAATAATGAATTGAACCCTGACTTGAGAGATACAACCATTGAAAGACGATGAAAAGTGACGATAAAATCTTTTTTGGGTTTTTTAATTTGACACTTCACATAAAAATGACACCAACTATGTCAGACTAATCCTTTTGGTATTTTCATTTCATGAAATGTACAAAACTTATACCATATTTTTGAATTTTTATTTTGTAAAAAACTGCTATTAAAAATCTCTTTGGAGGTTTGAAATGTGAATGCATGGTAAAGGAACAAAAGGAAAATATTTTTGATGCTTTTTTTCTGATTTTTGAAAAATGAGTGCAAAACATAAAAGAAGAAAAAATACTTTTTGAATTTTTGGATTATGGAAAACAAAAGCCATAAAGAATTCTAAAACTACGAAACACTTTTTTGACTTACTTTTCTTCCCCCCCCCCCCTTTTTTCCATGCCTACACAGCCTTCTTTAATTCTAGCACATATTTTCCCCAAATCAGTCTGTCAAATGACCCTGTTACCCTAAAAAATACAACAATTAGCATGCAGGGATGCTTTTGAGGAGAGTCTCCTACAATGACCAAGTGGGCCCAGCTGAGTCTCAATATGACGCACATAAGCATGACCTAAAGGCTTACCTACGTTGGGGTTTACTAACAAGGCCGTTCGGGGGAGCATATGATCGATAGTGGTTGCTTTGCTTTCCACCTACTCCATACATTCAACAGCTTCCCCTCCAAAAATAAGGGTGACTCAACTAGATTTCATGCGCACGACATGCACTCAGGGACTTATTGCAGAAACAATTGCCTCGGGTTATGCATATGATGCCAGATATAACAGCGGTAACACATAGGATAAATACTGTCAAGAAAGAGCACGTAGACACACAACGATGATAACAATAACACAAACCAAATGTTTATACACCCTTAATGTCAAACTAAGTTGATACAACTCCAAAAAATAAGCTCAAATTCTGAAAAAAGATCCCCAACAGAGTCGCCATAGGTGTCACACCCGTTTTCAACCAAAAGATTTATTTTAAGGTTCGAAAGGGTTGTTATTATTGAAGTGACAAAAGCTGAAAATTTCTTTCAAAAACGGATTGTTTACATTTCTTTTTCAGAGTCACCACTTGACATAATCAGGTGTGCCAAGTTACCTTTGAAAATCCTTTTCAAAACAATTTGACCCTTTAAACTAGTTTGCAAATAGAGATTCCGGCTAAGGAATTCTGTTGACCGAGGAGAAGGTGTTAGGCACCCCTCGATCCCGTGACTCAACCACGGTTGCTTGGTGCAGCGTATTGGCTAATTTAACATTATAAAATGTATAAAACACAAAAACACACGAAACAAACAAACAAACAAATCAAATAAAATTGAAAACCAAAATAATGTCCAGTTGGAATTTTACAATCCCAAAGAGAAAAAAATACGAAAATATAAATCCTATTCGAGAATAATTCTAAACTATGCTCCAATGATTTACCCAATGCCTCAGTCCTTTATCACAAACTTCTTCTGCAAACATAATACTTCGGGGCATTCACCGATGAGTAAATACAAGTGATCGCGAGGCATTTTACAATTAAGGGAATACACTTCCAAATGCAAGAACTAAAACCCAAACCATTCAACATAAATTCCACATTCACACATTCAACAAGAAAACACTTATTCCTAAATGTCACGACCCGAGCCTAGGCCCTGACCGTGACGAGCATCCCGAACCATGAAGGCCCGGAACACCCATTCTCTATCTGGTTATCATGCACAACATTCGTAATCATAATAAAATGGGGAATTGAAACTGAGTACGTAACACATAGTCGAGTTCTGTAACATTTCTGAATAATACTATCTGACATCAGTCTGCGAAATCTCTACTAAAAACACAAACATCTGTCTGAAAAGAAACTGGGACAAGGCCCCTAGTAAACCAAAAACATAATAAATAAGATAATGTCTGACATAATTAGGACTTCCGAATAATAGAAGGCTCACCACTGTGAGATCAAGTCTACAAATCCGAGAATGTCTATTGAGTAGCTGGACCCCTAAAGTGTGCCTCAGAACGTGGAAGGAGGGGGGTCAGCACAAAAGTACTGGCACACGAAGCAATCCAAAAATAGTATAATGGAACATACATATATATATATATATATATATATATATATATATTAAGTGAAAGCAATTTTTCATCAAGACATCATGCACAAAACTGTTATTGAAAAATACATGGGCATTTTCTGAAAACATGTAACCTGTCTGTCCATTTCAAATCTTGATCTGTGTTTTACTTCTGAGTTAGGTGGTATTCCCCTACAAGTCTGATATTCCACGGGCTGTATGGAATACGCCATTGACTCGGCGGGGAAGCCCTCAACCCAAGTGTGCCGCAAGGGATGGAGGGTCTGAGTCTGATACGCCACAGGATATTTAAGTCAGCGCATAATAGTATACCCGGGTCGGCAAACCACGATTTTAGGCAATGAGTCGCTTGAACTCAAGCCCTCTTCGGGGAACCACCTAATATCTCTGTATGCCCATTTTTAACCTTTTCTATACATGCAACATTCTGAATATCTAAAACCATGAAAGTCTGAAATGTCTGTTAGTCTGAGTCTGATATGGCATTAGTATGAATTGGTATCGGCATACCAAGACATTGCAAGTGATGATCTTTCTGAGCCATAATGTATTAAGCAAGAGATTTCATTCAAAACATAGTTTAGACCACCAAAACATGTAACTAATGTAAATGATTTCATATTCTGAAACTTAAAGTTCAATTCATGCAGAAATTTCATCAAACACCTGGTGGCCAAATGTCTTTAGCAAGTTCATGTATTCAAAATTGAAACACATTCATTCATATATGTATATGAACTGTCAAATCGCTTTGGAAATGGTCAAAAGACCAAAACAATGATATTAAAACATCTTATACATAAATATATATGCATAATTTAAAACCCCATTCTAAAACATGATTTTTCTATGCCCATGAGAATTTAGGAAAAACCCCCGCATACCTCTATTTCCGAAAATACTAGATGTTTCTTGAAGCTCGCAGATTTTTGACTCCAAATATGTAATTATCTTCGAAAACTTACTGTCGAATCTTGAACTATTTGGGTTTTTATTTTGAAACCCTAAGGAGTGTTCTTGAGGGGTTTTAATGAATGAAGGTGTATTTTGGTGTTTGAGGAATTAAATCCCGTGTTGGTGGTATATATAGGGGTGGAGGATGACCAAAATTCCCCTAAGGAACAATTAAGGTCAGATCTGTCCCTTAATTTACAGTTTGATAGTCTGGAGTAAATCGATTATAACTTTTTACCATTATAAACAAATTGGATGAAACCAACTTCATTTGAAATAGGACTCAAAGATCTTTCGTTTGATATATTATAGCTCACACAATTCATCATATACAGGGATTTATGATTGTTTGAAGTTGACCCTGAAATGCTGAAAACTGGGCAATAGGCTATGCGTTTTGCTACTGTTTTGAAATCCTAACGCAGCCTTATACATTCCGAAAAATTCTGAAACTTATCCGAGATGAACTATGAGCTTTTACGATCGTAAAGCAACTTGAATATCTAAAAACGAATGTCTGGAAAGTTGAAAAGTTGTATCCCGAAGATTGCCATCTTAAATGACTAAGTCTCATTTTACACTTGGAAAATTTTAAGTCATTGAGTCTAAGAGCTCAATATTAAAGACTAAACTATGCATGCCTTTTACGGGGCGTTACATTATCTCTCCCTTGGGATCATTCGCCCTCGAATGATGGGTAGGAAATTGTTGAAGCCTTAAAGCTATGGAATAACGCGGACATGACATGCCCTTTAATAAAGAATACACTGATCTGAAACATGACTATAAGACTGGAACTACAGATGTTCTGGATTCTTATACCGGACATGCTTATCTGATGCACGGGTCTGTGTCTGAGTTATCCGCATTAAAGCAGGACTGAATACACTGATAATCTGAACTTTTTCTATTGAACATGCATTTCTAATGCAGACATATCTGACTGAACTGACATAAGAACGTATGACTGAATACGCAATAACAATTGATGTGAAGCTTGTAATAAGAATCTATGCATATAACCGAATGGGGTATCTCCCCCTTGGGATCCTATATCCCTCTATGAGTGTTCAATTCACTAAGATACTCGGAAAATGGAGGCAATGCACACGGCACCTACGATTTGATTCATAACTGAACCTCTGGAATTTGAATCTAATCCATGACGCATGAACTGAGCTATACTCGCAATTACTAGTATACTCTATCTTTGAATAGTTTCATGTCTGAGAATTTCGGGTAGCATGAATAAATGAAAAGACGAGAAAACAAGTCATACGAATCTGACTGCTAAACTGACTTACTGGCTATACAGACTGAATTATGTTGGACCCTCATACTTAACTGGAGTATCTCTTCAACGCTCTCTATAAAGAAGTTCTAGCCACAAATCTTGGGTATGGATTACACAAGACATCCCACTGAGGAAATCACAACATTGACACTACTCTGCAGTCTGGAATATAGACATATAACCCTTAAATTAGGATAAAATTACCAGACCTTTGGCAATACAACTTCTTATTTTCAAGCTTAGTACACTTCTCGAATATCCCTTAACTATACTATTCCCTATAAATATCATATTCATTCAATTCAGCTTAAAATTCTCATATGAGCATTGACAAATTTTTCTACTAATGTCTAAAATAGCTTAATCCTTACACCGCGATCAAGCCTAACTCTAAGTCACAAAAATACAACATGCTACACTACGCTATTATTCTAAACCATATGACGCCACCTTCTATATCTCTTTTAAAGATCGCATCCTAAGCATAACATGTCTTACCACTTCAATGACTACTCTGAACTCTTAATACGAAGTCGCTAATGCATATTGCGACCTCCCACTATAATCCCAAAACATCATTTAAGCCTATTTTATAACCATATTTTTACTTCAAGGCAATCACCCATAAATACATACTTCCCATAGTTTCTAAACTATTGTCAATATAACCCCCACGCGCTACCCTAAAACATACACACAAACTTTTCCACTAACCATCACATGTATCAAAGATTGGCCCCAAATCTTACTTCATACTTATGGCCTTATCTAAACAAACATACTATGATCTTCCATCAACAAGAAAATTTACATCATCACCACTATCATTGCATAGGCAGGGTCACTAAAAGGTTAAAACATAAGACCCTGAAGCATGAGAAGATTTTTATACGGGACTGAGCACACTATAAAGAGTGAGTACATGCGTCATGAGTTGCATGACCTCAACTAGAGTTCCTAACATAAGGAATGTGATTCCAACTACTTGAATGAACTAGAACTCATTATCTTGGAACTGGAAGAGTACGTGACTCTGTATCATATACAGGAATCACGAACTATGACCGCGGAACTGAAACGTAAAGCTTGAGTAGGCATTGGGATCACTGAAAATACTAAGATAAGAATGGGTTGAGTCTCACCCTCACTTTCTGACGTTCTATATCATCATGACATCACTACTAAAATTTGAGAACCTGACTTGTTTATTCATTCTATCATCTCCCCTTTGGCTTTAAGCCATCATATTAAGTTCAAAAGATTCCTTATTACTAGACTATAAGATGAACTACACTCACCGTACTCTGGGGTCTGGAATACAACAATACACATAATTAAATAGAAATTTAACTAGAACGACCACACATGGAAGTGGAAAGCTCACTGCTAATACTACCTTCTGAGATACAATCTATATTTTGTTAGCCCCAATAGTCATAGTATGATGCTTGCACACTTATTTCTATCGGTTCAACCATCAAAGCTTAAACTTAGATTTCTAACACTTAATATGGATATCACTGAGCCTTTGATAAACAATACCACTTTCGTCATAGCCTACCAATATCGCGACTCAAAACTTATATCTCATTACTATGAGAATCAAGATCATATAAAAGAGCCCAACACTATCAATCTCACGCCACTATTCCGTCATCCACATTCTACATTAAATTCAGCCAATAGTCTAGCATTAATCATCTACCATCAATGAAGAAGGCAACATAATATACTAGTCCGTCGAATCTAAACATTCTATCCAAATACCTCACAAATCTACTACATACCTTCTCACAAGTTTCACTAGTTTACAACTACCAACAAAAGAAGGTCTGGGGGGGGGGGGTAAAGTCACATAATAGGCATGGTTAACCTTAATCTGATATTATAACCCCATACAATCTTATCTACTTACACTGATCTCTCACCTCCTAATTACTTACTCAATCTCATGCAAACAGATTCAGCTAACCAACACAAGAACAAGAAGTTGGACAACAAGCTGATAGTGAATCAAAATAGGCCTCACACGGCTTCACTAGACTTTGATTTTTTTGTTTTTTGATCAAGAAATGAAATAAATAACAAAGAAACTATGCTAGTGAATCAAAAGAGCCCCACACAGCTTCACTACACTTTGATTTTTTTTTTTCAAAAACACCATGATAATAAAATTACATATTACAAGATATAGAAAATTGACACACAATATTCAGTGATCTAAGGATACACATCTTACTCCATAAGAATAAAAATCTAAGTTAAACACTTCCCTCACAGACTACCATACAATCCATACATGCTACTAGCTACCACATTAGTCTATCACCATAAGGGGGGTAAATCATTCTCGAACATCGGTTATTCAACTAAAATATTCATTTACACAAAAGTCACCATCACTCTGACTTCTAACTTTGTGACTTCACATCCCCAACTTTTTGGTCCAATATCACTACCAATAGGTCATAACAACAACACTTTAACGCATACTACTATTCAGGTAGAAATACAATTCCAACATTCTACTACATATCATTCCCCCTTAAGCAAGACATTTGTAACATAAATTTGAAGTGGACTAAGTGCAATTAATACCTCAAGCTGAAAAGCACGATTTTATCAGGATCAATGTTTACATCAAAATCAATACACATTGAAGCACTAACGGATTCTTAGTCCTTGCACAAATTTTAACTCTTATATGGTTCAACTAGAAAGTACCATACCATTTAGATTCTAAACATCTGTACATGAATCACCTCAATAATGAGACATATTTGAGGACATTATAGTAAGGAAAGAATGTGGGATGATATTTTACTTTCGTATGGCCGACACCATAGCACGAATTAGAGTATCAAAAAGGAACATTCTGACTCTATTGCACGAACTAGAACATGAAGAAAAAGAGACATTCCTAAACGCCTAGTAGCCTCCTGCTTATAAGTGTGGCACACTACACACCCATAAATAGGACTCTACCCGATGCGATTTCGCAAACACCCTGGGACCATGAACCATGCTTTGATACCAAGTTTGTCACGACCAGAGCCTAGGCCCTGGCCGTGACGAGCATCCCGAACCATGGAGGCCCGGAACACCCATTCTCTATCTGCTTATCATGCACAACATTCATAATCATAATAAAATGCGGAATTGAAACTGAGTACGGAAAACATGGTCAAGTTTTGCAACATTTCTGAATAATTCTATCTGACATCAGTCTGCGAAATCTCTACTAAGAACACAAACATCTGTCTGAAAAGAAACTGGGACAAGGCCCCCAGTAAACCAAAAACATAATAAATAAGATAATGTCTGACATAATTAGGCCTTTCGAATAATAGAAGGCTCACCACTGTGAGATCAAGTCTGCAAATCCAAGAATGTCTACTGAGTAGCTGGACCCCTAGACTGTGCCTCAGAACCTGGAAGGAGGGGGGTCAGCACAAAAGTACTGGCACGCGAAGCAATCCAAAAATAGTATAATGGAACATACATATATATATATATATTAAGTGAAAAAAAAAATCATCAAGACATCATGTATAAAACTGTTTCTGAAAAATACATGGGCACTTTCTGAAAACATGTAACCTGTCTGTTCATTTCAAATCATGATCTGTGTTTTACTTCTGAGTTAGGTGGTATTCCCCTACAAGTTTGATATTCCACGGGCTGTATGGAATCCGCCATCGACTCAGCGGGGAAGCCCCCAACCCAAGTGTGCCGCAAGGGTTGGAGTGTCTGAGTCTGATACGCCACAGGACATTTAAGTCAGCGCATAATAGTATACCCGGGTCGGCAAACCACGATTTTAGTTAATGAGTCGCTTGAACTAAAGCCCTCTTCGGGGAACCACCTAACATCTCTGTATGCCCATTTTTAATCAAAACATCAATAAAATCCAGATCCAACAATCATAATCATCCCACACATAAGAACAACACCACTGATATACCAAATTAAAATGAAATATGGAAGAAAAGTTATAGAGATGGACCTTTCGATAATCAACTTTCATTGAAAATAAGAATTAAAGAAGACCTGAACTTTAGAATCCCAAACAGAACCGCAACAGTGACGAACTCCAACTCTAATATTGTAGAATTTAAAACCCAAACATGGTTGAGACAAACAAAAAATTAAAACCAGAAGCAGAAACATCACCCAGTGAATCCTAAAGCCCGATTTTGACGATCAAACTCAAAACAGAAGAAACCAAAACTCCAACACAAGAAATAACCTAGATTCATGATGATTTTGACACGTTTCCGATGAGTTTTCTTCCAAAACAATAACTCAACTCGCGAACGCGTGTTACCTTAGCTCTCATTCCTCCTTTGTTTTATTCTCTCTCTCTTGTTATTCCGTCTCTCTCAGATCTGTGTGTGCAACTTTTGTGTGTAAGAGTATGTTTATATATTGGAGAAGAAAGGAAATGATGTTCTCTTATGGTCTATCAGTGTATGGTGTATATATGCTCTCTGTGTTCTGTGTAGAAGACACTATAAAAATGAATTTTTCCTTTTGTTTTATTTTTCCGAATCCCCTCAGGAATTGTCTATTCTCTCAAAAAGAAGAATTAAATAAAAAACTCAAGATGAATTTCTCCCCTCCCTCATGTGTTCGTATGGAGCCCTTATTATCACTGTGTCCATTTCTATGTTTCCGGAGAAGAATGAGTATCCAAGGGCTTCCATCTTTGTATTTGGTTATCTGTGTGTAGGAGTGATGATGGGTGAATAGATATATGTGGAAAAAATGGAAGTTTGGTCAGTGAAGGGAAATCAGTCCATAGAAAATTCAAGTGGGCCCCTCTTGAAGATGCTTTCCTATTTCTTTCAATTGTAGTCTATGTGTATATTAGGATGGGGTTGTGGGGTAGGGGTGCACATAAGTAGGGGTGAGGGGGTGTGGCGGTGTGGGGAAGGTGATGTATTGTCAATTTTTAATAGGGAGGGTTATTAGGATGTTTAAAAGAAGATAACGTTTGTTAGGTTTTGGCAAATGTGATAAAGATAAAAAAATAAAAAAATAAAATGATGAGGTGGTTATTTATTTTGTTTTCTTATGAAAAAATTACCATGCGGATAGGATACGAGGTAAGATGGGGTAAATGGTAAAAAATGCTTTTGGGGAGTGAAAAAAATTACGTGTCTACAGAGAGCATGAATTATAATGAATCCCTCTCTTGTTATGATTTTTCCCATCTTTCATATAATATGAATTGTTTTGAAATGCATCTTGAAAAGCATGGTATGAAATGTCTTTATTATTACTATGACTTCAATATGATATTTGAATTCGAAAGAGAGGGTTGTTTGTATAGATAAATATTGAATATGAACATCTAAGGGAAAGAGTTTCTTGGTTTGACAAAGATTTCAGAACCACCACATTGTTATTAAAAGAATGATAATCCTTGCATTGTTTTGACTTATGCTTTCGAAACATGAAATCTATTATACTATTTGTATGTTTGGGTGGTCTGAATTGAGTTTTGATGAAAGGTCATGCGTGATGCATTATGGCTCAAAAATTGGAATTGTAAGTCTTTGTGTGACTATACCAACTCAGATATTGCCATGGTAATTTAGAACACAATAAAATGCATGTTTGAAATCAAACTTTCATATTTTGAGATTCAGAATGATGTATGTTTAGAAATAGTTAACACTAGCATAAAGAGACATTAGGTGGTTCCCCGAATAAGGCATGAGTTCAGACAACTCTTGCTCAAAATCGTGATTTGTCAATTCGGGTATATTATATTATGATGGCTTATAGCCGTGTGGCATATTATAATCAGAAACTCTAGCCCTTGCAGCATACTTGGGTTGGGGGCTTCCTTACTGGTTCAACGACGGATTCCATATCGCCCCTGGGATTTTAGAATTGTAGCAGAGTACCATCTAACTCAGAAGTAATACAGAGATCATAAACTGCTTTTGACAAAAAGGTTTTTATGTTTTTCCAAGAATGCTCATGTGTTTTTAAAATTATATCTTTTATGATGTTTATGACTAGCTCTCAACTATTTTATTTATATATAATCTTTATTTTGGGTTGCTCTACGTACCAAGATATCTATATTGACCTCCCCTCTCTTCAGGTTTTGAGGCACAGTCTAGGGGTTCTAATAAGCTGTAGTTTCATCAGACAAGAGTGAAAAGTACCAGTTACTGAGCCTTCAATATTTCAGAAGGCCTAAATTCTATCAAACAGTTATTATTTATTATAGTTTTGGTCCACTGGGGGCCTTGTCTAATTTTTTGGATAGTTGTTATTTGATCATGTAGTAGAGGTTTTGCAGATGGTTTTCAGGCAGTATTTGGTTGATATTATATTTTATTGCTGATTTTAAAATAAATTTAGATTATGACCATGTTTCCGTAGAAGATTTTATTTCTACATTTCCTATTTATATATGAATGGTGTATATGACTACAAGTTAGAAGATCTCTCGAGCCTTTATGGTTCAGGATATCCGTCAGGGCCAGGGCCATGGTTTAGGTCATGACAAACTTGGTATCGGAGCATCGTTCATGGTCCCACGGTATCTGCGAAATTGCGTCAGGTAGAGTCTTGTTTATGGGTGTCTAGCGCGGCATACTTATAAGCAGGAAGCTACTAGGCGTTTAGTAATATTTCCCTTTCTTCATGTTCTTGTTCGTGATATTGAGCCAGAATGTTCCTCTTTCTTACTCAAATTCATTTTATGGTGTCGCCCATATGAAAGTAAAGTTATCCAATTCTTTCCTTACTTTGATGTGCTCAGATATGTCTCATTATTGAGGTGAATCAAGTGCAGAAGTTTAGAGTTTAAATGTATGGTCCTTTCGGATTGAGCCATATAAGATTTTAAAATTTTGCAAGGACTTGAGAGGAGTCCATTAGTGCTTCTGAGTGTATTGATCTAGTGGGAACTATGGTTCCAATAAAATCGTGCTTTCTAGCCTGCGGTATTAAGGGTATTCAGTCTTTCTCAAAACTTATGTTGCAGATGTCATGCCTAAAAGGGGAATGATGTATAGCAGAATGTTGGAATGATATTTACACATGATTAGTAGTATAAGTTAAAGTGTCAGTGTCATGACCTATTGATAGTGAGATTAGACCAAGAGGTTGGTGATATAAAGTCACAAAGTTAGAAGTCATACTGAGGGTGACTTTTGTGTAAATAAATATGTTAGTTGAATAAAAAATATTTGAGGATGATTTACTACTTTATAGTGATAGACTAATATGGTAGCTAGTAGCATGTGTGGATTGTACGGTTTATACAGTGTACGATGTGTCTCCTTAGATCATTGAATACTGTGTGTCAATTTTCTATCTCTTGTAATATGTAATCGTGTTGTCATAGTTTTTTTTGAAAAAAAAATCAAATTCTAGTGAATTCGTGTGGGGCTCTTTCGATTCACTAGAATGGTTGATTTGTTATGTATTTCATTTTATTGTTCAAAACACAAAAATCAAAGTCTAGTGAAGCCGTGTGAGTCCTATTTCTATTCACTAGAAACTTGTTGTTAATATTATTGTTCTCGTGTTGGTTGGAACTGGGGGTTTAGAGGAGAAATGGTAAGAAAGATGGTAAGGGCAATTTATTGAATATATGTATAGACGAATCTTTTTTCATGATATTGAATTTGTAATGAAGTGATACGTTTTTGTGTGTTAGTTTAGCAGAAGGTAAAGGAGTTATTAGTCAAGTTGAATTGTTGTTTGCTTGATGTATGAATATGGCTAGATTAGCCTGTAAGTTAGGATTATAGACTCATGGTTGTTTGTGGAATTTGAAAGTAGTCTAAATGTGCGCTTGGGTAAGTAGGTGTGATGTGAGAAAACCATATAGGTAGATAAGATTGCATGGGGTTATGATATTAGATTAAGGTTGACCATGTCTATTATGTGACTTTACCCACCTTGACCTTCTTTTTATTGGTAGTTGTCAACTAGTACTACTTGTGACAAGGTATGTAGTAGATTTTTAAGGTATTTGGATAGAATCTCCCAATTTGTTGGACTAGTATATTATGTTGCCTTCTTCCTTGGTGGCAGATGATTGATGCTAGACTATTGGCTTTAACTTAATGTAGTATATGGATGAAAGAATAGTGGCTTAAGATTAATGATAAATGTTTTATGAGAATTGTGTGTCAGTTATCATGCTTAGCACTAGACATTATGTTTCAACAGTTGATGGCCATGAAGGCGGATATGATGATTTCTATGTTAATGATACTAGTTTTATGGAAGTGTTCTAATAGGCTTGAATAGTGTATGCTAGAGCCTAAGTTTGTTTGATTCGTAAAGAAGTATGATGTTGTATGTATGATGTAGAAGTATGCCCAAGGTGATATGAGGTTGTGGTAATTTTTCAAAGGCTATTACATGTTGTGTGTGGCTACTAGTACCATTGAGTTGCTAGATGGTAGATGGTGTTCTAAATAGCCAAGTTAAGGAGTTCTTATTGATAGTGTTGAGCCTTTTGATATTATCTTGAATTTTCATGGTAGAGAGATATAAGTTGGAGTCACAATATTGATATGCTATGACGAAAGTAGTATGGTTCATTAAAGGCTTGGTGATATCCACGCTAAGTATTAGAATCTAAGTTTGAGTTTTGAAGATTGAGATAATAGAAATAAGATTTGAAGCGCTAGAGGGTGTACACTTCAACTATAGGGATACTTATGAAGATGCAAAGTAAGTAAGTGTTCAAGTATTATGTGATGACTATTGGTGTCTATAGAAAGATAGAGTGTATCTCAGAAGGTAGTATTAATAGTGGGTTTTCTACTTTCAATTGTAGTCACTCGGGTTAAGTTGTATTAATTGCGTGTATTGTCGTTTTCCAGGACCAGAGTGTAGTGAGTGTAGTTCAGTTAGAATCAACTAAGGGATCTCTCAAACATAAGATGATGGCTTGAAGCTAAGGGGGAGATGATAGAACGAATAACAAGTAAGACTTTAAGATTCTTGTAGTAATGCAGTATGATATAGAACGTTAGAAAGTGAGGGTGAGAATCAACCCATTCTTATCTCTGTATTTTTCAGTTATCCCAATACCTACTCCTGCCTCACGTTACAATTCCATGATAATTGTTTATGTTCATGTATATGATGGAGAATCACGTGCTCTTCCAGTCCTAAAATTAGGTATTCCAGTTCATTCAGTAGTCGGGATCACATTCCATAAGTTATGAACTTCAAATTGAGTTCATGTAGCTCATGACATGTACTCACGCTTTATAGTGTGCTCAGTTCCCATAATCCATGCTATACTAGTTATGATTGACGAGATTCATCTTATAGTCATGTCT
Source organism: Capsicum baccatum var. pendulum (assembly GCA_030864225.1). Taxonomy (NCBI): domain Eukaryota; kingdom Viridiplantae; phylum Streptophyta; class Magnoliopsida; order Solanales; family Solanaceae; genus Capsicum; species Capsicum baccatum. Next base: position 19,772,587 of record CM061552.1, on the reverse strand, counting down.
GACCTAATTTAGATCACTTAGATGAATCCCTGATGTTGATTTGCTTTTCCTTCGGCCTCAATTAAGTGTCAATGTAACACCCCGTAAATTTTTTCGTACACTTATCGCGATTATATGGAGTCCTAAAGGCTTGCGTATGGGTTAAATTAAGTTTATGGTGTTCGGAAGTATCCCGTAAATAGTTTTATGTGTAGGTATTGGAACAAGATTTCCAACGATATAAATTTTTCCCAAAACAGAGGATTATTTCATATAAGCGAGCACATTCGAAATTTCAAAACGGTGGCCGGGAAGCCTGTGAACAGTAAATCTGCAGGAAAATTACTGCAGCTAGGCAATTATTTTTTTGGATCAAATTTAGACGATCATAACTCCTTGTACAAAATGAACTGTGTAAGCTTCTATATATCAACGAAAAGATCCGAGAGTCTTCTTTCCGATGAAATTGGTTTCATCCAAATTCAATATCTGAGTAAGGATCTATACCCGTTTTACTACAGCCTATCAAAAAAAAAAACAGAATTGCGGGACAGATTTTTCGGTCAACTTTAAACGACCATAACTCCTTGTACAGGAAGAACTGGGTGGTATAATTTATATGAAAATGAAATCCCTTTGAATTATCTTTCCAATGCAATTGGTTTCACCGAAATCTGATACCGGAGCAAAGAGTTATGATCGATTTACTTCAGCATGTCAAAACTGTCCACTGGGGACAGATTCGGATTTATTTAAATTTTTAGGGAAAAATGGTCATTTTCTATTACCTCTTGGACGAAAATTGGTCTTTATAAACCTACATTTAGCCTCATATATATCTTATATCATCCAATTATTAAGAGAAGGTGAAACCCTAGCCTAATTTCAACTTCAAATATTTTGTGATTCAACCGTAGAAAATTCGAATTGGTTCCGTAGTTGTGTTCACCATCTCGAAAGCTTCGAGAAGCACCCCATGGTTATGTAAGGAGGATACTAAATGCAAGAGTTCATTGTTAAGGTATGAATATTCTTTATTCTTGATTCTTATACATGAATAAGTATTGATAAAGGATTATGACTATTGTCTTGATGTTGGAAGATAACCAGAAACATAGTTATGAATTGTTTTGTATAAATTGTTAGTAGTAAATTATGGAAGTTGTTGTATTGGATTATGGAGGATGAATTGTGGTGATATATCATTATATTAGTGATTATGTATTCCTAGTGATCATGTTGGTATTGGATGGTGATTAAGAAGGGAAATAAAGGCTAAGAGTGATGTTGAGGGATATTTCATGAAAATGCATGATATGTGAATGTAATAAGAGTATAAGAGGATGTATGTAGCACTCTTATTGATGAGTTAAAGGATTACTTCCTAGACATTATTTGGTGAAGTTAATACCTAAATGGTAAGGTTTGGTTGCTAATACTAGTTTGCCGAAAATGACTAACTGTAGATAAGTGTTCGAAGAGTACGGGAAGTCAAGTTGGACTTGTATTGAAGTGGTTATATCAAGGTATGTAAGACATACTCTATCTAATCTTTTGCATGAATAATGACCCATGGCACTCTCAAGTAAGCTTCCAACATTGTCCTACGACACATCACACATAATAACATTGTATGATTTTCGACACTACCAATTGAACTTGTTTCCACTTTTAAGATGTCCGGCTAGTCAAAAAAAAATTTCCATATACTATTGTTGACTCCGAAATGGTTTAATGAGGTATCCATGATTCTCTACTTCATTTCATGAGATTGATTACCTATTTACTTGTTTTTCCTATTGAGGTATCATGGTTTCAAGTTCCATAAGGTGTGACCACAAAGTAACCAATCTCAAAGATTAATTGAATTAAGAAATGGAATGTCTGTATTTTAAATTGATGATATGATGTATTGTATTAGTACCATTGATCAGTTGGCCATTGTATTATAAAGATTATGTATATATGCTATTCCAGGGGTAGTCCCTGATGTATTGTATTAGTACCACAGATCAGTTGGCCATTGTATGACATATGTTATGTATTGATAAGGATTACGGGAAGTAATGATTTGAAAGTAATGTGCAGGTATCCCATAAGCTCTTTTAAGTGTGGTCTACTCATATTGTTTATTCACTGGTATCTGGGTTCTGTTGATCTTTTGTATCTCATCTTGATACTCACTGCCTTACATACTCAGTACATATTTCCGTACAGACGTCCCTCATGGGGGACCCGTATTCATGCCTACAGGAACAGGTACTTCAGGTCGTACACCTCCGCAGTAAGAGCCAGGACATTCTGTTGTTAGTGGTGAGCTCCAGTTGTTTCGGGGCATCCCAAGTCGTGTCTATATGTATTTTTGGTATTTGTATAAACGTCTTTTGTGGGCGGGAGTTTGTCCCGACCCTAACTCAGTTGTGTATCTATGTAGAGGCTTTTGTAGACATATTGTACAGCCATAGGAGTGTTTGGTTGATAGACGTGATGGCTCTGATGGCCAATTACTGTTTATATATATATATATTTATGCGTGCCTGCTGGGCTGATACAGGTACTGTTTTCCTCTATTTACAATGAAGTGCTGCCCAAATTTCTAATTTTCTTAAGTAATGTAAATGTGAAAGTATAGGTTATGAACGGGTTCTCCCGGGCCTCCTCGGCTACGGGTTCCAGTCCGCTCCAATGGGATTTGGGGTATGACAAAAGTGGTATCAGAGACAGTTTGTCCTAGTGAGTCTACAAAGCCGTGTCTACGTAGAATCTCATTTATCGGTGTGTTGTGCACCACATCTATAAACAGGAGGCTATTGGACATTTAGGGATTGTTTCCACTCTCCATTTCTTAGATCGTGCAATAGAGCCCATATTAGAGAGAAAGTCATAATCGATCGCTTAATCCAATTTTTTTTTTATTATAGTAATGATGCCGGTTACAACGAGAAAGAATAAGTGGAAGCGAGTGGATGTAATGGACGGAGAAGGTACTAGTAAGTCACCACCGGCACAAGCTGAACAAAGTGAGTCTCAAGCTGAGCATATATCAGGAACTTCTTCTCCTCCGGAAGGGCCATCTATTAATGTTGTTGATGGAGATTTGAGGGATGCAATACAACTTCTGACGCGTATAGTTGCCGGTCAAGTTCAAGGGCAAGCTATTCCTACCTTGGGTTCTAGTGGTACGGATAGAGCAGCTAGCCTTTGAACACAGGATTTTCTGAAACTGGATCCTCCTACTTTTACCGGATCAGATATTAACGAAGACCCATAGGACTTTGTCGATCAAACCCAAAGGGCTCTAGATGTTATGCACATATCCGGTAAAGAGATGGTTGAGCTAGCAACATATAGACTGAAAGGAGAGGCTATATTGTGGTACGAGGATTGGAAATGATCTAGGGGTATTGATGCACCTCCAACTACGTGGGGAGAGTTCAAAGATGCATTTATTGATCATTATCTTTCATTTGAGACTCGTCAGGCCCGTGCAAATCAATTTTTAAATCTTTGTCAGGGTAATATGAGTGTAAGGGAGTATAGTCTTCGATTTAACTCCTTGTCTCAATATGCTTCTAATGTGGTAGCTACTATGGATGACAGAGTTCATCACTATGTGGATAGATTGGAACCATACTTGGCTAGAGATTATACCATTGCTGCTTTGAACAAGGACATGGATATAGTAAGGATATAAGCTTTCTTTTAGAAGATGGAAGATCAGAGGCAAAGAAGAAGAACCCAGGAATCAGAAAAAGGATATTCTAAGCGGGCCAGAGCTATAGGGCAGTTTATGGCATCTCAGGGAGGTTTTAGGCCTTCGTTCTCTCATAGATTGCCTACCCGTTATCGTCTTATCCTAAAATTAGTGCTCCACCACAATTTCAATGGTTCAGAGGTAATCAGTTCGGGCAAAGCAGTGAAAATCAGAGTTCGCGAACAGTGGGGTATCACGGGCAAGGGAGTATGAGTCAATTGAGACCTCCACGACACCCATTCCCCATATGTAGAAGATTTCACTTGGGTGAATGTCGGCTTGGAACGAACAATTGCTTTTGGTGAGGTAGGCCAGGGCATATGGCTAGAGATTGCCCACGCAGGACCACAAGTGGTATAACATGACCTACTGGATCAGCTGTTGCGTCATCATCGGTGCCTCCTTTGAGTAGGGGTGCACAACCTATGGGTCATGGTAGAGGTGATAGAGGAGCATCTATTTCTAGAGGAGCTCAGAAGTGTGTGTATGCCCTAGCAGATCGGCAGAATTTAGAGGCTTCTCCAGACGTGGTTACAGGTACGTTGTCCATCTTTGCATTTGATGTGTATGCCTTAATTGATCCTGGTTCTACATTATCGTATGCTACTCCTTTGGTTGCGGGAAGGTTCGGGAGAACACCCGAATAATTAGCCAAGCCATTTGAAGTATCAACGCCAGTGGGGGAATCTCTTATAGCTAGGAATGTTTATCGAAATTGTGTTATGAATATTTGTGGTCGTGATACGATGGCCGATCTTGTTGAGTTAGAAATGGTAGATTTTGATGTTATTATGGGCATGGATTGGTTAGCGTCTAGTTATGCTACAGTAGATTGCCGTTCTAAGAAGGTGTATTTCCATTTCCCAAATGAGGCAGTCCTTGAATGGAAGGGAAATGTTGGAGCGCCGAGAGGTAGATTTATTTCTTACTTTAAGGCAAGAAAAATGATTTCCAAGGGGTACATATGCCATTTGGTTAGAGTAAGGGATACAGAGGCAGAGCCGCCAACTTCTCAGACCATTTCGGTTGTGAATGAATTTCCTGATGTATTTCCTGAAGAACTACCAGGTTTACCTCGTGAATGAGAAGTGGAGTTTGGTATTGATATGTTGCCAGACACATAGCCAATCTCAATTCCTCCTTATAGAATGGCACCAGCAGAGTTGCGAGAATTGAAAGAAAAACTGAAAGACTTGCTAGAGAAGGGATTCATCAGGCCTAGTATGTCCCCTTGGGGAGCACCAATATTGTTTGTGTGTAAGAAGGATGGTTCGCTGAGATGTTTATTGACTATCGGCAATTGAATAAGGTGACTATCAAGAATAAATACCCTCTTCCTTGAATTGATGATTTATTTGACCAGTTGTAGGATGCCCAGTGTTTTACCAAGATTGACTTGAGATCAGGCTATCATCAAGTGAGAGTCAAGGATAAAGATATACCCAAGACAGCTTTTCGAACACGGTATGGTCATTAGGAATTCCTGGTTATGTCATTCGGGCTGACAAATGCACCCGCAGTTTTTATGGATCTGGTGAATAGGCTGTTTAAGCCGTTTCTAGATGTGTTCGTGATAGTTTTCATAGATGATATTCTGGTATACTCTAGATCAGAAGAGGACCATGTTAATCACTTGAGGTACGCGTTGCAGATTCTTCGTGATCGTAAGATGTATGCGAAGTTTTCTAAATGTGAGTTTTGGCTCAAGTCAGTGGCATTTTTGGGCCATATTGTATCCAGTGAAGGTATAAAAGTTGACACTCAGAAGATTGAGGCTGTGAAGAATTGGCTAAGACCCACGACACCTACGAGATTCGTAGTTTCCTCGGGTTGGCAGGTTATTATAGAAAGTTTGTTGAAGGTTTTTCTTCTATTTCTGCACACTTGAGTAAGTTGATGCATAAAGCCTCCAAGTTTCAATGGAATGGTTCCTGTGAAAAGAGTTTCCAAGATCTGAAGAGCAAGTTGACTTCTACACCGGTATTGGCACATCCTGAAGGCACAGAAGGGTATGCAGTGTACTGTGACGCTTCGAGAATTGGCTTAGGATGCGTATTAATGCAACATGGTAGAGTAATAGCCTATGGCTCTAGACAGTTGCGACCACATGAGAAGAATTATCCCACACATGATCTTGAGCTAGCTGCAGTTGTATTTGCTTTGAAGATATGGCGCCACTACTTATATGGGGTTCATGTTGACATATATACCGATCATAAGAGCCTGCAATATATCGTCAGTCAGAAAGATCTAAACATGAGGCAGCGGAGATGGCTTGAATTGTTGAAAGATTACGATGTTGATATCTTGTATAATCTAGGGAAAGCGAATGTGGTAGCGGATGCACTGAGTCATAAGTCCAAAATGGCATCTATAGAAAAGTAGGGGATGATTAAGGATCTTCACCAACTAGATAATTTGGGAGTTCGACTTTAGAAACTCCAGATGAAGAGGTTATTGTACGTAATGCAGCGGAAGCTTCATTGATAGCTGAAGTGAAAGAGAAGCGGTATGCAGATCCAATTTTATTGCAGCTTAAGAAGGATGTGCAAAGTGGCACAACAAAGGCATTTGAGCTTACGCAAGAAGGAGTGCTTCAGTGTCAGAATCGTTTATGTGTACCTGATGTAGTTGAGCTAAGAAAGAGAATTATGATAGAAGCACACTGTTCAAGGTATTCCATCCATCCAGGTTCGACTAAGATGTATCAAGATTTGAAAGGAATATATTGGTAGAATGACATGAAGAAGTATATTGCCGAATTTGAAGCTGAATGTCCGAATTGTCAAAGAGTCATAGTAGAACACCAGAAACCCGGTGGTTACATGCAATGTATAGATCTTCCAGTCTGGAAGTGGGACAAGATCAATATGGATTTCATCACGAGTTTGCCTAGTACATATCGGAAGTTTGATTCCATATGGGTGATCATTGATAGGCTTACCAAATCTGCGCACTTCTTACCAGTTAAGACAACTTATACGGCAGAAGAGTATGCTAAGTTGTATATTAAGGAGATCGTTCGGTTACATGGAGTTCCAATTTCCATTATATCCGACCGAGGAGCCCAATTTACCGCGAATTTCAGGAAGTCTTTTCAAAGGAGTTTGGGGACACAAGTAAATCTAAGTACGGCTTTTCATCCTCAAATAGACGGACAAGCGGAATGTACCATCCAGACACTTGAAGATATGCTACGAGCATGTGTATTAGATTTCAAAGGCAACTGGGATGATCACCTACCTCTTATCGAGTTTGCCTACGATAATAGCTATCATTCAAGTATCAAAATGGCACCATATGAAGCATTGTATGGAACAAAGTGTAGATCGCCAATAGGATTGTTTGAAGCAGGTGATGCGGTCTTGTTTGGACCGGATCTTGTTTACCAAGCAATGGAGAAGGTTAAAGTGATCCAACAACGGCTTGAAACAGCTCAAAGTCAACACAAATCTTATGTGGATGTTAGAAGAAGAGGACTTGAGTTTTCTATCGACGATTGGGTATTCTTGAAAGTATCACCAATGAAAGGAGTGATGAGGTTTGGCAAGAAAGGAAAGTTAAATCCACGATACATAGGTCCGTACAAGATCATTCAAAGATTTGGACAAGTTGCTTATGAGTTAGGGCTACCTCAAGAGCTCTCAGCAGTTCATCCCGTATTTCATATTTCGATGCTTCGCAAGTACATCGGAGATCCATCGCACATTACTACTACGGAAGATGTACAAGTTACACAAGATCTCACTTTTGAAGAAATGTCTATTGCTATTCTTGATCGCCAGATTTAAAAGATAAGGAATAAAGAGATAGCACCGGTAAAAGTACTTTGGAGGAATCAACAAGTTGAGGAGATCACATGGGAAGCCGAGGAAGCGATGAAGATTAAGTACCCTTACCTATTCAATGATGAGGAGGAAGTTCATGAGACGGAAGAAGAACAATAACAAGTAAGTGTTTATTTTTATGCAAGTATGTTATGATGATGAATATGTCAATTGTAAGCTTGGACATGTCTTAATTGAGTAACTATGCTAACATTCGAGGACGAATGTTCTTAAGGGGGGGAGAATGTAACACCCCGTAAATTTTTTCGTACACTTATCGCGATTATATGGAGTCCTAAAGGCTTGCGTATGGGTTAAATTATGTTTATGGTGTTCGGAAGTATCCCGTCAATAGTTGTATGTGTAGGTATTGGAATAAGATTATAAATGATATAAAGTTTGCCCAAAACAGAGGAGTATTTCATATAAGCGAGCACATTCGAAATTTCAAAACGGTGGCCGGGAAGCCTGAGAACAGTAAATCTGCAGGAAAATTACTGCAGCTAGGCATTTATTTTTTTGGATCAACTTTAGACGATCATAACTCCTTGTACAAAAAGAACTCTGTGAGCTGCTATATATCGACAAAAATCTCCAAGAGTCTTCTTTCCGATGAAATTGGTTTCATCGAAATCCAATGTCTGAGTAAGGAGCTATACCCGTTTTACTACAGCCTACCAAAAAAAAAACAGAATTGTGGGACAGATTTTTGGGTCAACTTCAAACGACCATAACTCCTTCTACAGGAAGAACTGGGTGGTATACTCTATATGAAAATGAAATCCCTTTGAATTATATTTCCAATGCAATTGGTTTCACCCAAATCCGATACCGGAGCAAAGCTTTATGATCGATTTACTTCAGCATGTCAAAACTGTCCACTGGGGACCGATTCGGATTTATTTAAATTTTTAGGGCAAAATGGTCATTTTCTATTACCTCTTGGACGAAAATTGGTCTTTGTAAACCTACACTTAGCTTCATATATATCTTATATCATCCAATTATTAAGAGAAGGTGAAACCCTAGCCTAATTTCAACTTCAAATATTTTGTGATTCAACCGTAGAAATTTCGAATTGGTTCCGTAGTTGTGTTCACCATCTCGAAAGCTTAGAGAAGCACCCCATGGTTATGTAAGGAGGATTCTAAATGCAAGAGTTCATTGTTAAGGTATTAATATTCTTTAGTCTTGATTCTTATACATGAATAAGTATTGATAAAGGATTATGAGTATTGTCTTGATGTTGGAAGATAACCAGAAACATAGTTATGAATTGTTTTGTATAAATTGTTAGAAGTAAATTATGGAAGTTGTTGTATTGGATTATGGAGGATGAATTGTGGTGATATATCATTATATTAGTGGTTATGTATGCCTAGTGATCATGTTGGTATTGGATGGTGATTAAGAAGGGAAATAAAGGCTAAGAGTGATGTTGAGGGATATTTCATGAAAATGCATGATATGTGAATGTAATAAGAGTATAAGAGGATGTATGTAGCACTCTTATTGATGAGTTAAAGGATTACTTCCTAGACATTATTTGGTAAAGTTAATACCTAAAGGGTAAGGTTTGGTTGCTAATACTAGTTTGCCGCAAATGACTAATTGTAGATAAGTGTTCGAAGAGTACGGGAAGTCAAGTTGGACTTGTATTGAAGTGGTTATATCAAGGTATGTAAGACATACTCTATCTAATCTTTGGCATGAATAATGACCCATGGCACTCTCAAGTAAGCTTCCAACATTGTCCTACGACACATGACACATAATAACATCGTATGATCTTCGACACTACCAATTGAACTTGTTTCCACTTTTAAGATCTCCGGCTAGTCAAAAAAAATGTCCATATACTATTGTTGACTCCGAAATGGTTTAATGAGGTATCCATGATTCTCTACTTCATTTTCATGATATTGATTACCTATTTACATGTTTTTCCTATTGAGGTATCATGGTTTCAAGTTCCATAAGGTGTGACCACAAAGTAACCAATCTCAAAGATTAATTGAATTAAGAAATGGAATGTCTGTATTTTAAATTGATGATATGATATGATGTATTGTATTAGTACCACTGATCAGTTGGCCATTGTATTATAAAGATTATGTATATATGCTATTCCAGGGGTGGTCCCTGACGTATTGTGTTAGTACCACTGATCAGTTGGCCATTGTATGACATATGTTATGTATTGATAAGGATTACGGGAAGTAATGATATGAAAGTAATGTGCAGGTATCCCATCAGCTCTTTTAAGTGTGGTCTACTCATACTGTTTATTCACTGGTATCTGGGTTCTGTTGATCTTTTGTATCTCATCTTGATACTCACTGCCTTACATACTCAGTACATATTTCCGTACTGACGTCCCTCACGGGGGACCCGTATTAATGCCTGCAGGAACAGGTACTTCAGTTCGTACACCTCCGCAGTAAGAGCCAGGACATTCTGTTGTTAGTGTTGAGCTCCAGTTGTTTCGGGGCATCCCAAGTCGTGTCTATATGTATTTTTGGTATTTGTATAAACGTCTTTTGTGGCCGGGAGTTTGTCCCGGACCTAACTCAGTTGTGTATCTATGTAGAGGCTTTTGTTGACATATTGTACAGCAATAGGAGTGTTTGGTTGATAGACGTGATGGCTCTGACGACCAATTACTATTTATATATATATTTATGCGTGTCTGTTGGGCTGATACAGGTACTGTTTTCTTCTATTTACAATGAAGTGCTGCCCAAGTTTCTAATTTTCATAAGTAATGTAAATGTGAAAGTATAGGTTATGAACGGGTTCTCCCGGGCCTCCTTGGCTACGGGTGTCAGTCCGCTCCAATGGAATTTGGGGTATGACAGTCAAGTCTTGTATAATATCCTCCTATTCTTCAAGGTCTTATGTTCTAACCTTTTCGTGACTCCTCCTTATGTGATGATAGTGGTGATGAGTAAATATTTCTTGTTAATGGGAGATCATAGTATGCTTGTTTTAGATTAGGCCATAAGTGTGAAGTAAGATTTGGGGCCAAGTCTTTGATTTTGGCTAGTGGAAATTTGTATAGGTATGTTCTTGGGGTAGAGCTTGGGAGTTATATTGATAGTGGATTATAGAATATGTGAATTATGTCCTTACAGGTGTTTTCCTGGGAGTTCATATGTGACTATGAAGATGGGCTTGAATGACATGTTGAGATTTAAGTGGAGGAACACAATATGCACAAGTGAATCCATAGTATGAGAAAAGAGTTAGTCATTGAAGTGGCACGATATATATAAAAAAACTGAATCATATGGTTTAGACTAATATTGTGGTATGGCATGTTGTATTTTATGATTTGAAGTTAGGCTTGATCAAGGTGAGAGGACTTAGGTTACTTTATCCATTAGTAGAAAGATTTATCAAGGCCCATATAAGAATTCTAAATTGAATCAAATGAGTCTGGTATTTAAAGGGAATAATATAGTTAAGGGAGTATTTGAGAAGTACACTAAGCTTAAACTAAGAAGTTGCATTGCCTAAGGCCTGGTGATTCTATCCTAGTTTATGAGTTATATATCTGTATTCAATGCTATAGAGTAGTGTCATTGTTGTGATTCCTTAGTTGGGTGTCTCATGTAACTCATACCCAAGATTCTTTGCTCCCGAATGCTACAACAACTTATTTAGAAAGAGTTTTGAAGAGATACTCCAGTTAAGTATAAGTTTCCAGTATAATTCAGCCAGTATAACCAGCAGTTCAGTTTAACAGTCAGGCAGACAAGTTACAGTGGTTCTCCACTTTTACACCCAGTCCTGCTATCCGAAGTCCCATGTTTATCACCATCCTCAGAGATAATCTATTCCATTCAAGTAAATTGTGAATTTAGTTCAGTCCAAACATCATGTTTCGGATTAAGCTATTTAGTCATAACTTAGTTCATAAGAGTTTAGCGCATAGTCTCAAATCTCTCTAGGCATTTTAGCTCTCATAGTGTAATACCTTTGTACGTTCTAAATCTTGTTGTCTCAAGATTCATATTTACATAAGCTATCACTTCTCAATTCAATACGTATTATTGGATCATGAACACCTCAAGGGAATCTTAAATTCTCAGCATGAATCAACTCCTTAAATCAAGTAAGGGCAAGTCAGCGTTGAATTCAGTTTCATAATGGAAATTTAAATGTTTCAAATCAGTATATTCATTCGTAGAAGATATATCAGGTCCACTTTATTCCACACCTTTAATGCTTCCACATTCCTACCAATCATTTAGGGACGAATGATCTCAAGGGGGAGACAATGTAACACCGCGCATTTTGGGCTAGGACGAAAACCGCTATTTCTACATATAGATGTTCCAAAATCCATAAATCCTATGCAAAATTTGGTATGTTAATCAATTATGTAGTGGGGGAACCTATTTGATCATGAATTTAGATAATAGAGGTCCCTTAACTCAAGGTCAAGTTGAATGTTTTCCTATCGTTCGAGTTTTAGTGAGCGTCCAAACCTGAGTCAAGTTCAATTGACCATAACTCCTTTTATTAGACGAACTGGGTGTCCTACTATATAACAAATGATATCTCTTTGAATTATCTTTCCAAAAATATCAATTTTGCCTAAATACGATACCTAAGCAAAAAGTTATGGCCATTTTACTGACTGAGGCAGTAGCATCATGAGATAAGCGTGCGATGCACACATAAATATTTCAGGTTCTGTTTCTGCGATTTAAAGGGAAAAATGGGTATCTTCCATACCTTATCCATCTATAACATGGAATTAAACTCCCAAAATACAAAAATATGATTCTTTTCTATCAAATTAATCAAGAACTCACCTTAGGGTTTCAAACTAAAAACCCAAATATCTCAAGATTTAACCATAGCTTTTTAATAATTCTTCAAGATTCGGAATCCCCATTGCGAGGGCTACAAGATGCAGCCACCAATTATTCGAATATCATCCCTTAAGAACGAGTTCATTCAAGAGTCATAAATTAAGGTATTTGGGGTTTTCCTAAAAATCTCATGGGCATAAAAATCATGATTTTAAGAAAAAGGATTTTAGATTTATGATTTGTCTCAATGATATTGTTTAGGTCTTTAGGACTTCCCCCAAGTTGATTTTAAATTCTATATATATATATGCATATGTTTAAGGATGAATATTTAATTGAGAGCATGAATTATAATGAATCTCTCTCTTGTTATGATTTTTCCCATCTTTCGTATGATATGAATTATTTTGAAATGCATCATGATAAGTATGGTATGAAATGTCTTGATTATTTGTATGACATGAATATGATTTTTGAATTTGAAAGGGAGGGTTGTTTTTATTGATAAATATTGAATATGAATAACTAAGGGAAAGGGTTGCATGGTTTGACAAAGATTTCAGAACCACCACATTGTTATTGAAAGAATGATAATCCTTGCATAGTTTTGACTTATGCTTTCGGAACATGATATATTTTAGACTATTTACATATTTGGGTGGTATGAATTGAGTTTTGATGAAAGAATCATGCATGATGAATTATGGCCCAGAAATAGGACTTGCAAGTTTTGGCGTGATGACACCAACTCTGATAATGTCATGGTAATTCAGAACGGAATAAAATTCATGTTTGAAATCAGACTTTCAGATTTTGAGAGTCAGCATAATGCATGTTTGGAAAAGGTTAAAACTGAGTTCAAAGGGACATTAGGTAGTTCCCCAAATAAGGAATGAGTTTAGACAACTCATTGCCCAAAACTGTGATTTGCCGATCCGAGTATATTATATTACGATGGACTAGAGCCGTGTGGCGTATTAAAATCAGAAACTCCAAACCTTGCGGCACACTTGGCTTGGGGGCTTCCCCGCCAAGTCAATAGTGGATTCCATATAGCCCATGGGATTTTAGAATTGTAGGGGAGTACCATGTAACTCAAAATTAATACAAAGATCAGGAACTGCTGTTGATAGAAAGGTTTTTATGTTTTTCCAAGTATGCGCATGTGTTTTGATAATTATATATTTCATGATGTTTATGACTAGCTCACAACTATTTTTTTTATATAAAAGCTTTATTTTGGATTGCTTTACGTACCAGTACATTTGTATTAACCCTCCCTCCCTCCAGGTTCTGAGGCACAATCTAGGGGTCCTGATAATCAGTAGATTTCATCAGATAGGAGTGAAAAGTACCAGTTAGTGAGCCTTCTATATTTTGGAAGGCCTAGTTTCTTTCAGACAGTTATTATTTATTATGTTTTTGGTCTACTAGGGGCCTTGTCCCAATTTTTTGATAGTTGTTAGTTAATCATGTAGTGGAGATTTCATAGACGGTTTTCAAATGGTGTTTGGTTGATATTAGATTCTATTCCTCATTGTTAAACTAAATTTAGATTATGACCATGTTTCCATAGCAGATTTTCTTTCCGCATTTCCTATTTAAATATGAATGGTGTATATGATTACAAGTTAGAATACCTCTCGGACCTTCATGGTTCAGGATGTTCGTCATGGCCAGGGCCCTGGTTCGAGTCATGACACTGACCCCTTACATCACAGTTAGTTTTGGTTTTAATCCCAAATATATTCTGGAACCCTTTTATGTTTCCACTCTTGTTAGTAATTCTATTATGGCTAGGATAATTTATAGAAATTGTGTGGTGTCTATTTTTCATCGTGATACTGTGGACGACCTTGTAGAGATGGATATGATTGATTTTGATGCTATATTGAGAATGGATTAGCTTCATTCACGTTATGCTACCATAGACTATCGAAAAAGAAGGGTCACCTTTTTTTTTCCTAATAAGCTAGTGATAGAATGGGAGGGATATTCTCTAGTACGCAGGGGAAATTCATATCTTACCCTAGATCCTGTAATCTTATATCAAAGGGATGTCTGTACCATCTTGTCCAAGTCAAAGATTCAATCACTAAAAGTCCTTCCATCCAGTATGTCACTATAATTAATGAATTCCCAACAGTTTTTCCTGCTGACCTTCCTAGGATACCACAAGATGGGAATATAGACTTTGGCATTAACCTTTTGTCAGACACCCAGACTATTTCTATTTGGCCATACAAAATGGCTCCTGAAGAACTGAAAGAGTTAAAAGAATAGTTAAAAGACCTTCTTAAGAAAGGCTTTGCTCATCCTAGCGTCTCTTCCTGGGGTGCTTCGGTACTCTTCATGCATAAGAAAGAAAGCTCCCCACATGTATATAGATTATCGTCAGCAGGACAAAGTCACAGTTAAAAATAAATACCCTCTTCCCATAATTGATTATCTTTTTGACCAACTCCATGATGTCAAATTCTTGTCTAAGATATACTTTCATTTGGGGTATCATCAGTTGAAGGATAGGGAGACTGATATTCCAAAAACCACTTTTCAAACCCGATATGATCTCGATGAATTTTTATTTATGTCCTTCGGGTTGACTAATGCCCCCACTTCTTTTATGGATCTGATGAATAGTGTGTTTCATTTGTTTCTAGATCTGTTTGTCATAGTCTTCATTGATGACATCTTGATTTACTCTAAGAGTGAGGAAAATCATGCAAATCACCTCCAAATCATTCTTTAGACCCTTAAGGATCATGAATTGTATGTAAACTTTCCCAACTGTGAATTCTGGCTTAGTGCTATAATTTTTATGGGCACATTGTTCTAATGAGGGAATTAAGGTTGACCTCCAAAAGGCTGAGGCAGTGAGGAAATGGCCCAGACCCATGACCCCAACCGACATCTGGAGCTTCTTTGGTTTGGTAGGATATTACAGAAGATTTGTTGAAAGTTTTTCATCCATAGTTGCTCCACTTATTAGATTGACTCAAAAAAAGTGAAATTCTTGTGGTCTACTCCTGTGAGGATAGTTTTGAGAAACTAAAAGACAAGTTGACTATCACACCACTTTTGTCTCTACCTGAGAGTACAGACGGCTTTGTTGTGTACTGTGATGCATCCCAATTTGAACATGGGTATGTTCTTATGCAGCATAGTAAGGTTGTGGCTTGTGCATCTAGACATTTAAAGGTGCATGAAAAGAACTATCCTACCCAGAATATGGAACTAGCAGTTGTGGTGTTCGAATTAAAGACTTGGCGTCTTTATCTTTATAGAGTGCATGTTGATATATTTACCGATCACAAAAGTTTGATGTATATTTTCTGTAACACCCCGCATTTTGGGCTACAATATAGACCATGATTCTGATGTTGTGATAATCCCGAAGCCATAAATCCCATGCCAATATGGAATGTTAATTATTTACGTAGTATGTGACTCCATTCAAGCTTGAATTTAGATGATAGAGGTCTTTTGACTCAAGGACAAGTTGAAAACTACTTCGATCGATTAAGTTTAAGTGGATATTATAATTTGTGTCAACTTCTATCGACCATGAGTCTTTGTATATATTGAATTATAGAGCCTACTATGTGTAAAATGATAGGTGTTCGACTTAACTTTCCAACGATACCAATTTTTCTAAAATCCAACACCCGAGAAAGAAGTTATGGCCTTTCAAAGTAGTATGCGTCACCTAACCAATCACACATGGCCGCTGGAAAGCATAGGCAATAGAATAAGAGATATCATAGGCGGCGCCTATGTTAATATAGGAGATAGCACAGACGGATCCTATGTAAATGTAAGCGATATCATAGGTGGCGCCTATGTAATGGTTACAAGTGACATAAACACTCCATTTTTGGGGCAAAATGGTCCTTTTCCCACCCTTATTCAGCTATAACATGAAATTCAGTCCCCAATTCTCCAAAATACATCCACATAAATCAAGAAAAAATCTCAAGAACACTCCCAAGGGATTCAAACTAAAAACCCAACTATATCAAGATTCAACTGTGGGTTTTCAAAATTGATTAGAGATTCGGAATCCCCAATCCATAGGCTTCAAGAAGCACCCATTATTTTTTGAAATAGAGGTACGCAGGGTTTTGCTAAATTATCATGGGCATAGAAAAATCATGTTTTAGAATAGGGTTTTTGAAACTATGTATATATTCAAGTACTAGATGTTTTAACATCATTGTTTTGGTCTTTTGACGTTCCCCAAAGGAATTTGAGAATATGTATGTATGAAAGCATGTATTTAAGAATGAATTCTTGTTGAGAGCATGACTTTTGGTGAATTCCCTCTTATTATGAATTTTCAGATTTTTCATAGCATATGAATGGTTTTGCAATGCATTCTTGAAAAGCACTATATGAAATGTGTGAACTCTTGTTATGATTTAAAGGTGGTTTTAAATAACTGAGGGAATTTAGCATGAATTTTTAATGTTCATAATGCATGTAATAAAAGAGTGCATGATTTGTTAAAGGCACTAGACCACCATATATTTGATGTATTTTTTGAATGATTTTGACTTGAGTTTCGAACACGAAATCTCCTATATCAGTTGCATGTTTTAGGGTGGTCTCAGCTTTGCTTTAAATAAAAGATTTATCTTAATGTATTATGCCTCAGAAATCATGACTTACAAGTGTTGGTATGACGATACCAAACTCAAAAAACGTCATGATACACACAAATGAATACAGAAATTAGACTTATCAGATTTTCATTTTTGAACTTCAGAATGATGCATGTTCAGAAAAGGATAAAATATGGAATAGAGCGAGCTTAGGTGGTTCCTCGAAGAATGCATGAGTTCAGACAACTCTTTGCCCAAAACCATGGTTTGTCGACCCGGGTATATTATTATATGCTAACTTAAGTGTCGTGTAGCATATTAGAATCAGGAACTCTAACGCTTGCGGCATACTCGGGATGGAGGCATCCCCACTGAGTCAATGGAGGATTTCATATCGCCTTCGGAATATCAGACTTGAAGGGGATACCACCTAACTCAGAAGTAATACATAGATCAGAGTTTGAGATTTACAGATATGCTACATATTTTCAGAAGGCGCCCATGTATTTTTCTGAAACTTTTTTATGCATGATGTTTTGATGAAAATTTCTCTCATGTATTATAAATACATATATATTTGAATTACTCTATTTTGAATTGCTTCGCGTCCTAGTACTTTTGTGCTGCCCCTTCCCTTCCCCCTCCTTCCAGGTTTTCAGACTTAATTTAGGGGTCCAGATGAATAATAGCTATTACAGATCGCTTATCAGATTGTACAATGGTAAGCCTTCTATATTTTAGAAGGCCTGTTTACTTCCAGATATTTATCTCTAGTCATGTTTTGGTCTACTGGGGGCCTTGTCCCAGATTTCAGACTGTTTCTATTAGTCATGTAGTAGAGATTTCACAGACGGATTCCAGATGATGATAGACGTTGTGGGACTTTATTTTCTATTATTGATTTTATTAGACTTATGACCATGTTTCTGTAATATTATGTATCTTTCACATTTCTTTTATCATATGAATTATGTGCACGATTACCAAATAGACAGGGGTGTTTTGGTCCTTCATGGTTCCGGATGCTCGTCACGGCCAGGGCGCGTTTCGGATCTTGACAAACTTGGTATTAGAGCACGGTTCATGGTTCCGGGGTGTCTGCGAAATTGCATCGGGTAGGGTCTTGTTTATGGGTGTATAGTGCGCCACACTTTTAAGAAGGAGGCTACAAGGAGTGTAGGAATGTCTCTCTTTCTTCATGTTCTAGTGCGTGCTATATAGTCAGAATGTTCCTCTCTCATACTCAAATTCGTGTTGTGCTATCGCCCATATGAATGTAATAGTCATCCTAATTCTTTCCTTACTTGGAAATTTTCAGACATGTCTCATCATTGGGCCGATTCAAGTACAGAAGTTTAGAGTCTATTTGGTATGGTTCATTCTGATCAAATCATATAAGATTTTTGCAAGGACTTGAGAAGAGTTAGTTAGTGCTATAGAGTGTGTTGGTTCTAGTGTGAACCTTGATTTTGATGAAATCATGCTTTTTAACCTGCAGTATTATGTGTATTTAGTTCTTTTCAGAACTTATGTTGCAAGTGTTACGCTTCAGAGGTAATAAAGTGTAGCAGAATGTTGGAACTGTATTTCTACCCAAATAGTAGTGTGTGTTAAAGTGTTGTTGTCATGACCTATTGGTAATGAAATTAGACCAAGAAGTGGGTTATCTGAAGTCACAAATTTAGAAGTCAGAGTGAGAATAATTTGCCCCTTTATAGTGATAAACTAATTTGGTAGCCAGTAGCATGTGTGGACAACATGGTAGTCCATGGAGGAAGTGTTTGACTCCGATTTTATTTCTACAGAGTAAGATGTGTATTCTTAGTTCATTGAATATTGCGTATTAAATCTCTATCTCATGAAATATTGTCATCAAAGTGTTTTTGAAAAATAAAGTTTAGTGAAGATGTATGGGGTTCTTTTGATTCACTAGCATAGTTGACTTGTCATTCATCCCATTTTCTTGTTCAAAATAGAAAATCAAAGTCTAGTGAAGCCGTATGAGGCCTATTTTTATTCACTATCAACTTGTTGTCCAACTTGTTGTTCTTGTGTTAGTTTAATATATGTATAGCTGAATGTGGTTGAATGAGATTGATCCAGTAAAGAGATGATTAGTCCTTGTGTGTTATTAATAGTAGGTAGAGAAGGATTTGTTAGTCAGGGTGATTTGTTGGTTTCTTGACTATGAAAATGGCTATATTAGTGAGTAAGTTAAGATTATAGACTCATGGTTGTTTGAGGAATATGAAGGCAGTCTAAATGTATGCTTGAGTAAGTAAGTATGAGGTGAGAAATCTGCATAAGTAGAGAAGATTGTATGGGGTTATAATATCATATTAAGGTTGATCATGTCTATTATATGACTTTACCCCATGACCTTCTTTTCGTTGGTATTTGTAAAATAGTACAACTTGTGAGAAAATAGGTAGTGGATTTTAAGGTGTTTGAATAGAATGTGTCAATTTTATGGACTAGCATATTATTTTGCACTCGTCATTGGTTGTAGATGATTGATGCTAAACAATATGTTTAAATTTAAGTGAAGGAAGTGGTGGTAAAAAAAATAGTGGCATGAGATCGATGATGCACGTTTTGTGGAATTAAATTAGTAGGGTTGATGTGTTGAAATAGTACGTGCTAATGAGTTATTATAAGGAAGACCGTAAGGTCACGATTGATTTTTTTTTGTGTGACTATGAAATTCTAATGTACTAATGTTTCTTGAGGGTTATTTCATAGTTTTCAAGTGAGAATTGTGTGTAAGGTTGGTTTGTAGATCATGTTTATGTTCAGCACTAGACACTAAGTTTGAACAGTTGATGCCCATTAAGATAGTTGTGATAAATGATTGGGTAATGATACTGGTTTGTGGAAGTGATCTAATAGGCTTGAACGGTGTACGCAAGAGATTAGGTTTATTTGATTCGTAGTGATGTATCATATTGTACGCGTGATGTAGAAGTATGCCTAAGTTGACATGAGGTGGCGGCATTCTTTCTAAGGCTATTACTTGTTGCACTTGGCTAGTGGTACCGTTGAGTTTCTAGGTGGAAAACGACAAGCTAGATGGTATATGGTGTTCTAAATGGCCAATTTAAACACTTTTCTTGTCTTTTCATTTATTCATGCTATCCAAAATCTCAGACATGATCCTATTCCAAGATAGAGTATACTAGTAATTGCGAGTATAGCTCAGTTCATGCGTCATGTATTAGGTTCAAATTTCGGATGTTTAGTTATGAATCAATTCGTAGGTGCCTTATGCATTGTCTCAATTTTCCGAGTATCCTAGTGAATTGAGCATTCATAGAGGCACGTAGTGTCCCAAGGGGGAGATACCCCATTCCGTTGCATGCATAGATTCTTATTACAAGCTTCGCACTAGTTATCATTGTGTATTCAGTCATACGTTCATACATCAGTTCAGTCAGAATACATGCATTAGAAATTTATATCCAATAAAAAAGTTCAGTTTATCAGTGTATTCAGTCCTGCATTCATGAGAACAACTCGGTCACAATCCATGCATTAGATATGCATGATTCATTATGATAATTCATCCTATGAGTCACTTCAATTGTGTATTCCATGCCTCAGATATGCATGTCCGGCATAAATATTTGAAACATCAGTAGTTCCAATCTTAAAGTCATGTTTCTAATTAGTGTATTCTTTCTTAGGGAACATATCATGTCCGCGTTATCCTATACCCTTAAGACTTCGAAATTCTATCCATCATTCGGGGATGGATAATCCCATGGGGGAGATAATGTAACGCCCCGCATTTCGGGCTACAATATAGACCATGATTCCGATGTGTTGATAATCCCAAATCCATAAATCCTATGCTAATATGGCATGTTAATTATTTATGTAGTATTTGAATCCATTCAAGCTTGAATTTAGATCATAGAGGTCCTTTGACTCAAGGACAAGTTGAAAACTACTTCGATCGATTAAGTTTTAGTGGACATTATAATTTATGTCAACTTCTATCAACCATGACTCTTTGTATATATCGAATTAGAGAGCCTACTATGTGTAAAATGATAGGAGTTCGAGTTAGCTTCCCAACGATACCAATTTATCTAAAATCCGATACCTAAGCAAGAAGTTATGGCCTTTCATTGTAGTATATGTCGCCTAACCATTCACACATGGCCACTGGAATGTATAGGCGAAAGCATAGCTGACGCCTATGGAAATATAGGCGATAGCATAGGCGGAGCCTACGTAAATATAGGTCATATCATAGGCGGCGCCTATTTAATGGTTTCAAGTGACATAAACACTCCGTTTTTGGGGCGAAATGGTCCTTTTCCCACCCTTATTCAGCCATAAACACGAAATTCAATCCCTAATTCTCCAAAATACATCCATATTCATCAAAACAATTCTCAAGAACACTCCCAAAGGTTTCAAATGAAAAACCGAACTAAATCAAGATTCAATCGTGGGTTTTCAAAATTGATTAGAGATTCGAAATCCCCAATCCACAGGCTTCAAGAAGCACCCATTATTTTCCAAAATGGAGGTACGCGGGGTTTTCCTAAATTCTCATGGGCATATAAAAATCATGTTTTAGAATGGGGCTTTTGAAACTATGTATATATTCATGTACCAGATGTTTTAACATCATTGTTTTGGTTTTTTGACCATCCCCAAAGGGATTTGAGAATATGTAAGTCTGAATACATGTATTTAAGAATGAATTCTTGTTGAGAGCATGACTTTTGGTGAATTCCCTCTAATTAGGAATTTTTAGATTTTTCATTGCATATGAATTGTTTTTCAATGCATTCTTGAAAAGCACTATATGAAATGTTTGAACTCTCGTTATGATTCAATGGTGGTTTTAAATCACTAAGGAAGGAATTTAGCATGAATGTTTAATGTTCATAACGCATGTAATAAAAGAGTGCATGATTTGCTAAAGGCAATAGACCACCATACGTTTGATGAAGTTTTTGTATGATTTTGACTTAAGTTTCAGAACACGAAATCTCCTATATCAGTTGTATGTTTTTGGGTGGCCTAATCTTTGCTTTGAATCAAGGATTTATCTTAATGTATTATGACTCAGAAATCACGATATACAAGTCTTGGTATGATGATACCAAACTCAACAAATGCCATAACAGACACCGAAGAATACAGAAATCAGACTTATCAGATTTGTGTTTTAGAACTTCAGAATAATGCATGTTTAGAAAAGGCAAAAATAGGGCATAAAGAGACCTTAGGTAGTTCCTCGAAGAAGGCGTGAGTTCAGAAAACTCTTTGCCCAAAACCGTGGTTTACCGACCTGGGTATATTATTATACACTGACTTAAGTAGCGTGTGGCGTATCAGAATCAGGAACTCCAACCCTTCCGGCATACTCGAGTTGGAGGCTTCCCCACTGAGTCAATGGCGGATTCCTTATCGCCCATGGAATATCATACTTGTAGGGGATACCACCTAAATCAGAAGTAATATCCAGATCAGAGTTTGAGATTTACAGACCGGTTACATGTTTTTAGAAGGTGCCCATGTGTTTTTCAGAAACTGTTTTATGCATGATGTTTTGATGAAAATTGCTCTCATGTATTATATATATATATTTCAATTACTCTATTTTGGATTGCTTCACGTGCCAGTACTTTTGTGCTGACCCCCCTCCTTCCAGGTTTTAAGACTCAGTCTAGGAGTCAGATGAATAGTAGATATTATAGATAGCAGATCAAATTGTGCAATGGTGAGCCTTCTATATTCCAGAACGCCTGTTTACTTTCAGATATTTATATCTGGTCATGTTTTGTTCTACTGGGGGCCTTGTCCCAAATTTCAGTCCGTTTCATTAGTCATGTGGTATAGATTTCGCAGACGGATTCTAGATTATGATAGACATTGTGGGACTTTATTTACCATTATTGATTTTATTAGACTTATGACCATGTTTCCGTAATATTGTATATCTTCCGCATTTCTTTTATCATGTGAATTATGTGCATGATTACCAGATAGATAGGAGTGTTTTGGGCCTTCATGGTTCGAGATGCTCGTCACGGCCAGGGCCTAGTTCGGGTCTTGACATTTTCTTGCAGAAAGAAATAAATCTCAGGAAAAAGTTGTATCACCCTGTACTTTTGGGCTAGAATCAAGACCATCGTCCTTACACGTATAGACCCGAACTAGATGATTCCTTGTTAATATAAGTGTATTGATCAATCCTATAGTGTAATAATACCTTTGAATATGAATTGAGTTCACAAATATCCCCTAACTCTAAGATGAGTTGAAAACATTTCTACCGAATAAGTTTTAGTGGATGTTTAAACTTGGGTCAACTTCCATCTACCATAACTCCTAGTGTATGATGAATTAGACGGCTTTTTATATATTAAATGAAATCTCTTCGAATAATCTTTCCAACGATATCAATTTTGCCTATATCTGATACCCGAGCTAAAAGTTATGGCTATTTTAAAGACTGAGATAATGACATCATGCGATAAGCGTGTGACACATACCCTATCGCACACTCAATATTTTTAGGTTTTGTTTCCGCGTTTTTATGGGAAAAAATGGGCATCTTCCATCCCCTATCCAGCTATATCATGGGATTAAACTCCCAAAGCACCAAAATATGATTCTATTCACCCAAATTACCCAAGAATACTCTCTAGGGTTTCAAACAAAAAACCCAAATATCTTAAGAATTAACCATGGGTTTTCCTTAATTCTTCAAGATTCGGAATCACCATTTCAAGGGCTACAAGAGGAACCCATCAATCATATGTATAGCATTTCAAAAGCTTCTAATTTAAGGTACGTGGGGTTTATCCTAAAATCTACATGGGCTTGTAAACTTTAGAACATGATTTAAAGATTATCAAGAATGAATTTTAAAGGGATTTTAGAACTTATGCTTTAAATTCTGCATTATGGATGTTTTGATAATGATATTGTTTTATCCTTTAGGCCTTCCCCATAAACTGATTAAGAGCACGACTTTTGAAATCTCTCTCTCTCTGTGATGATTTAGAGTTTATGAACTTATGGAGAATGATTTGAGATGCATATGCAATGTTTTGAAAGTGATCTTTTCAATATTCAAGAATTTAATACGATTTTTATGATGATGAGGGAGAGCCTTTTGAATATGATTTTATTTTTGCATTAAAGAGAAAGAATTTTCATATGATTGTTGTTTTTGGCATGACCACCTTGTATATTTGAAATGTTGAAAGAAGAGAGTTTCTTGCATATGTTTACATGAACTAAAAGAAAGAGTTCTTTCAAATATTTTACTGATATGGTGGTCCTAAACATATCTTTTGAGAACAGAGATTTTTATATGCTAAAATGGCTCGGAGATGTGACTTGCCGTAACACAGTATGTTTTCAGAGAATGATTTCAGATTTTGTTCCCAAAGAATGCATGTTTTGAAAGATTTAAAAATGGGATTAAAGAGGGTTAGGTGGTTGCCCAAACAAGGCTTGAGCTCAAGTAACTCATAGCCAGAAACTATGTTTTGCCGATATGGGTACATTATTTTCCCATGAGGTATTTTTACGTTGACCTAGTGCCCTGTGGCATACAGAGCAGAGACTCCAACCCTTGTGGCAAACTTGGATTGGGTGCTTGGCTGTCGAGTTAATGGCAGATCCCATATAGTCCATGGGATAACAGAGTTGTATGGTATACCACCTAGAGCAGAAGTAATACAAAGAGTGTCTCAGATTTAAAATGTTTTCACAGTCTTAAAATGCCCATGTGATTTCTTACTATATGATATTCTTATGAATTGTTTTAAATTGCTCTCATAGATGTAGAATATTAATGATTATTTTTTATTTGCTCTGCGTACCAGTACATCTGTATTGACCCCCTACCCCCTAACTCTCAGGTTCTGAGGTTCAGTTTAAGGGTCTAGATAAGTAGTATATAATTCAGACAGCAGAACAGATTGTTTAGTGGTGAGCCTTCTCTATTCTAGAAGGCCTATTTTCTTTCAGATTTTGTTATTCATTAATTTTAATCTATTAGGGCCTTGTTACCAATAGACCAGTGTTGTTTTGAGATATAGTAGAGATTTCATAGACTGAGTCAAATGTTGTTTAGATATTGTTGGAGTTTTCCTTCATTGTTAAAGTAATTTCAGAGTATGACCATGTTTTTGTATTCGATTTATAATTCTGCATTTTTATTTTATTATATGAATGTTGTGCATGATTACCAGATAGAATAGGATGTCCAGGCCTTCATGGGCCAAATATCTATCACAGCCAGACCCTTGTTCTATTCATGACAAAATTGGTATCAGAGGACGGTTCATGGTCCGAAGGTGTCTGCAAAATAGTGTCGGGTAGATTCTTGCTTATGGGTATGTAGCGCGCCACACTTATAAGCAGGAGGCTACAAGGCCTTTAAGAATTTCTATTTTTTTCTTCATATTCTAGTTCGCGCTATAGATTCAAAATGTTCCTCCTTCATATTCCAATTTGTACTAGGTGTCGCCCATACAAAAGAAAAGTTATCCTAATTCTTTTCCTTACTATGGTGTTCACAGATAATGCTCTCTAATTTACTAATAGAAATTTCAAAAGTCACACAAAGGGCTTGAGAGGAACTCCCTGATATGTCATAAGTCCCTCAGGTTTAAAATTGTATCCTCATTCTTAAGAGTCATTCATTTAAGACAAGAGTAAGATGTGTATTCTTGGGTCATTGTATATTGTGCTTCAAGTTTTTATCTCTTGTAATCTTGATATCATTGGGTTATTGAAAAAAAAAATGTTTAATGAAGCCTTGTGTTGCTCTTTCAATTCTCTAGCATAGTTGTTTTGTTATTCGTTTCATTTTCTGGTTGAAAACACAAAAATCAAAGTCTAGTGATGCCGTGTGAGGCCTATTTCGATTCACTATCAGCTTGTTGTTCATCTTGTTGTTCTTGTGTTTGTTGGAATTGTATTTCCACCCGAGTAGTAGTATAAATTAAAGTGTCGGTGTCATGACCTATTGGTAGTGAAATTAGACCAAGAATTTGGTGATATTAAGTCACAAGGTTAGAGGTTAGAGTGAGGGTGACTTTTGTGTAACTAAATATTTATAGCCGAGTAAATATTGATTGACAATGATTTACCATTTTGTGGTGGTAGACTAATGTGGTAGCACCATTTATGGATTGTATGGTATCCCATGGAGAAAGTGTTTGACTCAGATTGTTATTTGTTTTTCTTTTAAAAATATGGAAAGAGCCCAGAGTGGATATTTAAGATGGTTATAAAAATCTCTTATAGGCTCTGAATGAAAATGGCTAGCTTAGCCAGTAAGTTGTAAGTATAGACTCATTGTCAAATGGGGGATTTGAAGATAGTCTAAATGCATGCTGGGGTAAGTAATTGTGGTGTGAGAAAGCCATAAATGTAGATAAGATTGTATGGCATTATAATATAAGATTAAGGTTGATCATGTCTATTATCTGACTTTACCCCTTGACCTTCTTCTCATTGGTAGTTGTAAGCTAGTACTACTTGTGAGAAAAAGTAAGTAGTAGATTTTTTTTTTCAGTTATTTGGGTAGAATATCCTAATTTGATGCTAGACTAGAGGCTTGAACTGTAGATGTAGAATGTGGTGGTAGGAATTAAAACTTGGAGCCTCTCAAATGGTAGGAAGCAGAGAAAGCACATTAGCAAGGCTGCTAACGTGCACCATCTGTAAATCCTCAAGATCTCTGCCAGAAACTATAGTGTCACCTACGAAATTGATTACTCCACAAGACAGAACTACCTGTTCACTGCACCCACTAACGTATGGAAGCTTCGTACCCCTCAGGTATCGTTCTATACATGAGGAGATTGAGGAACCTAACTCATACTCAGATTCGCCGACTTCGATTCATCTTTGAAGCATAGGTTCTACGTTCCCAAAAAGGAGGTTGGAATTCTCAGAACAAGCTCCACCATCTCAGAAGCCAGTGAAGAAGGTACATACTGAAAAATCGTAAAGCTGGTACCGGTAAGACCCTGAACTACGTTCCTCCGGCTACTGGAGAAGGGAAAATTGTTGTCACTATTTTTGAAGGTGATTTAAAATAGCAATCTCACTACTGGGAAAATTCCCTAATAGGTTTTGTGGTGGGGGATACTCCTTACAAAAAATCTATGGAGAATTTTGTTGAAAATGTATGGAAATTTGTTGAAAAACCCCAAACTATGGGTCATGATACTTGATATTTCATCTTTTGATTCAATTTACCAGAGGAAAAGGATAAGGTACTTCTGGGTGGCCCTTACACATTTCCCAACAAACCTTTCATAGTTCAACCATGGGTCATTGACATTGAATTTGATCCAAACTGCATCACAACTATTCCACTATGGATTACACTCCCAGGATACCTGTTGGATACTGGTCAAGTGATGCATTAAGTAAAATAGCAAGTGGAATTGGTCATCCTCTTCACACAGACCATTATACTGCAAGCATGGAACGTATATCTTATGCTCTTGTATGTGCTGAAGTGGATGCAACACAACCTCTAATTGAATCCATTGAAATGGTGACTCCGACAGGAATGTTCCATCAACCAATTAAGCATGATGGGAAACCCAAATTTTGCAGCCATTGTCTACATTTTGGGAACTTTACTGATTATTGCCGACTATATGACAAAGGAGGGGATCAGGATAAGGATTCCAAGAACAACCAAAAAGGAGAATGAGGATCAAAAAGAATGAGAAGACGTGTACGTGAAGAATGGCAACAAAATGAAATAAGTAATACTATTACGAAGGAAACTACCACCCCTCTACCACTAGATAACAAACTGCAGACTCATAACTTGGAAAGGAACCAGGAACCACAAATACAGAGTATCCAGTATGCAAACGGGACTGGTGAAACCTCACAAAAAGGAGGGGCAAGCACTTTTAGGAGTGACAACAGGTTCTCAACGTTGGAAAGTATGGGTGACCTTGAGGGAACGCTAGGTAATTCTTGACAACCACCCAGCATAACATGAATTTTGCAGCCTGGAACTTGAGGGGATTGGACCAACCCCTCAAGCAGAAAGAGCTAAAGAGCTTTTTAGTAAAATATAAGATAGAAATAATAGGATGTCTAGAAAAGAGAGTGAAGCAGAACAAAAGTCATAATATACTGGCAAAGGTTGCACAAGGTTGGAGTACTAGTTGCAATTATCTGATGGCTCCAAATGGTCAAATTTGGTTACTATGGAGAAACCATGTGCAGGTATAGGTACTAAGCTCGGATGAACAGTTTATACATTTTTATGTGAAGAGTCCAGTAGATTTTTTTTCTACTTATGTTACTGTTATATATGGAAAAAATACTGCTGATGAAAGAACAACATTATGGTCTGCCTTAAGGGGATTGAGCATAAACATCCAAGAACCTTGGATCCTGAGTGGAGACTTTAATTCTATATTGAGTTCGGATGATAGGCTGGGCTCCCCTGTTACAACTGCTGAGACACAAGATTTTAGGGCTTACTTGGATGGCCTGCAACTTATGCCCCTAAGATCTAGAGGCTGCTATTACTCTTTTTACAATAAGCAGGAGCAAAACCAGAGAGTATATTTAAGAATTGACTGGGCTATGGGCAATTATAAATGGCTACAAAGCCATGGAGTAGTAGAGGCTAACTATCTACTACTAGGCATTTTTTATCATTCTCCAATCTTGCTACAATGAAATCCTAGAGTGGTTAGCATACCAAAGCCTTTCAAATTATACACTATAGTCATACAGCATGACAAGTTCTCAAAAATTGTTGGAAATACCTGTAGGCAAAGATTCACTGGGACCAAAATGCATTAGTTGGATTAGAAGTTGAAAACACTAAAGACAAACCTAAAGGGGCTAAAATCTTACCTAGCATTATATGAGAGCCATTTGCATACTACCAGACAACAACTAGCAGTTACTCAAGAAAAGTTGGCCAATGATTTGTTAAATCAAACTTTGATAGAGGAGGAGAGAATACTTGTTCAAAAGTTGCACCAATGGAGTCTAGTGGAAGAGAAAGCAGTAAGACAAAAATCCAGGGCTACTTGGATTACATGTGGGGACTCTAACTCTAAATTTTTTCATGCATAATGCAGGATCAGGGCAAGTAGAAATTCTATCACATCAATCTATAATGATCAAGGAGAAAAGATTGAAGATCCAGTTGAAGTGGAACATGAATTTTTATCCTTATTTACTAACCTGCTAGGAACTGCTGCTACTGAGGTGCCCTTCCCAAACTCAGGGGTCATCAGAAGATGTCCTTGTTTATCTAATCCATACAATATGGCATTTTTACAACAGATTACAGAGAAGGATATTATGGCTGCGATAATGGATATGGAAATTGAGAAATCACCAGGAGTGGATGGCATCCCTATTGAATTCTACACCAGTCAATGGAACCCAGTGAAAGATTACGTATTACTGGCTGTTAAAGAGTTCTTTATCATAGGGAAAATGGTTAAAAAATTTAGTTGTACAGTAGTTACCCTTGTGAAAAAGGTACTTTCACCCACATTAGTTAAAGACTATAGGCCTATAGATTGATGTGCTATATTTTAGAAGATCATTACCAAGGTGTTAACAAAAATGATGAAAGGAATAATGAACACCATTATAAGACCCTCCTAGTCAGCTTTTAAAAAAAAAGATCCATCATTGATAATACGATATTTAGTCATGAATTATTGAAATGGTATACAAGAAAAGGAATGTCTCATAGATGTGTAATGAAAGTTCTTTTAAGAAAAGCCTATGATAGTGTTGAATGGTGTTTCCTTAAAAGAATGCTTGCAGAATTGGGATTCCCCCAGAAATTTATTGGTTGGGTTACGGAATATATTATATCTGTGTCCTACCCTTTAATGTTAAATGGTGGACTTACAAAGCCTTTTCAAGGTAAAGGAGGAATAAGTCAAGGTGACCCTATGTCACCTTACCTTTTTCTTATTGCTATGGAGTATTTACACAGAGAATTAGCTTTGGCCACCACACTCCCCAACTTCAAATTTCATCTTAGTTGCAAAAAGCATAGTCTTGTGCAAAGCTATTTTTTAGATGGTCTATTAATGTTTTGTAAAGCAAACACTGCATCCATAGCACTACTACAATAAGCTTTTAACAAGTTCTCTACGGCATTAGGACTAAAAGCCAACCAAGACAAGAGTTCCATTTATATGTCGGGTGTCAAGTACACGGAGAAACAACAAATATTGCTGACTCTAGGCTACACTGAAGGTTTCCTACCTTTCAAAAACTTAGGAGTACCCCTATCTTCCAAGAAACTAACTGTTCACAAGTGCTACCCTTAATAGATAAAATTCTTGAATGGATGAAATGTTGTTCAACAAAACTTCTATCCTATACAAGCAGACTTCATCTGATAAAATCTGTTATTTTTGGCATCAGAATTATTGGGATCAGATCTTTATTCTCCAAAAAAGGATTATGAAGCTCATAAACTCCCATTGTAGAATCGTTTTATGGACAGGTAAAACAGTCCCTTCAAAGAGAGCACTAGTCTCCTGGGAGAGACTTTGTATGCCAAAGGCAGAAGGAGGGCAAAATATCTTACATATCTGCAACTGGAATAAAGCAGTGGAGGATTGTTACATCCCAAGGAATGCTACTTGGGTTGTGAGAAAAGTGATCAAATCAAGGAAGGCTATCATGCTAGTATCTGGATTGAAAGGTAATCTTCAAGCAAGACTAATTCAATTGATTGTGAAGAACAAACTTTCCATCAAAAAGTTGTACATAGCCATGCTACATGATATAACAAAAGTTTCCTGGAAGATTATAGTACTTTACTCAAGCATCCACCTAAGGAACAACTTCATCCTATGGCTTGCATTGTTA
Organism: Capsicum baccatum var. pendulum; assembly: GCA_030864225.1. NCBI lineage: Eukaryota > Viridiplantae > Streptophyta > Magnoliopsida > Solanales > Solanaceae > Capsicum > Capsicum baccatum. Next base: position 19,741,722 of record CM061552.1, on the reverse strand, counting down.
AAAAGATTAGCTACAGTTGATCGGCTAGCAAAGTTTGGAATTAATGTTGATATGGCTTGTGCATTCTATCATAATACTATAGAAACACATGAACACTTGTATTTTGACTGTTGTGGTGCAGATTACTTACATTAATGGGAATTCATAGAGCCATAGGGACTTGGCAGCAAGAAGTAGACTGGATTATTAGTTGGGCAAACAGAAGATCAGGGAAAGGTGCTATCCTTTACTATATGTTTACGATGATCATCACTATAGTATGGAGAGAAACAAACCAAGTTAGATTCCAGCAAGAAATCTTTGTGCCTGATAGAGTCTGCAAGGAAACAGTTATGCACATACATATCCATGGAAGCCAGTACAAGAAATGGACTACACACTTGGCGCAACTATATTCTATGCCTTGATTAGTTGATGTTTTGATATTATTAGTTACTTAGAATAGCTATTCTAATGTAAGAAAGCATACAGTAGAGACTCTATAGGGATGTTAGCGTGAGTCCTACAGAGCTTTCTATTAGTTTTTACGTTTCTTTAAGAGGCAATTGATCAGCTTTTCCTAGTTCTGTAACTATTACTTGCTGAAATTAAATTCTTTATTTACTAAAAAAGAATATTATATTATGATTAGTGATGTATGTTTTACGAGAACGAATTAGTAGGTTTGAACTGATTTGTGAAACAGCCTAGGTTGGTAATGGTTGAAAGGTTTAAGTGGTAGTTGCAAGGTATAAGAGTATATGAGGACTAGTGTTAGAATGATGAATTCTGGGTGATTCATTAAGTGGATAAAGACATAAGTATATTAGAATAAGTTTCCCTTTTGTTGTATGGCCTTAGGTAAGATTTTTATGACATAAGTTATGCGATTAACGGTCTAATGTTTGAAGATTAAGTAGTGTAGAGTGGATTTTTATGTGATAAGAAGGTAGGATGTGTATGTATTATCATAAGAATGTGATTTTTAGGTTGATGATGATTGAGCATTGAAAAATTTAAGAGTATCGTTCTGGGAAAACAATGCTTTTAGAGTATGTGTTAAGTAGTCATAACGCCCCGTAGTTTTATCAATTTGATGTTACTCAATAACAGTCTTAGAGGGTTGACAACTTGAGTGATTCCCTTTTTCTAAGTGATAAATAAATGGACTTAGTTACATTTTGAGGTCCCACTCTTTGATGATTTTATTTTCAAACTTCCCAACCTTTAATTTTAGATTTTCTTGTTGATTCATGATTAGGGAAGTCAAGGGTACGTCTTGGGTGAGTTTTGGAATTTTTGGGCATCATTTAGGTCATGTTTGGATGCCAAAAATAGTGGCATCATGTGATATGCATGCATCGCATGGTCTAGTGCTATGCAATGCAGCATGCGATGCATGCTCTAGTCCTGTAGGATAGAGCATATGATGCATGTCTGCTGCATGTACTTGGGAATTTCAGCATTTAAACTCCATCTCATTAAGGGAATTTGGGTCAATTCCACCCATATTAATTCGATCTAAACACCGAATTTGAGTAGCAAAACAGCACATTAGCCCTAAATTAACATTCTTCCCAAATTGAAATCATCCTTCCCTGCCAAGAACTGAAATCCTAACTCGTAAGTTTTTAGAGGTGTGGATGTCCATACCTATAATGATGTTATTCGTGAGTGGATGATTTTGGGGTTAGAGGAAGTTATGATTAGTATCCTTGAAGGGGGATGTCCCAAAAGGAATTTAGTGTCTTTATTTTAAATTATTGAGGGAAGTTTGTGTTCATGTGTATACCGATATCCCCTATTGTATAGAGAATTATGGTTATATATTAATAAGTAGTTATGTTCTAAAGTCTAGGATTGTGACTTTGATCTAAGGGGGAGATGGTGAGTTAAGGTAGTTTTCAAATTATTTTATTTTGGCAAGTTAGGGAAGATTCATAATGAACCTACTCCTATTAAAGAATGTTCCTCCTACGTCAGTTTAAGATTTCATTGTACCAAGATTACATGTACTCAAGTGCCGCCGATGTCTAAGGTTTGAGTTCTCTATGTAAGTCGTGTCATGATCTGATACCCAAACAATAAGCAGTGTTGTCCCTCAGCAACCTAATACGCCAAGTATCCGAGCCATATGTTATGTTACTCGTAATCCAAACCTATGTATCACAATATGCTTGGCCATAAGAAAAATATATTTCTATATGTTGCACAATCATTTTATGCCGGAATCAGCCAAAGTGATAAAGCTATGCTAAGACATGGAAAACAATCATCTCTTGAATGAGGAGCAATCTCTTTAAGTGAAATCGTTACCTTAGTTGTTAGTGACGTAAATTTCGGCTTTATGACATATAGCTCATGATATGTACATCCATGTCTCTCCTTTTGGTATGTCCTAAGGAAAACACAATGTGGTGTATTCGTGCTGAACGACCCTTTACTTATGATCCAAGCACTTGATTTAAGGAGAACTCCATGTCCATTCTATCATATATTTACTTCCAATCCATCCTCGAGTACTGCTATAAGTATGAGTGATGGTCTGATGATGTTACTTTCATTCATGATCTGTATGCTCGGGTCCCTTAATAACCCTCCATGTTTTGTATGATAGTGGTTATAGAAGCATAGTAGTGTGTTAGGTATGGGAGTATATTTTCTTGAAGGTGAGAATTTTGATATGATTCTCGAGCTGAGGTTATAGGTGAAAGGGAAAGGAAGGAGATAAACTTTTGTTGCGAAACAGCTAAGAAGAAAAAAAAGATATGGTAAAACTATTTGTGAGAGTGATTGAAATTGTTGATATTAGTGAGGAGAGATCCATATAGCGGGTATAGTAATGATAAGAATAAATTTTGTGTTGGGTGAAGAAATAAACCAAGGTGCCATGTGGTTAGTATTCCATGAATTAAAACTTGAGTTGTTGGATTATAGTGATGAGGTGAGATGATCCCTGAATATGATGTAAAGTATAGGTCCCGTAGTTTAAGTTAGCACCCTTTCCTCTGAGTGAGGCTTCAACATAGAAGTATATTATAGTGGAAATCAAAGTCGAGTGGATAGATGTGTATGCGGAAAATTGTAAGTCGGGAACGATGAGGCATGTATTTTATTGTTTGGGGCGTATACAAATAGTGTCCCCGAGCTTAAGTCTTCCCATTGTATCTTGTAAGACAAAAAATGGTAATATTCTTATGTCCCATGAGAATCTTATTTCATGAATTGTATCATTATTAATCAGACCGAGGATTCTTAGAAAAAGTATTCATATCCTACAATACTTTGATCATGTTCCATAAAACACATGCCAAGATCATGTCGATACCATGTTTCGTAATCTCATGTTTCGTGCAGTCATGTTTTCTCTAGGGGATATCATGAAGCTTATTCACTGCATTCACATATTTTGTCGAGGAAAAATGATCAATTTGAGGCTGTATTCTATATTCTACACTCTCAGAGCTTCAAAAGGTCCCTACCCATCATTCGGAAACGAATGATCCCAATGGGGAGATAATGTAACACCCCGTACTTTCGGGCTATAATCAAGACTATCGTCATTATGAGTATAGACCTGAACTAGATGATTCCTTGTGAATATAGGTGTGGTGATCAATCCTATAGTGTAAGAATACCTTTGAATACGAATTTAGTTCACAAAAATCACCTAACTCTAAGAGGAGTTGAAAACATTTCTATCGAATTAGTTTTAGTGGATGTTTAAACTTGGGTCAATTTCCATCCACCATAACTACTAGTATATGATTAATTCGAGGGCCTATTATATATCAAATGAAAGGTCATCGAATAAGATTTTCAATGATAGAAAATTCGCCTAAATCTGATACACGAGCGAAACTTTATGGCCATTTTAGTGACTGAGACAGTAGCATCATGCGATAAGTGTGCGACGCACGCTCAAAATTTTTAGGTTCCATTTCCGCATTTTTAAGGGTAAAATAGGTATCTATCATCCCCTATCCATCTATAGCACGGGATTAAACTCCCAAAGCACATACATATGATTCTATTCACCCAAATTACCCAAGAACACTCTATAGGGTTCAAACTAAAAACCCAAATATCTCAAGAATTAACCGTGGGTTTTCCTTAAATCTTCAAGATTCAGAATCCCCATTGCGAGGGGTACAAGAAGCACCCACCAATTGTACGTATAGCATCCTAAAATCTAGATTTCATTCAAAAACTTCTAATTTAAGGTACGTGGGGTTTATCCTAAAAAAAACATGGGCTTGTAAACTCTAGAACATGATTTAAAGATTATCAAGCATGAATTTTAAAGGGGTTTTAGAACTTATGCTTTAAATTCCGCATTATGGATGTTTTGATAATGATATTGCTTTGGCCTTTAGGCCTTCCCCCTAAGTTGATTTACACCTATATGTATATGTATGATATTGAAGATTTGATTGAGAGCACTACTATTAAAATCCCTCTGTTTGATGATTTAGAGTTTATGAACTTGTTGAGAATGACTTGAGATGCATGCACAATGCTTTGAAAGTGGTCTTTTCAATATTCAATAATTTAATACAATTTTGATGATGATGAAAGGGATCATTTTGACTATGATTTCATTTTTGTGTTAAAGAGAAAGAATTTGCATATGATTGTTGTTTTTGGCATGACCACCTTGTATATTTGAAATGTTGAAAGAAGACACTTTTTTGCATATGATTACATGAATTAAAATAATGAGTTCTTTGAAATGATTTGTCGATATGGTGGTCCTAAACATATATTATGAGAACAGAGATTTTTATATGCTAAAATGGCTCAGAGAAGTGACTTACAAGTCAGTGGTATGACGATACCATAAGTATGTAGCCATAATAGAGTATGTTTTTAGAGTACAATTTCATATGTTGTTCTCAAAGAATGTATGTTTTTAAAGAGTTAAAAATGGTCTTAAAGAGGGTTAGGTGGTTTCCCTAAGAAGGCTTGAGCTCAAGTAACTCGTAGCCAGAAATTGTGTTTTGCCGATATGGGTACATTATTTCCCCATGAGGTATTTTTATGCTGGCCTTATACAGAGCAGAGACTCTGACCCTTTCGGTAAACTTGGGTTGGGGGCTTGGCTGTCGAGTTATGGTAGATTCCATATAGCCCATGGGATAACAGAGTTGTAGGATATACGACCTAGCGTAGAAGTAATACAAAGAGTGTCTCACATTTCAGGTGTTTTCACAGTCTTTTAAAATGCCTTTGTGATTTCTTACTATATGATATACTTATGAACTATTTTAAATTTCTCTTATATATATTGAATATAAATGATTCTTTTGGATTTGCTCTGCATACCAGTACATCTGTGTTGACCCCTCTCCCCTACCTCTCAGGTTCTGAGGTTCAGTCTAGGGGTCCAGATAAATAGTAGATAAATCAGACAGCATAACAGATTGTTTTATGGTTAGCCTTCTCTAATCCAGAAGGCCTATTTTCTTTCAGATTTTATTATATGAATGTTGTGCATGATTACCTAATAAAGTAGGACGTCCACGCCTTCATGGGTTGGATGTCCGTCACGGCCAGGCCCTAATTTGGGTCGTGACAAAGACGGTGGTTGGAATTGTTGAAGGACTATGACATGAGCCTTCGTTATCATTCGGGCAAGGCCAATGTAGTGGCTAACACCATTAGTAGATTCTCACTGAGCCGTCTTTCTCATGTGGAGGTAGGAGTGAGAAATATGGTGAAGGATATTCATCATCTTGCAAATTATGGAGTTTGAATTCTGGATTTTAAAGGAGGGTTTTTCATTGACAAGGTAGCTAAATCCTTCCTATGTGCAGAATTTAAGGAGAAGTAGGACAAGGACCCCATCTTGCTCCAGACTAAGGAAGATGTTGGTCAACAAAAGGTAATGGATTTTAAAACTGGAGGTGATGGGATTTTAAGGTATCAAGGTAGACTATGTGTGCCGAATGTGTATGGCTTGCGAGAAAGAATTCTTGATGAGGCTCACACTTCCAGGTATGTTGTTCACCCTGCCTCTATAAAAATGTATCTTGATCTTAAGGCGATTTACGGGTGGAATAATACGAAAAGAGATGTTGCTAACTTTGTGGCTAAGTTTGTAAATTGTCAATAATTTAAGATGGAACATTTGAGACCAAGTGGCAATTCACAATAGATAGCTTTGCCTCTCTGGGAGATGATCAATATAGACTTTATCCTAGGACTTTCGAGATCCCAAAACCAAGATGACTATATGTGGGTAATTGTACATAGGATGACCAAGTATACCTATTTTCTTTCATTCGGATTAATTATTTGAGGCATGATTATGCCTAAGTTGTACATTTAGGAAATCGTTCATTTGCATGCGGCTCCAGTATCTATCATATCAGATCGATGTACGCATTTCTTTTCGCAATTTTGGCAGTCTTTTCAGAGAAGCTTAGGTACTCAAGTAAACCTTAGTACCTCTTTCTACCCCCAAATGGATGGACAAGCAGAATGTACCATTCAGACCTTAGAGGATATGTTGAGAGATTACGTGATTGATTTTAATGGTAGTTCGGTAGATCACTTGTCGTTAATAGAATTCGCCTAAAATAACAGCTACCATTCTAGTATTCAGATGGATCATTTTGAAACTCTTTATGAGACGAGATGTAGGCCCCCGATTGGCTGGTATGAAGTAGGTAAAGCCTATTTATTTGGGTCTGATCTTGTTCATCAAGTGATGGAGAAAGTGAGGGTCATCTGAGAGTGAATTAAAACAGCTATGAGTCGTCAAAAGTCCTTTGGTGATGTTAGAAGAAAGGAGTTGGAGTTTGAGATCGATGACTGGGTGTTTCTAAAGGTCTCGCCTATGAAGGGAGTCATGCGATTAGGGAAGAAAGGAAACATAGTCCACATTACATAGGCTCATATTATATTACAAGAAAGATTGGTGGAGTTGCTTATGAGTTAGGCTTGCCTACGAGTCTGGCTTCTGTACATCTTGTATTTCATGTATCGATATTGAAGAAATGTATTGGAGACCATTCTCTTGTGTTGCCTATGGAAGAAATCAATGTAAAGGACTCATTACCATAAGAAAAAACTCCCATTACTATTATAGATCATCAAGTTTGCAAGTTAAGAAGTAAGAAGATAGCCTCGGTTAAGGTGTTGTGAAGGAATCAAAAAGTTGAGGAAGCTACTTGGGAGTCGGAGGATGACATGTGTGTTATCTTTGCAAGCATAGATGATAATAGGAAAGGTGTGAATCTCTCTCTCTCTTTCTATTTGGTGCTTAAAATTGTGCTTGTTTATATCCTAAGTCATCATTTGGGGACAAATGATCCCAAGGGGGGGATAATGGAACACCCTGTAATATTCTTGACTTGTTTCAGTCGTTAGCTACATGCATATTGAGTTTAAAGCCTGAAAATTTTTCCAAGTGTTTCGAACTTAATCACATTCTAAACCTCTTAACTTCAAATATTGTTAAATTTGTCTTTTCGACCTTGATACATAGATTTTTTGAGTTAATTCATGTTCAGGGGTGTAAGGGGCATGTCTCGGGGAAGTTTTGAATTTTTCAAATAAGGATTGGATCACGTTTGGATTTCAAATCCAAAACCTCACAATGATTGTGGCGCATTATGGTGGAATAGCGGTTAGGCCTTCACCGCATCACGGTGGCTTTGTAATCGACATTCCAACCATGAATTTAATTGCCAGAAGGGCAATATGGTCTTTTCCTCTCATTCCAACTCATATATGGACGAATTATATCATCAACTAGGGCAAAATATTGCCCATTCTCCCCAAATTACTCTCAAAAGAAACCCTTCCCTCTTCCCCAAAGATCAAGAATTCAATCCTCCAAATTTCAGCTTTCTCATGAAAAGTGTAAAGATTAGGGTTTCACTCATCAAACTAAGAGTTTAATGTATGTGGGACTATGCTAAACTCCATGGGCGTATTGTAAATGTTTTTACAAGTTTTAAAGGCATAAAATTTGTTATATATATGAAGGGTTTTGAAATCACTTCGAAGAATATGCATTATGAAACTACATTGATGAGATAATTATGAATTTCTTCCATGGTGTGAATTACATTCATGTGTCTTAAACGTTATATATTTTTAATCATTAATATGAGAGCATATTCATGTGACATCCCTCTCCCCGTGGAATTTGTTCAATCTTGCATGTGGTGGGTTGCTAAGTTTCATGTCCTAATGTATGATTTAAATGTTTCACCATCATTTACGAACATGATGTTGTCTATTTAACGAAGAGAGGGTGTCCTTTTTCATATAAGTAATCTTTGTGTCTAATGAAAGAATTGCATGTGATTTGTGAAAAGAGATGGTCACCGAATGTTGAAATCTTGAAATATGATGTTTTTCATCAGTTTTCATGTGCTACTAGAATAAGATTAAATCTTTTGGGTGGCCATTTACATGATTTTTGAATGAAAGGGCTAAATACGTTATGACATCTTAGACTTGCAAGTCTAGGCATGACGATACCTATCACGAGATTCCCTTAACATGAAAGAGGTAATTGTTTTAAAAGTATGAAGCATGGGTTTTAAAGAACTAAAAATTGGGTTTAGAAGAGAGCTAGTTGGTTACTCCAAAAAGGCTTGAGTTCAAGTGACTCGTAGCTCAAAAGAGTGTTTTGTCGTTACGGGTCTAATATGTCCCAAATTAGGGATTTTATGCCGGCAACAGCCCTATGAAATTGCATGTATGATTCTTTCCCACTCTTGCGGCAAACTTGAATTGGGGGCCTGGCCCCCAGGCTATGGGAGGGATCCATATATCCCATGGATTTCTATGTATGTAGGGTGACCCATCTAGCTTAGGAGTAATACCAAGAGTGAGTTATAGTTTTCAGAAAATTCTTTTAAGATTATCCAATTAGGTCCATTTGTTTTCAGTTAGTTTATTATAAGTTGCTTTATGAAATGATCTATGCTATGTTATATAAAAGATATGTTATTTTTGGATCACTCTACATACCAATACATTAGGCCTGATCCTGTGGTCCCGCTAAGCAGTAGAATGTTAGCAAATATTTAGAGTTGGTGAGACTCCCTTGTTTTCGAAAGGCGACTTATTTACAATGTTGGTTCCCTTTTATTTTAGTTCATGGTCCAGCAAGGTCCCTTGTCCCGGTTTCAGATAGATTGTTCTTTTCAGTTTAATAGAGATTTCGCAGACTAGTTTTCTAGAAGGTTTTGGGTCTTTTCTGAACTTAATTTCCGCATTGTTATGTTGTAATAATTAGATGATTAAGTTTCCAGTTTACTTCCGTATTTTGATGATAGATGAATTATGTATAAGATTACAAGTTAAGAGGGCTCTCGGATCATCACGGTTCGGGATATCCGTCGCAGACAGGGCCTCGATTCGGGTCGTGACACATATACCAACTTTTGTTATCTTCACAAGATTGCAGGAAAACAACAAAACAATAAACACTAATCAAGAACTAAAAGTTCCGAAAGAGGAAAAGTAGCTAGGAACCAAAAACAGCCATACGTGAACATAGCTATATCAACATACAGCACTGGCAGTTAGTAACCATAAAAGAATTTTATCGAGTGAAATCGAGGATTACACAAAAGACTTTAGTTTTATTTAGAAAAAGTTCAAGTCGTTAAACCAGTACACAGATAGTAGAAATAAGGTGGATTTACAATTGACAAACAAATTACATTCTCTTCCATAACTTCTAGCTTCACTTCTGCTGTTAAAGCCTCCAACCCAGCAGCAAACGAGATCTTTTAACTGCAGCAAAAGAAAAGGGAGGAATTCAGTACTAAGGTTTAATGGTTTCCCAAAATGTTGCCATTGAGAAACTACAATCAACAAACAGATAAAATTATATACAAATTATCTAACGAAGCATGAAAAGTGGCAAAATTATGAAAAAATATTTGATTATAATTATTGTTTCTTTCATAAAATTATAACATCAATATTTATACATATTTTATATTTTTTATTACGATTGCGCAGACAGATACACTAGTTAATATTAATAGTGAATTGTTAGACAAACATCACTTCCTAATTACACAACCAAACCCAACTTTAAAAAAATTACAAAGATATGTTCTAACAAAGCCTAACATGTGTATCTTCAAATACAGTGGTATCGAAAGATACACGTTTTTTTTTTTCTTGTATAGAATCTGTATCTAAAAATACGCAGGTACACGATCAGTCGATTTATCTGAGATACACAACAATTATTACTGTAATTTTTGAAAGTTATGTTGCGCCCTATAATTATGATCTAAAGCTGCTACATTTTTATGATTTGCCTTTATGTTGGGTTCGAAACCGATAGTACGCCATGCGAAAACTAATAATTGCAAACCATGGCGACGATAATACAGTGACAAAAAATCATACTAAAAACATAATGTTATTGATATGGTATAGCCAATTGGCCTATATATTAAACACTATAACAAAGTATAAAATCAATTAGGAAAAAAATGTCTCCCTAAATAAGACTCTTTAAACGACTACATTATGATTGTTATTGTGTTATGATACAAGAAGAAGTATCTTCTATATATAGAGATACAAAACTTTTCTTCTAAGAAAAAGGTTGGTTAAATATGAAAGAGAATTATATTTTTCTTTCAATAAAAATAAGAGAAATTATGGTAATCCGTTAACATTTCTTCAATAGAAAATTAAAACTCAATTCTGATAAACGTATCACATAAAAGTTGTATGCATGGGTTACCTTTTAACCTAGTGTTGAAAGATACTTGTCCTATTTTTTTAGATTAAAAATTCTTTAGATTATGTGTAAATTCCTTAACTTAGAAAAATTACTTTCTCATTAAAACAAATTTGTAAAAGATTTTGAAAGTGGATCTTGAATTACATAATTTACCTCTTGAATTACATAAAAGCAATTTTAAGAAAATTATGATATCACATAAAAGTTTTATTCTTGGATTACTTTTTAACCTACTATTAAAAGTTACTTAGCTTGTCCTATTTTTTTAGACTAATAATTCTATTCATTATGTGTAAATTATTTTACCAAAATTACTTGCTCATTAAAACTCCTTGGTCAAAAACTTTAGAAACTGAATCTTGAATTATTATACTTTAATCTAGTTTAGCAGTTTTATTAATGTTGAGTCGATATGTCCGAGTGGTTAAGGAGATAGACTTGAAATCTGTTGGGCTTCGCCAGCGCAAGTTCGAACCCTGCTGTCGATGATGCTTTTGCCAAATTCATTCCCCTTTTGAAAAAGTAGTTAGGAACCAAGCTACTGTTATTTACAATATTTTTGGGTACACGAATCTGTATATACATGCAACAATAAGTTTCAAAACAAGTTCAAGTCTAAAACAAGAACACTTATGAAGTTCCTTAACACCTTCAACACAAGATTATGAATATTCTACCCAAGAAGTATGTTAACTTTCAGAAATGAGATGAAACAGAATTTTAAGGCCAAGTCCCCTGACTTCACAAAGTGTCCTTAAGGAATAATTTCCCTCATACCCGAGATTATGGAATCTTCCTCCTAGGATAAAATGGTCTTGAATCCGAATAATAGTGCTACCTCAAATTGTTGGATTTTTCAAACTCACTCAACAACTTAATGATCACACATAGTTTTTATATAGAAGAAGAATTTTTTTGTTGTCAAAAATTATAACAATACCTGAGGATTATATCAGGTATTTATAGCCTTTAATGTATCCTTTTAGAAAGGATGTATTGGTTCAACAAAAAGGCACCTTTTCAGCAGCAGTCATGTCCCTGTGCCTAGTCTGTGATGGACACAGGCCTGTTCTACGATTGCAGGTGATGTTTGGCATATTCCAGTAGCTTCTATGTCGCGTCTACGCACGCAGGTCACTCTACAATGCAAAACAATGTGCCTTTTCCATGGAAGAGTTGCATCCCTTCGTGAGGCATTGGGTATGCGCCTGCATGACGGCAAAAATACGCCCGCCCTTGCAGAAAAATAATACTATCAGATTTTGGATAAAATACTTCACTTGTAAACAAGTTTCAAATAACTTTGTTTAAAAAGTTAGATCTCATTGATCCATCATTTTCAAAATCCAAATCCAAATTTAAAGTCGAGCCGAGCGAGCAAGCGATAACTACGGTGCGAGGAACGACCTTGTTCTTGCCACACTATCCATGCGGAGTTAAAGTTTCTCATTATAAACACTTACAAGTTCTCTTCTCCCACCAATGTTGGAGAATTAGTGAACTTTCCTTTAAAACGAGTAGACTTTTCAATTTGAGAGTACACTTTCTAAATTGGTGTCTCTCTTCCCTCCACTATTTTCCCTCTATTTTCCATTCATATATACACCTTGAACCCATCAATTGCCCACATGAATGGGGAATGGCTATCTTTTGAAGAAATTTACGAACAAGCATGTGATCATTTAGCAAAGGCTAATTTCATCTGGATAAGTAGGTTTTCCTTTGAAGTTTCCATAGTTAACATGCATCGGATGCACTCGGTCAATCGGTAGATTTGATATCTTTGAACCATTGAGCTTTAATGTGCACCTAAACAACACATTTCACACATCCAAGCTTTTACTTTTTATGGTTTTCACAATTTTGTTCTTTTCAGCCATGAACACATCCAAGTTTCATGAGTGCTTAGAGAATAGGCCTTTACTAACATTCTCCTTTAAGTGGCTTCCGCTTCGCCCTCACATAGGTTATTTTTAAACATTCAATCCTATAGATTAAACTATTTAGTCAAATCTACCAAATTTAGATAGTCATTAAAAGACTTTTCACCTTAAGTCTTATCCTTGTTTACTAAACATTGTCTACATCATGAGAATGGGTTGGGTATTAACAATGTTGAACCTGTCATTCACAACTTTGTTTGGTCTCTTTTAACTATCTCTTGGCATCTCCAGTCTGCTAGGTAGAGTTACCGCCATGCTGACTTGTCCTAGGCCTTAAACGCATTCCCTTAAATGTCCTCTCAACTCCTTCTCTAGATAGGCCTTTTGTAATTGGATCCGACATATTATCCTTTGACTTTACATAGTCAACAGTGATAATTCTACTAGAGAGAATTTCTCTAATGGTATTAGCTCTTCGTCTTATGTGATGAGATTTACCGTTGTACATCATGCTCCCTGCCCTACCTATTTCCTCTTGGCTAACACAATGTATACATACTGGTGCCACAGGTTTGGGCCAATAAGGAATATCTTTCAAAAAATTCTGGATCCATTTTGCTTCTTCACCGGCTTTATCCAATGCGATAAATTCAGATTCCATTGTAGAGCAAGCAATACAAGTCTATTTGGATGATTTCTAAGAGATTGCTCCTCTACCGATAGTAAATACATATCCACTCGTGGATTTTACTTCGTTCAATCCGATGATCCAATTTGCACCACTATACCCTTCATGTACCGCGGAATATTTATTATAATGCAAAGCATATTCTTCAGTGTATTTAAGATACCCCAAAACTCTTTTCATTGACATCCAATGAGTTATATTAGGATTACTCATGTACCGACTCAACTTACTTATAGCACATTCTATGCCTAGTCGTGTACAGTTTATTATATATATTAAACATCCCAATACTCTTGCGTACTCTAATTGTGAGTCACTTTCACCTTAATTCTTTCGAAGTGCAAAGATCACATCCAATGGAGTCTTGGCAATACCAAATTCCATATACTTGAATTTGTCAAGTACCTTTTCGATGTAATGAGACTGTGACAATGCCAAACCTTGAATAGTTCTATGGATTTTTATCCCTAATATCACATCTGTAACTCCAAGGTCTTTTATATCAAACTTTCTCTAAAGCATTCGTTTCATTGAATTTATGTTAGAAATGTATCTACTGATGATCAACATATCATCCACATACAAACACACAATAACTTGGTGATTTGGAGTGTCTTTAATGTAAACACATTTATCACATTCATATATCTTGAACCCGTTTGCCAACATGGTTTGGTCAAACTTTGCATGTCATTGTTTAGGTGCTTGTTTTTGTCCATAAAGTGACTTAACAAGTTTACACACCTTATTTTCCTTTCTTGGAACCACAAAACCCTTAGGATGTTCCATGTACATTTCTTCCTCCAATTCTCCATTTAGGAATGTTGTTTTCACATCCATTTGATGGATTTCAAGACAATATACTGCCACCAAGGCAATTAACATCTGAATTGACGTTATTCTTGTTACAGGAAAGTATGTATCAAAGTAATTAAGGCCTTCCTTTTGTGTGTAGCCTTTTACAACAAGTCTTGCCTTGTACTTATCAATAGTTCCATTAGCTTTTATTTTCCTTTTGAAGAACCATTTAGAACCTAAAACTTTATTTTCTGGAGGAAAATCAACCAACTCCCAGGGCCCTGGTCCGGACGGACATCTCAAACCATGAAGGCCCGAGAGCCCTACTAACTTGTAATCATATTCACCATTCATATATAAATAGGAAATACGGAAATAAAATCTGCTATGGAAACATGGTCATAATCTAAATTTGGTTTAACAATAAGGAATAAAATCTCGTATCAACTAAGCACCATCTGAAAACATTCTACAAAATCTCTACTACATGATCAAATAACAACTATCCGAAGACTGGGACAAGGCCCCCAGTAGATCAAAACCATATCTAATAATAGTTTTATGGAAGTAAACAGGCGTTGGGAATAAAGAAGGCTCACCAACTGGACACTGCGACTCTCTATGATAAAATCCACTACTTTTCTAGACTCCTAGACTGAGCCTCAGAACCTAGAGGGAGGAGGGAGGGTTAATACTGATGTACTGGTATGAACAGCAAATCCAAAATAATCATTTATATTCATCATATATGAGAGCAATGTAAAATAGTACATAAAAGTACAATAAAGTAAGAAATCACATGGGCATTTTAAAAGACTCTGTGAAAACATCTAAACTCTGTGAAACTCTTTGTATTACTCCTGCGCTAGGTGGTATACCCTACAACTCTATAATCCCATGGAATATATGGGATCTACCATTAACTCGGCAGCAAAACCACCAACCCAAGTTGGCCGAGCACTAGGACAGCATAAAAATCCCTCGTAGGGAAATAATATACCCGTATCGACAAAACACGTTTTCTCGCTATGAGTTACTTGAGCTCAATCCTTCTTCGAGAAACCACCTAACCCTCTTTAAGACCATTTTTAACTCTTTCAAAACAAGCATTATTTGAGAACATCTAAAATCATACTCTGAAAACATAATCTGTTATAGCATAAATACATATGGTATCGCCATACCATTGACTTGCAAGTGACACTCTCTGAGCCATTTATAGCAATTTATATCTCTGTTTTCAAATCATGAAATTCAACACCACCATATCAAAAATTCTTTCAAGAAACTCATGTAAGACCATGTAGTTAATTCTCTTTAAAAATAATTCACTAAACAAAGGTGGTCATGTTAAAAGTCTCAACCTCATGCAATTATTTCTCTTTAACATCACATAATTATATAAAGAACACTCTCTTAACAATTTGAACTCATATTTAAGTACGAGGACATTGAGAAAACACCTTTCAAATCATCAAACATGCACTTCCACACTTTTTCCAACAAAACCATAAACTTTAATCCATTACAAGAGAGGGATTTCACAATTTATTCTCTCAAACACTCTTAAATCTCAAATCCTATACATATATGTATACATGTAAATCAATTTAGGGGATAGGACCACAAGGTCAAAACAATAGTAACATTAAAATATTCTGAATAAGAAATTTAGAACATATATTCCAAAACCTCTTTGAAATTCATGCATAAAAATCTTAAAAATCATGCTCTAATGGTTTAAAGCCAATTTAGCTTTTAGGATAAACCCCACGTACCTTAAATTTGAACTCTTGAATGAAATCTAGCTTTTGGGATTTGTGCATACGATTGATGGGTGCATCTTGTAGCCCTTGCAATGTAGATTCCGAATCTCGAAGAATTATTGAAAACATATGGTTAACCTTTGAGTTCTCTTGGGTTTTAGATTGGAACCCTAATAAGAGTTCTTGGTGAATTTTGAGGAAAATATGAGTAATGCGGTGATTTTGGGGTGGTTATCCCGTGGTAAAGTTAATAAAGGGTGGGGAATTACCCAATTTTCCCTTAAAGAGTCGGAGAGAAGATGCTGAAATTTGTCCCAAGGGATATGCCTGGGCGGCGCCCTTCCTGGACTCGGGGAGAATCCAGGGAGGAGCCCTACTCATAACGGGGGAGAAACTGGGTGGCGCCCCGCTTAGAGCGAGGGAGGGACCTGGGCGAAACCCCCGTAAAACCTTTTGATACTATTTTGCCAACCCAAACAAGACCTTACGCTCATCTAAAAATTTCGAAACTCACCCAGAGTGTACTACGACCTTGCCCTATCACAACGCAACAAGAAAATCTAAAATTGGAGGTCAGGAAGGTCAAAAATAAAATCTTCGGAGATTAAGAGTTAAAAATGAGACTAAGTCTCTTTGACACTTACCAAAATTTTCAAGTTTTCAACTCTATAAGCATGCAACTAGGTGATAACATATGGAGAATTTTTTGTGGGGGTGTTACCACGACGATCGATTTCTGGATTAAATATACGGGGTGTTACATTATCTCTTGGGATCATTCGTCCCTGAATGATGGGTAGGGACTTGTTGAATCCTTAAAGGTATGGAGTAACGTGGAAAAGATATGTCTTGTAAGAAAGGATCTGACTGATCTGAAACATTCAAACTTCTATCATGAAACTGAATCCCAGTCTAACTTGCCCTTACTTGCTTTAGGGAGCCAATTCATGCTGAGAGTTTAGGATTCTCTTGAAGTGTTCATGATTAAATCATACATATTGAATTTTGAAGTGATGACTTGTTCAAGTACGAATCATGATACAACCAGAATTAGATCCTACATGGGTATTACATTGTCTTAGCTTAACTACTTGGAAGATTTTGAGATTATGTCCTTACCTATTATGCACCGAGTCATGACTAAATAGTCGAATCTGGAATATGATGCTTGGAATGAACTGAATTTACAATTTATGTGGATGGAATAGATTATATCCTGGGATGGTCATATGCATGAGACTTCAGATAGTAGGACTGCATGGAAGGGTGGAAAACCATAGTAACCAATCAGCCTGATTGTCAAACTGAATTGCTTGCTAATTACACTGGACACTTATACCTTATTGGAGCATTTTCTCAACACTCTTTCTAAAGAAATTCTAGTAGCATTAGGAAGCAAGGAATCTTGGGAACAAATTACAACAGACATTTGTCTACGGAAACACAACATTGACACTACTCTATAGAATGGAATGTAGGCATACAACTCATAAACTAGGATAGAGTTACCAAACCTTAAGCAGAGCAACTTCATACTTTTGGGTTAACCACACTTCTAAAATACACTCTCAACTATACTTCTCCCTTTAAATATCATGCCCATTGATTCCACTTATTTTTCTCACATGGCCGCTGATATCTCGACCTATTAATGTCTAAAATGAACTAATTCCCCCTTACAGTCTTCAAGCCTAGCTCAAAATCACAAGACACACCACATAATACAGTAGTACTAGCCTGAACAACATTTCACAATTCCTCATCTCATACATAATTCTTATTGCCACTGCAACAATCACTTCAACTTTGTATTAAACATTCACAACACTCAAAGTATCCATCCATATGTATACAAGAATAACATTCAATCCTATCTTCCTACCCACATATGCACTTCTAAACAACTACTCATAAAGCATCTTTCTTATATTCTCTAATACTTCTATCTATAATAACTTCTCTACACTATTCGGATAATACAAATAAAAAATTCTCAACTAACCAAGCCATACACGAAACTTCCCCTCAAAATTCTTTCAAACTTATAGACTTGGGCTCAATCTTACTCCATAATTACTGCCTTATCTCAAATAAGCACACAACCATCTTTCATCAATAAGAAATGCTTAATCTCTCTCATCTAGACAATAGTTTATCGTCACTATCTCGACCTAAGGGAAAGGTCACTGAAAAGTTGGGATATTGGGATCCGGAACATAATGGGAGTACTAAGCGTAAGTTGATACCCTACTGAGGCCTGAGGAATAGAGAACTCACGGCATTGACTTATTAAAGAGATCTAATCTGAGGACGTACCTGATATAAAATCTAAATTTTTCACTGATCGTTAAGAGTATCACATGCATACAACAGTTATGAATGGCATGACCTAAATTTTTTTTGGAATTCATAACTTACGGAGAGTGATTCTAAATGTTGAACAAACTAGGAATTTATCATACTAGGAGCTAGGAGATTACATGATTCCCTATCATATGCATGAACACAAACTATGATCATGGAGCTGAAACATAAGGTATGAGTATGTGTCAGAATAACTGAAGTAAACTGCTGAAACAAGAATAGATTGAGCATCATTCTTTCTCACGGCCATTCCACAACTTACAGGCACAACTATTAGAATCTGAAAACATGACTTGGTTATTCATTCTATCATTTCCCCCTTATATTCAAGCCATCACTCCAAGCCTATGAACCACTATATACTCTCTGATCTAAGCTGAGATCACTTTACTCTAGAGTCTGGGATATGACAATATACATAAAACTAAACTTACCCGGTAAGACGGTATCTTCGTGTATGGCAACCAATGCTAATACCTCCTTCTAAGATTCAAACCTTAGATTTATATAACCCCAAAAGTCATCATATAACAGCTTAAAAATTTACCAACTTAGATTCTTACACGAAACATGGGTATCTCCAAACATTTGACAGACCATACCACTTCTGTCGTAGCCTACAATCATCATGTTTGCAAACTTATATATATAAATCATGAGAATTAAGATTATACAAAAAGGATCAACGTCTTTAATCATAACTCCATAACATAGCTATAAAGAACATCACATATTTTTTAACTAGTCTTTCTCTACCTAGCAACTCAACAGTACTACTAACCACACAACATGCGATGATCCTCGAATATAATGCAGCCCCATAGAACTTGGGTGTACTTCTACATCAAACTTATAACACCAAACTTGATTACGAATCAAATAACTTAAGCTATTTTATACATTGTTCAAGCCTACTACATCACTTTCACACCATTAATATCTACCACAACATTCATTAAACCCACCTTTATCACCATCTACTATTCCAACCTAGTGTCTAGTTCTGGCTAAGAAGAACAACAACTTCAAACAATATTCTTACATGCCAAACATCTGAAAACATTAATCCACCAAAACATCATAACAGTAAGGATCAATCACAATCCTATAATCTATCTTATTTAAAACCCATTAACACGTTCCCCTTTTATGAAAAATTACTATCTACCCTTTATACCGCTAAAATTAGTGCAAAGCTCTATAAGTATCAACTAAACACTCTTTTGCCATCTCAGGGGCATCTAATTTAACAACACTCTACCACCAAGTACCTTCATCAATAGACTATACCTTCCTTGCTCACGACAAACACCGCCAATAACTTTTTTCATACTTCAAGCAAACAACAATTCACCTTAACTAATAACTCCTTCTCTACCTTCTACTTTACTAATACAAAAGGACATATCACTCCATTACTAACTCAATCTTATTCAAAAGGCTCGGCTATGCATACATCCAACCAACACAAGAACAATAAGATAAACAAAAAGTTGCTAGTGAATCGAAATAGGCCTCACATGGCTTCTCTAGGATTTGATTTGTTGCTTTGAATGACAAAAGAAGATGAATGACAACAAAACTATGCTAGTGAATCGAAAGAGCCCAACATGGCTTCACTAGACTTTGATTTTATTTTCTTTTTCAAAAACACCATGATGACAAGAATGCATAATATAAGAGATAGAAAATTGACACGCAATATTAAATAATCTAAGAATAAACATCTTACTATGTATGAATAAAAATTTGAATTAAGGTTCACACCAGAACCAATACACCCTAAAGCACTAAAGGACTCTTCCTAAGTCCTTGTAAAACTTTAATATGATTCAATCAGAAAGAACCATACCATTTAGACTCTAAACTTCTATACTTGAATTAGCCCAATAATGAGACATGTCTAAGAACATCAGAGTAAGAAAAGAATTGGGATGACTATTACGTTTGTATGGGCGACACCATAGCATGAATTAGAGTATGAAAAAGGAACATTCTGACTCTATTGCAATAACTAGAACATAAAGAAAGAGAGGCATTCCTAAATGTCTTGTAGCCTCCTACTTATAAGTGGGGGGCGCTACACACCCATAAACAAGACTCTACGCGATGCAATTTTGCAGACACCCTAGGACCTGGGCGGCGCCCCCTTAAAGCCTTTTGATACTATTTTTCCAACCTAAACATGGCGTTACACTCGTCTAAAAAATCATAAACTCGCCCAGAGTGTACTACGACCTTGCCCTATCACAATGCAACAAGAAAATCTAAAATTGGAGGTCAGGAAGGTCAAAAATAAAATCTACAAAGATTGAGAGTTAAAACAGAGACTAAGTCTCTTTGACACTTACAAAAATTTTCAAGTTTTCAACTCTATAAGCATGCAACTAGGTGATAACATATGGAGAATTTCTTACGGGGGTGTTACCACGACTATTGATTTCTGGATCAAAAATATAGGGTGTTACATCCCACGTATGGTTGCTTAAGATTGAATCAATCTCACTATTGATTGCCTCTTTCCAAAAGGATATGTTTGATGATGTCATCACTTGCTTAAATGTTTGAGGCTTACTTTCTTAGAGAAATGTTACAAAGTTTGATCCAAACGAAGTTGACGTTCTTTGACGTGTACTGCGTCTTGGATTCTTATCATAATGTAAATTATCACTTGGTTCATCTCGAGGTGTTTAGAACCTCCACTAGTCTGTTCAGGTCTTGTTTTAAATGGGTCAATGTTTTCAAGGAATTTTGCATATCTGATTCAATTACCGTATTTTCATTAATATCCGGATGGTTGGATTTATAAACCAAAAACCGACATACTTTAATACTTTTAGTATATCCTATAAACATGCAGTCCACCATCATATGTCCTATCTTAACCATTTTAGGCATAAGAACTTGAACGTTTTCTAGATAGCCCCACACTTCTAAATATTTCAAGTTGGGTTTCCTTCCTTTTCTATTTTTCATAAGGAATTGATTGTGTCTTATTATGGGGAACTCTATTGAGTATACAGTTGTTGTAAGGATATCTTCCCCCAACAAGCTTGGCGGTAAACCTGAACTTATAAATAAGTCATTCATCATTTCCTTCAAAGTTCGGTTTTTATTTCTACAATTCCATTAAATTGAGGTGAATGTGGGGCTATAGTTTGATGGATAATTCCATTATCTACACATATTTCAGTGGAGGGAGATTCATATCCTCCGCCCCTATCACTTCTTATCATGTTTATCTTTTTCTCTAACTGATTTTCAACTTTAGTTTTGTATTTCCTAAATGCATCTATTTATTCATCCTTACTATTTAGCAAATATACATAATAATATCTCGTGCAATCGTCATAAAAAGTTATGAAATATTTTTTCCCACCATGTGATGGTGTTGACTTCATATCACAAATGTCGGTGTGGATTAATTCTAAGGGATTGGAACTCCTTTCAACTGAGTTATACTGATTCTTAACAGACTTTTATTTCCCACAAGTTTTACTCTTTAATTTATTACACTCAAAGTTTGGCAAAACTTCTAAGTTAATTAATTTTCATAATGTTTTATAATAAACATGGCCTAATCGTTCATGCCGCAAATCGTAACACTCAAGCAAATAAGAAGAATTTGAATATTTATTTATTTCAACATTCATTTTGAATAGGCCCTCATTGAGGTAGCCTTTTCCTACATACACTTCTCCTTTACTAAGTACATTTTTTTCGAAAATAAATACACATTTGAATCCGTTTGTCTAGAAGTTAAACTGAAATCAATTTTTTCCATAGCTCTAGAATATACAAGACAGTGTTGGGTGTCAACACTTTGTCGGAATTCATCTTCAACCACACTTTTCCTATTCCTGCTACTTTTGCAGTAACAGTGTTTTCCATGTAGATCTTTTCTTCTACTTGAGCCGTAGCTAACGTCGAAAATAAATCCTTGTTAGCACAAACATGGCGGGTGGCACTAAAATCCATCCACCATTTGCAAGAATTTTCTACCTGATTGCATTGAGAAAGCATAGCACATAGATCATCAGTTTCTTTCTTAGACTCAGCAAGATTTTCTTGGTCCTTGTTTTTCCCTTTATTCGGGGTGCGGAAATCTGTGGACTTGTGCCTAATCTTGCCATAGTTGAAGAACTTTCCCTTGAATTTCTTATTGGGCTGATTGCTTTCATTTCCATCTTTGTTTGACTTTTTGGAGTTCTTTGGGTCATCTTCTACAATGTTTTCTCCACTCAATGCAGAATTGCCTCTTGACTTCCTTTTCGCAACATTATTATCTTCTTCAATGCGTGTTATACAATCAGATCTACTGGCATCTCTGTGTTTATGTTTCAAGTAGTTTTTGAAGTCTTTCCACATTAGTGATAGTTTCTCTATTATTGTTGCTACTTGAAATGATTCATTCGCGATCAAACCTACAATAAAGTTCATGTGAATACTAAGAACATGTTTAAATTGCTCAACAAAGGTATATGTCAAAATCATACCTTCCGCTAGGAGATCATGGATTATCACTTGCAATTCCTGCACTTGTGAAACAACAGACTTATTGTCTATCATTTTGTACTCCAAGAATCTTGCAACAAAGAACTTTTTAGTTTTGCCATCCTCTGTCTTGTACTTCCATTCTAGCGCTCCCATAACTCTTTTGCAGTCTTTGTTCTGCTATACATATTGTAAAGGTCATCTTGGAGACTACTCAAGATATAATTCCTGCAAAGAAAATCTAAGTGTTTCCAAGCCTCCACAATTACGAAGCGTTACTTTTCATAGGTTCCCTCGGGAACCTCCAAAGCTTCCTCAACCGTGAACCTTTGAAGACAGAAAGTAGTGAGGTAGAAAAAAAATTTCTGCTGCTATCTCTTACAGTCAATACCCGCAAACTTTTCAGATTTCTCCGCTGGTGCCATCGCCGGTGGAGCATTCGTGCGACATGTTGTAGAAATACTAGTTGCCCTCACAGTCGTTGCAGCATCTTGCACTTGACTATCGTTAGTCATTTTCCTGTCACAATAAGACAATACATTCAGTATATCAAAATACTTATTACAAAGTTGCAGTAACTTTAAGAACTTCTTGTTTCTAGTGTAACGATGGAGTTTTTAAGACTTTCAATCATCAACCGAGTGATCTTAACTTGTGATGAAGGTTTTATGTCTTCAAATAACTAGTTAAATTCGAACAGAGTAGAAATCTTAAAGCTTTAATCTCTAAAAACAAGCTATACAGATTTCAAAATAATTATTCCTTAAGATTGTTACTTGCAACGTTTTAGGGTACAAGAATCTATATATACATTCAATAATAACTTTTAACACAAGTTCAAGTCTAAGACATGACTACTTATGAAGTTCCTTAGCACCTTCAACATAAGATTATAGGTAATCTATCCAAGAAGTATGTTATCTTTCAGAATGAGATGAAACAGAATTTTAATTCCAACTCCCTCGTCTTCAAGGAGTGTCCTTAAGGAATAATTCCCCCCACTATACCAGAGGCTATGGAATCTTCCTCCCAGGATAAAATGGCTTTCAATCCGAACAATAGCGGTACCTCCAATTGTTGAATTCTTCAAACTCACTCAACAACTAAATGATCACACTAAGTTTTTATATAGAAGAAGAGTGTTTTTGCTATCAAAACTTATATCAATACCTGAGGATTATATCAGGTATTTATAGTCTTTAATAGTCTTTAATGTACCTTTTTAGAAAGAATGTATTGGTTCAGCAGAAAGGCACCTTTTCAGCAGCAGTCACGTCCCTGCGCCCAGTCTGTGTTGGACATGTACCTGTTCTGTGGCCACAGGTCACCTTTGGCATATTCCAGTAGCTTCTGCGCTACATCTGCGCCCGCAGGTCACCCTACAGCGCGAAACATCTGCGCCGCACTTGGAGAAAAATATTACTATCAGATTTTGGATTAAAAATTTCACTTGTAAACATGTTTCAAATAATTTTGTCTAAAACATAGATCTCGTCACTCATTTTTCAAATCCAAAGCCGAGCGAGCGACAACGACGACGGCACGAGTCACTAACTTGTTCTTGCCACATTATCCATGTGGAGTTACTGTTTCTCATTATAAACACTTACAAATTCTCTTCTCCCACCAGTGTGGGAGAATTAGTGAAGTTTCCTTTAAAAACAGTAGACTTTCCAATTTGAGCGTACACTTTCTAAATTGGTGTCTCTCTTCCCTCCACCATTTTCCCTCAATTTTCCATTCACATATAAACCTTAAACCCCACAGCTACATGTCAACATAGCTATATCAGTTTATGTAACAGAACCAATACAGCTATATGTGAATATAGCTATCAGCATATGGCACAGGCAGTTAGCTATATCAGTTTATGTCACAGAACCAATACAGCATATTTAGACACAGATTCAAGTCGTTAAACCAGTACATAGATATTAGCAACAAGGTGGATTTACAATTGAAAAAAAAATTGCATTCCCTTCCATAACTTCTAGTTTCAGTTCTGCTGTTAAAGCCTCCAAACCAGCAGCGAACAAGATCTCTTAAATTCAGCAAAAGAAAAGGGAGAAATTTAATACTAACCTTTAATGGTTACCCAAAATGTTATATTTGTTGCCATTCCCAATTAAATTAGATACATTCAGAAACTACAATCAACAAACAGATAAAATTGTGAGAACGAAAGCCAATTTTCATATCAACCTTGGTGTTCACTGCAGGTACGCCTAAAGTGTAAGCAACATTTTTCGACTTTAGAACCAAGATGCCACTATGATATGAATAACTTTTTATTTTATGAAACAATAACTTAAGACATACAAATAATGAGATGAAGTCATCATCATCCATGATATCTGATTCATGAATAATATTTGCAGAAGTTTTGCTGAAAATACATTAATCAAACTGGACAGATTACATGGAAAAATGACCAGTGTGGTAGAAAGAAAATGTATTCAGGTATTACCCAAGGTGGAAGAATAAAAACTGCATATTACAAGAAGAAAAGGATACTTGTCTAAAGTTCCACATAGGTATACTTTTAATTGATGACTAGTGTGATTGGACTGATAGGAAAAAAAATAAAAAAATAACAAAACAACACCTAGTGTAATCTCATGGTCTGCGGAGGGTAGTGCATACGATAGAGCTTATTCCTACCTTGTTAAGTTGGGGGCTATTTTTGAAGACCCTCAGGCCAAGGACAAGCTAAGAAAGAAGCGGTAACAAAAAGTAGAAACAACAAGACCAAATATGTACAAATAATCAAGGGTCCACCAGAGTATCCCATTTGTTCGTAAATAAAATGGAATCACCTTAGCCCATAGAGTGCTCTACCTCATGCCAAAACTAGCAACTTTTAGCAAAACCCCAAAAGAAGGATGGGCCAACAGAGGTAAAGGCTAGAAAACAAGCATTTCCATGAAATCAACTACTATCTGACTATTTGCTCTAGTACTAGATGTTTCATTATTCTTTTTATCACTCCTATACAGTTCACTGACAACTGAAAATTAAACTCAAGTAATATTTAATTCTTTTTTTTGTTCTTTCAAAAAAGATTAATGATAATCTATACCTGCAGTAAATAAACTGAAAACAAGACTTTAATATAGATAATTTTGATTCCCTGT
The DNA here is from genome assembly GCA_030864225.1 of Capsicum baccatum var. pendulum. Classification (NCBI taxonomy): domain Eukaryota; kingdom Viridiplantae; phylum Streptophyta; class Magnoliopsida; order Solanales; family Solanaceae; genus Capsicum; species Capsicum baccatum. The sequence goes on along the minus strand of CM061552.1, from coordinate 19,715,881 downwards.
TCAACTCTCATTTTAATCTGCAACATATTTTAGGAAATCTACACTTTCTATTAACCAACGGAAGTTTCTGAACCTTCCAAATCCATGGAATGAAAACTGATTTGAGCCACAACTAAAAACTTAAAAGACACTGACCTTACTATTGTTAGAGTGGGTAAAAGTCCCACATTGGTTGGGGAATGGACAGGTAGTTTGCTTAAATGGATTTGGGTAACCCTCCCCTCTTGAGCTAGCTTTTTGGGTTGAGTTAGGACCAAGGTCCATTTCTTGACATGGTATCAGAGTCAGGTCCATCCCTGTTTTGGGCTCCCGGTCGACGGGCCAGTTGGGCCTGGGCGTGAGGGAGGTGTTAGAGCGGGTACAAGTCCCACATTGGTTGGGAAATGGACTGGTAGTTTGATTATATGGACTTGGGTAATCCTCCCAAGGTCTTTGATGTATCTTTCCAATGGTACCAATCTCGCATAAATCCGACACCCAATCTAAGAGTTATGACTTTGAAAAATGGAGAATTTTGCATCCGAACTGGTCTAATATGCCTTTCATATGCTCTAGCATCTTGTGCGCATCTTGGGCGCATTTTAGAGGGATAACACACTGGTTTAGTATGCCTTTCATATGCTCCATCATCTTAGGCGCATTTCAAGGGCATAACAAACTGGTTTGTGATGCCTTTCATTTGCTCCAGCATCTTGGGTGTAGATGGGGCGCATTTTAGGCCACAGTTTTAGGATCAAATTCAATCGATCATAACTTTCTGTATATAACAAATTGAGAGGCCTGCTGTATATCAAATGAAAGTCCTTTGAGTTTTCTTTTCAATACAATTGATTTCGTCCAAATCCAACATCGGAGTAAAACATTATGTCCATTTTATTTCAGCATATCAACCTGTCCACTGGCAGAAATTTCTGTGACCTTTTTTTGTTTCTTGAAGGGTATTTTGGTCTTTTCCCTCACCCAAACACACGGGATTTAGCAATTCAAAGGCCAAAATCCCTCATTCTCTATCAAAATATCTCAAGAACAAGACCCTAACTCCCCTCCCCTCCCCAAAATCAAGATCCATCCCCTAAGTTCAAGATTTCCAAGAATCAAATCAAGATTATGATCCTGTTCTTTGAACTAAATAATCTAAGGTACGTGGATTTTTCCTAAATTACATGGGCATGGTGAAAATATTTTTAATGATGTTTTGAATGTTGAAAAATCATGGATCTGTAATGGGTTTTGGAATTATATTTAAAATCTTGCATTATGAATTCTTTAATGATATTATTGTTTTGGTCTTGAGGCCTTTCCCGCAAATTGATTTTTAATCTTATATATTTATGTATGAAATCGAGTGTGTATGTTGAATTGAGAGAATAAATTATTGGAAATCCATCTCTCGTTTAAAGATTTCCTGTTTTCGTAAGTCATGATTTTATTTGAATGTATTTCTGTGAAGTATGTTACAAATGCCTTATGATTGTTAAGACTTGTTTATGGTTTTGAATAGAAGAGAGGGGGCTTTTACATGTTGATAAATGTTAAAGATTTGTAATAAAAGAATTGCATGGTTTGTCAAAAATACATGACCAACACATGTTTGTTGAAATGTTGAAAAGAGAGATTCTTTGCATTGTTTGACATCTGATTGAAATATGAATTCTCTTGAACTGTTTGAATGATATGGTGGTCCAACATGATATTTTGAATGAAAAGGTTGTAACATGATATTTTATGGCTCAGAGATAAGACTTGTAAGTCTTGGTATGACGACACCAAATTCAGATAATGCTATAGTAATACAGAAGAGAACAGAATGTGGATTTTCTTTTAAATTTTTAGATTTTGAATATAGAATGATACAAGTTTAGAAACGGCTAAAAATGGGCATAATGAGATGTTAGGTGGTTATCCGAAGAAAGCACGAGTTCAGAAAACTCATTGCCCAAAACCTTATTTTGCCGATACCGGATTATTATGTCCCCTAGAGGGATTATACATTGGCTTAGTGCCCTGTGGCATATCAAAATCAGAAACTCCAACTCTTGAAACAAACTTGGGTTGGGGGCTTGGTCGCCAAGTTAAGAGCAGACTCCATATAGCCCATGGGGTTGTAGAATTGTAGAGTGTACCACCTACAATTCTGGATTTCCTAGTTTTAATGCTGAGCAACACTCTCAGTTGCTATCTCTGCTTCAACAAGCTTAGATCTGCCCACCTGGACTTGGTTCTACTCCTTTTTCATCATCTCTCTTGGCTTTTGCTGGGCTGGCTGGTAAAATTATAGGTGATAGTGAGAGGTTGAAATCATGCATGATTTCCCAAGTAGATTATTTCTTATGGATTGTATATTCTGGGGTTTCTGACCATATGACATCCCATAAAGAATTACTCTTTGATATTCAGACCCTACCCTTTCCTGTTATTGTTTCTCTTCCAAATAGTTACAAAGTCAAGGTCACAAATAAAGGTTACTTTACTTTGTTTCCTCATGTCACACTATAGAATGTGCTTTATGTCCCTACTTAACAATACAACTTAATCTTAGTTCAGAAATTGTTAGACCAGTTGAATGGGGTTGTTTACTCTACCAGAACCTTTTGTGTGTTTTACAGGGCCCTTTTCAGAAAATGCCTCTGGTTCTTGGTAAGGTTGAAAATGATATATACAAACTCCTCTTGTCATCTAGTACTGCTGAGAGTTCTCTTTCCAGTTTTCCTCCTCATATTCCTAGTTTTTTTACCTCTGATGTATCTACACTTTCTAATTCTTTTAGTCCTTTTTTTGCAAATATTGAAAATCCTGTATCTATCATACATGATTCTATGAATATAATAGATGTTCTTTGGTATTACAGACTTGGTCATATTCCTTTCTTTAAAATGAAACACATTCCAGATATGCAACCTTTTATGAGTCAAAAACAGTGTTTCCCTTGTCTTATCTGTCCAATAGCTAAACAAACAAGACTTATCTTTCTAGATAGTTCTATTAAGTTAAATTTAGTCTTTCAATTACTTCACATTGATACTTGGGGTCCATATCACTCTCCTACATATGATGGGGCTAGATACTTTCTTACCATTGTTGATGACTTTTCTAGAGCTACAAGGAACCATTTAATGGGAGAAAAAAGCAATGCCTTTGATCTCTTAAAAGCCTTTATAACCATGATAGAAACTCAATTTAGTTCTAAAGTCCTTTGCATCAGGAGTGTCAATGCTCTAGAATTAAGATCCAATAATGTTGGTTCTGCTTTCTTTTCATACAAAGGTATCCTCCATTATACATCATGTCCACATACTCCACAACAAAATGGGGTATTATAAAAAAAACATAGGCATTTATTTGAAACTGCTAGAGCCTTACTATTTCAATCTTTTGTTCCTATTAAATTTTTGGGAGATTGTATGTTGACTTCCACGTTTTTTATTAATAGTTTCCCTTCTCCTCTCCCGTTTAATAAGAGTCCCTATGAGGTCCTCTAATCCAAACTTCCTTCCTGATCTCATCTAAAATCCTTTGGGTGTTTGTGCCTCTCCACTGTCATTACCCTTAACAAAGACAAATTTACCCCTAGAGTTGTCCCTTGTGTATTTTTGGGTTACCCTTTTGGTAAAAAGGGTTAAACATTATATAGCCTTGACTGTAAGTCTTGTTTTATGTCCATGGATGCCATTCTCCATGAACATATTTTCCCATTTGTTGCCTCTTCACATTCTTCTCCTTCACCCAGTCCTTCTTATTTTTCTTTCTCATTTGATGACCCTATTCCTACCATTTTCACCCACTCTCTCCATATGTAAATCTTAAGGGTTCTCCATTGCCTGAACCTGATGGCGTTGTTTCTCCTCCTTGATTTTCCTCTTCTTCTGACCCTGTTGTTCCATCTGTTTCCTCATCTTCTTCCTTACCTCCTTTGAGACAATCTTCTAGATCATATTTTATTCCTAAATACCTTCATGACTACTTTATTCCCTCTTACCTTAGGCATACTCCTGGTAAGGACTCTAATTCTTCTACTCTTGTAGTTTCTGCTTCTGAGATACATATTCTGGTTGAGCCTCATTGTTATTCTCAGGTTGCTAGCATCCCTGCTTGGCAGGATGCTATGAAGTAGGAATTTGAGGCTTTAGATGCTAATTGTACTTGGTCTATTGTCTCTCTTCCCCTTGGTAAGAAGTCTATTGGTTGTAAGTGGGTGTACAAAATAAAGTATAAAGATAATGGCACCATAGAGAGGTATAAAGCTAGACTTGTAGTTAGGGGTGATACCCAAGTTGAAGGAATTGATTAGCATGTGACAATTTCCCCTGTTGTGAAAATGTCCACTGTGAAAACCTTGGTGGTTGTTGGTTTAAAACAAAAATGGTCAATGTTTCAATTAGACACCTTTCTCATACCATAACACAATAGCATCCACAATGTAGTCTTTAAAGAGTCTTTGTTTAGGGAAAGATCTCTCCCAATAAGTTTTAGGATTTTAAATTTTATTTTTAATATGTAGGCCATTTGGCCAAACCATATCCAATAATACATTTTTAGTTTATTTTTCATGTGTCATCTGATTTATCATCTTATGGTTTGCAAACTAAAAGATTCTGCATGACGACCTCTCGATTTTAAACCCAACAAGTGGTATCAGAGTCCACGGTTTAATAAATCGATGGTCCAATTGTTGAACAAAGTTGTAATTAATTTGATGATAATGAAGATATATGTTAAAAAGCTATATGTGGAGATAATTGTTAATCATATTTTCAACAACTCTACTGTCACATATTTGAAAATAAAGTTCACTTTTAACCTTGCAAAAGGGCTCCAATATTTTTAACCCGAAAAGGGCTCATATACTTTTAATACAAAAGCTTCATTTTTAAGCATGTCAAGTAGCAGTGATGACGACTATGTGAAAAACAAAGATTAAAGATATGAAGAAGGTGGATCAAGTGAAGAAAATCAAGCCAAAAAGGGGAGATTTGTGAGGATTTTTGCCCTGATTTTCTTACTATATTTATGTTTTACTTTATCTTAGAAGGAAAATAAAGTTACCATAATTATTTTTACTTTTCCTGAAAGAAAAAATATAATTATTTTTCATATTTGGGTAACCTCTTTCTTGGAGGAAAGATTTTGGACATCTATAAATAGAAGACCCCTTTCTCATATTATAACACAATAGCATCCACAATGTAGTCTTTAAAGAGTCTTTGTTTAGGGGGAGATTTCTCCCAATAAGTTTTAGGATTTTCAATTTTATTTTTAATATGTAGGCCGTTTGGCCAAACCATATCCAATAATTTAGTTTTAGTTTAATTTTTCATGTGTCGTCTCATTTATCGTCTTATGGTTCGCAAATTACAAGTTTCCTCATGACGCCCTCTAGATTTTGAACCCAACAATGTGTTGCCTTAAATATGACATATTGGGAGTTGTATTAATTATCGCAACCCCTTATTTATTCGAGTCCCTATTTTTACTTTGCACAAAGCAAAACCTCAAATGAAAAAGCACTAAATTCTAGATAGAAATTGCCAAAACAAAAAGAAACTAAAAAAACACTAACTATTGAAATTCACGTGAACAAACCTAAAATGGCCAACATTGAAAACTAAAAATGAACTTAGCGTTTAAAATTCACGTGAACAACCTAGGGAATAAGCGTGGATAGAAAATTCACGTGAATAAAACCATGGGAAACAATATGCAATGAAACCTATAAAAGGAAAAGTGATGCAGGATGCCTAGCGTGTCGTACATGATTTGTTGTGGTAATTGGCACGCATGGTGTACTGTTTAGGGACCTATTCCTAGAATGTCGCGGAGGCTCCCATTTGTTGCCTTAACTATGACATATTAAGAGTCGCATTAATTATCGTGACCCCTTATTTATTTGAGTTTCTATTTTTACTCTGCACAAAAGCAAAACCTCAAACGAAAAAACACTAAATTCTAGAGTGAAATGGCCAAAATAGAAAAATAAAAAGCACAAACTATTAAAATTCACGTGAACAAACCTGAAACGGACAACATCAAAGACTAAAAAAGCACTTAGCATTTAAAATTCACGTGAACAACTTAGGGATTAAGCTTGGACAGAAAATTCACGTGAAAAGAAAAAGTAATACATGATGTCTAGCGTGTCATTGCTCAAACTAAAAAAGCATTAAATTCAAGACTAAAACAGCCAAGATAAAAAACTGAAAAGAACTAAAGTTGACGTGAAAAATCTCGGATTGAATATGCATTGGAAACAAAAAAAAAAAAAAAAAAGCGATACATGAGGTCTAGCATGTCATTGCTCAAACTAAAAATAAACTAAATTCAAGACTAAAATAGCCAACATAAAAAACTGAATAGTGCAATGCAATGAAAGTTCACGTGAAAAAACACGAGACTAAATATGCATTGGAGACTAAAAAAGAAAAAGTGAGACACGAAGTCTAGTTTGTCGTTCATGTTTTGTCATGACAATAAACTCACCCAGTGTACTAGAGACCCACACCTAAAATATCGGGCAGACTCCCACGCGTTGCCTTATTGATGAGATTTGGGGAGTCGCACTAATCATCGCAATTCCTTATATATTCGAGTCCCCATTCTATCTTGCACAAAAGAAAAAAACATAAACGGAAAAAAAAAAAAAAAATTCCTTCCGTTGGTGCCAACTTCTGTTTCTTATTTAACCTTCATCATTATTGAGGTATGTTTTATGCTTGCTTTTTTTTTTTTTTTTTGGATAAAAGCAATATGTTATTATATATAATTATTGAGTTACAAACCAAATAGAGGTAATATTATCATTAATGAAAGTATTGGAGGTTACAAATAAGGTACAAAAACAAGCTAACATATTACTGATAGACAATAAGATTTATTAGTACATGTATTATGTTTTGAATGTTTATTTTGTCTAAATTAAAAATATAATATGTATTTATTTTTATAATTTTGTGCTTCCTATTTCCTTTATAATTAAATATTTTATGTCAAACTCCGCAATTAAAGCTAATATGAGGCATTTTAAAATTCTTATATGTTTATTATTTTGTTTTACAGTTATAACATAGTATGCATTCTTTTATATTTTTTAAATTATATTTTAATATAGAAAATAGTTTATCTTGTTGTTCAGTCATCATATGTATGCGTTATTTTGTACACTAAAAAATGGTATTTTATACGGTAAGACAAATAATTTTTTAAAATTATTATTATTATTATTATTATTATTATTATTATTATTATTATTATTATTATTATTATTATTATTATTATTATTATTATAAAATAGAGAGACCTTTTGTGGTGTTTTGTATTGGAAGGTATTGTCATGAGACATAGATAAAGAGAAGAATATAAAAAATCATTATTATTAATTATAACAAAATACTGAACAAAAAGATAACAACATTATTTAGAATCGAAATAAAAATAACAATATTAATTTTGGGTATTCCTTAATTCGCAACTAGATCTTAACTTCTTACTAGAAATAAATTAAGAATGTCCCATGTTCTTTATTTATTGGCCTGATGATTCTTCCAAAATAAACAAGATTGTTGACTCTAATCTTGACCGACATGCACCTACTGCTCTTCATGAATCTCAGTAGTCATTCGGTAGAAGGATAAAAAATAATAATTCTGTTATAAAATGAAAAATTATCTTGTTTAGCGTTTTGTTAGGAGTATTAATTAATTTTGAAATTATTTATTCCATCGGTTGGTACTATAATAATGAAATAAGTTATGCTATGATGGGATAACTTTGAATATCTCATCCCCTTAACAAATAACTCGTTGGTACTTATAATCTTCTCCATTAAGTTGTATTCTTCTTTTGAAATTTACTTTTTCTTGGAAAATTATATTTTCTATGAGCCATAAATTAATAAGGAGAAGAATATAATGATCCGTATATTATTATTAATTACAGGGATCATATTTTTTTCAAGTTAGAAATATGGTCGGAGATGTTTGCCTGTCCATGTTTTAAGAAGGTAATTTCAAAGAAAGAATGCAATAAGCTTAAAAAATATGGTAAAGTAGGTCTTGCTAAAAAGCTTACAGTTGTGGAGCTTGAACAGAAGGCTAAAAATCCTTCATGAAGACATCACAAAGCATAGGATTTCTCGTGAGCTGAAATTGTAGCAAAATCTCATTAATAATGCAAATGAGAAAGGAGGGAGACTGATACAAGGATGACCAAGAACACAAGAAAACATACACCAAAACAGTCCACAAGTTGAGGAAACCCGAGACTATTTTGGTGACCACTCTCGGATGCACTACTTATAACAATAATAGAGAGAACAATGAGTGTTAACACCTCAAAATAGCCAACCAACAAATTATATTAGCACAATATAATGAAGAACAACAACACTACAACAACTAGAACCTACGAGTTTTACAACAATACAAGGGAAACCCGAAACTAGAACAAGAAACAAAGATAGATAGACACAATGAAGTTGTAATCATAAGAACCAAAGAATGGTAACTCTTGGGCCCTTAACACCACACTAAACACACACATAACTCTTACAATGACAAAAGAGGGTGTCCACCTCTCAAGCACCAAGGTATTAAGCTTTGCAACACACAAGAGAATCCACCCTTATGCTATGCCCTAATTTCAGTTTTGGAGCTCTCTCTCACAAGAGGAGTGTTCTTACAATCTCAAACATCAACTAAGGAAATAAACCCTACAAGGTTCTATTTATACAACATTACAAATAATAGAGAAATGACAAAAAGCCCTTTAGTGACTAGTCTTCAAAAATACTCAAAACTGTCATTATCATGATCATACTTGTATCATCCTCTCCATCTTGAGATGAATTTGACCACAAATTCACTGGATCACCTCTTTTACAAAGGCACTTCATAATCTCCTTTTTTTGGCCACACATCTTCTACATACTCTTCATTTTACACTTCGGTTTCTTTTTGCTCTCCATCTTGCAGTTTACCATCATTCTTAACCGATTCGATTGTCACCTCTTCTCCAAGATAGTACAATCTACCCTCCCTTAGGATTATATTTCTCCGGTTTGGGCACTCACTAGCCATGTGCCCCCACCCTTGGTACTTGAAGCAGTGAATCCCCTTGGGATTAGAAGTAGAATTCAATTTACCTTCATACCTTGGAGGATATTTTTGGATAGAATTGGTGGTCTCGAGTTGGGAATCCATGAATGAGTTCTCTTTGAGATCCCTCTCAACCTCTAAAGCTACATGGAAGATTCTATCTATGGTGTCAAATTTGTGAAACGTCATGTGAGTGGAGATGTCCTTGTTTAACCCAACCTTTAAGCGCACAATGTCATGACTTACTTGCTCGCCTCGGTAGTCAAGTTTCAACATCAATTATTGAAATTCATCGTAGTAAGCCATGACACTCTTGCTCCCTTGCCTCAAATTGTACTATTTGGCAAGGACCTCATGCCTATAAGTTTTAGGAAAGTACCTTTGCTGCATAAGGTTCTTCAACCAAAACCAAGGAGGAGGTTGTCCCCCAATCATCTCATTCCCAAACCGATTAACATACTTCCACCAAGTTGGTGAAATCATTAAGTTGGAATATCTTGTCACAAGACGACTCCTATGCAAGGTAGGATTAGAGATCACTCTCACCTTTGAAAATGGGAAGGCTCACTATGATTGAATTGAGACCTACATCTCGGTGTGGGTGTCTATCTCTCACCTCTCGGCCTAACTCCCTATGTCTACCCTTATTTTTTTCCCTCAAGTAAATATCATCATACGGCCCATAACCATCACGTTTTTATCCCTTACCATAGCCCTCAACATGGATGGGTCTATTTGGGTTAAGTGGAGCTTGTTGTGGCGGGATCAGATTTGGATAGTGAGGTCTTTATTCAAGTGTAGTTTGGATGGAAGGGTTCAGGTTTGGTAGTGGTATGTGGGTTCCAAGCCCTTCTTGTTGGACTTGGTGGAGTGAAGGATGGCTTGGTATATTTTGTTCTCGGCTTCGAGAGTAAAGAATGGTTTGATTTATGTCACGACCCAAACCAGGGCCTGGCAGTGATGAGCATTTTGAACTATTGAGGCCCGAAACACCCCTATCTGTCTGGTAATCATGTACCTAATTCATATGATCAAAGAAATGCAGAAAAACACAATAATTTGAAAACATGGTCATAAATATGAAAAGAGACAATAACGGGGAGATAAGGCTCCCTCAACATCAATTATCCTCTAAACAACTGTCTGCGAAAATCTCTAATAAATGACTGAATCAATGTCTATCAGAAAACTGGGACAAGGCCCGCAGTAGACCCAAAAAACTGAATATAAGATAAAAGGACTGCAGAACATAGGACCTTCCGAAGCATAGAAGGCTTGTGTCTACAACTCTTTCTGAAAGTTTTACTTATTCTCTTGACCCCTAGACTGGACCTCTGAACCTGAGAGGTTGAAGAGGGGAGGGGGTTAGCACAAAGGTACTGGAACGCAGAGATATCAAAACAAAAAGTAATATTTTTACGAAGTATAGTTGAGAGACATTATAAAGCAATTTCTTATCAAATCATTTGAAAGCACATGGGTGTAATGCAATAGTTTTTCTCAACAATAATGAAATGCACATGAGCTAGGTGGAATACCCTACATAATTTACACCAACTGTCAAACCTCGATTGCCACCGAGATTAGAGCATAAGTGAGGGAGAGACACACAAGACCACAAAGCATGGTATCTCGACCCAAATCGAATATGGTAGTGCACAAAACCACAAAGCATGGCTCCTAACCAAAATCCCAATTTGGGATAATATAATATCAGGTACGCAAGACCATAAATCATGGTACCAATATTTCGTGTCGGCAAATATGTTCTTCCAGCGATGAGCCACTTGTGTCTCAAATACCTTCTTCGGGCATCCACCTTTCTCATGTAAAACAAATGCATTCAAATTTCATCTTATTCAATCGCATATCGTATTCTGTAGGGTATCATCATACCCGACTTGCAAGTTTTCAATATCATATCTACATATGAATAATCATGTAAAAACCAAGATGCTTCATCATTTACAAGTGGTGAACAATATTTATTTCAAATTCATGCTCTCTTTTGTTGATCACAATATAATATGGAGTATCGAAACATTATCCTTGGAATTCGAAAATAATTTATCATTCATATTTATCAACTTCCATGGAAAATCTCAAATCACATATGCATGGTTTCAACCATTGAAGTATATAGGCAAACAATTCCCATGACATAAAGAAAATGACTTAGAAATCATATTGAAAGCAAGATATTAGCATTTGATGGAAAACCCCCATTTAAAAGCATGCATGTTCATAAAACTACACCCATGAGATTTTTGGATAACCCCACGTACCTCTATTTCCAAGGATAATAGATGTTTCTTGAAGCTTGCGGATTGGTGATTCCAAATATGTAATTATCTTTGAAAACCTACGGTCAAATCTTGAACTATTTGAGTTTTTATTTTGAAACCCTAAGGAGAATCTTGAGAACTTTTGATGAAATAATATGTATTTTGGGGTACTTGGAACTAAATCTCGTGTTTTAGGGCTAAGTAAGGGTGCAAAAAGATCACTTTGTCCTCAACACAGAGTGTTTAAATTACCATAATTACATACATAGGCGCCGCCCATCTCGTTGCCTATGTTCACATAGGCGCCGCCTAGGCTATCGCCTATGTTTACATAGGCGTTGCCTAGGCTATTACCTATGCTTTCCAGTGGCCATGGGAAATTGGTTAGGCATCGCTTATCACTCCGAAGGGCCATAACTTCTTGCTCGACTGCTAGATTTTAGCGAAATTGTTATCGTTGGAAAGCTAACTCAAATAGCTATCATTTGACACATAGTAGGCTTCCTAATTCAACATACACAGAGATTTATGGTCGATAGAAGTTGACACACTTTAAAACGTCTACTAAAACTTAGTCGATCGAAATAGTTTCAACTCGTCCTTGAGTTGAAGGACCTCTATGGGGTAAATTCAAGCTTTAGCGGATTCACATGCTACACAATGATTAACATGACATATTGGCATAGGATTTTATGGCTTTGGGATTAGCAACGTATCAAAATCATGGTTTTTATTCTAGCCCAAAATGCGGGGCATTACATTATCCCCCTTAGGATCATTCGTCCCCGAATGATGATGCGGGACACAGACAGACACGATTTCAAGCATAATAATGGACTAGGAAAGACAAGATAGGAATAGTACCTTCTGCCTCTTCCTCCATCGAAGCAAATAAATTGGGATATCTAATTCTCATGTCGTCTTCTAACTCAAAGTTGCTTCTTCGACTTTCTGATTCCTCCACAATACCTTTACCGAGGCTATCTCTTTGCTCCTTTACTTTCAAACATGGCTATCTAAAATTTCAACGGGCTCTTCTTCATAAGACAAGGAGTCTGTCACTTTGATACCCTCTACTGGCAATGCCATAGAATGATCTCCAATGCATTTCTTCAACATGGATACATGGAATACCGGATGCACGGAACCCAAAGTTGCAGGCAATTCTAACTCATATGAAACTATACCAATCTTCTTCAAAACCTGATATGGCCCTACATAACGAGGGCGCAATTTACCCCTTTTTCCGAACCACATAACTCCTTTCATAGGAGAAACCTTGAGAAACACCCAATCTCCAATTTCAAACTCTAGTTATCTTCTTCGAACATCGGCATAGGACTTCTGACGACTCTGAGCAGTCTTGAGTCATTCTCTAATGATTTTCACTTTCTCCATCGCTTGATAAACAAGATCTGGCCCATACAACTGAGTCTCACCTACTTTATACCATCCTATCGGAGACCTATATCTCCTCCCATACAAAGCCTGAAAAGGAGCTATCTTGATGCTGGCATGATAGCTATTATTGTAAGCGAATTCAACCAGTTGCAGGTGATCTACCCAACTACCTTTGAAATCAATGACGCATGCCCTCAACATATCTTTGAGGGTCTGAATGGTACGCTCAGCTTGCCCATCCATCTGAGGGTGGAAAGGTGTTCTCAAATTCACTTGTGTACCTAAACCCTTCTGAAAGGATCTACAAAACTGAGATGAAAACTGTGTACCTCTATCGAATATAATGGACACTGGTGCCCCATGCAATCGAAATATCTCCTCAATGTAAATCTTAGCATAAACCTCTCCCAAATAATTAGTCCTCACAGGCAAAAAGTGGGTTGACTTGGTCAACCAATCTTCAATCACCCATATAGAATCATACTGGTTTCGGGAAGTCGGAAGTCCTGTAATAAAGTCCATGTTTATTATCCCCCACTTCCATAAAGGCAGGGCTATCTCTTGGGAATTACCACCCGGCCTCATGTGTTCTACCTTCACTTGTTGACAGTTCAAACACTTGGACACAAAATCAACTACATCACGTTTCATGTAATTCCACCAATACAAGGTTTTCAGATCATGGTACATCTTAGTAGAGCCTAGGTGAATGACATACCTTGAAGTGTGTGCCACATTAAGGATTCTTTCTTGTAGCCCATCGACATTCGAAACAAACAGCCTACCCTGAAATCTCAGAATACCATCGCCAATAATTTCAAATGACATAACCTTTTGTTGACCCACATCTTTCTTGATTTGCATCAAGATGGGATCTTCAACTTTCTTCTCCTTAACTTCAGCACAACGAGATGACTTAGCTAAATCACAAAAAATCACCCCTCCATCTTCAGAATCTAAGAGTCGCACTCCCAGATTTGCAAGGCGATGAATATCATTCGCCATCTCTTTCTTTCCTTTTTCTACATGAGAAAGGCTGCCCATAGAGAACCTGCAGAGGGCGTCGGCTACAACATTTGCCTTGCTTGGATGGTAATGTAGACTCATATCATAGTCTTTCAAAAGCTCCATCCAACGCCTCTGCCTGAGGTTCAATTCTTTTTGTGAGAAAACATACTGTAAACTCTCATGGTCAGTATAAATATCAACATGCACTCCATAGAGATAGTGCCTCCAGATTCTAAATACAAACACCACGACTGCTAACTCCAAGTCATGAGTGGGCTAATTGCGCTCATGCACCTATAACTGCCTAGATCATAAGCTATCACCTTACCACGCTGCATCAAAACACAACCAAGTCCCATACAAGATGCATCAGAATAAACCACAAAATTATTTACACCCTCGATAAGGGTCAAAACAGAAGGAGTAGTCATCTTGTCCTTCAACTTATGAAAACCATTTTCACACAATTCAGACCACACAAACTTCATCTTTTTCTGAGTCAGTTTAGTAAGTGGAGCAGCTATGGAAGAAAAACTCTCTTTGAACCTTCTGTAATACCCCGCCAAACCCAAGAAGCTCCAAATATCAGTTTGAGTCGTCGGTCTAGGCCATTTTCTCACTACTTCAACTTTATGGGGATCCACTTTTATCCCTTCACTGGACACAATATGCCTAGGAAGGCAATAGCGTCTGACCAGAATTCATACTTAGAAAATTTGGCATACAGTTGATGATCCTTAAGGGTATGAAGGATAATTCGGAGGTGATTCGCATGATCCTCTTTAACCTTAGAATAATCAAAATATCATCAATACATACAATGACGAACAAATCGAGAAACTGGCGGAATACTCTGTTCATAAGATCCATGAAGGCTGCAGTGACCATCAGAATATCATCAATAAAATCGTAGTGACCATATCAGGTTCCAAAGGCTGTCTTGGGTATGTCTGACTCCTTAACTTTCAACTGATGATAACTCGAATGAAGGTCTATTTTTGTAAAGCACTTGGCACCCTGAAGCTGGTCAAAAAGGTCGTCAATCCTAGGAAGAGGATATTTATTTTTAATCATGACCTTATTCAAATGACAGTAGTTTATGCACATCCGAAGGGTCCCATCCTTCTTTCGCATGAAGAGCATAGGTGCACCCCATACGAAAACACTAGGATGAATAAAACCTTTGTCTAGGAGGTCTGCAAGTTGTTCGTTTAACTCCTTTAGTTTCGCGGGAGCCATTCTATATGGCAGAATAGAAATAGGATGAGTGTCTGGCAACACATCAATGACAAAATCTATCTCCCTATCAGGGGGTATCCCTGGTAGATCTTCGGGAAAGACTTTTGAGAATTCATTCACTACAGGGACTGACTACAAAGAAAGGTTTATAACTTTTGAATCTTTTACTCAGATTAGATGATACATACAACCTTTGGAGATAAGCTATCGGGATGTAAGATAAGAGATAAAGTGACCTCTAGGATCCACAAAACTCCCTGCCCATATAACTGGTGTCTCATTTAGGAAAGAAAAAGTGACCTTTCGGGTTCTACAATTAAAGGTGGCATAACACGAATGGAGCCAGTCCATCCCAAGTATTGCATCAAAATCTATCATATCCAGTTCTATAAGGTCTGCAACAATTTTCCTACTACGAATAGACACAACACAATTTCTATATACCCTTCTAGCAACAACAGAATCACCTATAGGAGTAGAAACAGAGAAGGGTTCTACAATAACTTTGGGCTCAAACCCAAAACCAACAGCCACATAAGGGGTCACATAGGATAAAGTAGACTCAGGATCAAGCAATACATGAACATCATGAGAAAACATTCGTAACATACCAGTGACAACATCTGGTAAAGTTTCCGCCTCCTAGAGGTTAGTCAAAGAATATAATAGATTGTTACCGCTTCCAGCAGCTGAAGGGGCACCCTTAGGAAAAGGAGCTATAGAGGCGGCTTGGGACTTAGCCCCACCCCCCTCCCCGCATTTACTTCAGTAGATGGACAATCTCTCTGAAGGTGACCCACTTTGCCATAAGTATAGCAGTTTCTCCCCTTAAACCAGCACTTCCCTATATGATTCCTTCCTCAAACCTCAAACTGCGTACGAGTACACCGCTGTTCGGCCACACTTCCCTGAGACTGTGTACCTAGAGCTTTTGACCCATGAGGAGTCTGAAAACTCTGAGTTTGTCTATCTGTCGGTGGTCTGGGTGCTGGGGAGTTGGCTGCTGACTATGCATTATTCCAACACTTCTTCTTCTTCGACCACTTATTACCCCAGTTACAAACTCTACGGCTGACTCTGGTGCTGATTTGCAGATCTAGCTCTTTTAGCCTGTCTGTCTTTCTCTTTCGATTCAACAATCTTTTTCTTTATCTATTCAACTTGATGCATATGAATGGTCAGTCGAGCAAAGTCTAACTCCTTATTCAACATAGCCCCATGGAACTCAAGTACAAGTTCATCAGTAAGGCCGGGTGCAAATTTCCATATTCGGGCCCTTATATTACTAGTCAACTCTTGTGCATAGTGGTCTAGTTTATTAAACTTCAAGGTGTACTCCTGGACACTCATACTTCCTTACTTTAGATTCATAAACTCTTCCACTTTGGCCTCCCTCAACTCCAGAGAAAAGAATCAGTCACGGAATGCTTTCGAAAATTCACCCTAAACTCTAAGCTAAGCACTTTCACCTTTTTCATCTTCCCAGCCGGCATACTACTGATTCTCAACGTCCTTGAGCTGATACATTTCTAGCTCTACCCCTTGAACCCTTTTCCATATGCATCACCTTAAAGATTCTTTCTATTTCATCCATGAACTCCTATGGCTCTTTCTGCACCTTGGTGCCAGTGAACTTAGGTGGGTTCATCTTCATGAAATGCCCGACTCTAGTAGCCTTAGATATAACAGATGCAGATCAAACAGCTTCCAATCGTTAAGCCTGGTTAGCAACCAACTGTGTCAGCATATGAATAGACCGTCTGAATTCTGCATTTGAAATATCTCGCTGAGAAGTTAGGGGACGGCTGGCATTAGTTTGCGGAGCCCGTGGTAGACTGGTCGGGATTGGAGGGACTCACGGAGAAGGGAAAAATTCTAGAGTGTGAGCCCTATTACGGGTTCGCATCCCATGGGTAGGAAGTACCTTATATGCTTGAGCATTCTGATCGATGATACGACGTGGAGGCATAACTGTGTTTCTGAAACATAAGTGATCATTGATTAGGGGATAGTTTATACTCTGAAGCACAAACTAAATCACATAGAAGGGAAATATTTCATAAACGCCTAACAGCCTCCTGCTTATAAGTGTGGCGCGCTATAGACCCATAAATAAGACTCTACCTAACACGATTTTGCAGACATCCTGGGACCATAAACCGTGCTTGGATACCAAATTTGTCACGACCCGAACCAGGGCCTGGCCATGATGAGCATTTTGAACCATTGAGGCCCGAAACACCCCTATCTGTCTGGTAATCATGCACCTAATTCATATGATTAAAGTAATGCAGAAAAACACAATAATTCAAAAATATGGTCATAAATATGAAAAGAGACAATAACGAGGAGATAAGGTTCCCTCAACATTAATTACCCTCTGAACAACTGTCTGCGAAAGTCTCTAACAAATGACTGAAACAATGTCTATCTGAAAACCGGAACAAGGCCCCAGTAGACCCAAAAAGTGAATATAAGATAAAAGGACTGCAGGACATAAGACCTTCAAAAAAATAAAAGACTCACCACTTTTCTCTACAGCTCTGTCTGAAAGTTCTATTGATTTTCTTGACCCCTAGACTGGGCGTCTGAACCTGAGAGGTTGGAGAGGGGAGGGGGTCAACACAAAAGTACTGGCACGCAGAGATATCAAAACAAACATAATATTTTTACAAAGTATAGTTGAGAGACATTATAAAGCAATTTCGTATCAAATCATTTGAAAGCACATAGGTGTAATGCAATTATTTTTCTCAACAATAATGAAATGCAACTGAGCTAGGTGGAATACCCTACATAATTTACACCAACTGTCAAACCTTAGTTTCCGCAGTGATTCGAGTATAAGTGAGGGAGAGACACACAAGACGACAAATCATGGTGTCTCGACCCACATCAAATATGGTAGTGCACAAGAAAACAAAGCTTGGCTCCTAACCATAATCCCAATTTCGGATAATATAATATCAGGTACGCAAGACCAAAAAGTGTGGTACCGATATTTTGTGTCGGCAACCACTTTCTTCCAGAGATGAGCCACTTGTATCTCAAATGCCTTCATCGGGCATCCACCGTTCTCATTCAAATTCTATCTTATTCAATCGCATATCATATTCTGAAGGGTATCATCATACCCGACTTGTAAGTCATCAATATCATATCCACATATGCATAATCATGTAAAAACCAATGTGCTTCATCATTTACAAGAGGTGAACAATATTTATTTCAAATTCATGCTCTCTTTTGTTGATCACAATACAATATGGAGTATCAAAATATTATCATGGGAGTTTGAAAACAATTTATCATTCATATTTATCAACTTCCATGGAAAATCTCAAGTCACATATGCATGGTTTCAACCATTAAAGTATATAGGCAAACAATTCCCATGACATAAATAAAATTACTTAGAAATCATATTGAAAGCAAGATATTAGCATTTGATTGAAATCCTCCATTTAAAAGAATGCATGTTAATAAACCTACACCCATGATATTTTTGGATAACCTCACGTACCACTATTTCCAAGGATATAGATATTTCTTGAATCTTGCGGATTGCTGATTCCAAATATGTAACTATCTTTGAAAACCTATGGTCAAATCTTGAACTATTTGAATTTTTATTTTGAAACCCTAAGGAGAATCTTGAGCACTTTTGATAAAAGAATATGTATTTTGGGATCCTTGGAACTAAATTTCGTGTTTTAGGGCTAAGTAAGGGTGGAAAAAGACCACTTTATCCTCAACACGGAGTGTTTAAATTACCAGAATTCCTTACATAGGCGCCGCCCATCCCGTTGCCTATGTTCACATAAGCGTCGACTAGGCTATCGCCTATGTTCACATAGGTGCCACCTAGGCTATCTCTTATGATTACATAGGCGCTGCCTAGGCTATTGCCTATGTTTTCCAGTGGCCATGGCAATTGGTTAGGCGTCGTTTATCACTTTGAAGGACCATGACTTCTTGCTCGGGTGTTGGATTTTAGCCAAATTGGTATCTTTTGAAAGCTAACTCAAATACCTATCATTTGACACATAGTAGGCTTCCTAATTCAACATACAGAAAGAGTTATTGTTGATGGAAGATGACACACTTTACAACGTCTACTATAACTTAGTGGATCGAAATAGTTTCAACTCGTCCTTGAGTTGAAGGACCTCTATGGTCTAAATTCAAATTTGAGCGGATTCACATGCTACACAATAATTAACATGCCATATTGGCATACGATTTTATGGCTTCGTGATTAGCAACGCATCGAAATCATGGTTTTTATTCTATCCCAAAATAGAGGTCGTTACAATTTGTGGCATTTGGTGGACATAGCATTTGGTGCAAGGTCTCAGGAGTATTAGTTGGGGAAATGTTTTAAGAGGTAGAAGGTCGACTCCTTTAGCTTTCCACACGCTCTAATATCTCACTCATTGATGCCACATCCGTATCTAATTTCTCAAGACCCACATTCAACCTAGCCACATCTCGGAACATAGTTTCAAGGCGAGCCAAAAGGAGATTGATGGCATTATTCTCCATTGTATGAGCATTTGAAGCCTCGGGTTCCATTGTGGTGGTACCAAAAAACCCTTTAAGTTACAGTCCAATCAAGACACCCAATCAGTCTACAACATCACACACAATAGTACAATACAAATCCTACAAAACAAAACACACGTGAGTTCAAAACAACCTCCCACAACGAGATAGCACAGACCGACGCACCGCGTCGTTGACATAATTTTTGCTCTTAGAAAGTTTTAATTTCGTATTTTGGGGTTGATAGACATGGGAAAAAGACCCAAATACCCCTGAGAATGCGGCTTGTTAATAACTAAAAACTAGCCCAGCGATGCACAGACCGACGCACCGCGTCGTTGGCATCTATACGATGGCCAATGTGCCGCGTTGGTTCACTAGAATTTACACTGGGAGCTGGAGGAAAATAGTCATCGACGCGGTGCGTCGAGATCGTGTCGATCCACTGGTTTGAGCTTTCAAATGTGATCCAAATGAAGTTCGAAAAATCCAAAACTTATCTGATAATACCCACTGACATTCCTGATCATGATTCAACCTAAAAATCATTATTTTAAGGTCATGAGGGTCGTGAAATAGAGTCTCCAACTTATGAAGGCTAAAATAACACTAAGTCTGAATACTTAGCTAAAATTTTTTAAGTCTGGGACCCCTTAACAAGCTTTAAAGGACTGAGTTATGCTTAGGATTTTGTATCGTCTTACGGTCAATGTCACATCATGCATATTCGGATAATTTTTCTCTGGTATACCATTAAATCGAAGAAAGTCAATAAGAGATTTTGATCCCTATCCAACAATTTTCTTTTTTGTTTGAATTGACTCTTTTTGCTTCTTTGTTTTCTGTTGTGTACATCTTTTCTTTTTAAGCCTTTTCTTTTGAGGTTCTCCATCACTGAAATTTCTATTGTCTGAAGAAACCTCCTCATCCTCATCTTTAGCCAGAGGTTCAAGCTCTATTACTTCGAGAATCACTCCAAGAATATATTTTTTTGTATGGGTTGTCTCGTCTAAGAATTAGTGCTGATTGACATCATTCTCATCCTTAGACAGAGGGTCAAGCTCCAAATGCGGGAAAACTTGATATCTTCATCCTTTTTCATTTGCATTATTATTGAGGTTCTACCAAAATTTCAGCTCTTAAGTAATTCCATGCTTTGTGATGTTTTCATGAAGGATTTTATCCTTGTGTTCAAGCTCCACAACCGTAAGCTTTTTTTAACACGGACCTCTTTCACCTTTTCTTTAAGCTCATTGCATTGTTTCTTTGATGTCTCACCATTTGAAAGCAGGGACAAGCAAATATTTTCGGTCATATTGCATAAGGATGAAAATGAAGATGAAGATGAATTAGAGGACAGAAAGGAAAAATTGGATGAATACGATATCGTTAATGACGTCCCTGATAGCAATGACGATTAGTTTTAGTTTTATTTTTCTGTTTCCAACATTAGTATTAATATTACTATTAATATCGTTGTTGTTATTGTTATTATTATTATTTTTGTTAGTATTATTATTAATAATTTTTTATGAAATGTTGTTAAATCATTAGATTTTATGCAGTACTCCCAACATTATTATTAGTATCATTATAATTAATAATAATAGTAAATTATTAGAGAAAGCATCAGTGCCTAGTTATATAACTAAACCCAACTTTAGAAAAATTAAAAAGCAGCACGTATTGGTATCTGAAGATATACATGATCTAACAAAGCCTAACATGTGTATCTTTAGATTCGCTGGTATTTGAAGATACACGTTCTTTTTTCTTGTATAGAACGTGTATCTGAAGATCGAAGATACATGACAAATACTGTAATTTTTGAAAGCTATGTTGTGCCCTATAATTATGGTCTAATGCTCCTATATTTTTGTGATTTGCCCTTTGGGTGGGGTTAGAAACGGATAGAGCGTCATGCGTAAGCTAATAGTTGCAAATCATGGCACGATAAGTTTTGAATTATCATAATTTTTGAAAGCTATGTTGTGCCCTATAATTATGGTCTAATACTCCTATATTTTTGTGATTTGTCCTTTGGGTTGGGCTCGAAACAAATAGAGCGTCATGCGTAAGCTAATAGTTATAAATCATGGCATGATAATTCAATAAAAAAAACTATACTAAAAAGTTAATATTATTAATATGATTTAGTCAATTGGTCTACATATTAAAAACTATAGCGAAAAGCATAAAATATATCGGGAGAAAATTTTCTCCTAAACAAGACTCTTTAAACGACTATATTAGGGATGTTATTGTGTAATGGTATAAGAAGAGGTATCTTCAATATATAAAGGTACAAAATCTTTCTTCCAAGAAAGAGGTTAGTCAAATATAGATGAGAATTATATTTTCTTTTCAATAAAAGTAAAAGCAATTATGGTAATACTTTGACTTTCCTTCTATATAAAATTAAAACTCAATTTTTGTAAGAAAATCAAGATAAAAAATAAACAAATCTTTCCTTTTTGATTTGATAATCTTGACAAAACTTGATTCACTTTCTTCATGCATAATCTTGGCTCCTCATATAATCTTTCTTACATCGCTCTTGTTTACGATGATTAAAAGTTGATATGGGTTAAAATTAAGTTGGAGCCTTATGCGTTAAAATTACAAGTTAATATTTTTGGAGCCTTGCATTATAAGTGGACAGGATTGAAAGTAGAGTCCTGTAAATTGAAAATGAGCCCTCGTTAAAAATGAAGCTCATGTGTTAAAAGTATATATATACATTATATTAATTGATTCATTCTTGAGGGGGCGAAGTAAGCCGTAATATTTATGTTCAGGCAAGCTAGTATATATAACAACCATTCTTTTTTCACTTATGAATGGTGTAAGTAAATTTAAATTGTAAGTAAATTAGCTTGAAAATATGATCCTTTTAGCTCCGGACTGGTACTAGTATATTAAATTGTTCTTAAACATGAGACACTGTCACTCATACATATAAGAATCCCAACCTCGACTCAGAGCCTTTAAATTTGAATTTCTTTTTTGTTTAGTTTTTCTCTATATATGTATTTGTAATATTTTAAAATAATAATAGTATCACATAAAAGTTGTATGCTTGGGTTACCTTTTAACCTAGTGTAGAAAGTTAGTTGCCCTATTTTTTTTTAGATTAATAATTCCATTGATTATGTGTAAATTCCTTTACTTAGCACAATTACTTGCTCATTAAAACTCAATTAATACTATAAAGTTGTTTAGCAATTGTATTAATGTTAAGTTGATACGTCCGAGTGGTTAAGGAGAGACTTGAAATCTGTTGGGCTACTCCTGCGCAGGTTTGAATCCTGCTGTCAACGATGCTTTTTTGGTGGCAAATTCATTTTCCTTTTTCTTTCTCCAACATCATTATTGTTCGTGATCATGGGGGTGGTTCTCAACATTCAATGTGTGTTCCTAAATCCTGAAGAAGCTCAGTTCCAAGAAAATCAACAACAATCCATCCCGTCTTCAACAAAAGATGAGTGAACTGATTCCCGTGATGAGTTTTCAGCTGCCAACAAATGCTAGCTGCAGATTTATCATGTATTAGGATTTGTTGAAAGGTATCGCTCGCATTCAGGCCATTGGAAGATCTCTTATTTTCAATAGAAACTACGATACTCGCATGCACAAGGTATTACAGTTGCGAAAGAAAGCACAAGGAATTACAGTTGCGAAAGAATGAAAAAGCATATGCGGAAAGGGAAAGCCAAAACATGAACTCTACGCTATAGTCTACATGGATTACTTTTAAACACGCTAATCTCAATGCACACCAATTAAAACCATGAAAAATATGTTAGGCCTCTGTCACTCTTTCAAACAAGTTGGTGGCCAATTTTTTTGTGTTCAAGTAATCACGATATCTATATTTGCTAAAATGTGAAAGACGTCCCTTGATGTGCATCTTTTTCCATGTAACTGTTCCTTTTCATATTGGTCTATTATTTTTATGAGAGCATCAGATTCTTGCAAGAGCAGTCATATTCGTGAATTCCGATGAAACACTTGCGCAAACCTACAAGAACAGCCAGTTGCACTCCAATCGTCAGCAAGTTTATTCAGTTAAATAATTAGAAAGTTTAAACACATTGCCAGAATTTTTCAACTCACCTGCTTATGAGCATATCTGAAGTCGTCCATATTCACTGGCCTCAAGTCCGCACTGCTACTTGGTGCTGGAGGTGGTCCACCATCAGCAATAGCTGCATCCTATTCCTATAATCAACTCTAAGCATTAGATATCTGTTTTAGCAAGATCACTAAGGAGGCGCACATGCACACAATATATACACACACACAAGGGCCTCCTGAATTTCCTTCATATCATTCTTGCAAGTGCCATGCTTCGTGCTTCGTCCTTTAAAGAATCTAGTGCTTCGCCACCGGATGAGCCTAGTGAAATGAATCAACTAAAGTCAAGCACCCACGTTGAATTGCAGATTGGAGCAGAGTCCACACCAGTGCCTACTTCTCAGTCTAGCCCGGAAACATAGAGTGATACTATTTCTTCTTCACTACCAATGGCGCCACTTCTATAGCTAAAGATAGGCCTAGGAGAGATATTAGAACTCCTCAGAAGCAGCGCGGACCCAGCCTCAAGTCCGAACTGCTACTTGGTGCTGGAGGGGGTCCACCATCAGCACTAACTGCATCCTATTACTATAATCAACTCTAAGAATTAGATACCTGTTTTAGCAAGATCACTAAGGAGGCGCATGTGCACACAATGTATATACACACACAAGGGCCTCCTGAATATCCTTCATATCATTCTTGCAAATGTTATGCTTTGTGCTTCGTCCTTTAAAGAATCTAGTGCTTCGCCCCCAGATGAGCCTAGTGACATGAATGAACAAAATTCAAGCACCCACGTTGAATTGATGATTAGAGCAGAGTCCACACCAGTGCCTACTTCTTAGTCTAGCCTGAAAATACATTGTGATACTATTTCTTCTTCACTACCAATGGCGCCACTTCTATAGCTAAAGATAGGCCTAGGAGAGATATTAGACCTCCTCAGAAGCAATGGCGGACCTAGTATTTCAAGGTTCTGGGTGCTCAAAAAAAATTATAAAAAATAGTATGTAGTTGTAGGGATTCAAACCTGGAAAACTGGACATGGGAGTCACATCCTCAAGCCACTGCACCCAACAATATGTTTGTTCTCTGGGTGTTTTTTAATAAATTATATCATTTATTTTTTGTTTCTTATATAATTATACCTAATATGCGTTGAATTTAGTGGGTTCCAGAGCACCCCAAAATTACACATGGGTCCTCCCCCGCTCAGAAGTATGGTGAAGCTGAATTGGTTGCTTATGCATTGAATGTAGCAAAAGGTATTGATTCCAGTGAAAAACCTTCTTCTTACTCAGAGGAAGTTAGTTGTGATGATTCTATCCGATGGATGATTGCAATGCAGAAGAAGATGTAATCACTTCATAAGAATGGCACACGAAATTTGGTGAGATTGCCTAAAGATAAGAATGTTGACCATTGAAAGTAGGTATTTAAAAAGAAAGAAGGAACATCGGGAGTTGAAGATGCTAGGTATAAAGCAAGACTAGTTACTAAAGGTTACAATTAGGTTCCAGGTATTCATTTCACATATACGTTTTCTCCAGTTGTAAAGCATAATTTGATTCGAGCCTCACTTGGTATTGTGGCCATGCACAATCTTGAACTTAAGCAGTTGGATGTCAAAACAGCATTCCTACATGAAGAACTTGAGGAGGACATCTATATTCAACAACCAGAAGATTTTGTAGTCTTAGGAATGAAGGACTATGTATGCTAGCTGAAAAAGTCCCTTAATGGCTTAAAATAGTCTGGATATAAAAGGTTTGACTCTTTTATGACTTCTCATATATTTAGGAGGATGAGTTATGATAGTTGTGTCTATTTTAAGGAGACAAGTGATGTCTCGTTCGCATATCTTCTCTTGTACGTTGATGATATGTTGAATGCAGCAAAGGATATGAGAGAGATAATAAAATTCAAAGCTCGGCTCAATAAGGAGTTTTAGATGAAGGATCTAGGAGTAGAAAAGAAGATTCTTGGCATGGAAATTCTTAGGGATAGAGAGAAGTGTAAGTTATACTTGAGTAAGAAAAGTTATATTGAGAAAGCGCTTTATGGATTCAATATGCAAAATGCTAAACTTGTCAGTACTCCATTGGCAACTCATTTCAAGCTCTTGACTACGTTATTTCCAAAGAAAAATGATGAGCATGACTATATGTCTCGAGTTCCATACTCTAGTATCGTTGGGTCTCTTATGTATGCGATGGTGTGTTCCCAGCTAGATTTAATGTATGCAGTCAGTACAGTTAGCAAATACAGGGAAAATCCTAGCAAAGAACATTGGAAAGCAATTCAGTGGATTTTCAGATTCTTGCATGGATCTACTGATATTTTTTTACAGTTTGGGCGAAATAGAAATGGAGGGATGGATATGTTGATTCTGATTTTGCAGGAGACCTTGGTAAAAAGATATCCCTTACAGGCTATGTTCTCACTATTCGTCGTTGTGCTATCAGTTGGAAATCTACTTTAAAACTGCAGTTTCTTTGTCAAATACTAAGGCAGAGTACATGACTATTACAGAGGCTTGCAAGTAAGCTATTTGGATGAAGGGTCTATTTGGTGAACTTAGCAAAGACTTATAGATTACTATGATCTTTTGCGATAGTCAGAGTGATATCTTCCTTACAAAATATTAGATGTTTCACGAGAGGACAAAGATATCATTTTTTCAGTAAAATTATAGTAACCCTGCTGATATAATGACCAAGGCACTACCAAGTGACAAGTTTGAGCATTTCTTGGACTTGGTTGGTGTCGGCAGTTAAAATGTCCCCTTAGGGGTTTTTGTGGAAGAGGTGGAGAGTTTTCTCAAAATGAATTTTAGTTCTGAATTAGAATTCGTGTCAAGGTGAAGATTGTTAGAATTTGTGACCCAAATTTTGTTGACCCGACCCTAAAAAAATCGCAGTGCGACACATGTTTGAGATTTTTTGGGGGGCCTATGGTGGTAGCATAGGGATCGGGTCAATCTCAATCCCACCACTAATCATGTTGGAGTGCGGAGGCTTTGCCCCTGCAGTATGGACTTATATGTTTTTGGGTTTAGAATTTTCTTGTTCGTGCATATTATGTAAGTGCAATCTATTGGGTTATTTTTGGTAGTTTTCATATACTCCATTGAGACTTTCATCTCCTCCTTTTATTCTTCTCCATTATATTAAATTTCCTCCTCCTCTTCCCGTGGTTTTTTCCGTCAAGGGTTTCCACGTAAAACCTGTGTGTTCTTCTTGTTTCTTTTATTTGTGGTATTGCTTATTCTTGTCCATTAAATAATTGTTAAGTAGATAGAAAATCATTTAATTGTGAGTTGTGAGGTGACGCTGGGATTTTGGACATATTTACTAGGAGCGTGCATGTGTTGCCCTAATATGTTAGGGGTATACCTATGCCACAATAATATGTTAGGGGCCTTGTACTTGTTGTCGTGAAATATTTACTAATGGCATATATGCGTAGCTATAATATGTTAGGGGCATACCTATGCTGCCATAATATGTTAGGAGCCTCGTACTTGTTGTCGTGCTATATTTACTAGGGGCATACATTCGCTGACGTAATATCTTAGGGGCATACCTATGCCTCCGTAATATGTTAGGGGCCTTGTACTTGCGGTTGTATATACTTTTGGGGGATTAAGTATGTTGTCGTGGATTTGTTGGGGTGCTAGGCTAATCACATTCATTGTCTTTTATGACAAGCCGAGAGTGTTGATTCAGTTGACATACAGAGTGACTTTTTGAACTTCCATTTGGATCTTATTGAGTGTTACATTATAAGAGATATTGTGTGCATATTATTTATGTATTTTGTTGTGTATTGTATTTTCTAACACTTATTCCAGGTGTATTAAAGTAGCGGATCGAGGATCCTACTGTGTTATATTTATATATAGGTCTCTCCTTACTTGCATATCTGCAGATATTTTGAGGAAGGTGAGATTAGTGGATGATGGTATATTTATGAGGATTTTGTTGCTGATGTAAGCCTTCGCATTTATTGTGGAGGCTGTCATTTTAGCTTTAGCTATTTTAGCATAAATTCCTTTTCATTGGGTTTGCGTACCCAAAAGTCTAAATTATCTAACTCAAATTTAGATTCTTCATGATCTTAGCGTGGGATTTTGGCTAAAGAATTAGCTCTTGAATTTATAGTTTGCTTATGAAATTTTGTTCGATTACTATCCACTATTTATTCGTGCAATGGAGTTGCAAATATCTTATCTTAGTGCTTATTAAATAGTAAAGTATATGAAAGATTGGTTCTCCCGACAAGTGGTGTAAGTGAGTGCTAGTCACGCCTAGGAATGATTTTGGGACGTGACACTCTTTTGGGTTGTTAGTCAAGTGAGTGATGAATTTTTTTTACTCGATTGTTTGAACACATTAAAATTCAATTCTGAAAAAAAATGAAAAAGCGCTAAAGTCAAGACTAAAAAGGCCAAAATAGAAAAGTTAAAAGTACTAAGCATTGAAAATTGACGTGAAAAAACCTCGGGAATAAATATGCATAGGAAATTGAAAAATAAAAAGTGATGTAGGATACCTAGCGTGTCATACATTTTTCGCAGTGGTAATAGGCATGTATGGTGTGTCATTTAAGACCCACACCTAGAATGTCATGCAAGCTCCCACGTGCTGCTTTAAATATGACATGTTGGAAGTAACATTAATTGTCGCGACCCCTTATTTGTTTGAGTCCCTATTTTTACTTTGCACAAAGCAAAACCTCAAACGAATAAGCACTAAATTCTAGACAGAAATGGCCAAAACCGAAAACTAAAAAAGCACTAAATATTGAAATCACGTGAACAAACCTGAAAAGGACATCAAAAAATGAAAAAGCACGTAGCATTAAAAATTCACGTGAACAACCTAAGGAACAAGCATGGACTGAAAATTCATGTGAGAAAAACCTATGGAATGAATATGCATTGAAAACTAAAAAAGTAAAAGTGTTGCAGGATGTCTAGCATGTCGTGCATGATTTGTTGTGGTAATAGGAACGCGTGGGGTGTCGTTTAGGGTCCCACACGTAGAATGTCGTCGAGGCTCCCGTGCGTTGCCTTAAATGTGACATATTAGGAGTCGAATTAATTATCGCGACCCATTATTTGTTCGAGTCCCTATTTTTACTCTGCACAAAAGCAAAACCTCAAATAAAAAAGCAGTAAATTCTAGAATGAAATGGCCAAAATCAAAAATTAACAAAGCGCTAAGTATTGAAACTCACGTGAAAAAATCTGAATAGGCCATCGAAAACTGAAAAAGCAATTAGCATTAAAAATTCATGTGAACAACCTAGGGAATAAGCATGGATAGAAAATTCATGTGAAAAAAACCTCAGGAATGAATTTGCATAGAAAACTAGAAAAGAAAAAGTGATGCATGATGCCTAGCGTGTCGTGCATGATTTCTTGTGGTAATAGGCACACATGGTGTGTCATTTAGGGACCCACATAAAGAATGTGGTGCAGGCTCCCACGTGCTGCCTTAAATGACATATTAGGAGTGATCACATTAATTATCACGACCCCTTATTTGTTCGAGTCTCTATTTTTATTCTGCACAAAAGCAAAACCTCATGATATAATTTAATAATAATTGATCTTATTGATATTGAAGGGGTTACAGCTGTATATATAGAGAACTGAAGAATAACTAATTACAGAATAACCCAGATGTATTTAATAATTATATATGTAGTCTATTATCCCCCCGCAAGCTGATCAGCGGCAACGAGGGGCAGCTTGGAGCAGAGATACTGAAAAGGCTGTAACGGAAGAGGCTTGGTGAGAATATCAGCAAGCTGGTCAGTAGATGGGACATAGTGCGTGGCCATCGTTCCTGAAAGTACCTCATCGCGAACAAAGTGACAGTCGGACCCAACATGCTTCATACGATCATGAAGGACTGGATTTTTGGTAACACAAATAGTGGACTGATTGTCACAATAAATCTGTGGTTTCGTCAGGGGAATGACAAGTGCATCTGTAAGGTATCGTAACCACATGGCTTCAGCAACACCTGCAGCCATGGCACGATATTCTACTTCTGTGGAGGAACGGGACACTCGCGTTTGCTTCTTGGTGCACCAGGAAATCAGATTCGGTCCCATCATAACAATATATCCAGCAGTGGACTTCCGATCATCTTTGTCGTTAGCCCAATCCGAATCAGAAAAAACAGATATATCAAACGAGCCCTTTTGAAATAAAATTCCACATTGAAGAGTACCTTTAAGATAGCACAGAATGCGTTTCAAGGCCTGAAAGTGTTGTTCTTTGGGAGCATGCATTGATTGGGAGACTCGATTGACTGGATATTGGATGTTCGGACGAGTAACAGCAAGATAATGAAGTCCACCGACGAGGCTCCGATATAGTGTAGGATCGGCAAAGGGAGTATTCGGCCCTGGGGATTGGCGGACTACCATGGGAGTGACCGCGGGTTTGCAGTCTGTCATTCCAGCTCGATTTAGAAGTTCAAGGGTATATTTTGTCTGATGCATCAATATGGTTCCCGATTTGCGGATGAGTTCGAGGCCAAGAAAGAACTCCAGAGGACCGAGGTCCTTAAGTTTGAAGTCACGATGCATAGCCTCAGTAATTTCAGTGATGAGTGATGACGAGCTGCCTGTAATAACAATATCATCCACATAGATAAGAATGATGACTGTCCCTCGAGAACAGTGAAGGGTGAAGAGGCTGTTGTCATGATGGTAGGTGCGAAAACCAAGACCCTGCAGAAAAGTAGAGAGGCGTGTGTACCAGGCACGTGGGGCCTGTTTCAGGCCATACAGTGATTTGCGAAGCTTGCAAACATAGTGAGGACGGTTGGGATTAACATATCCCGGTGGCTGAACCATATAGATGTCTTCCTCAAGATGACCATGAAGAAAGGCATTGCTGACGTCTAACTGATGAAGCAGCCAATCATAGTGAAGAGCAAGAGACAAGACCAGACGAATAGTCTGTTGCTTAACAACAGGGCTGAAGGTCTCCTTATAATCCACACCATACTCCTGATGATACCCTTTTGCAACCAGACGTGCTTTATAGCGAGAAAGAGATCCATCTGAATTTCGTTTGATGCGAAACACCCATTTGCACCCAATAGACTTTCGGTTACAGGGCAGAGGTACCAAATCCCATGTACGTTGTTCATTCAGAGCCTGAAATTCCTCATCCATAGCTTGGCACCAGAAACTATTTTTGGAGGCTTGGTTGTAGGTAGTAGGCTCAGTTATGGGATGTATATCAAAGGGTATTTGAGTGTGGTAGACTTTGGGTTTGAAGGTACCGGCCTTGGCTCGGGTTATCATAGGGTGAGTGTTGAGTGGAGGGTGATTAGGAAGGGGTGGTGGAGTTGTATGATGTGTGGACGGGGGTTGGGTGGGGCTGCCGTGGGAGCTGGGATGTGCAGCGGTGGATGGGGTGGCTGTATGTGTGTTAGGAGTATGATGTAGGGAAGTGGTGGGTTGTGTGGCAGTCGGCTGGGTGTTCGGGTGGGGGGTTTGGGGGTTCAGGTGGGTGGGTGGTTGGTTCGAGTGGGTAGTGGCGTAGTGGGGTACCGGGTTAGGTGCCGAGTGAGCCGGAGCATGAGCGTGTGAAAAGGAAGGAAATAATGGCACAATGCCAAGTGGATTGGGGGAGTATGGAGTAGAGGAAAGACTTGTGTAAGGAAATTGTTCCTCCACAAAACGAACATGACGGGAAACATATGTTTTCTGAGATACAGGATCGAAACATTTGTAACCTTTGATAGTGGGATGATAGCCTAGAAAGACACAAGGGGTGGACCGAGGTTGAAGTTTATGTTGAGTGTGTGGACGCAACCAGGGATAAACCAGACACCCAAACGGGCGGAGATGGATGTAGTCGGGTGGATGATTGTAGAGACGGGCATATGGAGTGGAGTTGGAGAGAGTGTGAGTGGGCATGCGATTTATGAGGTAGTTGGCAGTAGCAAGGGCATCAACCCAAAAGGAAACAGGTAAAGTGGAATCATGGAGGAGCGCAACAACTGTTTCTATTAGGTGACGGTGTTTGCGCTCAGCAACGCCATTTTGTTCAGGGGTATATGGACATGAAGTGTGATGAAGAGCCCCTAGACTTTGAAGAAAAACACCAAATGCATTGTTGACAAATTCTTTGCCATTGTCACTTCGAAAAATTTTGATTTTGGCATTAAATTGATTTTGAACCATTCGGTCAAAGTTGACAAAAACAGTATAAGCTTCGGATTTAAATTTCAGAGGATAAAGCCAAGTGAATTTACTGTAATCATCAACAAAACAGATATAATAACGAAAACCTTGAACAGAAGGAACTGAGGTTGGACCCCAAACATCAGAATGAATTAATTGAAATGGCGCAGTGGCCTTGTGTTCAGAAAGTGAAAAAGGTAAACGACAAGATTTAGACACTGAACAGGACTCGCAATGTAATTTCCCTGAAAAATTAAAACCTAAGAAAGATAAAATGGATTTGGTGATGGCGGATGATGGGTGCCCAAGCCGGAGATGCCAGGTGGACGAGAGAATGGCTTGACTCACAACAGACGGAGACCTGGATGGAAGAGTGTATAGCCCATGCTCACAGCGGCCCGTGTACCGCACCCGGTTCGTGGTATTGTCCACTATCTGGAAATTGGTGTCATTAAAAATGAGGCTGCAGTTATTTTCTTTAGTAAAGCGATAAACAGATAAAAGATTGGATGTGAGGGAAGGGACGTGGTGAAGGGTTGAGAGATGAAATTTACCATTTGGGGTATAGACATACCCAGAGCCGGTGTTTGTGATGGGAAGGGATTGACCATTGCCTACTGTAATAGTTTCTGAGCTATGATACGGATGAGGAGCTTGAAGTTGTGAATAATCCGACGTCACATGGGTGTTAGCACCTGTGTCTAGATACCAATCGCCAGATTGAGCGTTTGTGGACGCATGCATCGCCCTTGATCCGCCAGACTGGCGATTTACATTCTGCGAGTCATCATAACGATACCAGCAATTAGCCGCAGAATGGCCCCGTTTAGCACAAATTTGGCACGTCGGAAGATCTCGTGTGGGCCCCCACTGGTTTCCTCGTCCCTGTCCGCGGCCTGACTGGAAGCCGTCCCTCGGTAGAGTCCCACCTCTGCCTTGCTGCCCGGCGTTCCGACGGTCACTGCCGTCGCTGCCTCGCCCTTGGTTACGGCGATTTTCACCGCGACCCCTGGCCGAGCCCCCGCTGCCAGCCGAGTAAAGAGCCGTGACGCCAAGGGTGGAACTGGCTTCTCCGAGCAGTAATTTGTGTTCCATGTCTAGATTCAATTCTTCTGCATTAAGCCATCCAGACAGTTGATTCAGAGTGATTTCGACAGGTGAGAGGCGAATATGCTGTTTGAGAGAGGAATAGCCAGACGGAAGACCACGTATCACGGCATTCACCACGTCTCGTTCAGGAATAATCTCGTTCACAGCATCTAGGTCAGACAGAATAGAGGCCACATCATCAAGGTATTGAGTCATCGTCTTCGTTCCCTTCCGAAGAGTATGCAATCTGTCACGCAACTGAAAAATATGAGTCGTGGACACAGAGTTGTACCTTGTGGCTAGTGCGTCCCAAAGTGAAGCTGATGTGAGAAAACCCCGGGCGTGTTTGTGCACAGAGGGGCTAATAACGGCGAGAAGACAGGCTCGGATCTGAGTGTCTACGATCATCCACGGAAGGTAGTCGGGATTTGGGAGCATGACGCCATCCTCCTCGGCTGTCTCGGGCGGCGGCTTCTCCGCACCGTCAATCCATCCGAGCAGCAAGTTGGCTGCGAGGGCGGTGCGGACGTTAAGTGCCCAGGCCGGGTAGTTGTTGTCAGATAATTTTTCGGGGATGAGATTGTGGAGATTCCTGAGCAGTAATTTTACTCCAGACGGTAAATTTGACAGAGGATCAACAACCTTGTCCATGGCGCCGACCTACGGCGGAGGAGGGAGGCCGTGCGGCGTGGTGTAGACGGTGGCGGTGGTGCACACACGTCGGAAAAGAGGAGAGATTAGGGTTTGGGAGGAAGAAGAAACCCTAGCTTTGATACCATGATATAATTTAATAATAATTGATCTTATTGATATTGAAGGGGTTACAGCTGTATATATAGAGAACTGAAGAATAACTAATTACAGAATAACCCAGATGTATTTAATAATTATATATGTAGTCTATTACCTCAAACAAAAAAGCACTAAATTCTAGACTGAAATGGACAAAACAAAAAACTAAAAAAGCACTAACTATTTAAATCACGTGAACAAACCTGAAACGACCATTGAAAACTGAAAAAGAACTTATCATTAAAATTTCATGTGAACAACCTAGGGAATAAGCACGGACTGAAAAGTCACGTGAAAAAACTGCGAGAATGAATATGCATTGAAAACTGAAAAATAAAAAGTGATGCAGGATGCCTAGCGTGTCGTGCATGTTTTGTTGTGGTAATAGGCATGCATGGTGTGTCGTTTAGGGACCCACACCTAGAATGTCATGGAGGCTCCCAAGTGTTGCCTTAAATATGACATATCGGGTGTCATATTAATTATCGCGACCCCTTATTTGTTCGAGTCCCTATTTTTACACTGCACAAAAGCAAAACCTCAAACCAAAAAGTACTAAATTCTAAACTGAAATGGCCAAAATTGAAAATTAAAAAAGCACTAACTAATGAAATTCACGTGAACAAACCTTAAACGGCTATCGAAAACTGAAAAAGCACTTAGCATTATAATTTCACGTGAACAACCAATAGAATAAGCATGGACTGAAAATTCACATGAATGAAAAAAGGCGGAAATGAATATGCATGGAAAATTAAAAAAGAAAAAGTGATGCAAGATGCCTAGCGTGTCGTGAATGATTTGTTGTGGTAATAGGCATGCATGCTGTGTCGTTTGGGGACCCACCCTAGAATTTCGTGCAGGCTTCCACGTACTGGCTTAAATGACATATTGGGAGTCACATTAATTGTCTCAACCCCTTATTTGTTTGAGTCCCTATCTTTACTATGACAAAAGCAAAATCTCAAATGAAAAAGCACTAAATTCTAGACAGAAATGGCCAAAACTGACAACTAAAAAGGCACTAAGTATTGAAATTCACATGAACATACCTGAAACGGCCATCGAAAACTGAAAAAGCACTTAATGTTAAAAATTCACTTGAACAACCTAGGGAATAAGAACAAACTAAAAATTCACGTGGAAAAAAATCTCGGGATGAATATGCATTGAAAACTAAAAAAAGGGGAAGGGATGTTGGATGCCTAGTCATGTGTCGTGCATGATTTGTTGTGTCATGCAAGCTCCCACGTGTTATATTAAATATGACATATTGGGAGTCCTATTAATTGTCACTTCCCATTATTTGCTCGAGTTCCAACTGCTATTCTGCACAAAAGAAAAAAACTCAGACCAAAAATTTTCCTCTATGCAAAAACTAAAGACTGAAATGATCAAAATCAAAAATTAAAAAAGCACTAAGTACTGAAAAATCACGTGAAAAAACCACGGGAATTGATATATACTGAAAATTGAAAAAGAAAATTGATGTAGGATGTCCTGCGTATCGTACACACATAGTTTGTGTGTCGTGTAGAGCCCGTGCCTAGAATGTTTTCCAGGCTCCTACGTAGTGCCTTAAATATGCCATATTAGGAGTCACATTAATTGTTGCAATCCCCTAATTGTTCGAGTTCCCACTTCAATTATGCATGAAAACAAAACTTAAAAAGCACAT
This sequence comes from Capsicum baccatum var. pendulum, assembly GCA_030864225.1. NCBI lineage: Eukaryota > Viridiplantae > Streptophyta > Magnoliopsida > Solanales > Solanaceae > Capsicum > Capsicum baccatum. The sequence goes on along the minus strand of CM061552.1, from coordinate 19,680,461 downwards.
TAATTATCACGGTCCTTTATTTGTTCGAGTCCCTAGTTTTACTCTGCACGAAAGCATAACCTCAAACCAAAAAGTGCTAAATTCTAGATTGAAATAGCCAAAATCGAAAACTAAAAAAGTACTAACTATTGAAATCATGTGAACAAACTTAAAATGAACATCGAAAACTGAAAAAAGCCCTTAGCATTAAAAATTCGCGTGAAAACCCTAGGGAATAAGCACGGACTAAAAATTAACATGAAAAAACCACGGAAATGAATTGAACACTGAAAAGGGAAAAGTGATGCAGGTTGCCTAGCGTGTCGTGCATGTTTTGTTGTGGTAATAGGCATGCATGGTGTGTCGTTTAGGGACCCACACCTATAATGTCGTGGAGGCTCCCACGTGTTGCCTTAAATATGACATATCAGGAGTCGCATTATGTCATGACCCGAGCGTAGGCCCTAACCGTGATGTGCATCCCGAACCATGAAGGCCCGGAACACCCATTCTCTATCTGGTTATCATGCACAACATTTATAATCATAATAAAATGCGAAATTTAAACTGAGTACGGAAAACATGGTCAAGTCCTGCAATATTTCTGAATAATACTATCTGACATCAATCTGCGAAATCTCTACTATGAACACAAACATCTGTTTGAAAAGAAACTGGGACAAGGCCCCCAGTAAACCAAAAACATAATAAATAAGATAATGTCTAACATAATTAGGCCTTCCGAATAATAGAAGGCTCACCACTGTGAGATCAAGTCTGCAAATCCGAGAATGTCTACTGAATAGCTGGACCCCTAGACTGTGTCTCAGAACCTGGAAGGAGGGGAGGGGGGGTCAGCACAAAAGTACTGGCACGCGAAGCAATCCAAAATATAGTATAATGGAACATACATATATATATATAAGTGAAAGAAATTTTTCATCAAGACATCCTGTATAAAACTGTTTCTGAAAAATACATGGGCACTTTCTGAAAACATGCAACCTGTCTGTTCATTTCAAATCATGATCTGTGTTTTACTTCTGAGTTAGGTGATGTTCCCCTACAAGTCTGAATATTCCACGGGCTGTATGGAATCCGCCTTTGACTCGGCGGGGAAGCCCCCAACCGAAGTGTGCCGCAAGGGTTGGAGTCTCTGAGTCTGATACGCCACAGGACATTTAAGTCAGCACATAATAATATACCTGGGTCGGCAAACAACGGTTTTAAAAAATGAGTCGCTTGAGCTCAAGCCCTCTTCAGGGGACCACCTAACATCTCTGTATGCCCATTTTTAACCTTTTCTGTACATGCAACATTCTGAATATCTAAAATCATGAAAGTCTGAAATATTTGTTAGTCTGAGTCTGATAAAAATCTGATTTCTGTACTAGTCTGTATCTGTTATGGCATTTTTCTGAGTTGGTATCGTCATACCAAGACTTGCAAGTCCTATTTCTGAGCCATAGTGCCTTTAGCACGATTTTTCATAGAAATAACGTTTCAGACCACCGAAGCATGTAGTTTACATTAAAGATGTCATGTTCCGAAACTCAAATCAAATCCATGCAAAACTTTCATCAAACATATAGTGGTCATGTGCATTTTGGAAAAAACATGTATTCTTTCATTACATGCATATTCAACATTCACAACCCTCTCTTTCGTGATCAAAATCATATTCCAAAACAATTTATATTACGTGAAACATGGAAAACTTTACATTAAGAGAGGGGTTTCATGAAAATCATGCTCTAAATTCATATTTCAGGACAAACACATATATACGTATACATATAATTTTCAATCACTTTGGGGGAAAGCCAAAAGGCCAAAACAGTATCATTAAAGCTTCTAAAACATGAGTATGTACATGAATTCGAAAACCCCATTCTTAAAACATGATTTCTATGCCCATGAGTTTTTAAGAAAACCCCGCGTACCTTGTTCTCCAAGGATAATAGATGTTTCTTGAAGCTTGCGGATTGGTGACTCCGAATATGTAATTATCTTTGAAAACTTACGGTCGAATCTTGAACTATTTGGGTTTTTATTTTGAAACCCTAAGGAGAATTCTTGAGCAATTGTGAGGAAAGCATGTGTATTATGGTGTTTGAGGGATTAAATCCCGTGTTGGTGGTATATATAGGGGTGGAGGATGACCAAAATACCCCTAAGGAACAATTAAGGTCAAATCTGTCCCTCATTTGACAGTTTGATAGGCTGGAGTAAATCGATTATAACTTCTTACTCATATATTCAAATTGGATGAAACCAACTGCATTTGAAAGAGGACTCAAAGATATTTCTTTGGATATATTATAGCTAACACAGTTCATTATATACAGGGAGTTATGATCATTTGAAGTTGACCCTGAAATGCTGAAAAACTGGGCAATAGGCTATGCGTCTTGCTACTGTTTTGAAATCCAAACGCAGCCTTATGCATTCCGAAAAATTCCAAAACTTATCCGAGATGTACTATGAGATTACCCGATTGTAACGCAACTTGAAAATCTAAAAATGAAGGTCGGGAAGGTCGAGAAGTTGTATCCCGAAGGTTGCCAGCTAAGAATGAGTCTAAGTCATTTCAACACTTAGAAAAATTTTAAAACTTAAGTCTAAAGCTCAGAAATTACAGTCTAATACATGCATGACTTTTACGGGGCGTTACACATTAATTGTCGCAACCCCTAATTGTTCGATTTCCCACATCAATTATGCATAAAAACAAAACTTAAAAAGCACATTAATTATCGCGGTCCTTTATTTGTTTGAGTCCCTATTTGTACTCTGCACAAAAGCGAAACCTCAAACGAAAAAGCGCTAAATTCTAGACTGAAATGGCCAAAATCAAAATCTAAAAAAGAACTTAGCATTAAAAATTCACGTGAACACCCTAGGGAATAAGCATGGACTGAAAATTCACATGAAAAAACCACGGAAATGAATTGAAAACTGAAAAAGGAAAAGTGATGCAGGTTTGCTAGAATGTCGTTCATGTTTTGTTGTGGTAATAGGCATGCATGGAGTGTCGTTTAGGGACCCACACCTATAATGCCGTGGAGGCTCCCACGTGTCCCTTAAATATGACAAATCAAGAGTCGCATTAATTGTTGCAACCCCTTATTTGTTCGAGTCCTTGTTTTTACTCTGCACAAAAGCAAAACCTCAAACCAATAAGTACTAAATTCTAAATTGAAAGGGACAAAATTGAAAACTAACAGAGCTCTAAGTATTGAAATTCACACAAACCTGACACGGCCATCGAAAACTAAAAAAGTACTTAGCGTTAAAAATTCACTTGAACGACCTAGAGAGTAAGCACGGACGGAAAATTCACGTGAAAAAAACCCCATAAATTAATATGCATGGAAAACTAAAAAAGGATCGAAAAAGTGATGCAGGATGCCTGGCGTGTCATGCATGATCTGTTGTGGTAATAGGCACGCATGGTGTGTCGTTTAGGGATACACACCTAGAATGTCATGCAGGCTCCCACGTGCTGTCGTAAATGACATAGTGGGATTCACATTAATTGTCTTGACCCCTTATTTGTTCGAGGCCCTAATTTTACTCTGCACAAAAGCAATACCTCAAAAGAAAAAACACCAAATTCTAGATTGAAATGGCCAAAACCGAAAACTAAAAAAGCAGTAAGTATTGAGATACACGTAAGCAAACCTGAAATGGCCATCGAAAACCACTACTTGAAAATATTAAATTTTTGACAGCCAATGTAGTCGGAATGTGGTCGGAAATTAATATATTTCTGACCACTTTCCGACTACATGATGGTAGTCTGAAAATAGCTTGTCGGAAAAACTTTTCCGACTATTGTAGTCGGAAATCTCCGACTACTTTAGTCGGAAAAGTAGTTGGATATTTAATAAATATTTATTTAATAATTATAAATATTCTGACTACTATCGTCAGAAATTTAATAAATAATTTTAATTATTTCGACTACTGTAGTCGAAAATTTAATAAATAAGTATTTAATAATCATAATTATTCCGACTACTGTAGTCGAAAATTTAATAAATAAATATTTAATAATTATAAATTTTTCAATTACTGTAGTAAAAAATTTAATAAATAATTATTATGATTTAATCAATAATTATTTAATAATTATTATATTGCATTCACTTACACTGCTTTCAGATTATAAACGACATAACTAAGGTATTTTTCACAACAGGATCAAACACTACATAAATTTATAAATACAACCACTTTAAACCATTCAAAGCAAACATCAACTCAAATAGTTTAAACATCTAAATGTCACAACCAAAAATAAGAACAATAACTACAATCTAATTATCATCAGATTCATTATCTTCCTAGTCCTGAAACACTTGCGGCATGTACTTCCTAACCAACTCCTCCAATTTATCAAATTTAGCAAACTTAGCATCATTAGCTGCACATTTCTGCGTCAATTCCACAATTTTCTTTTTCATCGCTTCCATTTCTTCCAGTTTGCAAAGTAGAGGAGGAACTGGGAAACACCGAAGGACTACTCGAGGATTGGAGATCGTCCCATAGGTTCTACCATTCTTTGGACCACCTATCACAGTTATCCAGATATTATTCAGCTCTGCAGGTGATAGTTGGACTATGGTACCATCGTCTGAAGTAGGTTGGGTTTTTTGCCACTCTTCTATGCTTTTCTGAAATTCTTCCTGAAAGAAAAATTATTTGTCAGTACGTAAACAAGAAAAGTTGAGTATTAATAAAACAATGTATGTAAAAGTTATTATCTTACATATGCAATCCTAGCACGCGGTTCGACCCAATCTCCTCTTGTACCATCCTTGTTTTTCTTTCTATGCGTCTCTTTGTAGACCTTAATAAAAGGGCACTCTTTTCCCCCATTTTCATATTCCTGCAAAATTTTAGAAAAAAAAAATAACGCAAGTATGAAGACAAGTCTGGGTAGCAATCCAGGAGATGTAGTACTTTGATCTTTCCATCCAGGATCCTATTGCTTTCCTTATCTTAAAGTGAAATAGAAACTTTCTCCTGGGTCATATACATTCGTATTTATTAGATATAGCAGTTTGTATAAAGGATATATATATATGTGTGTGTGTGTGTGTGTGTGCTACCCCCCATCGACAAGGAAAGTTTTTGTATCAAGACATGTTCTCTGATGAACTTACATTACCCTATATGTAGGAAACAAAGAGGGACTGTGTGTCTACAGGAAACAAAGAGTTCTTAACAAACTCTGCACCTATAGTGGAAGCATTGATAGATAGTGCTAATCGTGATTATGAAAATGGTGTTGATGGTGCTAAACTAAGTCCAGATGATCCTACCAGTGGTGCTAATGGTGCTGAGTCAAGATTAGATGATCATAACAATATTGTATTGCTGAAACTCTTTTTTCCTTGAACTCATATTATATGCATTAAAATAAGGTGATATAAAACCTTCCAACTTTTGAACAATAACATACACAAGTTAGGCTTCAGAATAGTAACTAGTTACATTGAAGATGCTGCAAAAAACTTCTACATCTTAGATAGTTTAAGTAAATCTATCCTCTTTATATTTCTCTTCTTACTCAGTAACTACCACCTCAATATGTACATTTACTCCTCTAAACAATTTCTAATTTCTAGTTGTCCATCTAGGACAGATTATCCCCCTAGATTTCATCTATCACATCGTTGAACAGTCACTAGTTACACGGTAGATGCTGCAAAAAACTTGTACATCTCTTAGACAGTTTAGGTCAATCTATCTTCTCTAAATTTCTCTTCTTACTCGGTAACTACAACCTCAATATGTACATTTACTCCATTAAACCATTTCAAATTCCTAGTTGACAATGTATGATGGATTATCCCCCCAGATTTCAGATATCACCTCTCTGGCTTGTACCTGCATTCTAGCCCATTGCATAACGGGATCCCTGCCAGTTTAGTCCAAGTGCAGTCCATAAACAAGTGTTGATTCAATCGCACTACCTGCGTATCAAATAAGAAGTATCTATTTGTCTGTCCTTGGTAAGCAGCCTGCCCTGAACAACCAGTCATACTATAAATACGTAGGTAGAGTTACTGCAGTCCAAATTAGTTAGAAATCTCCAGCTCCCTTTCAGTCCAAATAATGGAAAAGTAACCTCTTGTGATAGACTATATCCAAAGGTTACTAAAAGGTTGGGGGTATTGATTTTGAAAAAATATTCACCCATGTAGTAAAGGCTACAATAATAAGATTATATTTTATATTCCTATCACTTTAAATTAGCCCATTCGTTAATTACATGTAAAGAATACTTCTTGCATGGTGTTTTTGAAGAAGAGGATTAAATCATTCAATAGCCGTAGCGAAGATAAGATCACATACAGAACCCCAGTCCTTAGTAGAGGCTAAAGCAATAGTAGTTGTTACAACATCTGCTACTAATGTAGTGAGCCTATTTACTGCAACAACAGTAGTAGCAGTTGTAATTAAGGCAACTGTGACCTAGAACCATCTAACTAAACCACTAATTCTCATCTTCTTACTTTCTAAAAACATTAGGCACTGTGATACAAGATCAAGTTCACAACAAAAGAAACAAGCAACAACAAGAGCAACAAGATGTCAACAACAATACTAGTGAATCGAAATAGGCCACACATGGTTTCACTAGACTTCAAGATGAACAACAACAAGAAGATAACAACAATGGTGAATCGAAAGATCCCCACACTGCTTCACTATATCATGATTTAAAACATTGAACTAAATCGGACAAACCAGAAATTTAAGCAATATGACCAGTATTTGTCAGTGGGTGACAAAGCTCATAGAACCTTCTATGTTCAATGTAGATAGAAGAAGCATACAAATGAGTTTTAATACCCCAGGAAATTTTTTGTTGAAATTTTGTGCGTTAACGTGTTGGGTTCTATCTTCTAGAATGAATTTAAAATTTTCCGTACAAAATGTCTTACATGATGACCCACCATTGCGTAGAGTATCTAATAACCTTTCCAACTATATGTGGATCATCCAAAACGGACACCCGAGCGATGAGTTATGAACATTCCGATCAAACCGTGAATAGTAGCGAATAGTAAAACGTGCAGGAAAAAGTACTGAGGCCTAGCGTATTTTTGGTCCAAATTTAAATGATCATAACTCCTTATACATAATGATCTGGGTGATCTACTATATATCAACGTAAATATTTGTGAGTCCTCTTTCCAGTGAAATTGGTTTCATCCAATTTGTGTATCAGAAGAAGTTATGGTCGATCTACTTCAGCCTAGCAAAAGTGAATTTTTGGGTCAACTTCAAACAAACATAACTCCTCGTACATAATGATCTGGGTAAGATTATATATATCAATGGAAAGATATGAGAGTCTTCTTTCTAATGAAATTAGTTTCATCTAATTTGGATATCAGAGTAAAATATTATGGTTGATCTACTTCAGACTATCAAAACAGTCCACCAAAGGACAGATTCAAGAATTATTTGATTTTTAGGGGCGTTTTGGTCATTCCCCCTCACCCAAAATCCATCCAAACCCTATATTAAAGCCTATTAGAAGAATTATATGTTATATTTCATCAAATTACATCAAAAAGAAAAAACTAATCTCCGACATCCAACTTCAAGAACCTCCAAAGTTCACCATTAATTCTGCAAATTTATTAAAGATTCCAAGTTCCTAGTTCAAGAACTTCAAGAACCTCAAATTTCACCATTAATTCTGCAAATTTATTCAAGATTCCAAGTTCCTAGTTCAATAACTCCAAGAACCATCATTCAAAGGCATGATTAACATCTCAAAAATGAGTATCGATCAAAAGTTCACCATTCAAGGTATGTGGGGTTTTTCAACAAGAACTCTCTTTCGTTCTAGTGCCCAAAAGTAATTTTTTTTACAAAGGTATGATTTTTATTTGACTTTTACGAATTTGAAGCATGAACCCATATCTTATGATGATTATTATGAAATCTTGATGTTTATGATTTTGAAAGATGAATTTACATGTGTAGAGATATAAAGCATGAATCTTAAATGATATTTATCATGATTTTGATATTTGGATCGTCAATCTCCATTGGAAATTTTGTTTTTTTGAGAAAGTGTGTGTTATAAGCACGTTGATTTTGAATATTTGAGATATTTTGAATGATTTGACCTTTTGGTCTGAATGGAGTTTTTTTGAACTCGAGTGTGAAAGAAATCCAGAACGTGGTTGATTTTGATAGATGGGAAGCATGATGGCTCCCGCTGTATATTTATATATTACTGAAATTGTTTTGTTGTGGATTGTCTTTGAAATGATCTAAGCTAAGTCCGGAAGAAATCTTTAGCACCGAGTGGGAGTTATAAAGAGACCTTACTTCCCTAGAACTACGTGTCCCCGTAGGAGTGCGCCTGAGGTTGATTTATATAATGATCACTAGTTTATGTGCATTTGATATCGATAGTCCTACTCCGATGGAAAGGATACGACGGCTCTCCCCAACGTGGGTTGTACGTTGGAATCCATGTAGCTCACATGGTTTATGTCAGTTATAGGATCTCCCAGTGTGTGTGTTTCTTTGTGTCTATGGTGAATGGTGAAGTGATTTGAAAGTGGAATTGTGAAAGTTATTCTTTCGAAAGATTTAAATGATATTTACATTATGAGAATTGATATTCTTGATGAACTGAAAGTGATTGACAAATTATATGATGACTCACATGTGTTATTGTACTTGTTTCATCTTCTCATGATTTTCTTCAGGCTATGTGAGTCTTTCATACATCCTACATATTTCTTATAAATATTTATGATGATGATGTTTATAAAACTGCATATACCCCTATATACTTAGTTCCTTTCCATGGTACTGACCAATATCTTTGGATGTGGGCTGCATTTTCTCAGAATAGAGGTTCAGGTGCTCATTTACAGGTTCGACAGTAATTCTTTGGGCATGTTGTTCTACATCCTCTGTTGTGATGAGCCCTCATGTTCTGAGGACGTTATGTTTGATGTTGGTTTCACGGAATTATTTACATTTGATAACTGAGTATGAGTTAGTTGGGGCATGCCTCAATGGCTCGCTGGTTTTATTGATTTTCTTAGAGGCTTGTCAGACTAGTATAGATGTTGGGAGTTGACTAATAAGCCGTATTTTTTTATTTTTCTGAAATTATTTTATTCTTGGATGATGATTACTCTGTTGGTATTTGAGGGTTATTTATGGAAACCCCATTGATTCGTGTTGAACTGAATAAAAATGGCTCAAAGGTTTAGCTTGGGGCTACTCATATCCTCAAGCAACGTGTGATGCTCTGGGACCTATTTTTTTGGGCTTTACAAAGTTGGTATCAGAGCCTATGATTTTAAGGTGTCCTAGTGAGTCTGACAAGCCGCTTTAAGTAGAGTCTTGATCATCGGTGTGTAGCACACCACATCTATGAGCAAGAGGCTACAAGATGTTTTAGGAAAAAGTGTGATTCTTTCTTTTAGAATTCTATCATACTTAAAGTGTCTCTCTCTGCTATTGATTTGTGCTCTCCTCTTCAGAAATATGCCTCCACGAGTCTTGTTGGCTGATCTAATTGAGTTAAACATGGTAGATTTTGATTTGATTCTGGGTATGGACTGGTTGTATTCTTTTTATGCCTCTATTGATTGCCAGACCCGAGTGGTCAAGTTTCAATTTCTGGGTGCATCCGTGTTTGAGTGTTCTGGGAATTCTGTGTCATCCAAGAGTCATTTTATCTCTTACCTCAAAGCTAGAAATCTTATTTCCAAGGGGTGTATTTACCATTTGGTTATAGTCAAAGACACTAAGTCTGAGACTCCAACTCTCCAGTCTGTTAACGTCATCAATGAGTTTTCTGATGTTTTTCCAGATGATCTCCCAGGGATTCCTTCTAATAGAGAGATAGAGTTTGGGATTGATCTTTTTCCCGATACTAAGCCCATTTCTATTCCTCCTTACCTTATGGCCCCTGCAGAACTTAAGAAGTTGAAAGAGCAACACAAAGATCTACTAGATAAGGGTTTCATATGGCCCAGTGTTTCTCCTTGGGATGCTCCTATGTTGTTTGTGAGAAATAAAGATGGCTCTTTGCGTATGTGCATTGATTACCGCCAACTGAATAAAGTCACCGCCAAAAATAAGTACCCCCTTCTGAGAATAGATGATTTGTTTGACCAATTGCAAGGTGCAAGTTATTTCTCAAAGATAGACCTTCATTCCGTCTATCATCAACTCAAAGTTCTTGTGGTCCGAATCTTGTGAGAAGAGTTTTCCGGAGTTGAAGACTCAACTTACTTCAGCCCCTATTTTGACTTGTCCTGATGGTGTTAATGGTTTTGTGGTGTACTGTGATGCTTCGAGAGTTGGGTTGGGATATGTATTGATGCAGAAGAGTAAGGGAGAAATCTTTAGCATCGAGTGTGAGGTATAAAGAGAACTTACTTCCCTAAAACTACATGCCCCCGTAGGAGTGAGCCTGAGGCTGATTTATATAGTGATCACTAGTTTGTGTGGATTTAATATCGATAGTCCTACTCCGATGGCAAGGATAATACGGCTCTCCCCAACATGGGTTGTATGTTGGACTCCATGTACCTCACATGGTTTATGTCGGTTATAGGATCTACCAGTGTGTGTTTGTTTCCTTGTGTCTATGGTGAATGGTGAAGTGATTTGAAAGTGGAATTTTGAAAGTTATTCTTTCAAAAGATTTAAATAATATTTACATTATGAGAATTGATATTCTTGATGAACTGAAAGTGATTGACAAATTATATGATGATTCACATGTGTTATTGTACTTATTTCATCCTCTCATGATTATGATGATTCTTTCATACATCCTGCATATTTCTTATAAATATTTATGATGATGTTTATAAGACTACATAAATCCCTATATACTCGGTTACTTTCCATGGTACTGACCCACATCTTCGGATGTGGGCTGTATTTTCTCAGAATGTAGGTTCAGGTGCTCAGTTCCAGGGTCGACAGTGATTCTTTGGGCACGCTGTTCTACATCCTCTGTAGTGGTGTGTCCTCATGTTCCGAGGACGTGATGTCTGATGTTGGTTTCACGGAATCGCTTACATTTAATAACTGAGTATGAGTCAGTTGGGGCATGTCTCAATGGCTCGTTGGTTTTGTTGATTTTCTTAGAGGCTTGTCAGACTAGTATAGATGTTGGGAGTTGACTAATAAGTCGTATTTTGTTATCTTTCTGAAATTCTTTTTTTCTTGGATGATGATTACTCTGTTTATATTTGAGGGTTATTAATGGAAACCCTGTTGATTCATGTTGAACAGAAGGAAAATGGCTCAAAGGGTTTGCTTGGGGCTACTCGTAGCCTCAAGCACCGTGTGATGCCCCGGGACCCATTTTTCTGGGAGTTACATGAGTGCATTGTAATAAGAAAATGCAACAAGATAAGAAAATCATGTTGCATAGTTACTGGCACTACAAATGTTAACAAAGAAAAGACGTTATATTGTCAAGAAAAATATCAAAAAGTAACAGCTAAAATACAATTCAAAACCTTGTTACAACACATTACTACTATTAATAACAACTCAATCCTCGTCGCATGTTTCATAGTCATTCATCAATTCTTCCTCATCACTTGTTTCATATTCATTCATCGATTCTTCCCCATCACTTGTTTCATTTTTATCAAGTATGTCTTCCTCGCTTTTTTTATTTTCATCAGTTGGATCTTCCTCATCATTTTCCTCAGATGGTCCTTCTCCATAATCATGGATATTCAATCTATGTTTAGAAGGATCAAATTCTTCATATAAGCCTTGGTTATGCTGCAACTCACGTGCTAATTCATCATCCACCCTTTCTTCAGCACTTGAAATGTCATTTTGATACGCTACATCTAATTCATCCTCCACTACAACTCTACCCATGGGCTTTGTTTTTATAACAACCCTCCATGCAGATTTATTCTTTTTCAAAGGATAAGGAGAGTAATACACTTGTTTCATATATTGTGCAATGAAAAATGAACCATAGAGTCCATACTCCCTTATACGCTTAATTTCAACTATTTTGTACTAAGAGTGCACCTTTGTACCTAACCTAGGTGTAGGATCATACCACTTACACCGAAATAGAACTAATTTTTCCTTTGTCCAACCAACATGATAATCGAGTTCTAAAATCTCGAGAAGCACACCATAATAATCAACACCACCATCACCTTTCACCCAAACACCACTATTATTGGTTTTTTTGCCCTTGGAGAACTTTTCTGTATGAAATATGTACCCATTGACAGAGTACTTAAAAAACTTTCTGACTTTAGCATCAGGTCCCCAAGCTATATCTCGTAAAAATTGGTCATTTGGGTCGTAATTAAGTGGATTATAAACCTATAAAAAGTTTTAAAAAAATTAGAATTTAAATATACATGAGATTGAACATTGCTAGTAAATCGTGTTGAATAATTAAGTTACACTTACATATTCTCGAAACCACACTGAAAACATAGGATAAACAACAGCATCCCCGTGTAAAGCCACGAAGTAGCTGTCCGATAAAGTTATGACTTTTATTATTTAAAGCTTAGATAGACCTTGAATGATTGTCCTAAATATAAATATAAATTTAATAATACATGTGTTGTAGCTGACTTAAGATCCGCCTCATTCAAATATCGAAGTGGACCACCTTTCGGACTTCCTTTACCTGGTTGATTGAATATTTAAAATGATGGTGTTGAAGGATCTATATTGTCTCCATCACCATACCTATTAGGTCGATTTTTCAGACATGGTACATCATGTTCAAAATAATATGAATAAAAATAAAAGGTCTCTTTAGCCAAATAAGCCTCACATATTGATCCCTCAATTTGGGATCTGTTGTTTATGGTCCGCTTACATTTGCCAATAGTCCTGCATAGTATGCTCTTTTAGATGAAAATGTTTAATTAAAACACATGAAGGTAAATAATAAAAGTCAATACCTCTCAAAGGGATACATCCATCGAGACTGAACAGGCCATTCAAGTCGTGCCTATTGCACAAGGTGAATCGGAAGATTCTCCATAACATAAAAAAAATAGGAGGAAAATTTTTTGCCAACTTGTTTAAGGTTAGCCAAATGTTGATAACCATCAAAGATAGGTTCTCCTCCCTTAATGTGTTAGAACAAAAATCTTTGAAAAATAAGCATATCTCTGTTATAGGCATCCAAATTCTATCGGACAATGCACAGAATGCAAAAGGCATCAATGACTTGATAAAAATGTGACACTCATGGCTCTTCATAGAGGTCAAATTTCCTTTCTTCATGTCAACACACCTAGACAAATTTGACGCATATCCATCTATCATTTTTAAATTGTTAACCCAATCACAAATCACTCTTCTATCCTCCAAAGTGAATGTGTAACTGGCCTTGGGCTTCTGAATCTTATTGTTTAAGTATGCCAGGTACAACTCATTGCTCCGACAATACTCCTTTAAGTTCATCCTAGCCTTCAAGTTATATTTTTCTTTGTTACTTACATCTATCACAAGATTAAATAAGTTGTCAAAGAAGTTTTTCTCAATATGCATGGGACCCAGATTATGAGGTAGAAGATTATCCTTCCAATAACCTAACTCCCAAAATATGCTTCGTTTAGTCTAGTTATGTGTAACACCATAACCAGGTATCCGATATGGTGGAGACTTTGTTACCTTAGGCAGATTCCTCACTCTATCCCAAATTTCTTCTCGTGAAAAAATTGGTGGTGGCTCCTCAAAATCAGTCTTATTCTTCATAAAATCACTAGTATTTCTCCTAAACTCTTGTTGCATTGGCAAGAATCGATGGTAATAGTCAAACCATGAGTTTTATCCCCATGTTTCAAAGTGAATGCTTTTGTGTCTTCTGTACAACAAAGGCGAGCTAACTTGCTCCCAATCGACCAACCAAACATCATTCTATAAGAAGGAACGTCATTTATAATCCACATCAAAGTAGCACAAAATTTAAAGTTTTGTTTCATTGATACATCATATGCTTCCACACCTTCATGCCACAATAAGTTCAACTCATCAATCAATGGCTATAAATATACATCAATCAAAACTTTTGGATTGCGAGGACCTGGAATAATGCAAGTTAAAAATATATACTGACTCGTCATACACATTTTAGGCGGGAGATTATAAGGAGTCACAAACACCGGCCAAAATGAATATGGTGTAGCTGAGACAGCAAATGGAGTGAATCCATGAGTAGATAATCCTAACCTAATGTTTCTTAGTTTACTAGAAAAATTCGGATACACACTATCAAAATGCTTCCATGCTTCTCCATCTGACGAATGACATAAAACAATAGGTGGTCTTTTATTTTTATAGTGTCATCTCATATGAAGGGCAGAGCTCCTTGATGCATACCACCTCTTTAACCATGTTATAAGGGATAAGTAATGCATCGAATTCATAGGAACCTTCTTCCCTTTGGCATGTATGACTTCCTTATAACGAGGATGATTACAAAATTTATAATGTTCTAAATTTGCATCTTCCTTATAGAATAACATGCAACCTTTGTCGCAATAGTGAATCCTCTCTGATGAAAGTCCTAACTTAGAAACCAACATCTTTGTTGTGTAGAAATCATTGGGTATGTCAAGTTTATTTGGGTTAATTTCATTCATAAGTCCAATGATAGAGTTCATGCCCTCTTGAGAAATTGAATAATCTGACTTAATACTCAGTAACCGAATGGCAATAGATAACTTAGAATGCACTGATCCTTCATACAAAGGATGACTAGCTTCCTTTAATTGTTCATAAAAGTTCTTAGCCTCATCATTTGGTTCATTTTGAGCCCTTGAGTTTTTCCCAAAAGCATCCCTGACCATCTCACTATATCGTGAACTTTTAGCATTATTCTCTCTTATTGGACTTTCAACATAATTTTGAAAAGAAAAATTATTGGCAGCACTACTCTCTCCATGAGCTTTCCACAGAGTATAATTCAACATAAAACCCTTCCTATAAAGATGTAATGTAACATCATCTGGACTCAATAACTTGCAACACTTGTAATTCCAACAAGGACACCTAGTTATCTCTTCAATAAGAAAATCATTAAGTATCATTGCTTTAACAATAAATCCAGCTACCCCAGCTTTATATTCCTAGCTCCCTCAACCCCGCACGATTAGGATAAAGTCTATTATACATCCATGTACGATCTTCATTTTCCATCTATACAAGAACGACAACAATAATAATAGAGAAGAGAAACAAAAACAAGAGAAACAAAACAATAACAGGGTTGTTTAGAGATGCTACTATGTAGTTGACACAAGCAGAAAACTAAGAGGTCCAATACAACATAGTAAACCAGTCAACAACAATAGAATATTTTAATTAAAAGAATAATCTTTTTATCAGTGAAAGGAGTCCAATTTATGTGATAGCTTCACAAACAAGATAAAAGATAGGCAAAAAGGGAGACAAGCGGATGAGGTACAAAATTTAAAAGAAGAAAATAATAAGAAAGCGCATGTTGACAACACTGAAGAGGTTTTACTATGACCATGTCCATAAACTCTTGTACCACAAATGACACAACAATGAAAGGGTCTGCTCGTCAATCAAATATATTAAAAATAGACCTCATAGAAAATGAAATTTTTTTTACCTCGAATCAGTGAAGATAGAGATGCATATCGGTCGGTTCGGTTTGGTTTTGAAGTTTATTGGTTTGAGATATTGATTATCGGTTTGTAATAAAGCTAAACCATTAAGAACCATTGAGATATTGGCTTATCGGTTATTGATTGTTATCGGTTCGATTATCGGGTTAAACCATTAACATTTAAAATATTTTCCAAACATACAGTACTATGTTTAGATGCATTTATTCAGCCCAAAATAACATGGCATCACAACAGCAAGCAGTAAACAAGATCAGATAAGGAACTTCACACGCAAAATAGTGTTTGTCTTCAATTGTTGGGAAGTCTATTACGCAAATAAATACAGTCAAAACCTTCAGGGATTTGAACAACAGTTTATTGTGCAAATTCCAGAAACTAGAAAATCAGTGCTTGAAATTTCAGAAACCAGAAAACAGAAATTTAGTGTTCGAATTTCATATCAGTTTTTTCTATAGAAAATTGGATAGAAATTGAAAGTGGAGAACAAGACTTCTAAGAATGACAACGAGGCTTACCTGTTGAGAGCAAAAGTAACAATCTTCTTTGGTTTCTATAGAATAACTAATGAAAACATAAGCAAATCTATCTTAGAAATGAAAATCATAAATAGAAGTAAATCTGTCTTAGAGGCAAATCACACCTCGAGGCAGCTTCCAACTTAGAAATGTTGTGGTCTCCGGCGCCGTTAGGACTCCACCAAGACCGTCGTAGTCGTCGCCATTACCACTCGACCAACGCCGTCGTCGTTGTCGTTTTGGTCGCCCTAACTTAGAGAGAGAGGAGGGTTAGAGAGTGAGAGAGAATTGGGAGAGTGGTTTAGAGAGAGACTGGTTATATCCTATATAATAACATTTTCGACTACTTTAGTCAGTCCCTATTTTAATAAAATTAATTATTTAATTTTTTTCGACTAGAGTAGTCAGAAATACATATTTAATAATTTATTTAAATAATTATTTAATTTTTATATAAGGGTCTAATTATATATTTAATAATATATTTATTTATTTATTTATAATTCCTACTACAATAGTCAAAAATAAATATTTTATAATTTATTTAAATAGTTATTTAATTTTTGGATAAGGGTCTGTTTATATATTAAATAATATATTTATTTAATTATTTTTATTTCCGACTACAATGGTCGAAATTGAATATTTAATAATTTATATAATTAATTATTTAATTTTCATAAAAGGAAATAATTACATATTTAGTAATATATTTATTTTATTATTTTTATTTCTGACTACAGTAGTCGGAATATACATTTCCCGCCAAACATTTTGAGTATATAATAGTAATTTAATTATTTATTTACTTATATTTCCAACTACAGTAGTCGGAAATACATATTTAATAATTTATTTAAATATTTATTTAATTTTTGTATAAGGGTTTAATTATTTATATTTCTGACTACTGTAGTTGGAAATAAATATTTTATAATATATTTAAGTAGTTATTTAATTTTTGTTTAGGATCTGATTATATTTTTAATAATATATTTATTTAATTATTTTTATTTTTGACTACAATTGTCGTAAATGAATATTTAATAATTTATATATTAATTATTTAATTTCCGTATAAGGGCATGATTATATATTTAGTAATATATTTATTTTATTATTTTTATTTCCGACTAAAGCAGTAGAAATATATATTTTCTGCAATTTCCCGCCAAACATTCTAACTGTTGTAGTCACAAATACTATCGAAATCATAATTTGTAAAAAATAAAAATAAAAAATTATATTTTCCGACTACTTTTTTCAGTTGGAAATTTTAAATCGGCAAAAAGTGATTTTCTGGTAGTGAACTGAAAAAGCCCTTGGCATTAAAAATTCACATAAACAACCTAGGGAATGAAATTCACTTGGAAAAAACCTCGGGATGAATATGCATTGAAAACTAATAAAAGAAAAGTGATGCAGGATGCCTAGCATGTGGTGCATGATTTGTTGTGTTATGCAAGCTCCCACGTGTTACCTTAAATATGACATATTGGGAGTCACATTAATTGTAACTTCCCATTATTTATTCGTGTTCCAACTACTATTCTAGAAAAAATAAAAAGCTCAAACCAAAAATTTTCGTCTAGGCAAAAACTCAAGACTGAAAAGATCAAAATCAAAAATTAAAAAAATACTAAGTACTGAAAATTCATGTGATAAAACCAAGGGAATCAATGTATATTAAAGATTGTAAAAAGAAAAGTGATGTAGGCTGTCTCGCGTGTCGTGTACACATAGTGCATGTGTCGTTTTGAACCCGTGCCAAGAATGTATCCCCTATTTGTTCGAGTCCCAGCTTCCAATATGCATAAAAACAAAACTTTAAAATCACATTGATTGTCGCGGCCCCTTATTTGTTCGAGTCCCTATTTTTACTCTGCACAAAAGAAAAACCTCAAACGAAAACCGAAAACTAAAAAAGCACTAACTATTGAAATCACGTGAACAAACCTAAAACGACCATCAAAAATTGAAAGGGCACTTAGCATTAAAAATTCACGTGAACAACCTAGGGAATAAACATGGACAGAAAATTCACATGAAAAAACCGCGGGAATGAATATGCATTGAAAACTGAAAAAGGAAAAGTGATGCAGGATGCCTAACGTGTCGTGCATGTTTTGTTGTGGTAATAGGTATGCATGGTGTGTCGTTTACGGACCCACACCTAAAATGTCGTGGAGGTTCCCACGTGTCGCCTTAAATATGACATATCAGGCTTCGCATTAATTGTCGCGACCCCTTATTTGTTCGAGTCCCAATTTTTACTCTGCACAAAAGCAAAACATCAAATCAAAAAGTACAAAATTCTAGAATGAAATGGCCAAAATCAAAAACTAACAAAGCACTAAGTATTGAAATTCACGTGAACAAACATGAAATGGCCTTCAAAAATTGAAAAAGCACTTAGCGTTAAAATTCCACGTGAACAACCTAGAGAATAAGCACGGACTGAAAATTCACGTGAAAAAGAACCTCAGAAAAGAATATGCATGAAAAAATAAAAAAGGAAAAGTGATGCAGGATGTCTAGCTAGTCGTGCATGATTTATTGTGGTAATAGGCACGCATGGTGTGTCGTTTAAGGACCCACCTAGAATGTCGTGCAAGCTCCCACGTGCTGCCTTAAATAAGATATTGAGAGTCACATTAATTGTTTCGACTCCTTATTTGTTCGAGTCCCTATTTTTACTCTACACAAAAGCAAAACCTCAAATGAAAAAGCACTAAATTCTAGGCTGAAATGGCCAAAACAAAAACTAGAAAGGCTCTAGGTATTGAGATTCACGTGAACAAACCAGAAACGGCCATCGAAAACTAGAAAAGCACATAGGGTTAAAAATTTACGTGAACAACCTAGGGAATAAAATTCATGTGAAAAAAACTCGGGACGAATATGCATTGAAAACTAAATCAGGAAAAGTGATGTAGGATGCCTAGCGTGTCGTGCATGATTTGTTGTGGTAATCGGCATGCATGGTGTGTCGTTTAGGGACCCACCCTAGAATGTTAGGTAGAATCCCGCATGTTGCCTTAAATATGACATATGGGGAGTAACATTAATTGTCGCGATCCCTAATTTGTTCAGGTACCCACTTGTATTTTGCACAAAAGCGAAAACCTCAAACCAAAAAAAGAACTAAATTCAGGATTGAAACGGCCAAAATTAAAAACTAAAAAAGCACTAAGTATTGAAAATTCACGTGAACAAAACTCAAGAACGAATATGCACTAAAAAACGGAGAAAAGGAAAAGTGATGCAAGATACATAGTGTGGCATGCATGTTTTGTCATGGTAGTAGGCGCTCATAGTGTGTCATGCAAGGACCCACACCAATAATGCCGAGCAGGCTCCCACTCGCTGCCTGAAATATGGCATATTGGGAGTCACATTAATTGTCGTGACTCTCTATTTGTTTGAGTCCCCACATTTATTCTGCACAAAAGCAAAACAAACTCAAATGAAAAATTTTCCTCTAGCAAAAAACTTAAACCAAAAAAGGCACTAAATTCAAAAGAGAAACAACCAAAATTGAAACTTAAAAAACACTAAATTATAGACAGAAAAGACCAAAATTAAAAACTGTAAAAGCACTAAATTCAAGAAAGAAATGAGTAAAATCAAAAACTAAGAAAACACCAAATTCAAGACAGAAATGATCAAAAATGAAAACTGAAATAGCACTAAATTCGAGGCAGAAACGACCAAAATCAAAAATTGAAAATTTAAAAGTTACTAAATTCAAGATAGAAACAACCAAGATCAAAAACTGAAAAAGCACTAAATTCAAGATAGAAACGACCAAAATTGAAAACTGAAAAGGAATTAAAATCAAGATAGAAACAACCAAAATCTAAAGCTGAACAGGCACTCAATTCAAGAGAGAAACGACCCAATTTGAAAACAGAAATAGCACTAAATTAAAGTAAAAAACAACAAAAATTGAAAATAGAGAAATCACAAAATTCAAGACAGAAACAATCAAAATTGAAAACTGAAAAAGCACAAAATTCAAGAGAGAAACAACCACTATTAATGAAACTGAAAACGCACAATTCAAGAAAGAAACGAACAAAATTGAAAACTGAAAAAAGAACTAAATTTAAGAAAGAAACAACCAAAATTCAAACTAAAAAAGCACTAAATTCAAGACAGAAACAACCAAAAATGAAAGCTGAAAAAGCACTAAATTTGAGAAAGAAACAATAAAAATTGAAAACTGAAAAAAGCACTAAATTCAAGGTAGAAACGACCAAAATTGAAAATTGAAAAAGCAGAAAATTCAAGATAGAAACAACCAAAATCAAAAAATAAAAAGGCACTAAATTCAAGACAGAAACGATCAAAATTGTAAAACTGCAATGAAACTAAAATCAACACAGAAACGAACAAAATCAAAAATGTTAAAGGCACTAAATTCAAGACAGTAACAACCAAAATTGAAAACTGAAAAGGCACTAATTTCAAGAAAGAACGACCAAAATTGAAAACTAAAAAAGCATGAAATTCAAGACAGAAATGACAAAAATCAAATACTGAAAATGCACTAAATTCAAGATAGAAACCTCCAAAACTGAAACCTTAAAAGGCACTAAATTCAAGACAGAAACGGCCAAAATAAAAAACAAAAAACGCACTAAATTCAAAACTAAAGCAGCCAAGATAAAAAACTGAAAAGCATTACGCACTGAAAGTTCACGTGAAAAACGTTGGGATTGAATATGCGTTGGAAACTATAATCGGAAAAGAATGTATGATATGTAGCGTGACGTTTCTCAAATTGAAAAAGCACTAAATTCAAGATTAAAACAACCAAGGTAAAAAAATAAAATGCATTAAGCTTTGTAAGATTACGTGCAAAACTTGGAACTAGAAATGCATTGGAAACTAAAAAGGAAAAAGTGATACATGATGTCTAGCGTGTCATTGCTCAAACTAAAAAAGAACTAAATTCAATACTAAAATAGCCGAGATAAGAAACTGAAAAGCACTAAGTATTGAAAGTTCACGAGAAAAATGTCAAAATTGAATATGTGTTGGAATCTAAAAAACAAAAGCTAATACATGATGTCTATCGTGTTGTCTCTTAAACTAAAAAATCACTAAATGCAAGACTAAAACGGAAAAGATAAAAAAATCAAAAACACTAAGCTTTGAAAGTTCACGTGCAAACCTCGGGACTAAATATGAATTGGAAACTAAAGAAGAAGAAGTGATACATATGTGTGGCATTTCGTTTCTCAAACTAAAAAAGAATTAAATTCAAGTACGAAACGGCCTAGATAAAAAACTGAAAAACACTAAGCATTGAAAGTTCGTGTGAACAACGTCGGGATTGAATATGCGTTGGAAACTAAAAAAGGAAAGGTAATACATGATGTCTAGCGTGTCGTTTCTCAAACTTAAAAGACACTATATTCAGACTAAAACTGCCAATATAAAAAACCGTAAAGAACTAAGCAATTGAAAGTTCACATGAAAAACCTAGGGATTGAATATTAATTGGAAACTAATAAAAGAAAAGTGATGCAGGATGCTTAGCGTGTCATGCATAATTTGATGTGTTATGCAAGCTCCCACGTGTTACCTTAAATATGACATATTGGGAATCACATTAATTGTCACTTCCCATTATTTGTTCGTGTTCCAACTACTATTTTGGAAAAAATAAAAAGCTCAACCCAAAAATTTTCTCTCGGCAAAAACTCAAGACTGAAAATATCAAAATCAAAATTTAAAAAAATACTAAGTACTGAAAATTCATGTGATAAAACAACGGGAATCAATGTATATTAAAAATTGAAAAAAGAAAAGTGATGTAGGATGTCTCGCGTGTCGTGTACACATAGTGCGTGTGTCATGTTGAACCCGTGCCAAGAATGTATCCCCTATTTGTTCGAGTCCCTGCTTCAATTATGCATAAAAACAAAACTTAAAAGGCACATTGATTGTCGCGGCCCCTTATTTGTTCGAGTCCCTATTTTTACTCTGCACAAAAGAAAAACCCCAAACGAAAAAGCACTAAATTCTAGACTGAAATGGCAAAAACCGAAGACTAAAAAAGCTCTCACTATTGAAATCACGTGAACAAACCTAAAACGGCCATCAAAAATTGAAAGGGCACTTAGCATTAAAAATTCACGTGAACAACCTACGGAATAAACATGGACTGAAAATTCACGTGAAAAAACTGCGGGAATGAATATGCATTAAAAACTGAAAGAGAAAAAGTGATGCAGGATGCCTAGCGTGTCGTGCATGTTTTGTTGTGGTAATAGGCATGCATGGTGTGTCGTTTAGGGACCCACACCTAAAATGTCGTGGAGGTTCCCACGTGTTTCCTTAAATATGACATATCAGGAGTCGCATTAATTGTCGCGACCCCTTATTTGCTCGAGTCCCGATTTTTACTCTGCACAAAAGCTAAACATCAAACCAAAAAGAACAAAATTCTAGAATGAAATGGCGAAAATCGAAAACTAACAAAGCACTAAGTATTGAAATTCACGTGAACAAACCTGAAATGGCCTTCGAAAATTGAAAAAGCACTTAGCATTAAAATTTCACGTGAACAACCTAGAGAATAAGCACGAACTGAAAATTCACGTGAAAAAGAACCTCAAAAATGAATATGCTTGAAAAACTAAAAAAGGAAAAGTGATGCAGGATGCCTAGCGGGTCGTGCATGATTTATTGTGGTAATAGGCACGCATGGTGTGCTGTTTAAGGACCCATCGAGAATTTCGTGCAAGCTCCCACGTGCTACCTTAAATGACATATTGAGAGTCACATTAATTGTCTCGACACCTTATTTGTTCGAGTCCCTATTTTTACTCTACACAAAAGCAAAACCTCAAATGAAAAAGCACTAAATTCTAGACTGAAATGGCCAAACCAAAAACTAGAAAGGCTCTATTTATAGAGATTCACGTGAACAAACCAGAAACGGCCATCGAAAACTACAAAAGCACATAGGGTTAAAAATTTACGTGAACAACCTAGGGAATAAAATTCATGTGGAAAAACCTCGGGATGAATATGCATTGAAAACTAAAACAGATAAAGTGATGCAGGATGCCTAGCGTGTCGTGCAGGATTTGTTTGGTGATCGGCATGCATGGTGTGTCGTTTAGGGACCCACCCTAGAATGTTAGGTAGACTCCCACATGTTGCCTTAAATATGACATATGGGGAGTAACATTAATTGTCGCGATCCCTAATTTGTTCAGGTTCCCACTTCTATTTTGCACAAAAGCGAAAACCTCAAACCAAAAAAAGTACTAAATTCAGGATTGAATCGGTCAAAATTGAAAACTAAAAAAGCACTAAGTTTTGAAAATTCACGTGAACAAACCTCAAGAACGAATATGCACTAAAAATCGAAAAAAGAAAAAGTGATGAAAGATATATATAGTGTGGCATGCATGTTTTGTCGTGGTAGTAGGCGCGTATATTGTGTCATGCAAGGACCCACACCAATAATGCCAAGCAAGCTCCCACGCATTGCGTGAAATATGACATATTGGGAGTCACATTAATTATCGTGACTCCCTATTAGTTCAAGTTCCCACTTTTATTATGCACAAAAGCAAAAAAATTCAAATGAAAAATTTTCCAACAGCAAATAACTTAAACAGAAAAAGTACTAAATTCAAGACAGAAACGATAAAAATTGAAAACTGAAAAAGTACTAATTCAAGACAGAAACGACCAAAATTGAAAACTGAAAAAGCTATAAATTCAAGACTGAAACGACCAAAATTGAAAACTAAAAATGCACTAAATTCAAGACAGAAACGACCCAAAATCAAAAACTGAAAAAGCACTAACTTCAAGGCAGAAACGACCAAAATTGAAAATGAAAAAGCACTAAATTCAAGACAAAAACGGTCAAACTCAAAAACTGAAAAAGCACTAAATTCAAGACATAAACGACCAAAATTGAAAATTATAAAAGCACTATATTCAAGATAGAAATGACCACAAATATGATTCAAATATATGCGTCTCTCTTAGCCTCTCATAGCAAGGAAACGAGGTACTGCATTACAAATACAAAAGTGATGATCCATCAACACTTGGCATTTCTGGCAGTAAAATATATATATGCTTGTACTAAAATAAATATATTTCTGTTTACATTATTATATTAAAGTGAGAAAGATCATAGAAAAGTGATTTAAACTTTTTACACTTCATTTAAAATCTCCACAATAGATAAAATTATTTAATTTTAAATAATCAAACGTTAAGCGTGCGAGGCACGCTACGGATAAACTAGTAATTTAAACAAATAAAGACAGGTCTTTTTGTGGTATTAATTTTTTCTCGAGTATTATATATTTTACAAGACATTGATTCATCTTCATCCTTATTATGCGAATTACAGGGATCATATTTTAATTCATGTTCAAAATATAGCCGGAGATGTTTGCTTGTCCGTGCTTTCAAATGGAGATATTTCAAAGGAAGAATGTGATGAGCTTAAAGAGAAGCTGAAAGAGGAATTGTTGTAGAAAAGACAATTCCGTGGTCAGGTATATAGAATTGTGTGTTATGTGTATGTTAGTATGTACTTCTTTAATGATTAAGATTTGATTCGATGCAGATCATGCTCGGTGCTTTGATAAGCAAAGGTCTTGGAGAGCTGGATATTTTTCCTGAGGAAGTTTGTTTTGTTTATATGAGATGTGAACTGCTGGTCATTGAAGCATGCTTTCCTTACAGGGCATTATAAAGTTGTTGAGAAGTTTATGAATGCACTTCTAGGAAAATACCCACGAAAAACCTTGGGAACGAATATGTATCGAAAACTGAAAAAAGAAAAAGTGATTAAGGATGCATAGTGTGTTGTGCATATTTTGTCGTGGTAGTAAGCACACATAGTGTGTCGTGCAGGGACCCACAACTAGATTGGCGTGCACACTCCTACGTGTTTCCTGAATGTGACATATTGGGAGTCACATTAATTGTTGCACCCCTTATTTGTTCAAGTCTCCACTTCTATTTTGCACAAAAGCTAAAAGACTCGGTCTAGCAAAAAACTTAAACCGAAAAAGTACCAAATTCAAGACCCGAAACACCAAAATCAAAAACTGAAATATCTAAGCCCCATAAAATAGCTAAAAAATGGGAATTAATTAATTAAATAAGTAAATGGGTACAAATGACTTCAAACACATTTATACAACTTATTAGGTTATATTACAGTCTAGATAAATTGATTAGGGTGATCGAAGATGCTTTCGCATTGTAGATCGCAAACACATTCTTGATTATATATCCACTGTCAGAAATCATAATGAACAGAATAGCTAAATTAACGAGTGTGGAATATATATTGCCTCTTCCTTCTAGGTTGTTAGATATTTTTCTTGACATTTTTATTACAATAAGGGGAGCTCACCAAGTGAGCTCGCCCTCAAACTTATGATTTTCCGAGCTGTGAATCAGGCCACTGATGATTGCGGCAAGGTAGTCTTCTTACCTCACACCATACTGGGCTGCAGGGCTTTTCCGAACCCTGCGAAAACGTGGATGATTCATCCACCAGCCTGGCTTTTTTTTATTTCATTGTTGTCGTGTGTTTTTATACGACAGAAATGACCAAAATTGAAAATTGAAAACGCACCAAATTCAAGATAGAAACAACCAAAATCGAAAACTGAAAAGGCACTAAATTTAAGACAGAAACGATCAAAATTGTAAAACTGAAATGAAACTAAAATCAAGACAGAAACAAACAAAATAAAAAATTTAAAAGGCACTAAATTCAAGACAGTAACGACCAAAATTGAAAACTGAAAACGCACTAATTTCAAGATAGAACGACCAAAATATAAAACTAAAAAAGCATGAAATTCAAGACAGAAATGACCAAAATCAAAAACTGAAAACGCACTAAATTCAAGACAGAAACAACCAAAACTGAAAACTTAAAAGGCACTAAATTCAAGACTGAAACGGCCAAATTAAAAACTAAAAAAGCACTAAATTCAAGACTAAAGCAGCCAAGATAAAAAACTGAAAAGCATTACGCACTGAATGTTCACGTGAAAAACGTCGGGATTGAATATGCATGTGAAACTATAAAAGGAAAAGAATGTATGATATATAGCGTGACGTTTCTCAAATTGAAAAAGCACTAAATTCAAGATTAAAACAACCAAGGTAAAAAATTAAAATGCACTAAGCTTTGTAAGATTACGTGCAAAACTTGGTACTAGATATGCATTGGAAACTAAAAAGGAAAAAGTGATACATGATGTCTAGCGTGTCATTGCTCAAACTAAAAATGAACTAAATTCAATACTAAAATAACCAAGATAAGAAACTGAAAAGCACTAAGTATTGAATGTTCAAGTGAAAAACGTCAAAATTGAATATGTGTTGGAATCTAAAAAAGAAAAGCAAATACATCATGTTTATCGTGTTGTCGCTTAAACTAAAAAATCACTAAATTCAAGACTAAAACGGACAAGATAAAAAAATCAAAAACACTAAGCTTTGAAAGTTCACGTGCAAACCTTAGGACTAAATATGCATTGGAAACTAAAGAAGAAGAAGTGATACATGATGTGTGGAGTTTCATTGCTCAAACTAAAAAAGAATTAAATTCAAGTACAAAACGGCCAGGAAAAAAAAATGAAAAACACTAAGCATTGAAAGTTCGTGTGAACAACGTCGGGATTGAATATGCGTTGGAAACTAAAAAAGGAAAGGTAATACATGATGTCTAGCGTGTCGTTTCTCAAACTTAAAAAACACTATATTCAGACTAAAGCTGCCAATATAAAAAACTGTAAAGTACTAAGCATTAAAAGTTCACATTAAAAACCTAGGGATTGAATATGAATTGGAAACTGATAAAAGAAAAGTGATTCAGGATGCCTAGCGTGTCGTGCTTGTTGTGTTATGCAAGCTCCCACGTGTTACCTTAAATATGACATATTGGTAGTCACATTAATTGTCACTTACCATTATTTGTTCTTGTTCCAACTACTATTCTGGAAAAAATAAAAAGATCAACCCAAAAATTTTCCTCTAGGCAAAAACTCAAGACTGAAAAGATCAAAATCAAAAATTAAAAAAATACTAAGTACTGCAAATTCATGTGATAAAACCACGGGAGTCAATGTATATTAAAAATTGAAAAAAGAAAAGTGATGTAGGATGTCTCGCGTGTCGTGTACACATAGTGCGTGTGTCGTGTTGAACCCGTGCCAAGAATGTATCCCCTATTTGTTCGAGTCCCTGCTTCAATTATGCATAAAAACAAAACTTAAAAAGCTCATTGATTGTCGCGGACCCTTATTTGTTCGAGTCCATATTTTTCCTCTGCACAAAAGAAAAACCTCAAACAAAAAAGCACTAAATAATAGAAAGAAATGGCCAAAATCGAAAACTAAAAAAGTACTCACAATTGAAATCACGTGAACAAACCTAAAACGGCCATCCAAAATTAAAAGGGCACTTAGCATTACAAATTCACGTGAACAACCTAGGGAATAAACATGGATTGAAAACTCACGTGAAAAACCGCGGGAATGAATATGCATTAAAAACTGAAAGAGAAAAAGTGATGCAGGATGCCTAGCATGTCGTGCATGTTTTGTTGTGGTAATAGGCATGCATGGTGTGTCGTTTAGGGACCCACACCTAAAATGTCGTGTAGGTTCCCACGTGTTTCCTTAAATATGACATTTTAAGAGTCGCATTAATTGTCGCGACCCCTTATTTGCCCGAGTCTCGATTTTTACTCTGCACAAAAGCAAAACATCAAACCAAAAAGAACAAAATTCTAGAATGAAATGGCCAAAATCGAAAACTAACAAAGCACTAAGTATTGAAATTCACGTGAACAAACCTGAAATGGCCTTCGAAAATTGAAAAAGCACTTAGCATTAAAATTTCATGTGAACAACCTAGAGAATAAGCACGAACTGAAAATTCACGTGAAAAAGAACCTCAGAAATGAATATGCTTGAAAAACTAAAAAAGGAAAAGTGATGCAGGATGCCTAGCGGGTCGTGTATGATTTATTGTAGTAATAGGCAGGCATGGTGTGTTGTTTAAGGACCCACCGAGAATGTCGTGCAAGCTCCCATGTGCTGCCTTAAATGACATATTGAGAGTCACATTAATTGTCTCGACTCCTTATTTGTTCGAGTCCTTATTTTTACACTGCACAAAAGCAAAACCTCAAATGAAAAAGCACTAAATTCTAGAATGAAATGGCCAAAACCAAAATTAGAAAGGCTCTATTTATTGAGATTCACGTGAACAAACCAGAAACGACCATCGAAAACTACAAAAGCACATAGGGTTAAAAATTTACGTGAACAACATAGGGAATAAAATTCATGTGCAAAAACCTCGGGATGAATATGCATTGAAAATGAAAAAGGGAAAAGTGATGCAGGATGCCTAGCATGTCATCCATTATTTGTTGTGGTAATCGGCATGCATGGTGTGTCGTTTAGGTACCCACCCTAGAATGTTAGGCAGACTCCCACATGTTGCGTTAAATATGACATATGGGGAGTAACATTAATTGTCGCGATCCCTAATTTGTTCAGGTTTCCACTTCTATTTTGCACAAAAGCGAAAACCTCAAACCAAAAAAAGTACTAAATTCAGGATTGAATCTGTGAAAATTGAATACTAAAAAAGCACTAAGTATTGAAAATTCATGTGAACAAACCTCAAGAACGAATATGCACTGAAAACCAAAAAAAGGAAAAGTGATGAAAGATATATAGTGGGGCATGCATGTTTTGTCGTGGTAGTAGGCGCGTATAGTGTGTCATGCAAGGACCCACACCAATAATGCCAAGCAAGCTCCCACGCATTGCGTGAAATATGACATATTGGGAGTCACATTAATTATCGTGACTCCCTATTAGTTCAAGTTCCCACTTTTATTATGCACAAAAGCCAAAAAATTCAAATGAAAAATTTTCCAATAGCAAATAACTAAAACCAAAAAAAGCACTAAATTCAAGACAGAAACGACCAAAATTGAAAACTGAAAAAGTAAGAATTCAGGACAAAAACGACCAATATTAAAAACTAAAAAATCTCTAAATTCGCGACAGAAACGACCAAAATTGAAAACTGAAAAAGCTCTAAATTCAAGACAGAAACGACCCAAAAACAAAAACTGAAAAAGCACTAAATTCAAGACAGAGACGACCAAACTCAAAAACTTAAAAAGCACTAAATTCAAGACATAAACGACCAAAATTGAAAATTATAAAAGCACTAAATTCAAGACAGAAATGACCACAAATATGATTCAAATAGATGCGTCTCTCTTAGCCTCTCATAGCAAGGAAAAGAGGTACTGCATTACAAATACAAAAGTGATGATCCATCAACACTTGGCATTTCTGGCAGTAAAATATATATATATGCTTACACTAAAATATATATATTTCTGTTTACATTATTATATTAAAGTGAGAAAGATCATAAAAAAGTGATTTAAACTTTTTACACTTCATTTAAAATCTCCACAATAGATAAAATTATTTAATTTTAAATAATCAAACGTTAAGCGTGCGAGGCACGCTACGGATAAACTAGTAATTTAAACAAATAAAGACAGGTCTTTTTGTGGTATTAATTCTGTCTCGAGAATTATATATTTTAAAAGACATTGATTTATCTTCATCCTTATTATGCGAATTATAGGGATCATATTTTAATTCATGTTCAAAATATAGCCGGAGATGTTTGCTTGTCAGTGCTTTCAAATGGAGATATTTCAAAGGAAGAATGTGATGAGCTTAAAGAGAAGCTGAAAGAGGAATTGTTGTAGAAAAGACAATTTCGTGGTCAGGTATATAGAATTGTGTGTTATGTGTATGTTAGTATGTACTTCTTTAATGATTAAGATTTGATTCGATGCAGATCATGCTCGGTGCTTTGATAAGCAAAAGTCTTAAAGAGCTGGATATTTTTCCTGTGGAAGTTTGTTTTGTTTACATGAGATGTGAACTGCTGGTCATTGAAGCATGCTTTCCTTACAGGGCATTATAAAGTTGTTGAGAAGTTAATGAATGCACTTATAGGAAAATACCCATGAAAAACCTTGGGAACGAATATGTATCGAAAACTGAAAAAAGAAAATGTGATAAAGGATGCATAGTGTGTTGTGCATATTTTGTCGTGGTAGTAAGCACAAATAGTGTGTCATGCAGGGACCCACAACTAGATTGGCGTGCACACTCCCACGTGTTGCCTGAATGTGACATATTGGGAGTCACATTAATTGTTGCGACCCCTTATTTGTTCAAGAGTCCACTTCTAGTTTGCACAAAAGCTAAAAGACTCGGAGGAAAAAAAATTCCTCTAGCAAAAAAACCGAAAAAGCACCAAATTCATGACCCGAAACACCAAAATCAAAAACTGAAATATCTAAGCCCCATAAAATAGCTAAAAAATGAGAATTAATTAATTAAATATGTAAATGGGTACAAATCACTTCAAACACATTTATGCAACTTATTAGGTTATATAACAGTAGGGTGATCGAAGGTGCTTTTGCATTAAATATCACAAACACATTCTTGATTATAGATCCACTGTCAGAAATCATAATGAACAGAATAGCTAAATTAATGAGTGTGGAATCTATATTGCCTCTTCCTTCTAGGTTGTTAGATATTTTTCTTGACATTTTTATTACAATAAGGGGAGCTCACCAAGTGATCTCGCCCTCAAACTTATGATTTTCCGAGCTGTGAATCAGGCCACTGATGATTGTGGCAAGGTTGTCTTCTTACTTCACACCGTATTGGGCTGCAGGGCTTTTCCGAACCCTGCGAAAACGTGGATGATTCGTCCACCAGCCTGGCTTTTTTTTATTTCATTGTTGTCGTGTGTTTTTATACGACTTGTATTACTAATATTTTTTATTTTTGGTTGTTTGTCCTGTGAAATTTACATCAGTTCTAGGAATGCAACTCTTTTGGGTTCTTAGTTGTGTGAGTTGATGAATTTTTTTTACTCAATTGTTTGCACCCATGAAAATTCAAGACTGAAAAGGCCAAAACAAAAAAATGAAAATGCAATAAACTCAAGACTGAAAAGGCCAAAATCGAAAACTGAAAAGCACTAAGTATTGAAAATTCACGTGAAAAAACCTCGGGAATGAATATGCATTGAAAGCTGAAAAAGGAAGAGTGATACAGGATGCCTAGTGTGTCGTGCATGTTTTGTTGTGGTAATGGGCATATATGGCGTTTCGTTTAGGTACCTGATAACGCTCAATCTACAGCTCTCGTAGGAGTGTAAAGCGGTCGTAGTCAAATATAGAACCCAACTGGGTTGGGTATCGATCCCACAGGGAATAGCTTGGTCAACAAGTAAGCAAAAAGTACTAGACTTTTGGTGCAAGACTTGTAAAAAAGGGGGATTGTAATGTATAACCAAAATATTTTAGTAAAAACTGAAAATAGCAACGTAAAAAGAAAGAATAGTTATTAAGTTGTAAACAATGAGAATTGAGAAGTTGGGGTTATGTCCACCTTCTGAGTTGTACGTCTCTATTGGCTATGAGTGTGTTGAATTTCGACATGCATGTGCTTATAGAGAATTGTATTCGATGGTAAATCCAGGCGTCTTTCGACCTATTCGAGGATTATTTCACTTTAACTCTTTCGAGCTTAAAGCGTATCTAACGGTAAAAATTCTCCAAGAGGTTAATTCAGTTACGGCACTAACTTTTTAATTGGGGATGGGACCCTATTACCTTGACATTATCTCTTTTCCAGACATATAACTTTTCTTTCGAACAAGTTAATGCTATACTGGCGTTATTCTATATGTCTGCATCCACAAGAATTTGCATTAAGATGAAGAGAATAATGATATAAGCAACACACGTGTCATGAATTGACAAACTCATAGCCTTAGATAGTATCTCATACGGCTTCCATAACCCCAACAGAGAAGTTTAGTTACCCATGAGTGTGAAGGAAATCACAATTGACATTGTTATTATACCACAATAAAGATTTCGTGTAGTAAAGTGTGGTAGGCGTTTAGGCGTGAACTCCCTTGCAAAGTAACGTTTCTCTTGTTGTGGAAAATAAGAATTGAATAGATGAAAAATAATGTCAACAATGAATTAATAAAGAAAATTGCTTTGATGGATGGATGGATGGTGGATGGATGGGAATTGATGGAATGGGTGAATTGTGAGGAATGTGAGGAATGAATAAAAATCTCTAGCAAAATAGGGTATTTATAATACCCATATCCTATTCCTACTAAGCTAATAAATTACTTAACCCAATCCTACTAGGTTAATGTATCATTATCCTAATCCTAATAAATTACTGCATTATTATCCTAATCCTAATAGATTACTGTCAGTCTCCAAAGTCTTCAGAATTGTTGTTTTTGCCCGGGACAGATTTTCCATGCGCCACTTTTGGTCCTTGGCGTCCAAGATTTGCTTTCCTCCTTTCGTGAAGCCTTCTTTGGCGTCAAGTTATCCATAAAATGCTGAATTCTGCATCATTTATACCTGAAAACTTGCTAATCATGTTCGTTAGCTCACTTACAGGAAAAAGGACTAAAAGTGCATGAATTATATATTTTGTCCTCAAAACTTGGCTAAAATATGGGTAAAATATAGCACTATAGGCGTGTAAATTCGCCTATCATCAGTACCCACCCTAGAATGTCGTGCCAACTCCCACGTGTTGCCTTAAATATGACATATTGGGAGTAGAATTAATTGTCGCGACCCCTAATTTGTTCGAGTCCCCACTGCTATTTTGCACTAAAGCAAAAACCTTGAACCGAATTACTAAATTCAGGATTGAAACGACCTAAATTGAAAACTAAAAAAGCACTAAGTATTGAAAATTCACGTGAACAAACTTCGAGAACGAATATGCACTGAAAACTGAAAAAAGGAAAAGTGATGCAAGATACATAGTGTGGCATGCATGTTTTGTCGTGGTAGTAGGCACATATAGTGTGTCATGCAAGGACCCACACCAATAATGCCGAGCAGGCTCCCACTCGCTGCCGGAAATATGGCATATTGGGAGTCACATTAATTGTCGTGACTCTCTATTTGTTCGAGTCCCCACATTTATTATGCAGAAAAGCAAAACAAACTCAAATGAAAAATTTTCCTCTAGCAAAAAAGTAAACCAAAAAAAGCACTAAATTCAAAAGAGAAACAACCAAAATTGAAACTGAAAAAACACTAAATTCAAGAAAGAAATGACCAAAATCAAAAACTGAAAAAACACTAAATTCAAGACAGAAATGACCGAAAATGAAAACTAAGAAAGCACTAAATTAGAGGCAGAAACGACCGAAATCAAAAATTGAAAATTTAAAAGTCACTAAATTCAAGATAGAAACAACCAAGATCAATAACTTAAAATGATCTAAATTCAAGACAGAAACGACCAAAATCGAAAACTGAAAAGAAATTAAAATCAAGATAGAAACAACCAAAATCTAAAATTGAACAGGCAATCAATTAAAGACAGAAACGACCCAATTTGAAAACTTAAATAGCACTAAATTAAAGAAAAAAACAACAAAAATTGTAAATAGAAAAAGCACAAAATTCAAGACAGAAACGATCAAAATTGAAAACTGAAAAAGTACGAAATTCAAGAGAGAAACAATCAATATTAATGAAACTGAAAAAGCACAAATCAAAAAGAAAATGAAAAAAATTGAAAAATGAAAAAAGCACTAAAATTAAGAAAGAAACAACCAAAATTGAAACTTAAAAAGCACTAAATTCAAGGAAGAAACAACAAAAAATGAAAGGTGAAAAAACACTAAATTCAAGACAGAAACAATAAAAATTGAAAACTGTAAAAAGCACTAAATTCAAGATAGAAACTACCAAAATTGAAAATTGAAAAAGCACCAAATTCAAGATAGAAACAACCAAAATCTAAAACTAAAGAGGCACTAAATTCAACACAGAAACGATCAGAACTGTAAAACTGAAATGAAACTAAAATCAAGACAGAAACGAACAAAATCAAAAATTTAAAAGGCACTAAATTCAAGACAGAAACGACCAAAATTGAAAACTGAAAACGCACTAATTTCAAGATAGAACGACCAAAATTGAAAACTAAAAAAGCATGAAATTCAAGACAGAAATGACCAAAATCAAAATCTGAAAACGCACTAAATTCAAGACAGAAACGACCAAATCTGAAAACATAAAAGGCACTAAATTCAAGACAGAAATGGCCAAACTCAAAAACTAAAAAAATACTAAATTCAAGACTAAAGCAGCCAAGATAAAATACTGAAAAGCATTACGCACTGAAAGTTCACGTGAAAAACATCGGGATTGAATATGCGTTGGAAACTATAAAAGGAAAAGAATGTATGATATGTAGCGTGACGTTTCTCAAAATGAAAAAGCACTAAATTCAAGATTAAAACAAACAAGGTAAAAAATTAAAATGCACTAATCTTTGTAAGATTACGTGCAAAACTTGGGACTAGAAATGCATTGGAAACTAAAAAGGAAAAAGTGATACATTATGTCTAGCGTGTCATTGCTCAAACTAAAAAAGAACTAAATTCAATACTAAAATAACCAAGATAAGAAACTGAAAAGCACTAAGTATTGAAAGTTCACGTGAAAACGTCAAAATTGAATATGTGTTGGAATCTAAAAAAGAAAAGCTAATACATGATGTCTATCATGTTGTTGCTTAAACTAAAAAATAACTAAATTCAAGACTAAAACGGACAACATAAAAAAATCAAAAACAATAAGCTTTGAAAGTTCAGGTGCAAACCTCGGGACTAAATATGCATTGGAAACTAAAGAAGAAGAAGTGATACATGATGTGTGGCGTTTCGTTGCTCAAACTAAAAAAGAATTAAATTCAAGTACAAAATGGCCAAGATAAAAAACTGAAAAACACTAATCATTGAAAGTTCGTGTGAACAACATCATGATTGAATATGCGTTGGAAACTAAAAAAGGAAAAGTAATACATGATGTCTAGTGTGTCGTTTCTCAAATTTAAAAGACACTATATTCAGACTAAAACTGCCAATATAAAAAACTATAAAGTACTAAGCATTGAAAGTTCACATGGAAAACCAAGGGATTGAATATGAATTGGAAACTAATAAAAGAAAAGTGATTCAGGATGCCTAGCGTGTCGTGCATGATTTGTTGTGTTATGAAAGCTCCCACGTGTTACCTTAAATATGACATATTGGGAGTCACATTAATTGTCACTTCCCATTATTTATTCGTGTTCCAACTACTATTCTGGAAAAAATAAAAAGCTCAACCCAAAAATTTTCCTCTAGGCAAAAACTCAAGACTGAAAAGATCAAAATCAAAAATTAAACAAATACTAACTACTGCAAATTCACATGATAAAACCACGGGAATCAATGTATATTAAAAATTGAAAAAGAAAAGTGATGTAGGATGTCTCGTGTGTCGTGTACACATAGTGCGTGTGTCGTGTTGAACCCGTGCCAAGAATGTATCCCCTATTTGTTCGAGTCCCTGCTTCAATTATGCATAAAAACAAAACTTAAAAAGCACATTGATTGTCGCAGCCCTTATTTGTTCGAGTCC
The DNA here is from genome assembly GCA_030864225.1 of Capsicum baccatum var. pendulum. Lineage (NCBI taxonomy): Eukaryota > Viridiplantae > Streptophyta > Magnoliopsida > Solanales > Solanaceae > Capsicum > Capsicum baccatum. The sequence goes on along the minus strand of CM061552.1, from coordinate 19,644,669 downwards.
CTATTTTTGTTCTGCACAAAAGAAAAACCTCAAACGAAAAATCACTAAATTCTAGACTGAAATGGGCAAAACCAAAAACTAAAAAAGCACTCACTATTGAAATCACGTGAACAAACCTAAAACGGCCATCAAAAATTGAAAGGGCACTTAGCATTAAAAATTCACGTGAACAACCTAGGGAATAAACATGGCATGAAAATTCACGTGAAAAAACCGCGGGAATGAATATGCATTAAAAACTGAAAAAGAAAAAGTAATGCAGGATGCCTAGCGTGTCGTGCATGTTTTGTTGTGGTAATAGGCATGCATGGTGTATCGTTTAGGGACCCACACCTAAAATGTCGTGGAGGGTCCCACGTGTTTCATTAAATATGACATATCAGGAGTCGCATTAATTGTCGCGACCCCTTATTTTCTTGAGTCCCGATTTTTACTCTGCACAAAAGCAAAACATCAAACCAAAAAGAACAAAATTCTAGAATGAAATGGCCAAAATCGAAAACTAACAAAGCACTAAGTATTGAAATTCATGTGAACAAACCTGAAATGGCCTTCGAAAATTGAAAAAGCACTTACCGTTAAAATTTCACGTGAACAACCTAGAGAATAAGCACGGACTAGAAATTCACGTGAAAAAGAACCTCAGAAATGAATATGCATGAAAAACCTAAAAAAGAAAAAGTGATTCAGGATGCCCAGCGGGTCGTGCATGACTTATCGTGGTAATAGGCACGCATGGTGTGTTGTTTAAGGACCCACCAAGAATGTCGTGCAAGCTCCCATGTGCTGCCTTAAATGACATATTGAGAGTCACATTAATTGTCTCGACTCCTTATTTGTTCGAGTCCCTATTTTTACTCTGCACTAAAGCAAAACCTCAAATGAAAAAGCACTAAATTCTAGACTGAAATGGCCAAAACCAAAACAAGAAAGGCTCTAGGTATTGAGATTCACGTGAACAAACCAGAAACGACCATCGAAAACTACAAAAGCACATAGGGTTAAAAATTTACGTAAACAACCTAGGGAATAAAATTCATGTGAAAAAACCTCGGGATGAATATGCATTGAAAACTAAAACAGGAAAAGTGATGCAGGATGCCTAGCGTGTCGTGCAGGATTTGTTATGGTAATTGGCATGCATGGGGTGTCGTTTAGGGACCCACCGTAGAATGTTAGGCAGACTCCCACATGTTGCCTTAAATATGACATATGGGAAGTAACATTAATTGTCGCGATCCCTAATTTGTTCAGGTTCCTACTTCTATTTTGCACAAAAGCGAAAACCTCAAACAAAAAAAAGTACTGAATTCAGGATTGAATCGGTCAGAATTGAAAACTAAAAAAGCACTAAGTATTGAAAATTCACGTGAACAAGCCTCAAGAACGAATATGCACTGAAAACCAAAAAAAGGAAAAGTGATGAAAGATATATGGTGTGGCATGCATGTTTTGTCATGGTAGTAGGCGCACATAGTGTGTCATGCAAGGCCCCACACCAATAATGCCAAGCAGGCTCCCATGCATTGCGTGAAATATGACATATTGGGAGTCACATTAATTATCGTGACTCCCTATTTGTTCAAGTTCCCACTTTTATTATGCACAAAAGCCAAAAAATTCAAATGAAAAATTTTCCAATAGCAAATAACTTAAACAGAAAAAGTTCTAAATTCAAGAGAGAAACGATCAAAATTGAAAACTGAAAAAGTACTAATTCAAGACAGAAACGACCAAAATTGAAAACTAAAAAAGCTCTAAATTCGCGACAGAAACGACCAAAATCGAAAACTGAAAAAGCTCTAAATTCAAGACAGAAACGACCCAAATTGAAAACTAAAAATGTACTAAATTGAAGATAGAAATGACCACAATCAAAAACTGAAAAAGCACTAAATTCAAGGCAGAAACGACCAAAATTGACAAATGAAAAAGCACTAAATTCAAGACAGAAACGACCAAACTCAAAAACTGAAAAAGCACTAAATTCAAGACAAAAACGACCAAAATTGAAAATTATAAAAGCACTAAATTCAAGATAGAAATGACCACAAATATGATTCAAATAGATGCGTCTTTCTTAGCCTCTCATAGCAAGGAAAAGATGTTCTGCATTAAAAATACAAAAGTCATGATCCATCAACACTTGGCATTTCTGGCAGTAAAATATATATATGCTTACACTAAAATATATATATTTATGTTTACATAATTATATTAAAGTGAGAAAGATCATAAAAAAGTGATTTAAACTTTTTATACTTCATTTAAAATCCCCACAATAGATAAAATTATTTAATTTTAAATAATCAAACATTACGCATGCGAGGCACGCTGCGGATAAACTAGTAATTTAAACAAATAAAGACAGGTCTTTTTGTGGTATTAATTTTGTCTCGAGAATTATATATTTTAAAAGACATTGATTCATCTTCATCCTTATTATGCGAATTACGGGGATCAAATTTTAATTCAAGTTCAAAATATAGCCGGAGATGTTTGCTTGTCCATGCTTTCAAATGGAGAGATTTCAAAGGAAGAATGTGATGAGCTTAAAGAGAAGGTTAAAGAGGAATTGTTGTAGAAAAGACAATTTCGTGATCAGGTATACAGAATTGTGTGTTATGTGTACGTTAGTACTTCTTTAATGATTAAGATTTGATTCGATGCAGATCATGCTCGGTGCTTTGATAAGCAAAGGTCTTGGAGAGCTGGATATTTTTCCTGAGGAAGTTTGTTTTGTTTAAATGAGATGTGAACTGCCGGTCATTGAAGCATGCTTTCCTTACAGGGCATTATAAAGTTGTTGAGAAGTTTATGAATGCAATTCTAGGAAAATTCCCATGAAAAATCTTGGGAACGAATATGTATTGAAAAATGAAAAAAGAAAAAGTGATACAGGATGCATAGTGATTTGTGCATATTTTGTCGTGGTAGTAAGCACACATAGTGTGTCGTGCAGGGACCCACAACTAGATTGGCGTGCACACTCCCACGTGTTTCCTGAATGTGACATATTAGGAGTCACATTAATTGTTGCATCCCTTATTTGTTCAAGTCTCCACTTCTATTTTGCACAAAAGCTAAAAGACTCAGACTAGCAAAATACTTAAAACGAAAAAGCACCAAATTCAAGACCCGAAACACCAAAATAAAAAACTGAAATATCTAATCCCCGTAAAATAGCTATAAAATGGGAATTAATTAATTAAATAAGTAAATGGGTATAAATCACTTCAAACACATTTAGACAACTTATTACGTTATATTACAGTCTATATAAATTGATTAGGGTTATCGAAGGTGCTTTCGCATTATAGATCGCAAACACATTCTTGATTATAGATCCACTGTCAAAAATCATAATGAACAGAATAGCTAAATTAACGATTATGGAATCTATATTGCCTCTTCCTTCTAGGTTGTTAGATATTTTTCTTGACATTTTTATTACATTAAGGGGAGCTCACCAAGTTAGCTCGCCCTCAAACTTATGAGAAACGACCCAATTTGAAAACAGAAATAGCACTAAATTAAAGTAAAAAACAACAAAAATTGAAAATAGAGAAATCACAAAATTCAAGACAGAAACGATCAAAATTGAAAACTGAAAAAGCACAAAATTCAAGAGAGAAACAACCAATATTAATGAAACTGAAAAAGCACAATTCAAGAAAGAAACGAATAAAATTGAAAACTGAAAAAAGCACTAAATTTAAGAAAGAAACAACAAAAATTGAAAGTAAAAAAGCACTCCATTCAGAACAGAAACAACCAAAAATGAAAGCTGAAAAAGCACTAAATTTGAGAAAGAAACAATAAAAATTGAAAACTGAAAAAAGCACTAAATTCAAGGTAGAAACGACCAAAATTGAAAATTGAAAAAGCACCAAATTCAAGATAGAAACAACCAAAATCAAAAACTGAAAAGGCACTAAATTCAAGACAGAAACGATCAAAATTGTAAAACTGAAATGAAACTAAAATCATGACAGAAACGAACAAAATCAAAAATTTAAAAGGCACTAAATTCAAGACAGTAACGACCAAAATTGAAAACTGAAAACGCCCTAATTTCAAGATAGAACGACCAAAATTGAAAACTAAAAAAGCATGAAATTCAAGACAGATATGACCAAAATCAAAAACTGAAAACGCACTAAATTCAAGACAGAAACAACCAAAACTGAAAACTTAAAAGCCACTAAATTCAAGACAGAAACGTCCAAAATCAAAAACTAAAAAAGCACTAAATTCAAGACTAAAGCAGCCAAGATAAAAAACTGAAAAGCATTACGCACTGAATGTTCACGTGAAAAACGTCGGGATTCAATATGCGTGTAAAATTATAAAAGGAAAAGAATGTATGATATGTAGCGTGACGTTCCTCAAATTGAAAAAGCACTAAATTCAAGATTAAAACAACCAAGGTAAAAAATTAAAATGCACTAAGCTTTGTAAGATTACGTGCAAAACTTGGTACTAGATATGCATTGGAAACTAAAAAGGAAAAAGTGATACATGATGTCTAGCGTGTCATTGCTCAAACTAAAAAAGAACTAAATTCAATACTAAAATAACCAAGATAAGAAACTGAAAAGCACTAAGTATTGAATGTTCAGGTGAAAAACGTCAAAATTGAATATGTGTTGGAGTCTAAAAAAGAAAAGCTAATACATCATGTTTATCGTGTTGTCGCTTAAACTAAAAAATCACTAAATTCAAGACTAAAACGGACAAGATAAAAAAATCAAAAACACTAAGCTTCGAAAGTTCACGTGCAAACCTTAGGACTCAATATGCATTGGAAACTAAAGAAGAAGAAGTGATACATGATGTGTGGCGTTTCGTTGCTCAAACTAAAAAAGAATTAAATTCAAGTACGAAACGGCCAAGATAAAAAACTGAAAAACACTAAGCATTGAAAGTTCGTGTGAACAACGTCGGGATTGAATATGCGTTGGAAACTAAAAAAGGAAAGGTAATACATGATGTCTAGCGTGTCGTTTCTCAAACATAAAAGACACTAGATTCAGACTAAAACTGCCAATATAAAAAATCGTAAAGAACTAAGCATTGAAAGTTCACATGAAAAACCTAGGGATTGAATATTAATTGGAAACTAATAAAAGAAAAGTGATGCAGGATGCCTAGCGTGTCGTGCATAATTTGTTGTGTTATGCAAGCTCCCACGAGTTACCTTAAATATGACATATTGGGAGTCACATTAATTATCACTTCCCATTATTTGTTCGTGTTCCAACTACTATTCTGGAAAAAATAAAAAGCTCAACCCAAAAATTTTCTCTAGGCAAAAACTCAAGACTGAAAAGATCAAAATGAAAATTTAAAAAAATACTAAGTTCTGAAAATACACGTGATAAAACAACGGGAATCAATGTATATTAAAATTTGAAAAAAGAAAAGTGATGTAGGATGTCTCGCATGTCGTGTACACATAGTGCGTGTGTCATGTTGAACCCGTGCCAAGAATGTATCCCCTATTTGTTCGAGTCCCTGCTTCAATTATGCATAAAAAAAAACTTAAAAGTCACATTGATTGTCGCGGCCCCTTATTTGTTCGAGTCCCTATTTTTACTCTGCACAAAAGAAAAACCCCAAACGAAAAAGCACTAAATTCTAGACTGAAATGGCAAAAACCGAAGACTAAAAAAGCTCTCACTATTGAAATCACGTGAACAAACCTAAAACGGCCATCAAAAATTGAAAGGGCACTTAGCATTAAAAATTCACGTGAACAACCTACGGAATAAACATGGACTGAAAATTCACGTGAAAAAACCGCGGGAATGAATATGCATTAAAAACTGAAAGAGAAAAAGTGATGCAGGATGCCTAGCGTGTCGTGCATGTTTTGTTATGGTAATAGGCATGCATGGTGTGTCGTTTAGGGACCCACACCTAAAATGTCGTGGAGGTTCAAACGTGTTTCCTTAAATATGACATATCAGGAGTCGCATTAATTGTCGCGACCCCTTATTTGCTCGAGTCTCGATTTTTACTCTACACAAAAGCAAAACATCAAACCAAAAAGAACAAAATTCTAGAATGAAATGGCCAAAATCGAAAACTAACAAAGCACTAAGTATTGAAATTCACGTGAACAAACCTAAAATGGCCTTTGAAAATAGAAAAAGCACTTAGCGTTAAAATTTCACGTGAAAAACCTAGAGAATAAGCACGAACTGAAAATTCACGTGAAAAAGAACCTCAGAGATGAATATGCATGAAAAACTAAAAAAGGAAAGGTGATGCAGGATGCCTAGCGGGTGGTGCATGATTTATTGTGGTAATAGGCACGCATGGTGTGCTGTTTAAGGACCCATCGAGAATTTCGTGCAAGCTCCCACGTGCTGCCTTAGATGACATATTGAGAGTCACATTAATTGTCTCGACTCCTTATTTGTTCGAGTCCCTATTTTTACTCTGCACAAAAGCAAAACCTCAAATGAGAAAGCACTAAATTCTAGACTGAAATGGCCAAAACCAAAACTAGAAAGGCTCTATTTATAGAGATTCACGTGAACAAACCAGAAACGACCATCGAAAACTACAAAAGCACATAGGGTTAAAAATTTACGTGAACAACCTAGGGAATAAAATTCATGTGGAAAAACCTCGGGATGAATATGCATTGAAAACTAAAACAGAAAAGTGATGAAGGATGCCTAGCGTGTCGTGCATGATTTGTTGTGGTAATCGGCATGCATGGTGTGTCGATTAGGGACCCAACGTAGAATGTTAGGCAGACTCCCACATGTTGCCTTAAATATGACATATGGGGAGTAACATTAATTGTCGCGATCCCTAATTTGCTCAGGCTCCCACTTCTATTTTGCACAAAAGCGAAAACCTCAAACCAAAAAAAGTACTGAACTCAGGATTGAATCGGTCAAAATTGAAAACTAAAAAAGCACTAAGTATTGAAAATTTACGTGAACAAGCCTCAAGAACGAATATGCACTGAAAACCGAAAAAATGAAAAGTGATGAAAGATATATAGTGTGGCATGCATGTTTTTTCGTGGTAGTAGGCGCACATAGTTTGTCATGCAAGGGCCCACACCAATAATGCCAAGCAGGCTCCCACGCATTGCGTGAAATATGACATATTGGGAGTCACATTAATTATCGTGACTCCCTATTTGTTCAAGTTCCCACTTTTATTTTGCACAAAAGCAAAAAAATTCAAATGAAAATTTTTCCTCTTGCAAAAAACTAAAACCAAAAAAAGCACTAAATTCAAGACAGAAACGACCAAAATTGAAAACTGAAAAAGTACTAATTCAGGACAGAAACGACCAATATTGAAAACTAAAAAATCTCTAAATTCGCGACAGAAACGACCAAAATTGAAAACTGAAAAAGCTCTAAATTCAAGACAGAAACGACCCAAAATCAAAAACTGAAAAAGCAATAAATTCAAGAAAGAGACGACCAAACTCAAAAACTGAAAAAGCACTAAATTCAAGACATAAACGACCAAAATTGAAAATTATAAAAGCACTAAATTCAAGACAGAAATGACCACAAATATGATTCAAATATATGCGTCTCTCTTAGCCTCTCATAGCAAGGAAAAAAGGTACTGCATTACAAATACAAAAGTGATGATCCATCAACCACTTGACATTTCTGGCAGTAAAATATATATATGCTTATACTAAAATATATATATTTATGTTTACATTATTATATTAAAGTGAGAAAGATCATAGAAAAGTGATTTAAACTTTTTACACTTCATTTAAAATCTCCAAAATAGATAAAATTATTTAATTTTAAATAATCAAACGTTAAGCATGCGAGGCACGCCGCGGATAAACTAGTAATTTAAACAAATAAAGACAGGTCTTTTTGTGGTATTAATTTTGTCTCGAGAATTATATATTTTACAAGACATTGATTCATCTTCATCCTTATTATGCAAATTACAGGGATCAAATTTTAATTCAAGTTCAAAATATAGCCGGACATGTTTGCTTGTCCATGCTTTAAAAGGAAGAATGTGATGAGCTTAAAGAGATGGTGAAAGAGGAATTGTTGTAGAAAAGACAATTTCGTGGTCAGGTATATAGAATTGTGTGTTATGTGTATGTTAGTATGTACTTCTTTAATGATTAAGATTTGATTCGATGCAGATCATGCTCGGTGCTTTGATAAGCAAAGGTCTTGGAGAGCTGGATATTTTTCCTGAGGAAGTTTGTTTTGTTTACATGAGATGTGAACTGCTGGTCATTGAAGCATGCTTTCCTTACAGGGCATTATAAAGTTGTTGAGAAGTTAATGAATGCACTTATAGGAAAATACCCATCAAAAACCTTGGGAACGAATATGTATCGAAAACTGAAAAAAGAAAAAGTAATACAGGATGCATAGTGTGTTGTACATATTTTGTCGTGGTAGTAAGCACACAGTGTGTCGTGCAGGGACCCACAACTAGATTGGCGTGCACACTCCCACATGTTGCCTGAATGTGACATATTGGGAGTCATATTAATTGTTGCGACCCCTTATTTGTTCAAGTTTCCACTTCTATTTTGCACAAAAGCTAAAAGACTCGAAGGAAAAAAAATTCCACTAGCAAAAAAACTTAAACCGAAAAAGCACCAAATTCAAGACCCGAAACACCAAAATCAAAAACTGAAATATCTAAGCCCCGTAAAATAGCTAAAAAATGGGAATTAATTAATTAAATAAGTAAATGGGTACAAATCACTTCAAACAGATTTATACAACTTATTAGGTTATATTACAGTCTACATATTAGGGTGATCGAAGGTGCTTTCGCATTATATATCGCAAACACATTCTTCATTATAGATCCACTGTCAGAAATCATAATGAACAGAATAGCTAAATTAACGAGTGTGGAATCTATGTTGCCTCTTCCTTCTAGGTTGTTAGATATTTTTCTTGACATTTTTATTACAATAAGGGGAGCTCACCAAGTGAGATCGCCCTCAAACTTAAGGTTTTCCGAGCTGTGAATCAGGCCACTGATGATTGCGGCAAGGTAGTCTTCTTACTTTACACCGTATTGGGCTGCAGGGCTTTTCCGAACCCTGAGAAATCGTGGATGATTCGTCCACCAGCCTGGCTTTTTTTTATTTCAATGTTGTCGTGTGTGTTTTTATACAACTTGTATTACTATTATTTTTTATTTTTGGTTGTTTGTCCTGTGAAATTTACATCAGTTCTAGGAACGCAACTCTTTTGGGTTCTTAGTTGTGTGAGTTGATGAATTTTTTTTACTCAATTGTTTGCACCCAAGAAAATTCAAGACTGAAAAGGCCAAAACAAAAAAATGAAAACGCAATAAACTCAAGACAGAAAAGGCCAAAATTCAGGATTTTGCACTAAAGCAAAAACCTCGAACCGAATTACTAAATTCAGGATTGAAACGGCCTAAATTGAAAACTAAACAAGCACTAAGTATTGAAAATTCACGTGAACAAACTTCGAGAACGAATATGCACTGAAAACCGAAAAAAGGAAAAGTGATGCAAGATACATAGAGTGGCATGCATGTTTTGTCGTGGTAGTAGGCGCACATAGTGTGTCATGCAAGGACCCACACCAATAATGCCGAGCAGGCTCCCACTCGCTGCCTGAAATATGGCATATTGGGAGTCACATTAATTGTCGTGACTCTCTATTTGTTCGAGTCCCCACATTTACTCTGCGCAAAAGCAAAACAAACTCAAATGAAAAATTTTCCTCTAGCAAAAAAACTTAAACCAAAAAAAGCACTAAATTCAAAAGAGAAACAACCAAAATTGAAACTGAAAAAACACTAAATTAAAGAAAGAAATGACCAAAATCAAAAACTAAAAAAACACTAAATTCAAGACAGAAATGACAAAAAATGAAAACTAAGAAAGCACTAAATTTGACGCCGAAACGACCGTAATCAAAAATTGAAAATTTAAAAGTCACTAAATTCAAGATAGAAACAACCAAGATCAAAAACTAAAAATGCACTAAATTCAAGATAGAAATGACCCAAATCAAAAACTGAAAAAGCACTAAATTCAAGGCAGAAACGACCAAAATTGACAAATGAAAAAGCACTAAATTCAAGACAGAAACCACCAAACTCAAAAACTGAAAAAGCACTAAATTCAAGACAAAAACGACAAAAATTGAAAATTATAAAAGCACTAAATTCAAGACAGTAATGACCACAAGTATGATTCAAATAGATGCGTCTTTCTTAGCCTCTCATAGAAAGGAAAAGAGGTACTGCATTACAAATACAAAAGTGATGATCTATCAACCACTTGGCATTTCTGACAGTAAAATATATATATGCTTACACTAAAATATATATATTTATGTTTACATAATTATATTAAAGTGAAGAAAGATCATAAAAAAGTGATTTAAACTTTTTATACTTCATTTAAAATCCCCACAATAAATAAAATTATTTAATTTTAAATAATCAAACGTTACGCATGCGAGGAACGCTTCGGATAAACTAGTAATTTAAACAAATAAAGACAGGTCTTTTTGTGGTATTAATTTTGTCTCGAGAATTATATATTTTACAAGACATTGATTCATCTTCATCCATATTATGCGAATTACAGGGATCAAATTTTAATTCATGTTCAAAATATAGCCGGAGATGTTTGCTTGTCCGTGCTTTCAAATGGAGATATTTCAAAGGAAGAATGTGATGAGCTTAAAGAGAAGCTGAAAGAGGAATTGTCGTAGAAAAGACAATTTCGTGTTCAGGTATATAGAATTGTGTGTTATGTGTATGTTAGTATGTACTTCTTTAATGATTAAGATTTGATTCGATGCAGATCATGCTCGGTGCTTTGATAAGTAAAGGTCTTGGAGAGCTGGATATTTTTCCTGAGGAAGTTTGTTTTGTTTACATGAGATGTGAACTGCTGGTCATTGAAGCATGCTTTCCTTACAGGGCATTATAAAGTTGTTGAGAAGTTAATGAATGCACTTATAGGAAAATACCCATCAAAAACCTTGGGAACGAATATGTATCAAAACTGAAAAAAGAAAAAGTGATAAAGGATGCATAGTGTGTTGTGCATATTTTGTCGTGGTAGTAAGCACAAATAGTGTGTCATGCAGGGACCCACAACTAGATTGGCGTGCACACTACCACGTGTTGCCTGAATGTGACATATTGGGAGTCACATTAATTGTTGCGACCCCTTATTTGTTCAAGAGTCCACTTCTAGTTTGCACCAAAGCTAAAAGACTCGGAGGAAAAAAAATTCCACTAGCAAAAAAACTTAAACCGAAAAAGCACCAAATTCAAGACCCGAAACACCAAAATCAAAAACTGAAATATCTAAGCCCCATAAAATAGCTAAAAAATGGGAATTAATTAATTAAATATGTAAATGGGTACAAATCACTTTAAACACATTTATACAACTTATTAGGTTATATTACAGTAGGGTGATCGAAGGTGCTTTTGCATTAAATATCGCAAACACATTCTTCATTATAGATCCACTATCAGAAATCATAATGAACAGAATAGCTAAATTAATGAGTGTGGAATCTATATTGCCTCTTCCTTCTAGGTTGTTAGATATTTTTCTTGACATTATTATTACAATAAGGGGAGCTCACCAAGTGAGCTCGCCCTCAAACTTATGATTTTCCGAGCTGTGAATCAGGCCACTGATGATTGTGGCAAGGTTGTCTTCTTACTTCACACCGTATTGGGCTGCAGGGCTTTTCCGAACCCTGCGAAAACGTGGATGATTCGTCCACCAGCCTGGTTTTTTTTTATTTCATTGTTGTCGTGTGTTTTTATACGACTTGTATTACTAATATTTTTTATATTTGGTTGTTTGTCCATTGAAATTTACATCAGTTCTAGGAATGCAACTCTTTTGGGTTCTTAGTTGTGTGAGTTGATGAATTTTTTTACTCAATTGTTTGCACCCATGAAAATTCAAGACTGAAAAGGCCAAAACAAAAAAATGAAAACGCAATAAACTCAAGACTGAAAAGGCCAAAATCAAAAACTGAAAAGCACTAAGTATTGAAAATTCACGTGAAAAAACCTCGGGAATGAATATGCATTGAAAGCTGAAAAAGGAAGAGTGATACAAGATGCCTAGTGTGTCGTGCATGTTTTGTTGTGGTAATGGGCATGCATGGCGTTTCGTTTAGGTACCCACCCTAGAATGTCGTGCCAACTCCCACGTGTTGCCTTAAATATGACATATTGGGAGTAGAATTAATTGTCGCGACCCCTAATTTGTTCGAGTCCCCACTGCTATTTTGCACTAAAGCAAAAACCTCGAGAACGAATATGCACTGAAAACCGAAAAATGGAAAAGTGATGCAAGATACATAGAGTGGCATGCATGTTTTGTCGTGGTAGTAGGCGCACATAGTGTGTCATGCAAGGACCCACACCAATAATGCCGAGCAGGCTCCCATTCGCTGCCTGAAATATGGCATATTGGGAGTCACATTAATTGTCGTGACTCTTTATTTGTTCGAGTCCCCACATTTACTCTGCGCAAAAGTAAAACAAACTCAAATGAAAAATTTTCCTCTAGCAAAAAAACTTAAACCAAAAAAAGCACTAAATTCTAAAGAGAAACAACCAAAATTGAAACTGAAAAAACACTAAATTAAAGAAAGAAATGACCAAAATCAAAAACTAAAAAAACACTAAATTCAAGACAGAAATGACCAAAAATGAAAACTGAAAAAACACTAAATTAGAGGCAGAAACGACCGAAATCAAAAATTGAAAATTTAAAAGTCATTAAATTCAAGATAGAAACAACCAAGATAAATAACTTAAAATGATCTAAATTCAAGACAGAAATGACGAAAATCGAAAACTGAAAAGGAATTAAAATCAAGATAGAAACAACCAAAATCTAAAATTGAACGGTCACTCAATTAAAGACAGAAACAACCCAATTTGAAAACTTAAATAGCACTAAATTAAAGAAAAAAACAAGAAAAATTGTAAATAGAAAAAGAACAAAATTCAAGACAGAAACGATCAAAATTGAAAACTGAAAAAGCACGAAATTCAAGAGAGAAACAATCAATATTAATGAAACTGAAAAAGCACAAATCAAGAAAGAAAATGAAAAAAATTGAAAAATGAAAAAACCACTAAAATTAAGAAAGAAACAACCAAAATTGAAACTTAAAAAGCACTAAATTCAAGGCAGAAACAACCAAAAATGAAAGGTGAAAAAGCACTAAATTCGAGATAGAAACAATAAAAATTGAAAACTGAAAAAAGCACTAAATTCAAGATAGAAACGACCAAAATTGAAAATTGAAAAAGCACTAAATTCAAGATAGAAACAACCAAAATCTAAAACTAAAGAGGCACTAAATTCAAGACAGAAACGATCAGAACTGTAAAACCGAAATGAAACTAAAATCAAGACAGAAACGAACAAATCTGAAAACTTAAAAAGCACTAAATTCAAGACAGAAACGGCCAAAATCAAAAACTAAAAAAGCACTAAATTCAAGACTAAAGCAGCCAAGATAAAATACTGAAAAGTATAACGCACTGAAAGTTCACGTGAAAAACATCGGGATTGAATATGCGTTGGAAACTATAAAAGGAAAAGAATGTATGATATGTAGCGTGACGTTTCTCAAACTGAAAAAGCACTAAATTCAAGATTAAAACAACCAAGGTAAAAAATTAAAATGCAGTAATCTTTGTAAGATTGCGTGCAAAACTTGGGACTAGAAATGCATTGGAAACTAAAAAGGAAAAAGTGATACATGATGTCTAGCGTGTCATTGCTCAAACTAAAAAAGAACTAAAGTCAATACTAAAATAGCCAAGATAAGAAACTGAAAAGCACTAAGTATTGAAAGTTCACGTGAAAAACGTCAAAATTGAATATGTGTTGGAATCTAAAAAAGAAAAGCTAATACATGATGTCTATCGTGTTGTTGCTTAAACTAAAAAATAACTAAATTCAAGACTAAATCGGACAAGATAAAAAAATCAAAAACAATAAGCTTTGAAAGTTCAGGTGCAAACCTCGGGACTAAATATGCATTGGAAACTAAAGAAGAAGAGGTGATACATGATGTGTGGCGTTTTGTTGCTCAAACTAAAAAAGAATTAAATTCAAGTACGAAACGGCCAAGATAAAAAACTGAAACACACTAATCATTGAAAGTTCGTGTGAACAACGTCATGATTGAATATGCGTTGGAAACTAAAAAAGGAAAGGTAATACATGATGTCTAGTGTGTCGTTTCTCAAACTTAAAAGACACTATATTCAGACTAAAAATGCCAATATAAAAAACTATAAAGTACTAAGCATTGAAAGTTCACATGGAAAACCAAGGGATTGTATATGAATTGGAAACTAATAAAAGAAAAGTGATGCAGGATGCCTAGCGTGTCGTGCATGATTTGTTGTGTTATGAAAGCTCCCACGTGTTACCTTAAATATGACATATTGGGAGTCACATTAATTGTCACTTCCCATTATTTGTTCGTGTTCCAACTACTATTCTGGAAAAAATAAAAAGCTCAACCCAAAAATTTTCCTCTAGGCAAAAACTCAAGACTGAAAAGATCAAAATCAAAAATTAAAAAAATACTAAGTACTGCAAATTCACGTGATAAAACCACGGGAATCAATGTATATTAAAAATTGAAAAAGAAAAGTGATGTAGGATGTCTCGCGTGTCGTGTACACATAGTGCGTGTGTCGTGTTGAACCCGTGCCAAGAATGTATCCCCTATTTGTTCGAGTCCCTGCTTCAATTATGCATAAAAACAAAACTTAAAAAGCACATTGATTGTCGCGGCCCTTATTTGTTCGAGTCCCTATTTTTGTTCTGCACAAAAGAAAAACCTCAAACGAAAAATCACTAAATTCTAGACTGAAATGGGCAAAACCGAAAACTAAAAAAGCACTCACTATTGAAATCATGTGAACAAACCTAAAACGGCCATCAAAAATTGAAAGGGCACTTAGCATTAAAAAGTCACGTGAACAACCTAGGGAATAAACATGGACTGAAAATTCACGTGAAAAAACCGCGGGAATAAATATGCATTAAAAAATGAAAAAGAAAAAGTAATGCAGGATGCCTAGCGTGTCGTGCATGTTTTGTTGTGGTAATAGGCATGCATGGTGTATCGTTTAGGGACCCACACCTAAAATGTCATGGAGGTTCCCACGTGTTTCATTAAATATGACATATCAGGAGTCGCATTAATTGTCGCGACCCCTTATTTTCTTGAGTCCCGATTTTTACTCTGTACAAAAGCAAAACATCAAACCAAAAAGAACAAAATTCTAGAATGAAATGGCGAAAATCGAAAACTAACAAAGCACTAAGTATAGAAATTCACGTGAACAAACCTGAAATGGCCTTCGAAAATTGAAAAAGCACTTACCGTTAAAATTTCACGTGAACAACCTAGAGAATAAGCACGGACTAAAAATTCATGCGAAAAAGAACCTCAGAAATGAATATGCATGAAAAAACTAAAGAAGAAAAAGTGATGCAGGATGCCCAGCGGGTCATGCATGACTTATTGGGGTAATAGGCACGCATGGTGTGTTGTTTAAGGACCCACCAAGAATGTCGTGCAAGCTCCCATGTGCTGCCTTAAATGACATATTGAGAGTCACATTAATTGTCTCGACTCCTTATTTGTTCGAGTCCCTGTTTTTACTCTGCACAAAAGCAAAACCTCAAATGAAAAAGCACTAAATTCTAGACTGAAATGGCCAAAACCAAAACAAGAAAGGCTCTAGGTATTGAGATTCACGTGAACAAACCAGAAACGACCATCGAAAACTACAAAAGCACATAGGGTTAAGAATTTACGTAAACAACCTAGGGAATAAAATTCATGTGAAAAAACCTCGGGATGAATATGCATTGAAAACTAAAACAGGAAAAGTGATGCAGGATGCCTAGCGTGTCGTGCATGATTTGTTGTGGTAATTGGCATGCATGGTGTGTCGTTTAGGGACCCACCGTAGAATGTTAGGAAGACTCCCACATATTGCCTTAAATATGACATATAGGAAGTAACATTAATTGTCGTGATCCCTAATTTGTTCAGGTTCCCACTTCTATTTTGCACAAAAGCGAAAACCTCAAACCAAAAAAGTACTGAAAACCGAAAAAAGGAAAAGTGATGAAAGATATATAGTCTGGCATGCATGTTTTGTCGTGGTAGTAGGCGCACATAGTGTGTCATACAGGGACCCACACCAATAATGCCGAGCAGGCTCCCACGCATTGCGTGAAATATGATATATTGGGAGTCACATTAATTATCGTGACTCCCTATTTGTTCAAGTTCCCACTTTTATTATGCACAAAAGCAAAAAAATTCAAATGAAAAATTTTCCAATAGCAAATAAAATAAATAGAAAAAGTACTAAATTCAAGACAGAAACGATCAAAATTGAAAACTGAAAAAGTACTAATTCAAGACAGAAACGATCAAAATTGAAAACTAAAAAAGCTCTAAATTCGCGACAGAAACGACCAAAATCGAAAACTGAAAAAGCTCTAAATTCAAGACAGAAACGATCCAAATTGAAAACAAAAATTGTACTAAATTCAAGATAGAAATGACCAAAATCAAAAACTGAAAAAGCACTAAATTCAAGGCAGAAACGACCAAAATTGACAAATTAAAAAGCACTAAATTCAAGACAGAAACGACCAAACTCAAAAACTGAAAAAAGCACTAAATTCAAGACAAAAACGACCAAAATTGAAAATTATAAAAGCACTAAATTCAAGACAGAAATGACCACAAATATGATTCAAATAGATGCGTCTTTCTTAGCCTCTCATAGCAAGGAAAAGAGATACTGCATTACAAATACAAAAGTGATGATCTATCAACCACTTGGCATTTCTGGCAGTAAAATATATATATGCTTATACTAAAATATATATATTTCTGTTTACATTATTATATTAAAGTGAGAAAGATCATAGAAAAGTGATTTAAACTTTTTACATTTCATTTAAAAATCTCCAAAATAGATAAAATTATTTAATTTTAAATAATCAAACGTTACGCATGCGAGGCACGCTGCGGATAAACTCGTAATTTAAACAAATAAAGACAGGTCTTTTTGTGGTATTAATTTTGTCTCGAGAATTATATATTTTACAAGACATTGATTCATCTTCATCCTTATTATGCGAATTATAGGGATCAAATTTTAATTCAAGTTCAAAATATAGCCGGAGATGTTTGCTTGTCCATGCTTTCAAATGTAGAGATTTCAAAGGAAGAATGTGATGAGCTTAAAGAGAAGGTGAAAGAGGAATTGTTGTAGAAAAGACAATTTCGTGGTCCGGTATATAGAATTGTGTGTTATGTGTATGTTAGTATGTACTTCTTTAATGATTAAGATTTGATTCGATTCAGATCATGCTCGGTGCTTTGATAACAAAGGTCTTGGAGTGCTGGATATTTTTCCTGAGGAAGTTTGTTTTGTTTACATGAGATGTGAACTGCTGGTCATTGAAGCATGCTTTCCTTACAGGGCATTATAAAGTTGTTGAGAAGTTTATGAATGCACTTCTAGGAAAATACCGATGAAAAACCTTGGGAAAGAATATGTATCGAAAACTTAAAAAAGAAAAAGTGATACAGGATGCATAGTGTGTTGTGCATATTTTGTCGTGGTAGTAAGCACACATAGTGTGTCGTGCAGGGACCCACAACTAGATTGGTGTGCACACTCCCACGTGTTGCCTGAATGTGACATATTGGGAGTCACATTAATTATTGCGACCCCTTATTTGTTCAAGTCTCCACTTCTAGTTTGCACAAAATCTAAAAGACTCGAAGGAAAAAAAATTCCTCTAGCAAAATACTTAAAACGAAAAAGCACCAAATTCAAGACCCGAAACACCAAAATAAAAAACTGAAATATATAAGCCCCCTAAAATAGCTATAAAATGGGAATTAATTAATTAAATAAGTAAATGGGTACAAATCACTTCAAACACATTTATAAAACTTATTAGGTTATATTACAGTCTACATAAATTGATTAGAGTGATCGAAGGTGCTTTCGCATTATAGATCGCAAACACATTCTTGATTATAAATCCACTGTCAGAAATCATAATTAACAGAATAGCTAAATTAACGAGTGTGGAATCTATATTGCCTCTTCCTTCTAGGTTGTTAGATATTTTTCTTGACATTTTTATTACAATAAGGGGAGCTCACCAAGTGAGCTCGCCCTCAAACTTATGATTTTCGAGCTGTGAACAGGCACGCATGTTGTGTCGTTTAGGGACCCACACCTAGAATGTCGTGGAGGATCCCAAGTGTTTCCTTAAATATGACATATTGGGAGTCACATTAATTATCGCAACCACTTATTTGTTTGAGTCCCTATTTTTACTCTGCCCAAAAGCAAAACCTCAAACCAAATAGCACTAAATTCTTGACTGAAATAGCAGGAATCGGAAGCTAACAAAGCACTAAGTATTGCTCACACTTGTATCACTATTTTTACTATGCGTGCAAAACATGAAATCAAAAATCACTAAATTCAAGACTGAAATGGCCTAAACCAAAAACTAAAAAAATGCTAACTATTGAAATCACATGAACAAACCTGAAACGACCATCAAAAATTGAAAAAGCAATTAGCGTTAAAAATTCACGTGAATAACATAGGGAATAAGCAAGGACTGAAAATTCACGTCAAAAAATCCCCGGGAAAGAATGTGCATTGAAAACTAAAAAAGGAAAAGTGATGCAGGATGCCTAGCGTGTTGTGCATGACCTGTGATAATAGGCACACATGGTGTGTCATTAAGGGACCGACACCAAGAATGTGGTGCAGGCTCCCACGTGCTGCCTAAAATGACATATTGTGAGTCACATTAATTTTTGTGACCCCTTATTTGTCTGATCCCTGTTTTTACTCCGCACAAAAGCAAAACATCAAATGAAAAGGCACTAAATTCTAGATTGAAATGGCCAAAACCGAAAATAAAAAAGCACTAACTATTGAAATCATGTGAACAAAGTTGAAACGGTCATTGAAAACTAAAAAAGCACTTAGCATTAAAAATTCACGAGACCAACCTAGGGAATAAGCATGGACTAAAAATTCATGTGAAAAGAACCTCGGTAATGAATATGCATTGAAAACTAAAAAAGAAAAAGTGATGTAGTATGTCTAGCATGTCGTGCATAATTTGTTGTGGTAATAGGCATGCTTGGTGCGTCGTTTAGGGACCCACAGCATGAATGTCGTGGAGGCTCCTACGTGTTGCCTTTAAAATGACATATTGGGCGTCACATTACTTGTCGTGAACCCTTATTTGTTTGAGTCCCTATTTTTACTCTGCACAAAAGCAAAACCTCAAATGAAAAAGCACTAAATTCTAGATTGTAATGGACAAAATCGAAAACTAACAAAGCACTAAGTATTGAAAATCACGTGAACAAACCTCAAATGGTAATCGAAAACTTAAAAAACACATAGCATAAAAAATTCACGTGAAAAACCCAGGGAATAAGCACGGACTGAAAATTCAAGTTTATGAAACCTAGGGAATGAATTTGCAGTGAAAACTAAAAAGGAAAAAGTGATGCAGGATGCCTAGTGTATCGTGCATGATTTGTTGTAGTGATAGGCACGCATGGTGTGACGTTTACGAACCCGCACCTAGAATGTTGTGTAGGCTCCCACGTGTTGACTTAAATGTTATATTGGGAGTCACATTAATTTTCGTGACCCCTTATTGTTCAAGTCCCTTTTTAACTCTACACAAATGCAAAACCTAAAATGAAAAAGCACTAAATTCTATAATTAAATGGCCAAAACCGAAAACTAAAATATCACTAAGTATTGACATTTACGTGAACAAACCTGAAACAGCCATCGAAAACTGAAAAAGCACTTAGCGTTAAATATTCAGGTGAACAACCTATGGAATAAGGACAGACTGAAAATTTACGTGAAAAACTGTAAAAGCACTAAATACAACAAAAAAATGACTAAAATCAAAAACTAAAAAAACACTAAATTCAAGACAGAAATGACCAAAAATGAAAACTGAAAAAGCACTAAATTCGAGGCAGAAACGACCGAAATCAAAAATTGACAATTTAAAAGTTACTAAATTAAAAATAGAAACAACCAAGATCAAAAACTTAAAATGAACTAAATTCAAGACAGAAACGACCAAAATTGAAAACTGAAAAGGAATTAAAATCAAGATAGAAACAACCAAAATCTAAAACTGAACAGGCACTCAATTCAAGACAAAAACGGCCCAATTTGAAAACTGAAATAGCAATAAATTAAAGAAAAAAACAACAAAAATTGAAAATAGAGAAATCACAAAATTCAAGACAGAAACGATCAAAATTGAAAACTGAAAAAGCACAAAATTCAAGAGAGAAACAACCAATATTAATGAAACTGAAAAAGCACAATTCAAGAAAGAAACGAACAAAATTGAAAACTGAAAAAAGCACTAAATTTAAGAAAGAAACAACAAAAATTGAAACTAAAAAAGCACTCAATTTAAAACAGAAACAACCAAAAATGAAAGCTAAAAAAGCACTAAATTCAAGAAAGAAACAATAAAAATTGAAAACAACAAAAAGCACTAAATTCAAGGTAGAAACGACCAAAATTGAAAATTGAAAAAGCACTAAATTCAAGATAGAAACAACCAAAATCAAAAACTAAAAAGGCTCTAAATTCAAGACAGAAACGCTCAAAATTGTAAAACTGCAATGAAACTAAAATCAAGACAGAAACGAAGAAAATCAAAAATTTAAAAGGCACTAAATTCAAGACAGAAACGACCAAAATTGAAAACTGAAAAGGCACTAATTTCAAGAAAGAACGACCAAAATTGAAAACTAAAAAAGCATGAAATTCAAGACAGAAATGACAAAAATCAAATACTGAAAATGCACTAAATTCAAGATAGAAACGACCAAAACTGAAACCTTAAAAAGGCACTAAATTCAAGACAGAAACGGCCAAAATAAAAAACTAAAGACGCACTAAATTCAAAACTAAAGCAGCCAAGATAAAAAACTGAAAAGCATTACGCACTGAAAGTTCACGTGAAAAACGTCGGGATTGAATATGCGTTGGAAACTATAAAAGGAAAAGAATGTATGATATGTAGCGTGACGTTTCTCAAATTGAAAAAGCACTAAATTCAAGATTAAAACAACCAAGGTAAAAAAAATAAAATGCACTAAGCTTTGTAAGATTACGTGCAAAACTTGGAACTAGAAATGCGTTGGAAACTAAAAATGAAAAAGTGATACATGATGTCTAGCGTGTCATTGCTCAAACTAAAAAAGAACTAAATTCAATACTAAAATAGCCGAGATAAGAAACTGAAAAGCACTAAGTATTGAAAGTTCACGTGCAAAAACGTCAAAATTGAATATGTGTTGGAATCTAAAAAAGAAAAGCTAATACATGATGTCTATCGTGTTGTCTCTTAAACTAAAAAATCACTAAATGCAAGACTAAAACGGAAAAGATAAAAAAATTAAAAACACTAAGCTTTGAAAGTTCACGTGCAAACCTCGGGACTAAATATGAATTGGAAACTAAAGAAGAAGAAGTGATACATGATGTGTGGCGTTTTGTTGCTCAAACTAAAAAGAATTAAATTCAAGTACGAAACGGCCAAGATAAAAAACTGAAAAACACTAAGCATTGAAAGTTCGTGTGAACAACGTCGGGATTGAATATGCGTTGGAAACTAAAAAAGGAAAGGTAATACATGATGTCTAGCGTGTCGTTTCTCAAACTTAAAAGACACTAGATTTAGACTAAAACTGCCAATATAAAAAACCGTCAAGAACTAAGCAATTGAAAGTTCACATGAAAAACCTAGGGATTGAATATTAATTGGAAACTAATAAAAGAAAAGTGATGCAGGATGCCTAGCGTGTCGTGCATAATTTGTTGTGTTATGCAAGCTCCCACGTGTTACCTTAAATATGACATATTGGGAGTCACATTAATTGTCACTTCCCATTATTTGTTCGTGTTCCAACTACTATTTTGGAAAAAATAAAAAGCTCAACCCAAAAATTTTCTCTAGGCAAAAACTCAAGACTGAAAATATCAAAATGAAAATTTTAAAAAATACTAAGTACTGAAAATTCATGTGATAAAACAACGGGAATCAATGTATATTAAAAATTGAAAAAAGAAAAGTGATGTAGGATGTCTCGCATGTCGTGTACGCATAGTGCGTGTGTCATGTTGAACCCGTGCCAAGAATGTATCCCCTATTTGTTCGAGTCCCTGCTTCAATTATGCATAAAATCAAAACTTAAAAGTCACATTGATTGTCGCGGCCCCTTATTTGTTCGAGTCCCTATTTTTACTCTGCACAAAAGAAAAACCCCAAACGAAAAAGCACTAAATTCTAGACTGAAATGGCAAAAACCGAAGACTAAAAAAGCTCTCACTATTGAAATCACGTGAACAAACCTAAAACGGCCATCAAAAATTGAAAGGGCACTTAGCATTAAAAATTCACGTGAACAACCTAGGGAATAAACATGGACTGAAAATTCACGTGAAAAAACCGCGGGAATGAATATGCATTAAAAACTGAAAGAGAAAAAGTGATGCAGGATGCCTAGCGTGTCGTGCATGTTTTGTTGTGGTAATAGGCATGCATGGTGTGTCGTTTAGGGACCCACACCTAAAATGTCGTGGAGGTTCCCACGTGTTTCCTTAAATATGACATATCAGGAGTCGCATTAATTGTCCCGACCCCTTATTTGCTCGAGTCCCGATTTTTACTCTGCACAAAAGCAAAACATCAAACCAAAAAGAACAAAATTCTAGAATGAAATGGCCAAAATCGAAAACTAACAAAGCACTAAGTATTGAAATTCACGTGAACAAACCTGAAATGGCCTTCGAAAATTGAAAAAGCAGTTAGCATTAAAATTTCACGTGAACAACCTAGAGAATAAGCACGAACTGAAAATTCACGTGAAAAAGAACCTCAGAAATGAATATGCTTGAAAAACTAAAAAAGGAAAAGTGATGCAGGATGCCTAGCGGGTCGTGCATGATTTATTGTGGTAATTGGCACGCATGGTGTGCTGTTTAAGGACCCATCGAGAATTTCGTGCAAGCTCCCACATGCTGCATTAAATGACATATTGAGAGTCACATTAGTTGTCTCAACACCTTATTTGTTCGAGTCCCTATTTTTACTCTACACAAAAGCAAAACCTCAAACGAAAAAGCACTAAATTCTAGACTGAAATGGCCAAAACAAAAACTAGTAAGGATCTATTTATAGAGATTCACGTGAACAAACCAGAAATGGCCATCGAAAACTACAAAAGCACATAGGGTTAAAAATTTACGTGAACAACGTAGGGAATAAAATTCATGTGGAAAAACCTCGGGATGAATATGCATTGAAAACTAAAACAGAAAAAGTGATGCAGGATGCCTAGCGTGTCGTGCAGGATTTGTTGTGGTAATCGGCATGCATAGTGTGTCGTTTAGGGACCCACCCTAGAATGTTAGGCAGACTCCCACATGTTGCCTTAAATATGACATATGGGGAGTAACATTAATTGTCGCGATCCCTAATTTGTTCAGGTTCCCACTTCTATTTTGCACAAAAGCGAAAACCTCAAACCAAAAAAAGTACGAAATTCAGGATTGAATCGGTCAAAATTGAAAACAAAAAAAGCACTAAGTTTTGAAAATTCACGTGAACAAACCTCAACAACGAATATGCACTAAAAACCGAAAAAAGAAAAAGTGATGAAAGATATATAGTGTGGCATGCATGTTTTGTCATGGTAGTAGGCGCGTATAGTGTGTCATGCAAGGACCCACACCAATAATGCCAAGCAAGCTCCCACGCATTGCTTGAAATATGACATATTGGGAGTCACATTAATTATCGTGACTCCCTATTAGTTCAAGTTCCCACTTTTATTATGCACAAAAGCAAAAAAATTCAAATGAAAAATTTTCCAACAGCAAATAACTTAAACAGAAAAAGTACTAAATTCAAGAGAGAAACGAGCAAAATTGAAAACTGAAAAAGTACTAATTCAAGACAGAAACAACCAAAATTAAAAACTGAAAAAGCTCTAAATTCAAGACAGAAACGACCAAAATTGAAAACTGAAAATGCACTAAATTCAAGACAGAAACGATTCAAAATCAAAAACTGAAAAAGCACTAACTTCAAGGCAGAAACGACCAAAATTGAAAATGAAAAAGCACTAAATTCAAGACAGAAACGGCCAAACTCAAAAACTGAAAAAGCACTAAATTCAAGACATAAACGACCAAAATTGAAAATTATAAAAGCACTATATTCAAGATAGAAATGACCACAAATATGATTCAAATATATGCGTCTCTCTTAGCCTCTCATAGCAAGGAAACGAGGTACTGCATTACAAATACAAAAGTGATGATCCATCAACACTTGGCATTTCTGGCAGTAAAATATATATATGCTTATACTAAAATATATATATTTCTGTTTACATTATTATATTAAAGTGAGAAAGATCATAGAAAAGTGATTTAAACTTTTTACATTTCATTTAAAAATCTCCACAATAGATAAAATTATTTAATTTGAAATAATCAAACGTTAAGCGTGCGAGCCACGCTACGGATAAACTAGTAATTTAAACAAATAAAGACAGGTCTTTTTGTGGTATTAATTTTTTCTCGAGAATTATATATTTTACAAGACATTGATTCATCTTCATCCTTATTATGCGAATTACAGGGATCATATTTTAATTCATGTTCAAAATATAGCCGGAGATGTTTGCTTGTCCGTGCTTTCAAATGGAGATATTTCAAAGGAAGAATGTGATGAGCTTAAAGAGAAGCTGAAAGAGGAATTGTTGTAGAAAAGACAATTTCGTGGTCAGGTATATAGAATTGTGTGTTATGTGTATGTTAGTATGTACTTTAAGGATTAAGATTTGATTCGATGCAGATCATGCTCGGTGCTTTGATAATCAAAGGTCTTGGAGAGCTGGATATTTTTCCTGAGGAAGTTTGTTTTGTTTATATGAGATGAGAACTGCTGGTCATTGAAGCATGCTTTCCTTACAGGGCATTATAAAGTTGTTGAGAAGTTTATGAATGCACTTCTAGGAAAATAAACTGAAAAAAGAAAAAGTCATTAAGGATGCATAGTGTGTTGTGCATATTTTGTCGTGGTAGTAAGCACACATAGTGTGTCGTGCAGGGACCCACAACTAGATTGGCGTGCACACTCCTACGTGTTTCCTGAATGTGACATATTGGGAGTCACATTAATTGTTGCACCCCTTATTTGTTCAAGTCTCCACTTCTATTTTGCACAATAGCTAAAAGACTCGGACTAGCAAAAAACTTAAACCGAAAAAGCACCAAATTCAAGACCCGAAAGACCAAAATCAAAAACTGAAATATCTAATCCCCATAATATAGCTAAAAAATGGGAATTAATTAATTAAATAAGTAAATGGGTACAAATCACTTCAAACACATTTATACAACTTATTAGGTTATATTACAGTCTAGATAAATTGATTAGGGTGATCGAAGATGCTTTCGCATTGTAGATCGCAAACACATTCTTGATTATAGATCCACTGTCAGAAATCATAATGAACAGAATAGCTAAATTAACGAGTGTGGAATCTATATTGCCTCTTCCTTCTAGGTTGTTAGATATTTTTCTTGACATTTTTATTACAATTAGGGGAGCTCACCATGTGAGCTCGCCCTCAAACTTATGATTTTCCGAGCTGTGAATCAGGCCACTGATGATTGCGGCAAGGTAGTCTTCTTACCTCACACCATATTGGGCTGCAGGGCTTTTCCGAACCCTGCGAAAACGTGGATGATTCGTCCACCAGCCTGACTTTTTTTTATTTCATTGTTGTCGTGTGTTTTTATACGACAGAAACGACCAAAATTTAAAATTGAAAAAGCACCAAATTCAAGATAGAAACAACCAAAATCGAAAACTGAAATGGCACTAAATTTAAGACAGAAACGATCAAAATTGTAAAACTGAAATGAAACTAAAATCAAGACAGAAACAAACAAAATAAAAAATTTAAAAGGCACTAAATTCAAGACAGTAACGACCAAAATTGAAAACTGAAAACGCACTAATTTCAAGATAGAACGACCAAAATTGAAAACTAAAAAAGCATGAAATTCAAGACAGAAATGACAAAAATCAAATACTGAAAATGCACTAAATTCAAGATAGAAACGACCAAAACTGAAACCTTAAAAGGCACTAAATTCAAGACAGAAACGGCCAAAATTAAAAACTAAAAAAGCACTAAATTCAAGACTAAAGCAGCCAAGATAAAAAACTGAAAAGCATTACGCACTGAATGTTCACGTGAAAAACGTCGGGATTGAATATGCGTGTGAAACTATTAAAGGAAAAGAATGTATGATATGTAGCGTGACGTTTCTCAAATTGAAAAAGCACTAAATTCAAGATTAAAACAGCCAAGGTAAAAAATTAAAATGCACTAAGCTTTGTAAGATTACGTGCAAAACTTGGTACTAGATATGCATTGGAAACTAAAAAGGAAAAAGTGATACATGATGTCTAGCGTGTCATTGCTCAAACTAAAAATGAACTAAATTCAATACTAAAATAACCAAGATAAGAAACTGAAAAGCACTAAGTATTGAATGTTCAAGTGAAAAACGTCAAAATTGAATATGTGTTGGAATCTAAAAAAGAAAAGCTAATACATCATGTTTATCGTGTTGTCGCTTAAACTAAAAAATCACTAAATTCCAGACTAAAACGGACAAGATAAAAAAATCAAAAACACTAAGCTTTGAAAGTTCACGTGCAAACCTTAGGACTAAATATGCATTGGAAACTAAAGAAGAAGAAGTGATACATGATGTGTGGCGTTTCATTGCTCAAACTAAAAAAGAATTAAATTCAAGTACAAAACGGCCAGGAAACAAAAATGAAAAACACTAAGCATTGAAAGTTCGTGTGAACAACGTCGGGATTGAATATGCGTTGGAAACTAAAAAAGGAAAGGTAATACATGATGTCTAGCGTGTCGTTTCTCAAACTTAAAAGACACTATATTCAGACTAAAGCTGTCAATATAAAAAACTGTAAAGTACTAAGCATTAAAAGTTCACATTAAAAACCTAGGGATTGAATATGAATTGGAAACTGATAAAAGAAAAGTGATTCAGGATGCCTAGCGTGTCGTGCATGATTTGTTGTGTTATGCAAGCTCCCACGTGTTACCTTAAATATGACATATTGGGAGTCACATTAATTGTCACTTCCCATTATTTGTTCTTGTTCCAACTACTATTCTGGAAAAAATAAAAAGCTCAACCCAAAAATTTTCCTCTAGGCAAAAACTCAAGACTGAAAAGATCAAAATCAAAAATTAAAAAAATACTAAGCACTGAAAATTCATGTGCTAAAACCACGGGAGTCAATGTATATTAAAAATTGAAAAAAGAAAAGTGATGTAGGATGTCTCGCGTGTCGTGTACACATGGTGCGTGTGTCGTGTTGAACCCGTGCCAAGAAGGTATCCCCTATTTGTTCGAGTCCCTGCTTCAATTATGCATAAAAACAAAACTTAAAAAGCTCATTGATTGTCGCGGACCCTTATTTGTTCGAGTCCATATTTTTCCTCTGCACAAAAGAAAAACCTCAAACGAAAAAGCACTAAATTCTAGACAGAAATGGCCAAAATCGAAAACTAAAAAAGTACTCACTATTGAAATCACGTGAACAAACCTAAAACGGCCATCCAAAATTAAAAGGGCACTTAGCATTACAAATTCACGTGAACAACCTAGGGAATAAACATGGATTGAAAACTCACGTGAAAAACCGCGGGAATGAATATGCATTAAAAACTGAAAGAAAAAAAGTGATGCAGGATGCCTAGCATGTCGTGCATGTTTTGTTGTGGTAATAGGCATGCATGGTGTGTCGTTTAGGGACCCACATCTAAAATGTCGTGGAGGTTCCCACGTGTTTCCTTAAATATGACATTTTAAGAGTCGCATTAATTGTCGCGACCCCTTATTTGCCTGAGTCTCGATTTTTACTCTGCACAAAAGCAAAACATCAAACCAAAAAGAACAAAATTCTAGAATGAAATGGCCAAAATCGAAAACTAACAAAGCACTAAGTATTGAAATTCACGTGAACAAACCTGAAATGGCCTTCGAAAATTGAAAAAGCACTTAGCGTTAAAATTTCATGTGAACAACCTAGAGAATAAGCACGAACTGAAAATTCACGTGAAAAAGAACCTCAGAAATGAATATGCATGAAAAACAAAAAAAGGAAAAGTGATGCAGGATGCCTAGCGGGTCGTGCATGATTTATTGTAGTAATAGGCAGGCATGGTGTGTTGTTTAAGGACCCACCGAGAATGTCGTGCAAGCTCCCATGTGCTGCCTTAAATGACATATTGAGAGTCACATTAATTGTCTCGACTCCTTATTTGTTCGAGTCCCTATTTTTACACTGCACAAAAGCAAAACCTCAAATGAAAAAGCACTAAATTCTAGAATGAAATGGCCAAAACCAAAATTAGAAAGGCTCTATTTATTGAGATTCACGTGAACAAACCAGAAACGACCATCGAAAACTACAAAAGCACATAGGGTTAAAAATTTACGTGAACATCATAGGGAATAAAATTCATGTGAAAAAACCTCGGGATGAATATGCATTGAAAACGAAAACAGGAAAAGTGATGCAGGATGCCTAGCATGTCATCCATTATTTGTTGTGGTAATCGGCATGCATGGTGTGTCGTTTAGGTACCCACCCTAGAATGTTAGGCAGACTCCCACATGTTGCGTTAAATATGACATATGGGGAGTAACATTAATTGTCGCGATCCCTAATTTGTTCAGGTTCCCACTTCTATTTTGCACAAAACCGAAAACCTCAAACCAAAAAAAGTACTGAATTCAGGATTGAATATGTGAAAATTGAATACTGAAAAAGCACTAAGTATTGAAAATTCACGTGAACAAACCTCAAGAACGAATATGCACTGAAAACCAAAAAAAGGAAAAGTGATGAAAGATATATAGTGTGGCATGCATGTTTTGTCGTGGTAGTAGGCGCACATAGTTTGTCATGCAAGGACCCACACCAATAATGCCAAGCAGGCTCCCACGCATTGCGTGAAATATGACATATTGGGAGTCACATTAATTATCGTGACTCCCTATTTGTTCAAGTACCCACTT
Source organism: Capsicum baccatum var. pendulum (assembly GCA_030864225.1). Taxonomy (NCBI): domain Eukaryota; kingdom Viridiplantae; phylum Streptophyta; class Magnoliopsida; order Solanales; family Solanaceae; genus Capsicum; species Capsicum baccatum. Next base: position 19,615,353 of record CM061552.1, on the reverse strand, counting down.
TTATTATGCACAAAAGAAAAAAAATTCAAATGAAAAATTTTCCTCTTGCAAAAAACTAAAACCAAAAAAAGCACTAAATTCAAGACAGAAACGACCAAAATTGAAAACTGAAAAAGTACTAATTCAGGACAGAAACGACCAATATTGAAAACTAAAAAATCTCTAAATTCGCGACAGAAACGACCAAAATTGAAAACTGAAAAAGCTCTAAATTCAAGACAGAAACGACCCAAAATCAAAAACTGAAAAAGCACTAAATTCAAGACAGAAATGACCACAAATATGATTCAAATATATGCGTCTCTCTTAGCCTCTCATAGCAAGGAAAAAAGGTACTGCATTACAAATACAAAAGTGATGATCCATCAACCACTTGGCATTTCTGGCAGTAAAATATATATATTCTTACACTAAAATATATATATTTCTGTTTGCTTTATTATATTAAAGTGAGAAAGATCATAGAAAAGTGATTTAAACTTTTTGCACTTCATTTAAAATCTCCAAAATAGATAAAATTATTTAATTTTAAATAATCAAACGTTAAGCATGCGAGGCACGCCGCGTATAAACTAGTAATTTAAATAAATAAAAACAGGTCTTTTTGTGGTATTAATTTTGTCTCGAGAATTATATATTTTACAAGACATTGATTCATCTTCATACTTATTATGCGAATTACAGGGATCAAATTTTAATTCATGTTCAAAATATAGCCGGAGATGTTTGCTTGTCCATGCTTTCAAAGGAAGAATGTGATGAGCTTAACGAGATGGTGAAAGAGAAATTGTTGTAGAAAAGACAATTTCGTGGTCAGGTATATAGAATTGTGTGTTATGTGTATGTTAGTATGTACTTCTTTAATGATTAAGATTTGATTCGATGCAGATCATGCTCGGTGCTTTGATAAGTAAAGGTCTTGGAGAGCTGGATATTTTTCCTGAGGAAGTTTGTTTTGTTTACGTGAGATGTGAACTGCTGGTCATTGAAGCATGCTTTCCTTACAGGGCATTATAAAGTTGTTGAGAAGTTAATGAATGCACTTATAGGAAAATACCCATGAAAAACCTTGGGAACGAATATGTATCGAAAACTGAAAAAAGAAAAACTAATACAGGATGCATAGTGTGTCGTACATATTTTGTCGTGGTAGTAAGCACACAGTGTGTCGTGCAGGGACCCACAACTAGATTGGCGTGCACACTCCCACGTGTTTCCTGAATGTGACATATTGGGAGTCACATTAATTGTTGCGACCCCTTATTTGTTCAAGTCTCCACTTCTATTTTGCACAAAAGCTAAAAGACTCGAAGGAAAAAAAATTCCACTAGCAAAAAAACTTAAACCGAAAAAGCACCAAATTCAAGACCCGAAACACCAAAATCAAAAACTGAAATATCTAAGCCCCGTAAAATAGCTAAAAAATGGGAATTAATTAATTAAATAAGTAAATGGGTACAAATCACTTCAAACAGATTTATACCACTTATTAGGTTATATTACCGTCTACATAAATTGATTAGGGTGATCGAAGGTGCTTTCGCATTATATATCGCAAACACATTCTTGATTATAGATCCACTGTCAGAAATCATAATGAACAGAATAGCTAAATTAACGAGTGTGTAATCTATGTTGCCTCTTCCTTCTAGGTTGTTAGATATTTTTCTTGACATTTTTATTACAATAAGGGGAGCTCACCAAGTGAGCTCGCCCTCAAACTTAAGGTTTTCCGTGCTGTGAATCAAGCCACTGATGATTGCGGCAAGGTAGTCTTCTTACTTCACACCGTATTGGGCTGCAGGGCTTTTCCGAACCCTGTGAAAACGTGGATGATTCGTCCACCAGCCTGGCTTTTTTTTATTTCAATGTTGTCGTGTGTGTTTTTATACAACTTGTATTACTATTATTTTTTTGTTTTGGTTGTTTGTCCTGTGAAATTTACATCAGTTCTAGGAACGCAACTCTTTTGGGTTCTTAGTTGTGTGAGTTGATGAATTTGTTTTACTCAATTGTTTGCACCCATGAAAATTCAAGACTGAAAAGGCCAAAACAAAAAAATGAAAACGCAATAAACTCAAGACTGAAATGGCCAATATCGAAAACCGAAAACCACTAAGTATTGAAAATTCACGTGAAAAAACCTCGGGAGTGAATATGCTTTAAAAACTGAAAAAGGAAAAGTGATACAGGATGCCTACCGTGTCGTGCATGTTTTGTTGTGGTAATGGACATGCATGGTGTGTCGTGTAGGGACCCACCCTAGAATGTCGTGCAAACTCCTACGTGTTGCCTTAAATATGACATATTGGGTGTTGAATTAATTGTCGCGACCCCTAATTTGTTCGAGTCCCCACTTTGGTTTTGCACTAAAGCAAAAACCTCGAACCGAATTACTAAATTCAGGATTGAAACGGCCTAAATTGAAAACTAAACAAGCACTAAGTATTGAAAATTCACGTGAACAAACCTCGAGAACGAATATGCACTGAAAACCGAAAAAAGGAAAAGTGATGCAGGATACATAGTGTGGCATGCATGTTTTGTCGTGGTAGTAGGCGCACATAGTGTGTCATGCAAGGACCCACACCAATAATGCCGAGCAGGCTCCCACTCGCTGCCTGAAATATGGCATATTGGGAGTCACATTAATTGTCGTGACTCTCTATTTGTTCGAGTCCCCACATTTACTCTACGCAAAAGCAAAACAAACTCAAATGAAAAATTTTCCTCTAGCAAAAAAACTTAAACCAAAAAAAGCACTAAATTCAAAAGAGAAACAACCAAAATTGAAACTGAAAAAACACTAAATTAAAGAAAGAAATGACCAAAATCAAAAACTAAAAAAAGACTAAATTCAAGACAGAAATGACAAAAAATGAAAACTAAGAAAGCACTAAATTCGACGCAGAAACGACCGTAATCAAAAATTGAAAATTTAAAAGTCACTAAATTCAAGATAGAAACAACCAAGATCAAAAACTTAAAATGAACTAAATTCAAGACAAAAACGACCAAAATCGAAAACTGAAAAAGTATTAAAATCAAGATAGAAACAACCAAAATCTAAAATTGAACAGGCACTCAATTCAAGACAGAAACGACCCAATTTGAAAACTTAAATAGCACTAAATTAAAGAAAAAAACAACAAAAATTGTAAATAGAAAAAGCACAAAACTCAAGACAGAAACAATCAAAATTGAAAACTGAAAAAGTACGAAATTCAAGAGAGAAACAATCAATATTAATGAAACTGAAAAAGCACAAATCAAGAAAGAAAAGAAGAAAATTGAAAAATGAAAAAAGCACTAAAATTAAGAAAGAAACAACAAAAATTGAAACTAAAAAAGCACTAAATTCAAAACAGAAACAACCAAAAATGAAAGCTGAAAAAGCACTAAATTCGAGACAGAAACAATAAAAATTGAAAACTGAAAAAAGCACTAAATTGAAGATAAAAACTACCAAAATTGAAAATTGAAAAAGCACTAAATTCCAGATAGAAACAACCAAAATCGAAAACTAAAAAGGCACTCAATTCAAGACAAAAACGATCAAAATTGTAAAACTGAAATGAAACTAAAATCAAGACAGAAACGAACAAAATCAAAAATTTAAAAGGCACTAAATTCAAGACAGAAACGACCAAAATTGAAAACTGAAAACGCACTAATTTCAAGATAGAACGACCAAAATTGAAAACTAAAAAAGCATGAAATTCAAGACAGATATGACCAAAATCAAAAACTGAAAACGCACTAAATTCAAGACAGAAACGACCAAAACTGAAAACTTAAAAGGCACTAAATTCAAGACAGAAACAACCAAAATAAAAAACTAAAAAAGCATTACATTCAAGACTAAAGCAGCCAAGATAAAAAACTGAAAAGCATTACGCACAAAAAGTTCACGTGAAAAACATCGTAATTGAATATGCGTTGGAAACTATAAAAGGAAAAGAATGTATGATATGTAGCGTGACGTTTCTCAAATTGAAAAAGCACTAAATTCAAGATTAAAACAACCAAGGTAAAAAATTAAAATGCACTAAGCTTTGTAAGATTCTGCGCAAAACTTGGGACTAGAAATGCATTGGAAACTAAAAAGGAAAAAGTGATACATGATGTCTAGCGTGTCATTGCTCAAACTAAAAAAGAACTAAATTCAATACTAAAATAGCCGAGATAATAAACTCAAAAGCACTAAGTATTGAAAGTTCACGTGAAAAACATCAAAATTGAATATGTGTTGGAATCTAAAAAAGAAAAGCTAATACATGATGTCTATCGTGTTGTCGCTTAAACTAAAAAATCACTAAATTAAGACTAAAACGGACAAGATAAAAAAATCAAAAACACTAAGCTTTGAAAGTGTACGTGCAAACCTCGGGACTAAATATGCATTGGAAACTAAAGAAGAAGAAGTGATACATGATGTGTGGCGTTTCGTTGCTCAAACTAAAAAAGAATTAAATTCAATGTACAAAACGGCCAAGATAAAAATCTAAAAAACACTAAGCATTGAAAGTTCGTGTGAACAACGTCGGGATTGAATATGCGTTGGAAACTAAAAAAGGAAAGGTAAAACATGATGTCTAGCGTGTCGTTTCTCAAACTTAAAAGACACTATATTCAGACTAAAACTGCCAATATAAAAAACTGTAAAGTACTAAGCATTAAAAGTTCACATGAAAAACCTAGGGATTGAATATGAATTGGAAACTAATAAAAGAAAAGTGATGCAGGATGCCTAGCGTGTCGTGCATGATTTGTTGTGTTATGCAAGCTCCCACGTGTTACCTTAAATATGACATATTGGGAGACACATTAATTGTCACTTCCCATTATTTGTTCGTGTTCCAACTACTATTCTGGAAAAGAATAAAAAGCTCAACCCAAAAATTTTCCTCTAGGCAAAAACTCAAGGCTGAAAAGATCCAAATCAAAAATTAAAAAAATACTAAGTACTGAAAATTCACGTGATAAAACCACGGGAATCAATGTATATTAAAAATTGAAGAAAAAAAAGTGATGTAGGATGTCTCGCGTGTCGTGTGCACATAGTGCGTGTGTCGTGTGCACATAGTGTGTGTGTCGTGTTAAAACAAAACTTAAAAAGCACATTGATTGTTGTGGCCCCTTATTTGTTCGAGTCCATATTTTTACTCTGCACAAAAGAAAAACCTCAAACGAAAAATCACTAAATTCTACACTGAAATGGACAAAATCGAAAACTAAAAAAGCATACACTATTGAAATCACGTGAACAAACCTAAAACGGCCATCAAAAATTGAAAGGGCACTTAGCATTAAAAATTCACGTGAACAACCTAGGGAATAAACATGGATTGAAAATTCACGTGAAAAAACCGCGGGAATGAATATGCATTAAAAACTGAAAAAGAAAAAGTGATGCAGGATGCCTAGCGTGTCGTGCATGTTTTGTTGTGGTAATAGGCATGCATTTTGTGTCGTTTAGGGACCCACACCTAAAATGTTGTGGAGGTTCCCACGTGTTTCCTTAAATATGACATACCAGCAGTCGCATTAATTGTCGCGACCCCTTATTTGCTCGAGTCCCGATTTTTTTTTGGCACAAAAGCAAAACATCAAACCAAAAAGAACAAAATTCTAGAATGAAATGGCCAAAATCGAAAACTAACAAAGCACTAAGTATTCAAATTCACGTGAACAAACCTGAAATGGCCTTAAAAAATTGAAAAAGCACTTAGCGTTAAAATTTCACGTGAACAACCTAGAGAATAAGCACGGACTGAAAAATCAAGTGAAAAAGAACCTCATAAATGAATATGCATGAAAAACTAAAAAAGGAAAAGTGATGCAGGATGCCTAGCGGGTCGTGCATGATTTTTTGTGGTAATAGGCATGCACGGTGTCTTGTTTAAGGACCCACCGAGAATGTCGTGCAAGCTCCCACGTGTTGCCTTAAATGTCGTCAAATTCTAGACCTCAAATGAAAAAACACTAAATTCTAGACTGAAATGGCCAAAACCAAAACTAGAAAGGCTCAAGGTATTGAGATTCGCGTGAACAAACCAGAAACGACCATCGAAAACTACAAAAGCACATAGGGTTAAAAATTACGTGAACAACATAGGGAATAAAATTCATGTGAAAAAACCTCGGGATGAATATGCATTGAAAGCTAAAATAGGAAAAGTGATGCAGGATGCCTAGCGTGTCGTGCATGATTTGTTGTGGTAATCGGCATGCATGGTGTATCGATTAGGGACCCAACGTAGAATGTTAGGCAGACTCCCACATGTTGCCTTAAATATGACATATGGGGAGTAACATTAATTGTCGCGATCCCTAATTTGCTCAGGTTCCCACTTCTATTTTGCACAAAAGCGAAAACCTCAAACCAAAAAAAGTACTGAATTCAGGATTGAATCGGACAAAATTGAAAACTAAAAAAGTACTAAGTATTGAAAATTCACGTGAACAAGCCTCAAGAACGAATATGCACTGAAAACCGAAAAAAGGAAAAGTGATGAAAGATATATAGTCTGGCATGCATGTTTTGTCGTGGTAGTAGGCGCACATAGTGTGTCATACAGGGACGCACACCAATAATGCCGAGCAGGCTCCCACGCATTGCGTGAAATATGACATATTGGGAGTCACATTAATTATCGTGACTCCCTATTTGTTCAAGTTCCCACTTTTATTATGCACAAAAGCAAAAAAATTCAAATGAAAAATTTTCCAACAGCAAAAAACTTAAACAGAAAAGGTACTAAATTCAAGACAGAAACGATCAAAATTGAAAACTAAAAAAGTACTAATTCAAGACAGAAACGACCAAAATAGAAAACTAAAAAAGATCTAAATTCGCGACAGAAACAGCCTAAATCGAAAACTAAAAAAGCTCTAAATTCAAGACTGAAACGACCCAAATAGAAAACTAAAAATGCACTAAATTCAAGACAACAATGACCCAAATCAAAAACTGAAAAAACACTAAATTCAAGGCAGAAACGACCAAAATTGAAAATTGAAAAAGCACTAAATTCAAGACAGAAACGACCAAACACAAAAACTGAAAAAGCACTAAATTCAAGACAAAAACGACCAAAATTGAAAATTATAAAAGCACTAAATTCAAGACAGAAATGACCACAAATATAATTCAAATAGATGCGTCTCTCTTAGCCTCTCATAGCAAGGAAAAGAGGTACTGCATTACAAATACAAAAGTGATGATCCATCAACACTTGGCATTTCTGGCAGTAAAATATATATATATGCTTACACTAAAATATATATATTTCTGTTTACATTATTATATTAAAGTGAGAAAGATCATAGAAAAGTGATTTAAACTTTTTACATTTCATTTAAAAATCTCCACAATAGATAAAATTATTTAATTTTAAATAATCAAACGTTAAGCGTGCGAGGCACGCTACGGATAAACTAGTAATTTAAACAAATAAAGACAGGTCTTTTTGTGGTATTAATTTTGTCTCGAGAATTATATATTTTACAAGACATTGATTCACCTTCATCCTTATTATGCGAATTACAGGGATCATATTTTAATTCATGTTCAAAATATAGCCGGAGATGTTTTCTTGTCCGTGCTTTCAAATGGAGATATTTCAAAGGAAGAATGTGATGAGCTTAAAGAGAAGCTGAAAGAGGAATTGTTGTAGAAAAGACAATTTCGTGGTCAGGTATATAGAATTGTGTGTTATGTGTATGTTAGTATGTACTTCTTTAATGATTAAGATTTGATTCGATGCAGATCATGGTCGGTGCTTTGATAAGCAAAGGTCTTGGAGAGCTGGATATTTTTCCTGTGGAAGTTTGTTTTGTTTATATGAGATGTAAACTGCTGGTCATTGAAGCATGCTTTCCTTACAGGGCATTATAAAGTTGTTGAGAAGTTAATGAATGCACTTATAGGAAAATACCCATGAAAAACCTTGGGAACGAATATGTATCGAAAACTGAAAAAAGAAAATGTGATAAAGGATGCATAGTGTGTTGTGCATATTTTGTCGTGGTAGTAAGCACAAATAGTGTGTCATGCAGGGACCCACAACTAGATTGGCGTGCACACTCCCACGTCTTGCCTGAATGTGATATATTGGGAGTCACATTAATTGTTGCGACCCCTCATTTGTTCAAGAGTCCACTTCTAGTTTGCACAAAAGCTAAAAGACTCGGAGGAAAAAAAATTCCTCTAGCAAAAAAACCGAAAAAGCACCAAATTCATGACCCAAAACACCAAAATCAAAAACTGAAATATCTAAGCCCCATAAAATAGCTAAAAAATGGGAATTAATTAATTAAATATGTAAATGGGTACAAATCACTTCAATTATATTTATACAACTTATTAGGTTATATTACAGTAGGGTGATCGAAGGTGCTTTTGCATTAAATATCGCAAACACATTCTTGATTATAGATCCACTGTCAGAAATCATAATGAATAGAATAGCTAAATTAATGAGTGTGGAATCTATATTGCCTCTTCCTTCTAGGTTGTTAGATATTTTTCTTGACATTTTTATTACAATAAGGGGAGCTCACCAAGTGAGCTCGCCCTCAAACTTATGATTTTCCGAGCTGTGAATCAGGCCACTGATGATTGTGGCAAGGTTGTCTTCTTACTTCACACCGTATTGGGCTGCAGGGCTTTTCCGAACCCTGCGAAAACGTGGATGATTCGTCCACCAGCCTGGCTTTTTTTTATTTCATTGTTGTCGTGTGTTTTTATACGACTTGTATTACTAATATTTTTTATTTTTGGTTGTTTGTCCTGTGAAATTTACATCAGTTCTAGGAATGCAACTCTTTTGGGTTCTTAGTTGTGTGAGTTGATGAATTTTTTTTACTCAATTGTTTGCACCCATGAAAATTCAAGACTGAAAAGGCCAAAACAAAAAAATGAAAACGCAATAAACTCAAGACTGAAAAGGCCAAAATCGAAAACTGAAAAGCACTAAGTATTGAAAATTCACGTGAAAAAACCTCGGGAATGAATATCCATTGAAAGATGAAAAAGGAAGAGTGATACAGGATGCCTAGTGTGTCGTGCATGTTTTGTTGTGGTAATAGGCATGCATGGCGTTTCGTTTAGGTACCTGATAACGCTCAATCTACAGCTCTCGTAGGAGTGTAAAGCGGTCGTAGTCAAATATAGAACCCAACTTGGTTGGGTATCGATCCCACAGGGAATAGCTTGGTCAACAAGTAAGCAAAAAGTACTAGACTTTTGGTGCAAGACTCGTAAAAAAGGGGGATTGTAATGTGTAACCATAATATTAAAGTAAAAACTGAAAATAGCAACGTAAAAAGAAAGAATAGTTATTAAGTTGTAAACAATGAGAATTGAGAAGTTGGGGTTATGTCCACCTTCTGAGTTGTACGTCTCTATTGGCTATGAGTGTGTTGAAATCCGACATGCATGTGCTTATAGAGAATTGTATTCGATGGTAAATCCAGGCGTCTTTCGGCCTATTCGAGGATTATTTCACTTTAACTCTTTAGAGCTTAAAGCGTATCTAACGGTACAAATTCTCCAAGAGGTTAATCCAGTTATGGCACTAACTTTTTAATAGGGGATGGGACCCTATTACCTTGACATTATCTCTTTTCCAGACATATAACTTTTCTTTCGAACAAGTTAATGCTATACTGGCGTTATTCTATGCGTCTGCAGCCACAAGAATTTGCATTAAGATGAAGAGAATAATGATATAAGCAACACACGTGTCACGAATTTACAAACTCATAGCCTTAGATAGTATCTCATACGGCTTCCATAACCCCAGCAGAGAAGTTTAGTTACCCATGAGTGCGAAGGAAATCACAATTGACATTGTTATTATACCACAATAAAGATTTCGTGTAGTAAAGTGTGGTAGGCGTTTAGGCGTGAACTCCCTTGCAAAGTAACGTTTCTCTTGTTGTGGAAAATAAGAATTGAATAGATGAAAAATAATGTCAACAATGAATTAATAAAGAAAATTGTTTTGATGGATGAATGGATGGTGGATGGATGAGAATTGATGGAATGGGTGAATTGTGAGGAATGAATAAAAATCTCTAGCAAAATAGGGTATTTATAATACCCATATCCTATTCCTACTAAGCTAATAAATTACTTAACCCAATCCTACTAGGTTAATGTATCATTATCCTAATCCTAATAAATTACTGCATTATTATCCTAATCCTAATAGATTACTGTCAGTCTCCAAAGTCATCAGAATTGCTGTTTTTGCCCGGGACAGATTTTCCATGCGCCACTTTTGGTCCTTGGCGTCCAAGATTTGCTTTCCTCCTTTCGTGAAGCCTTCTTTGGCGTCAAGTTATCCATAAAATGCTGAATTCTACATCATTTATACCTGAAAACTTGCTAATCATGTTCGTTAGCTCACTTACAGGAAAAAAGGACTAAAAGTGCATGAATTATATATTTTGTCCTCAAAACTTGGCTAAAATATGGGTAAAATATAGCACTATAGGCGTGTAAATTCGCCTATCATCAGTACCCACCCTAGAATGTCGTGCCAACTCCCACGTGTTGCCTTAAATATGACATATTGGGAGTAGAATTAATTGTCGCGACCCCTAATTTGTTCGAGTCCCCACTGCTATTTTGCACTAAAGCAAAAACCTTGAACCGAATTACTAAATTCAGAATTGAAACGGCCTAAATTGAAAACTAAAAAAGCACTAAGTATTGAAAATTCACGTGAACAAACTTCGAGAACGAATATGCACTGAAAACCGAAAAAAGGAAAAGTGATGCAAGATACATAGTGTGGCATGCATGTTTTGTCGTGGGAGTAGGCACATATAGTGTGTCATGCAAGGACCCACACCAATAATGCCGAGCAGGCTCCCACACGCTGCCGGAAATATGGCATATTGGGAGTCACATTAATTGTCGTGACTCTCTATTTGTTCGAGTCCCCACATTTATTATGCAGAAAAGCAAAACAAACTCAAATGAAAAATTTTCCTCTAGCAAAAAAGTAAACCAAAAAAAGCACTAAATTCAAAAGAGAAACAACCAAAATTGAAACTGAAAAAACACTAAATTCAAGAAAGAAATGACCAAAATCAAAAACTGAAAAAACACTAAATTCAAGATAGAAATGACCGAAAATGAAAACTAAGAAAGCACTAAATTAGAGGCAGAAACGACCGAAATCAAAAATTGAAAATTTAAAAGTCACTAAATTCAAGATAGAAACAACCAAGATCAATAACTTAAAATGATCAAAATTCAAGACAGAAACGACCAAAATTGAAAACTAAAAAGAAATTAAAATCAAGATAGAAACAACCAAAATCTAAAATTGAACAGGCAATCAATTAAAGACAGAAACGACCAAATTTGAAAACTTAAATAGCACTAAATTAAAGAAAAAAACAACAAAAATTGTAAATAGAAAAAGCACAAAATTCAAGACAGAAACGATCAAAATTGAAAACTCAAAAAAGTACGAAATTCAAGAGAGAAACAATCAATATTAATGAAACTGAAAAAGCACAAATCAAGAAAGAAAATGAAAAAAATTGAAAAATGAAAAAAAACACTAAAATTAAGAAAGAAACAACCAAAATTGAAACTTAAAAAGCACTAAATTCAAGGAAGAAACAACCAAAAATGAAAGGTGAAAAAGCACTAAATTCGAGACAGAAACAATAAAAATTAAAAACTGTAAAAAGCACTAAATTCAAGATAGAAACTACCAAAATTGAAAATTGAAAAAGCACTAAATTCAAGATAGAAACAACCAAAACTAAAACTAAAGAGGCTCTAAATTCAAGACAGAAACGATCAGAACTGTAAAACTGAAATGAAACTAAAATCAAGACAGAAACGAACAAAATCAAAAATTTAAAAGGCACCAAATTCAAGACAGAAACGACCAAAATTGAAAACTGAAAACGCACTAATTTCAAGATAGAACGACCAAAATTGAAAACTAAAAAAGCATGAAATTCAAGACAGAAATGACCAAAATCAAAATCTGAAAACGCACTAAATTCAAGACAGAAACGACCAAATCTGAAAACATAAAAGGCACTAAATTCAAGACAGAAACAGCCAAACTCAAAAACTAAAAAAGCACTAAATTCAAGACTAAAGCAGCCAAGATAAAATACTGAAAAGCATTACGCACTGAAAGTTCACGTGAAAAACATCGGGATTGAATATGCGTTGGAAACTATAAAAGGAAAAGAATGTATGATATGTAGCGTGACGTTTCTCAAAATGAAAAAGCACAAAATTCAAGATTAAAACAACCAAGGTAAAAAATTAAAATGCACTAATCTTTGTAAGATTACGTGCAAAACTTGGGACTAGAAATGCATTGGAAACTAAAAATGAAAAAGTGATACATTATGTCTAGCGTGCCATTGCTCAAACTAAAAAAGAACTAAATTCAATACTAAAATAGCCAAGATAAGAAACTGAAAAGCACTAAGTATTGAAAGTTCACGTGAAAAACATCAAAATTGAATATGTGTTGGAATCTAAAAAAGAAAAGCTAATACATGATGTCTATCGTGTTGTTGCTTAAACTTAAAAATCACTAAATTCAAGACTAAAACGGACAAGATAAAAAAATCAAAAACAATAAGCTTTGAAAGTTCAGGTGCAAACCTCGGGACTAAATATGCATTGGAAACTAAAGAAGAAGAAGTGATACATGATGTGTGGCGTTTCATTGCTCAAACTAAAAAAGAATTAAATTCAAGTACAAAATGGCCAGGATAAAAAACTGAAAAACACTAATCATTGAAAGTTCGTGTGAACAACGTCATGATTGAATATGCGTTGGAAACTAAAAAAGGAAAGGTAATACATGATGTCTAGTGTGTCGTTTCTCAAATTTAAAAGACACTATATTCAGACTAAAACTGCCAATATAAAAAACTATAAAGTACTAAGCATTGAAAGTTCACATGGAAAACCAAGGGATTGAATATGAATTGGAAACTAATAAAAGAAAAGTGATGCAGGATGCCTAGTGTGTCGTGCATGATTTGTTGTGTTATGAAAGCTCCCACGTGTTACCTTAAATATGACATATTGGGAGTCACATTAATTGTCACTTCCCATTATTTGTTCGTGTTCCAACTACTATTCTGGAAAAAATAAAAAGCTCAACCCAAAAATTTTCCTCTAGGCAAAAACTCAAGACTGAAAAGATCAAAATCAAAAATTAAACAAATACTAACTACTGCAAATTCACATGATAAAACCACGGGAATCAATGTATATTAAAAATTGAAAAAGAAAAGTGATGTAGGATGTCTCGTGTGTCGTGTACACATAGTGCGTGTGTCGTGTTGAACCCGTGCCAAGAATGTATCCCCTATTTGTTCGAGTACCTGCTTCAATTATGCATAAAAACAAAACTTAAAAAGCACATTGATTGTCGTGTCCCTTATTTGTTCGAGTCCCTATTTTTGTTCTGCACAAAAGAAAAACCTCAAACGAAAAATCACTAAATTCTAGACTGAAATGGGCAAAACCGAAAACTAAAAAAGCACTCACTATTGAAATCACATGAACAAACCTAAAACGACCATCAAAAATTGAAAGGGCACTCAGCATTAAAAATTCACGTGAACAACCTAGGGAATAAAGATGGACCGAAAATTCACGTGAAAAAACCGCGGGAATGAATATGCATTAAAAACTGAAAAAGAAAAAGTAATGCAGGCTGCCTAGCGTGTCGTGCATGTTTTGTTGTGGTAATAGGCATGCATGGTGTATCGTTTAGGGACCCACACCTAAAATGTTGTGGAGGTTCCCACGTGTTTCCTTAAATATGACATATCAAGAGTCGTATTAATTGTCACGACCCCTTATTTGCTCGAGTCCTGATTTTTACTCTGCACAAAAGCAAAACATCAAACCAAAAAGAACAAAATTCTAGAATGAAATGGCCAAAATCGAAAACTAACAAAGCACTAAGTATTGAAATTCACGTGAACAAACCTGAAATGGCCTTCGAAAATTGAAAAAGCACTTAGCGTTAAAATTTCACGTGAAAAACCTAGAGAATAAGCACAAACTGAAAATTCACGTGAAAATGAACCTCAGAAATGAATATGCATGAAAAACAAAAAAAGGAAAAGTGATGCAGGATGCCTAGCGGGTCGTGCATGATTTATTGTAGTAATAGGCCGGCATGGTGTGTTGTTTAAGGACCCACTGAGAATGTTGTGCAAGCTCCCATGTGCTGCCTTAAATGACATATTGAGAGTCACATTAATTGTCTCGAATCCTTATTTGTTCGAGTCCCTATTTTTACACTGCACAAAAGCAAAACCTCAAATGAAAAAGCACTAAATTCTAGACTGAAATGGCCAAAACCAAAACAAGAAAGGCTCTAGGTATTGAGATTCACGTGAACAAACCAGAAACGACCATCGAAAACTACAAAAGCACATAGGGTTAAAAATTTACGTAAACAACCTAGGGAATAAAATTCATGTGAAAAAACCTCGGGATGAATATGCATTGAAAACTAAAACAGGAAAAGTGATGCAGGATGCCTAGCGTGTCGTGCATGATTTGTTGTGGTAATTGGCATGCATGGGGTGTCGTTTAGGGACCCACCGTAGAATGTTAGGCAGACTCCCACATGTTGCCTTAAATATGACATATGGGGAGTAACATTAATTGTCGCGATCCCTAATTTGTTCAGGTTCCCACTTCTATTTTGCACAAAACCGAAAACCTCAAACAAAAAAAAGTACTAAATTCAAGATTGAATCTGTGAAAATTGAAAACTAAAAAAGCACTAAGTATTGAAAATTCACGTGAACAAACCTCAAGAACGAATATGCACTGAAAACCGAAAAAAGGAAAAGTGATGAAAGATATATAGTGTGGCAGACATGTTTTGTCGTGGTAGTAGGCGCACATAGTTTGTCATGCAAGGACCCACACCAATAATGCCAAGCAGGCTCCCACGCATTGCGTGAAATATGACATATTGGGAGTCACATTAATTATCGTGACTCCCTATCTGTTCAAGTTCCCACTTTTATAATGCACAAAAGCAAAAAAATTTAAATGAAAAATTTTCCAATAGCAAATAACTTAAACAGAAAAAGTACTAAATTCAAGACAGAAACGATCAAAATTGAAAACTGAAAAAGTACTAATTCAGGACAGAAACGACCAATATTAAAAACTAAAAAATCTCTAAATTCGCGACAGAAACGACCAAAATTGAAAACTGAAAAAGCTCAAAATTCAAGACAGAAACGACCCAAAATCAAAAACTGAAAAAGCACTAAATTCAAGACAGAGACGACCAAACTCAAAAACTGAAAAAGCACTAAATTCCAGACATAAACGACCAAAATTGAAAATTATAAAAGCACTAAATTCAAGACAGAAATGACCACAAATATGATTCAAATATATGCGTCTCTCTTAGCCTCTCATAGCAAGGAAAAAAGGTACTGCATTACAAATACAAAAGTGATGATCTATCAACCACTTGACATTTCTGGCGGTAAAATATATATATGCTTACACTAAAATATATATATTTATGTTTACATTATTATATTAAAGTGAGAAAGATCATAGAAAAGTGATTTAAACTTTTTACACTTCATTTAAAATCTCCAAAATAGATAAAATTATTTAATTTTAAATAATCAAACGTTAAGCATGCGAGGCACGCCGCGGATAAACTAGTAATTTAAACAAATAAAGACAGGTCTTTTTGTGGTATTAATTTTGTCTCGAGAATTATATATTTTACAAGACATTGATTCATCTTCATCCTTATTATGCGAATTACAGGGATCAAATTTTAATTCATGTTCAAAATATAGCCGGAGATGTTTGCTTGTCCATGCTTTAAAAGGAAGAATGTGATGAGCTTAAAGAGATGGTGAAAGAGGAATTGTTGTAGAAAAGACAATTTCGTGGTCAGGTATATAGAATTGTGTGTTATGTGTATGTTAGTATGTACTTCTTTAATGATTAAGATTTGATTCGATGTAGATCATGCTCGGTGCTTTGATAAGCAAAGGTCTTGGAGAGCTGGATATTTTTCCTGAGGAAGTTTGTTTTGTTTACATGAGATGTGAACTGCTGGTCATTGAAGCATGCTTTCCTTATAGGGCATTATAAAGTTGTTGAGAAGTTAATGAATGCACTTATAGGAAAATACCCATGAAAAACCTTGGGAACGAATATGTATCGAAAACTGAAAAAAGAAAAAGTAATACAGGATGCATAGTGTGTTGTACATATTTTGTCGTGGTAGTAAGCACACAGTGTGTCGTGCAGGGACCCACAACTAGATTGGTGTGCACACTCCGAGCTGTGAATCAGGCCACTGATGATTGCGGCAAGGTAGTCTTCTTACTTCACACCGTATTGGGCTGCAGGGCTTTTCCGAACCCTGCGAAAACGTGGATGATTCGTCCACCAGCCTGGCTTTTTTTTATTTCAATGTTGTCGTGTGTGTTTTTATACAACTTGTATTACTATTATTTTTTATTTTTGGTTGTTTGTCCTGTGAAATTTACATCAGTTCTAGGAACGCAACTCTTTTGGGTTCTTAGTTGTGTGAGTTGATGAATTTTTTTTACTCAATTGTTTGCACCCATGAAAATTCAAGACTGAAAAGGCCAAAACAAAAAAATGAAAACGCAATAAACTCAAGACTGAGATGGCCAAAATCGAAAACTGAAAACCACTAAGTATTGAAAATTCACGTGAAAAAACCTCGGGAGTGAATATGCATTGAAAACTGAAAAAGGAAAAGTGATACAGGATGCCTAGCGTGCCGTGCATGTTTTGTTGTGGTAATGGACATGCATGGTGTGTCGTGTAGGGACCCACCCTAGAATGTCGTGCAAATTCCCACGTGTTGCCTTAAATATGACATATTGGGTGTTGAATTAATTGTCGCGACCCCTGATTTGTTCGAGTCCCCACTTCGATTTTGCACTAAAGCAAAAACCTCGAACCGAATTACTAAATTCAGGATTGAAACGGCCTAAATTGAAAACTAAACAAGCACTAAGTATTGAAAATTCACGTGAACAAACCTCGAGAACGAATATGCACTGAAAACCGAAAAAAGGAAAAGTGATGCATGATACATAGAGTGGCATGCATGTTTTGTCGTGGTAGTAGGCGCACATAGTGTGTCATGCAAGTACCCACACCAATAATGCCGAGCAGGCTCCCACTCGCTGCCTGAAATATGGCATATTGGGAGTCACATTAATTGTCGTGACTCTCTATTTGTTCGAGTCCCCACATTTACTCTGCGCAAAAGCAAAACAAACTCAAATGAAAAATTTTCCTCTAGCAAAAAAACTTAAACCAAAAAAAGCACTAAATTCAAAAAAGAAACAACCAAAATTGAAACTGAAAAAATACTAAATTAAAGAAAGAAATGACCAAAATCAAAAACTAAAAAAACACTAAATTCAAGACAGAAATGACCAAAAATGAAAACTAAGAAAGCACTAAATTCGACGCAGAAACGACCGTAATCAAAAATTGAAAATTTAAAAGTCACTAAATTCAAGATAGAAACAACCAAGATCAAAAACTTAAAATGAACTAAATTCAAGACAGAAACGACCAAAGTCGAAAACTGAAAATGAATTAAAATCAAGATAGAAACAACCAAAATCTAAAATTGAACAGGCACTCAATTCAAGACAGAAACGACCCAATTTGAAAACTTAAATAGCACTAAATTAAAGAAAAAAACAACAAAAATTGTAAATAGCAAAAAGCGCAAAATTCAAGACAGAAACGATCAAAATTGAAAACTGAAAAAGCACGAAATTCAAGAGAGAAACAATCAATATTAATGAAACTGAAAAAGCACAAATCAAGAAAGAAAAGAAAAAAATTGAAAAATGAAAAAAGCACTAAAATTAAGAATGAAACAACCAAAATTGAAACTAAAAAAGCACTAAATTCAAGACAGAAACAACAAAAAATGAAAGCTGAAAAAGCACTAAATTCGAGACAGATACAATAAAATTGAAAACTGAAAAAAGCACTAAAATTGAAGATAGAAACTACCAAAATTGAAAATTGAAAAATCACTAAATTCAAGATAGAAACAACCAAAATCGAAAACTAAAAAGGCACTAAATTCAAGACAGAAACGATCAAAATTGTAAAACTGAAATGAAACTAAAATCAAGACAGAAACGAACAAAATCAAAAATTTAAAAGGCACTAAATTCAAGACAGAAACGACCAAAATTGAAAACTGAAAACGCACTAATTTCAAGATAGAACGACCAAAATTGAAAACTAAAAAAGCATGAAATTCAAGACAGATATGACCAAAATCAAAAACTGAAAACGCACTAAATTCAAGACAGAAACGACCAAAACTGAAAACTTAAAAGGCACTAAATTCAAGACAGAAACAACCAAAATCAAAAACTAAAAAAGCATTACATTCAAGACTAAAGCAGCCAAGATAAAAAACTGAAAAGCATTACGCACAGAAAGTTCACGTGAAAAACGTCGGAATTGAATATGCGTTGGAAACTATAAAAGGAAAAGAATGTATGATATGTAGCGTGACGTTTCTCAAATTGAAAAAGCACTAAATTCAAGATTAAAACAACCAAGGTAAAAAATTAAAATGCACTAAGCTTTGTAAGATTCCGTGCAAAACTTGGGACTAGAAATGCATTGGAAACTAAAAAGGAAAAAGTGATACATGATGTCTAGCGTGTCATTGCTCAAACTAAAAAAAAACTAAATTCAATACTAAAATAGCCGAGATAGTAAACTGAAAAGCACTAAGTATTGAAAGTTCACGTGAAAAACGTCAAAATTGAATATGTGTTGGAATCTTAAAAAGAAAAGCTAATACATGATGTCTATCGTGTTGTCGCTTAAACTAAAAAATCACTAGATTAAGACTAAAACGGACAAGATAGAAAAAGTCAAAAACACTAAGCTTTGAAAGTTTACGTGCAAACCTCGGGACTAAATATGCATTGGAAACTAAAGAAGAAGAAGTGATACATGATGTGTGGCGTTTCATTGCTCAAACTAAAAAAGAATTAAATTCAAGTACAAAACGGCCAAGATAAAAAACTAAAAAACAAAAAAACACTAAGCATTGAAAGTTCGTGTGAACAACGTCGGGATTGAATATGCGTTGGAAACTAAAAAAGGAAAGGTAAAACATGATGTCTAGCGTGTCGTTTCTCAAACTTAAAAGACACTATATTCAGACTAAAACTGCCAATATAAAAAACTGTAAAGTACTAAGCATTAAAAGTTCACATGAAAAACCTAGGGATTGAATATGAATTGGAAACTAATAAAAGAAAAGTGATGCAGGATGCCTAGCGTGTCGTGCATGATTTGTTGTGTTATGCAAGCTCCCACGTGTTACCTTAAATATGACATATTGGGAGACACATTAATTGTCACTTCCCATTATTTGTTCGTGTTCCAACTTCTATTCCGGAAAAAAATAAAAAGCTCAACCCAAAAATTTTCCTCTAGGCAAAAACTCAAGACTGGAAAGATCAAAATCAAAAATTAAAAAAATACTAAGTACCGAAAATTCACGTGATAAAACCACGGGAATCAATGTATATTCATTTGTGGTAATAGGCATGCATGGTGTGTCGTTTAGGGACCCACACTTAAAATGTCGTGGAGGTTCCCACGTGTTTCCTTAAATATGACATACCAGGAGTCGCATTAATTGTCGCGACCCCTTATTTGCTCGAGTCCCGATTTTTACTCTGCACAAAAGAAAAACATCAAACCAAAAAGAACAAAATTCTAGAATGAAATGGCCAAAATCGAAAACTAACATAGCACTAAGTATTCAAATTCACGTGAACAAACCTGAAATGGCCTTCACAAATTGAAAAAGCACTTAGCGTTAAAATTTCACGTGAACAACCTAGAGAATAAGCACGGACTGAAAATTCAAGTGAAAAAGAACCTCATCAATGAATATGCATGAAAAACTAAAAAAGGAAAAGTGATGCAGGCTGCCTAGCGGGTCGTGCATGATTTTTTGTGGTAATAGGCATGCATGGTGTCTTGTTTAAGGACCCACCGAGAATGTCGTGCAAGCTCCCACGTGCTGCCTTAAATGACATATTGAGAGTCACATTAATTGTCTCGACTCCTTATTTGTTCGAGTCCCTATTTTTACTCTGCACAAAAGCAAAACCTCAAATGAAAAAACACTAAATTCTAGACTGAAATGGCGAAAACCAAAACTAGAAAGGCTCTAGGTATTGAGATTTACGTGAACAAACCAGAAACGACCATCGAAAACTACAAAAGCACATAGGGTTAAAAATTACGTGAACAACCTAGGGAATAAAATTCATGTGAAAAAACCTTGGGATGAATATGCATTGAAAGCTAAAACAGGAAAAGTGATGCAGGATGCCTAGCGTGTCGTGCATGATTTGTTGTGGTAATCGGCATGCATGGTGTGTCGATTAGGGACCCAACGTAGAATGTTAGGCAGACTCCCACATGTTGCCTTGAATATGACATATGGGGAGTAACATTAATTGTCGCGATCCCTAATTTGCTCAAGCTCCCACTTCTATTTTGCACAAAAGCGAAAACCTCAAACCAAAAAAAGTACTGAACTCAGGATTGAATCGGTCAAAATTGAAAAGTAAAAAAGCACTAAGTATTGAAAATTCACGTGAACAAGCCTCAAGAACGAATATGCACTGAAAACCGAAAAAAGGAAAAGTGATGAAAGATATATAGTCTGGCATGCATGTTTTGTCGTGGTAGTAGGCGCACATAGTGTGTCATGTAGGGACCCACACCAATAATGCCGAGCAGGCTCCCACACATTTCGTGAAATATGACATATTGGGAATAACATTAATTATCGTGACTCCCTATTTGTTCAAGTTCCCACTTTTATTATGCACAAAAGCAAAAAAATTCATATGAAAAAGTTTCCAACAGCAAAAAACTTAAACAGAAAAAGTACTAAATTCAAGATAGAAATGACCAAAATTGAAAACTGAAAAAGTACTAATTCAAGACAGAAACAACCAAAATTGAAAACTAAAAAAGATCTAAATTCGCGACAGAAACAACCAAAATCGAAAACAGAAAAAGCTCTAAATTCAAGACAGAAACGACCCAAATAGAAAACTAAAAATGCACTAAATTCAAGACAGCAATGACCCAAATCAAAAACTGAAAAAACACTAAATTCAAGGCAGAAACAACCAAAATTGAAAACTAAAAAAGCACTAAATTCAAGACAGGAACGACCAAACTCAAAAACTGAAAAAGCACGAAATTCAAGACAAAAACGACCAAAATTGAAAATTATAAAAGCACTAAATTCAAGACAGAAATGACCACAAATATGATTCAAATAGATGCGTCTCTCTTAGCCTCTCTTAGCAAGGAAAAGAGGTACTGTATTACAAATACAAAAGTGATGATCCATCAACACTTGGCATTTCTGGCAGTAAAATATATATATATGCTTACACTAAAATATATATATTTCTGTTTACATTATTATATTAAAGTGAGAAAGATCATAGAAAAGTGATTTAAACTTTTTACACTTCATTTAAAATCTCCACAATAGATAAAATTATTTAATTTTAAATAATCAAACGTTAAGCGTGCGAGGCACGCTACGGATAAACTAGTAATTTAAACAAATAAAGACAGGCCTTTTTGTGGTATTAATTTTGTCTCGAGAATTATATATTTTACAAGACATTGATTCATCTTCATCCTTATTATGCGAATTACAGGGATCATATTTTAATTCATGTTCAAAATATAGCCGGAGATGTTTGCTTGTCCGTGCTTTCAAATGGAGATATTTCAAAGGAAGAATGTGATGAGCTTAAAGAGAAGCTGAAAGAGGAATTGTTGTAGAAAAGACAATTTCGTGGTCAGGTATATAGAATTGTGTGTTATGTGTATGTTAGTATGTACTTCTTTAATGATTAAGATTTGATTCGATGCAGATCATGCTCGGTGCTTTGATAAGCAAAGGTCTTGGAGAGCTGGATATTTTTCTTGAGGAAGTTTGTTTTGTTTACATGAGATGTGAACTGCTGGTCATTGAAGCATGCTTTCCTTACAGGGCATTATAAAGTTGTTGAGAAGTTAATGAATGCACTTATAGGAAAATACCCATGAAAAACCTTGGGAACGAATATGTATCGAAAACTGAAAAAAGAAAAAGTGATAAAGGATGCATAGTGTGTTGTGCATATTTTGTCGTGGTAGTAAGCACAAATAGTGTGTCATGCAGGGACCCACAACTAGATTGGCGTGCACACTCCCACGTGTTGCCTGAATGTGACATATTGGGAGTCAAATTAATTGTTGCGACCCCTTATTTGTTCAAGAGTCCACTTCTAGTTTGCACAAAAGCTAAAAGACTCGGAGGAAAAAAAATTCCACTAGCAAAAAAACTTAAACCGAAAAAGCACCAAATTCAAGACCCGAAACACCAAAATCAAAAACTGAAATATCTAAGCCCCATAAAATAGCTAAAAAATGGGAATTAATTAATTAAATATGTAAATGGGTACAAATCACTTCAAACACATTTATACAACTTATTAGGTTATATTACAGTAGGGTGATCGAAGGTGCTTTTGCATTAAATATCGCAAACACATTCTTGATTATAGATCCACTGTCAGAAATCATAATGAACAGAATAGCTAAATTAATGAGTGTGGAATCTATATTGCCTCTTCCTTCTAGGTTGTTAGATATTTTTCTTGACATTTTTATTACAATAAGGGGAGCTCACCAAGTGAGCTCGCCCTCAAACTTATGATTTTCCGAGCTGTGAATCAGGCCACTGATGATTGTGGCAAGGTTGTCTTCTTACTTCACACCGTATTGGGCTGCAGGGCTTTTCCGAACCCTGCGAAAACGTGGATGATTCGTCCACCAGCCTGGCTTTTTTTTATTTCATTGTTGTCGTGTGTTTTTATACGACTTGTATTACTAATATTTTTTATTTTTGGTTGTTTGTCCGGTGAAATTTACATCAGTTCTAGGAATGCAACTCTTTTGGGTTCTTAGTTGTGTGAGTTGATGAATTGTTTTTACTCAATTGTTTGCACCCATGAAAATTCAAGACTGAAAAGGCCAAAACAAAAAATGAAAACGCAATAAACTCAAAACTGAAAAGGCCAAAATCAAAAACTGAAAAGCACTAAGTATTGAAAATTCACGTGAAAAAAACTCGGGAATGAATATGCATTGAAAGCTGAAAAAGGAAGAGTGATACAGGATGCCTAGTGTGTCGTGCATGTTTTGTTGTGGTAATGGGCATGCATGGCGTTTTGTTTAGGTAACCACCCTACAATGTCGTGCCAACTCCCACGTGTTGCCTTAAATATGACATATTGGGAGTAGAATTAATTGTCGCGACCCCTAATTTGTTCGAGTCCCCACTGCTATTTTGCACTAAAGCAAAAGCCTTGAACCGAATTACTAAATTCAGGATTGAAACGGCCTAAATTGAAAACTAAAAAAGCACTAAGTATTGAAAATTCACGTGAACAAACTTCGAGAACGAATATGCACTGAAAACCGAAAAAAGGAAAAGTGATGCAAGATACATAGTGTGGCATGCATGTTTTGTCGTGGTAGTAGGCACATATAGTGTGTCATGCAAGTACCCACACCAATAATGCCGAGCAGGCTCCCACTCGCTGCCGGAAATATGGCATATTGGGAGTCACATTAATTGTCGTGACTCTCTATTTGTTCGAGTCCCCACATTTATTATGCAGAAAAGCAAAACAAACTCAAATGAAAAATTTACCTCTAGCAAAAGATTAAACCAAAAAAAGCACTAAATTCAAAAGAGAAACAACCAAAATTGAAACTGAAAAAACACTAAATTCAAGAAAGAAATGACCAAAATCAAAAACTAAAAAAACACTAAATTCAAGACAGAAATGACCAAAAATGAAAACTGAAAAAGCACTAAATTAGAGGCAGAAACGACCGAAATCAAAAATTGAAAATTTAAAAGTCACTAAATTCAAGATAGAAACAACCAAGATCAATAACTTAAAATGATCTAAATTCAAGACAGAAATGACCAAAATCGAAAACTGAAAAGGAATTAAAATCAAGATAGAAACAACCAAAATCTAAAATTGAACAGGCACTCAATTAAAGAAAGAAACGACCTAATTTGAAAACTTAAATAGCACTAAATTAAAGAAAAAAACAACAAAAATTGTAAATAGAAAAAGAACAAAATTCAAGACAGAAACGATCAAAATTGAAAACTGAAAAAGCACGAAATTCAAGAGAGAAACAATCAATATTAATGAAACTGAAAAAGCACAAATCAAGAAAGAAAATGAAAAAAATTGAAAAATGAAAAAAGCACTAAAATTAAGAAAGAAACAACCAAAATTGAAACTTAAAAAGCACTAAATTCAAGGCAGAAACAACCAAAAATGAAAGGTGAAAAAGCACTAAATTCGAGACAGAAACAATAAAAATTGAAAACTGAAAAAAGCACTAAATTCAAGATAGAAACGACCAAAATTGAAAATTGAAAAAGCACTAAATTCAAGATAGAAACAACCAAAATCTAAAACTAAAGAGGCACTAAATTCAAGACAGAAACGATCAGAACTGTAAAACCGAAATGAAACTAAAATCAAGACAGAAACGAACAAATCTGAAAACTTAAAAAGCACTAAATTCAAGAGAGAAACGGCCAAAATCAAAAACTAAAAAAGCACTAAATTCAAGACTAAAGCAGCCAAGATAAAATACTGAAAAGTATTACGCACTGAAAGTTCACGTGAAAAACATCGGGATTGAATATGCGTTGGAAACTATAAAAGGAAAAGAATGTATGATATGTAGCGTGATGTTTCTCAAACTGAAAAAGCACTAAATTGAAGATTAAAACAACCAAGGTAAAAAATTAAAATGCACTAATCTTTGTAAGATTGCGTGCAAAACTTGGGACTAGAAATGCATTGGAAACTAAAATGGAAAAAGTGTTACATGATGTCTAGCGTGTCATTGCTCAAACTAAAAAAGAACTAAATTAAATACTAAAATAGCCAAGATAAGAAACTGAAAAGCACTAAGTATTGAAAGTTCACGTGAAAAACGTCAAAATTGAATATGTGTTGGAATCTAAAATAGGCAAGCTAATACATGATGTCTATCGTGTTGTTGGTTAAACTAAAAAATAACTAAATTCAAGACTAAAACAGACAAGATAAGAAAATCAAAATCAATAAGCTTTGAAAGTTCAGGTGCAAACCTCGGGACTAAATATGCATTGGAAACTAAAGAAGAAGAAGTGATACATGATGTGTGGCGTTTCGTTGCTCAAACTAAAAAAGAATTAAATTCAAGTACAAAATGGCCAAGATAAAAAACTGAAACACACTAATCATTGAAAGTTCGTGTGAACAACGTCATGATTGAATATGCGTTGGAAACTAAAAAAGGAAAGGTAATACATGATGTCTAGTGTGTCGTTTCTCAAATTTAAAAGACACTATATTCAGACTAAAACTGCCAATATAAAAAACTATAAAGTACTAAGCATTGAAAGTTCACATGGAAAACCAAGGGATTGAATATGAATTGGAAACTAATAAAAGAAAAGTGATGCAGGATGCCTAGCGTGTCGTGCATGATTTGTTGTGTTATGAAAGCTCCCACGTGTTACCTTAAATATGACATATTGGGAGTCACATTAATTGTCACTTCCCATTATTTGTTCGTGTTCCAACTACTATTCTGGAAAAAATAAAAAGCTCAACCCAAAAATTTTCCTCTAGGCAAAAACTCAAGACTGAAAAGATCAAAATCAAAAATTAAAAAAATACTAAGTACTGCAAATTCACGTGATAAAACCACGGGAATCAATGTATATTAAAAATTAAAAAATAAAAGTGATGTAGGATGTCTCGCGTGTCGTGTACACATAGTGCGTGTGTCGTGTTGAACCCGTGCCAAGAATGTATCCCCTATTTGTTCGAGTCCCTGCTTCAATTATGCATAAAAACAAAACTTAAAAAGCACATTGATTGTCGCGGCCCTTATTTGTTCGAGTCCCTATTTTTGTTCTGCACAAAAGAAAAACCTCAAACGAAAAATCACTAAATTCTAGACTGAAATGGGCAAAACCGAAAACTAAAAAAGCACTCACTATTGAAATCATGTGAACAAACCTAAAACGGCCATCAAAAATTGAAAGGGCACTTAGCATTAAAAAGTCACGTGAACAACCTAGGGAATAAACATGGACTGAAAATTCACGTGAAAAAACCGCGGGAATAAATATGCATTAAAAACTGAAAAAGAAAAAGTAATGCAGGATGCCTAGCGTTTCGTGCATGTTTTGTTGTGGTAATAGGCATGCATGGTGTATCATTTAGGGACCCACACCTAAAATGTCATGGAGGTTCCCACGTGTTTCATTAAATATGACATATCAGGAGTCGCATTAATTGTCGCG
Source organism: Capsicum baccatum var. pendulum (assembly GCA_030864225.1). Lineage (NCBI taxonomy): Eukaryota > Viridiplantae > Streptophyta > Magnoliopsida > Solanales > Solanaceae > Capsicum > Capsicum baccatum. The sequence continues at coordinate 19,588,816 of CM061552.1, read as the reverse complement.
ACCCCTTATTTTCTTGAGTCCCGATTTTTAATCTGTACAAAAGCAAAACATCAAACCAAAAAGAACAAAATTCTAGAATGAAATGGCGAAAATCAAAAACTAACAAAGCACTAAGTATTGAAATTCACGTGAACAAACCTGAAATGGCCTTCGAAAATTGAAAAAGCACTTACCGTTAAAATTTCACGTGAACAACCTAGAGAATAAGCACGGACTAAAAATTCACGTGAAAAAGAACCACAGAAATGAATATTCATGAAAAAACTAAAGAAGAAAAAGTGATGCAGGATGCCCAACGGGTCGTGCATGACTTATTGTGGTAATAGGCACGCATGGTGTGTTGTTTAAGGACCCACCAAGAATGTCGTGCAAGCTCCCATGTGCTGCCTTAAATGACATATTGAGAGTCACATTAATTGTCTCGACTCCTTATTTGTTCGAGTCCGTGTTTTTACTCTGCACAAAAGCAAAACCTCAAATGAAAAAAGCACTAAATTCTAGACTGAAATGGCCAAAACCAAAACAAGAAAGGCTCTAGGTATTGAGATTCACGTGAACAAACCAGAAACGACCATCGAAAACTACAAAAGCACATAGGGTTAAAAATTTACGTAAACAACCTAGGGAATAAAATTCATGTGAAAAAACCTCGGGATGAATATGCATTGAAAACTAAAACAGGAAAAGTGATGCAGGATGCCTAGCGTGTCGTGCATGATTTGTTGTGGTAATTGGCATGCATGGTGTGTCGTTTAGGGACCCACCATAGAATGTTAGGAAGACTCCCACATGTTGCCTTAAATATGACATATGGGAAGTAACATTAATTGTCGCGATCCCTAATTTGTTCAGGTTCCCACTTCTATTTTGCACAAAAGCGAAAACCTCAAACCAAAAAAAGTACTGAATTCAGGATTGAATCGGTCAAAATTGAAAACTAAAAAAGCACTAAGTATTGAAAATTCACGTGAACAAGCCTCAAGAACGAATATGCACTGAAAACCGAAAAAAGAAAAAGTGATGAAAGATATATGGTGTGGCATGCATGTTTTGTCATGGTAGTAGGCGCACATAGTGTGTCATGCAAGGCACCACACCAATAATGCCAAGCAGGCTCCCACGCATTGCGTGAAATATGACATATTGGGAGTCACATTAATTATCGTGACTCCCTATTTGTTCAAGTTCCCACTTTTATAATGCACAAAAGCAAAAAAATTTAAATGAAAAATTTTCCAATAGCAAATAACTTAAACAGAAAAAGTACTAAATTCAAGACAGAAACGATCAAAATTGAAAACTGAAAAAGTACTAATTCAAGACAGAAACGACCAAAATTGAAAACTAAAAAAGCTCTAAATTCGCGACAGAAACGACCAAAATCGAAAACTGAAAAAGCTCTAAATTCAAGACAGAAACGACCCAAATTGAAAACTAAAATTGTACTAAATTCAAGATAGAAATGACCACAATCAAAAACTGAAAAAGCACTAAATTCAAGGCAGAAACGACCAAAATTGACAAATGAAAAAGCACTAAATTCAAGACAGAAACGACCAAACTCAAAAACTGAAAAAGCACTAAATTCAAGACAAAAACAACCAAAATTGAAAATTATAAAAGCACTAAATTCAAGACAGAAATGACCACAAGTATGATTCAAATAGATGCGTCTTTCTTAGCCTCTCATAGCAAGGAAAAGAGGTACTGCATTACAAATACAAAAGTGATGATCTATCAACCACTTGGCATTTCTGGCAGTAAAATATATATATGCTTACACTAAAATATATATATTTATGTTAACATAATTATATTAAAGTGAAGAAAGATCATAAAAAAGTGATTTAAACTTTTTATACTTCATTTAAAATCCCCACAATAGACAAAATTATTTAATTTTAAATAATCAAACGTTACGCATGCGAGGCACGCTGCGGATAAACTAGTAATTTAAACAAATAAAGACAGGTCTTTTTGTGGTATTAATTTTGTCTCGAGAATTATATATTTTACAAGACATTGATTCATCTTCATCCTTATTATGCGAATTACAGGGATCAAATTTTAATTCAAGTTCAAAATATAGCCTGAGATGTTTGCTTGTCCATGCTTTCAAATGTAGAGATTTCAAAGGAAGAATCTGATGAGCTTAAAGAGAAGGTGAAAGAGGAATTGTTGTAGAAAAGACAATTTCGTGGTCCGGTATATAGAATTGTGTGTTATGTGTATGTTAGTATGTACTTCTTTAATGATTAAGATTTGATTCGATTCAGATCATGCTCGGTGCTTTGATAACAAAGGTCTTGGAGTGCTGGATATTTTTCCTGAGGAAGTTTGTTTTGTTTACATGAGATGTGAACTGCTGGTCATTGAAGCATGCTTTCCTTACAGGGCATTATAAAGTTGTTGAGAAGTTTATGAATGAACTTCTAGGAAAATACCGATGAAAAACCTTGGGAAAGAATATGTATCGAAAACTTAAAAAAGAAAAAGTGATACAGGATGCATAGTGTGTTGTGCATATTTTGTCGTGGTAGTAAGCGCACATAGTGTGTCGTGCAGGGACCCACAACTTGATAGGTGTGCACACTCCCACGTGTTGCCTGAATGTGACATATTGGGAGTCACATTAATTATTGCGACCCCTTATTTGTTCAAGTCTCCACTTCTATTTTGCACAAAATCTAAAAGACTCGAAGGAAAAAAAATTCCTCTAGCAAAATACTTAAAGCGAAAAAGCACCAAATTCAAGACCCGAAACACCAAAATAAAAAACTGAAATATCTAAGCCCCGTAAAATAGCTATAAAATGGGAATTAATTAATTAAATAAGTAAATGGGTACAAATCACTTCAAACACATTTATAAAACTTATTAGGTTATATTACAGTCTACATAAATTGATTAGAGTGATCGAAGGTGCTTTCGCATTATAGATCGCAAACACATTCTTGATTATAAATCCACTGTCAGAAATCATAATTAATAGAATAGCTAAATTAACGAGTGTGGAATCTATATTGCCTCTTCCTTCTAGGTTGTTAGATATTTTTCTTGACATTTTTATTACAATAAGGGGAGCTCACCAAGTGAGCTCGCCCTCAAACTTATGATTTTCCGAGCTGTGAACAGGCACGCATGTTGTGTCGTTTAGGGACCCACACCTAGAATGTCGTGGAGGATCCCAAGTGTTTCCTTAAATATGACATATTGGAAGTCACATTAATTATCGCAACCACTTATTTGTTCGAGTCCCTATATTTACTCTGCCCAAAAGCAAAACCTCAAACCAAATAGCACTAAATTCTTGACTGAAATAGCAGAAATCGGAAGCTAACAAAGCACTAAGTATTGATCACACTTGTATCACTATTTTTACTATGCGTGCAAAACATGAAATCAAAAAGCACTAAATTCAAGACTGAAATGGCCTAAACCAAAAACTAAAAAAATGCTAACTATTGAAATCACATGAACAAACCTGAAACGACCATCAAAAATTGAAAAAGCAATTAGCGTTAAAAATTCACGTGAATAACATAGGGAATAAGCAAGGATTGAAAATTCATGTCAAAAATCCCCGGGAAAGAATGTGCATTGAAAACTAAAAAAGGAAAAGTGATGCAGGATGCCTAGCGTGTTGTGCATGACCTGTGATAATAGGCACACATGGTGTGTCATTAAGGGACCGAGACCAAGAATGTGGTGCAGGCTCCCACGTGCTGCCTAAAATGACATATTGTGAGTCACATTAATTTTCGTGACCCCTTATTTGTCTGATCCCTGTTTTTACTCCGCACAAAAGCAAAACATCAAATGAAAAGGCACTAAATTCTAGATTGAAATGGCCAAAACCGAAAATAAAAAAGCACTAACTATTGAAATCATGTGAACAAAGTTGAAACGGTCATTGAAAACTAAAAAAGCACTTAGCATTAAAAATTCACTAGACCAACCTAGGGAATAAGCATGGACTGAAAATTCATGTGAAAAGAACCTCGGTAATGAATATGCATTGAAAACTAAAAAAGAAAAAGTGATGTAGTATGTCTAGCATGTCGTGCATAATTTGTTGTGGTAATAGGCATGCTTGGTGCGTCGTTTAGGGACCCACACCAAGAATGTCGTGGAGGCTCCTACGTGTTGCCTTTAAAATGACATATTGGGCGTCACATTACTTGTCGTGAACCCTTATTTGTTTGAGTCCCTATTTTTACTCTGCACAAAAGCAAAACCTCAAATGAAAAAGCACTAAATTCTAGATTGTAATGGACAAAATCGAAAACTAACAAAGCACTGAGTATTGAAAATCACGTGAACAAACCTGAAATGGCAATCGAAAACTTAAAAAACACATAGCATAAAAAATTCACGTGAAAAACCCAGGGAATAAGCACGGACTGAAAATTCAAGTTTATGAAACCTAGGGAATGAATTTGCAGTGAAAACTAAAAAGGGAAAAGTGATGCAGGATGCCTAGTGTATCGTGCATGATTTGTTGTAGTGATAGGCACGCATGGTGTGACGTTTATGAACCCGAACCTAGAATGTCGTGTAGGCTCCCACGTGTTGACTTAAATGTTATATTGGGAGTCACATTAATTTTCGTGACCCTTATTGTTCAAGTCCCTTTTTAACTCTACACAAATGCAAAACCTAAAATGAAAAAGCACTAAATTCTATAATTAAATGGCCAAAACCGAAAACTAAAATAGCACTAAGTATTGACATTTACGTGAACAAACCTGAAACAGCCATCAAAAACTGAAAAAACACTTAGCGTTAAATATTCAGGTGAACAACCTATGGAATAAGGACAGACTGAAAATTTACGTGAAAAACTGTGGGAATGAATATGCTTTGAAAACTAAAAAAAGAAAAGTGATGTAGGATGCCAACGTGTCATACATGATTTGTTGTGTCATACAAGCTGTTATTTTCCACAGTACGAGTACATAGAATCTGTAAAATAGAAAAACAACTTTAACTCGAATTCAAGTATGAACAAGAACACAATGAAGTATTAAATACCCTCAACACAAGATCAAACAGACCTTTCCAAGAGGTGTATTTATTTTTCAGAAAATAAAGATGAAACAAAAATAACTAAGGCCAAGTCGTCCGAATTCACGGACTTTCCTTAAGGAATATTTCCCCTACCCGAGGTTATGGAATCTTCCTCCCACGATAAAATGGCCTTTAATCCGACTATAGCAGTACCTAAAATAGGCGGATTCTTCGAACACACTCACGGTTTGAATGATCACACTTAGAGTATTTTTAAGACATGAAGAATGTTTTTTTAATCTAAAAATTTCTGTACCAAAACCTGTGAATGAAAGTAGGTTTTTATAGCCAAATGATGCCTCTTCTGAAAAGAGAAAGAGGTTCATCTAAAAGGTACTACCTTTTCTAAAAATTCATGTCCATTCGGCCAAACAGTGTGATTGTTTTTGAACAGGCATGTCATTTCGTGAATAAGTGTGTCAGTTCAATGAAGTGTTGCAGCATTTTGTGAAGCAACTATTCACGTAGACAATGCTACTGTTCACATAAAACAATGCTACTGTTCACATAAAACAATGCTACTATTCATGTAAAACCAGTGCAGTTCTGAAATATTGCATCTGCTGAACGTTTTACAATAGTTCACTGCATATGCATATAAATGGAGTCCAAATCATAGAAAATATTTCCTGCATTTTATACATTCAGATAAAATTTTTGTCAAATAAAATTTGTCCAAAAAGATAGATCTCATCGATCAATCATTTGACCAAATCCAAATCCGAAGCCGAGCCGAGCGAGCGACGACGACAACGGCGTGAGGCATCATCTATTTCCTTTCCTCACTTACCATGTGGAGTAAATATTTCACAATATAAACACTCTCAAGTTCTCTTCTTCCACCAATGTGGGAGAAAGTGTAAACTTGCCAAAATTGAGTACACTTTCCATTTTTGGTGTTAACTCAATTTTTTGTCTTCCACTTGATTTCTCCATTTAACATTCAACACACTTTCATTACTATGAACCCAACAATCCCCCACATGAATGGAGAATAGCTATTTTTCATAAAACTTTTACGAAAAAGTATGTGATCATCAAGAAATGTCTGATTGCATCTGGATAAGTGGGTTTCTCTTTGAACATTCCGTAGTGAACATGCGTCGGATGCACTCGGTCTATTGGTAGATTTGATATCTTTGAACTGTCGAGCTTTAATGTACACCTAGATAACACATGTCACACAACCATCCTTTTACCGTTTATGGTTCTTACGGTTTTTTCTTTTCATCCATGAACACGTCCCAGTTTTCATGAGAGCTTAGAGAATAGGCCTTTATTAAAATTCTCTTTGAAGCGGCTTCCACTTCTCTCACACATAGGTTATTTCTAAATGTTCAATCCTATTGATTAAACTATTTTGTCAAATTTTCCAAATTTAGATAATCATTAAAAGACTTTTCACCTTAAGTCATATCCTTATTTACTATAAATTATCTACATCATGAGAATGAGTTGGGTAATTGACAATGTTTAACCTGTCAGACACAACTTTGTTTGATCTCCTTGAACCTAGCTCTTGGGATCTCCAGTCTGCTAGGTAGAGTTACCGCCATGCTGACTCGTCCTAGGCCTTAAATTCATTCCCTTGGATGTCCTTTCTACTCCTTCTCTAGATAGGCCTTTTGTAAGTGGATCCGACTATTATCCTTTGAATTTACAGAGTTTACAGTGATAATTCCACTAGAGAGAATTTCTCTAACGGTATTATGTCTTCGTCTTATATGACGAGATTTACCGTTATACATCATGCTCCCTACCCTACCTATTGTCTCTTGGCTATAACAGTGTATACATACTGGTGCCACTGGCTTGGGCCAATACGGATTATCTTCCAAGAAATTCCAAAGCCATTCTGCTTTTTCACTGGCTTTATCTAAAGCGATAAATTCAGATTCCATTATAGAGCAAGCGATACAGGTCTGTTTGGATGATTTCCAAGAAACTGCTCTTCACCGATAGTAAATACATATCCACTTGTGGATTTTACTTCGTTCGATCCGGTGATCCAATTTACATCACTATATCCTTGAAGTACTGTAGGATATTTATTATAATGCAGAGCATAATTTTGAGTGTATTTAAGATACCCCAAAACTCTTTTTATTGCCATCCAGTGAGTTTTATTGGGATTACTCGTGTACCGACTTAATTTACTGATAACGCATGGTATGTCTGGTTGTGTACAGTTCATTATATACATTAAACATCCCAATACTCTTGCATACTCCAATTTTGAGTCACTTTCACCATCATTCTTTTGAAGTGCAAAGCTCGCATCCATTGGATTCTTGGCAATACCAAATTCTATATACTTGAACTTGTCAAGTATATTTTTGATATAATAAGGTTGTGACAATGCCAACCCTTGTGGAGTTCGATGGATTCTTATACTTAAGATCACATCTGCAGCTCCAAGGTCCTTTATATCAAACTTGCTCTCGAGCATTCGTTTCGTTGCATTTATATTAGAAATATCTCTACTGATGATCAACATATCATCCACATATAAACATACAATGACTTGGCGATTTGGAGTGTCTTTAATATAAACACATTTATCACATTCATTTATTTTGAATCCGTTTGCCAACATAGTTTGGTCAAACTTCGCATGCCATTGTTTATGTTCTTGCTTTAGTCCATATAGTGACTTGATAAGTTTATACACCTTGTTTTCCTTTTCTGGAACCACAAAACTCTTAGGTTGTTCCATGTAAATTTATTCCTCCAAATCTCCATTTAGGAATGCGGTTTTCACATCCATTTGATGAATTTGAAGATCATATACTGCCACCAAGGTAATTAACATTCGAATCAATGTTATCCTTGTTACTGGTGAGTATGTATCAAAGTAATCAAGGACTTTCGTCAGTTTGAAGCCTTTTACTACAAGTCTTGCCTTGTATTTGTCAATAGTATCATCCGTCTTCATTTTCCTTTTAATGATCCATTTAGAACCTAAAGGTTTATTTCCAGGAGGAAGGTCAACCAATTTCCATGTATGGTTGCTTAAGATTGAATCAATCTCATTATTGACTGCCTCTTTCCAAAAGAATGAGTCTGACGACGACATCGCTTCTTTAAATGTTTGAGGTTCATTTTCTAAGAGAAATTTTACAAAATCCGACCCAAACAAAGTTGACGTTCTTTGACGTGTACTACGTGTTAGATTTTCTTCATTATGTACATCTTAACTTGGTTCATCTCGAGGTCGTTTAGATCCTTCACTAGACTATTCATGTCTAATTTCATACGGGTAAATATTTTCAAAGAATTTAGCATTGTCTCATTCAATTACCGTATTTTCACTAATATCTGAATGTTCAGATTTATGAACCAAAACTCGACATGCTTTACTACTTTTAACATATCCTATGAACACACAGTCCATCATTTTAGGTCCTATCTTAACCCTTTTAGGTGTAGAAACTTGAACCTTCGCTAGACACCCCCACACTTTGAAATATTTCAAGTTAGGTTTCCTTCCTTTTCATTTTTCGTAAGGAATTGATTGTGTCTTACTATGGGGAACTCTATTGAGTATACAATTGGCCGTAAGGATGGCCTCCCCCCATAAGTTTTGCGGTAAACCAGAACTTATGAGTAAGACATTCATCATTTTATTCAAATTTTGGTTTTTCCTTTCCGCAATTTCATTAGATTAAGGTGAATATGGGGCCTTAGTTTGATGGATTATTCTATTTTCTACATATATTTGCGCAAAGGGAGATTCATATTCTCCGCCCCTATCACTTCTTTTCATTTTGATCTTTTTTCTTCATCATTACTATTTAGCAAGTAGACATAACAATATCTAGTGCAATCGTCAATAAAAGTTATGAAATACTTTTTCCCTCCACGAGATGATGTTGGCTTCATATCACAAATGTCAGTGTGTATTAAGTCTAAGGGATTCAAATTCCTTTCAACGGACTTATAAGGATGCTTTGCATACTTCGATTCCACACACATTTGAAATTTTGATTTATCACACTCAAAGTTTGGCAAAACTTCTAAGTTAATCACTTTTCGTAACGTTTTGTAATTAACATGGTCTAAACGTTCATGCCATAAATAATAAGACTCAAGGAAATAAGACGAATTAGAACTTTTATTCATTTCAACAGTCATTACATTCATCTTATAAAGGCCCTCCGTGAGATAGCCTTTTCCTACATACATTTCTCCTTTGCTCACTACAATTTTTCTACAAACGGTTACATATTTGAATCTGTTCTTATCTAGGAGTGAAATAGAAATTAAATTCCTACGTAACTTCGGAACATATAACACATTGTTCAGTGTCAAGACCTTGCCGAAAGTCATCTTTAGAGAAATTTTTCCTATTCCCTCCACCTTAGCAGTAGCAGAGTTGGCCATGTAAAATATTTCTTCTGCTTGAGCCAGAGCAAATAATGAGAAAATCTCTTTGTTTGCATAAACATGGCGTGTGGCACCTGAATCCATCCACCATTCACGTGGATTCCCCACCAAGTTGCATTCCGTGAACATAGCACACAAATCATCATATTCTTGGTTGGACTTAATCATATTCGCTTGGTCCTTTTTCTTTCCTTTCTTCGGGGCTCGACAATCTGTGGACTTGTGGCCAATTTTGCCACAATTGAAGCATTTTCTCTTGAACTTTTTTTTGGGTTGATTACTTCCATGTTCAACTTTCTTTCTTTTCTTCGAGTTTTTTGGCCATCTTCTACAATATGTGCTCCACTCATTGTAGAATTTCCCTTTGACCTTCTTTTGGTAGCTTTATTGTCCTCTTCAATACGAAAACGGATGATAAGATCTTCAACGGTCATCTCCTCGCGCTTATGCTTTAAGTAGTTTTTGAAGTCTTTCCACAAAGGTGGTAGCTTCTCGACTTTGGGCTATTTTCAGTCATTGCTGAATTACTTTAACCTTTTCTATGGCTTAATAAACAAGATTTGGTCCGAAAAAGAGTTTCACCCACTTCGAACCATCCTACTGGTGATCTACACTTCCTTCCATATAAAGATTCATATGCTGCTATTTTGATACTTGAATGATAGATATTATTGTAGGAAAACTCAATAAGAGGTAAATGATCATCCTAGTTGCCCTTATAATCTATTACACAAGATCGTAGCATATCTTCAAGTGTTTGGATGGTACGTTCTTCTTGTCCATCTGTTTGAGGGTGAAAAACTGTACTCAACTTCAGTTTTGTTGCCAAACACCTCTGAAAAGACTTCCAAAGGTTTGCGGTAAATTGGGTTCCCTGATCTGATATAATAGAGATTGGCACTCCATGTAATCGGACTATCTCTTTAATGTACAGCTTCACGTACTCTTCAACTGTGTAAGTGGTCCTAACTAGTCGGAAATATGCGGATTTGGTAAGCCTATCAACAATCACCCATATAGAATCAAACTTCCGAGATGTACGAGGCAAACAAATAACGAAATCCATGTTGATCATGTCCCACTTCCAGATTGGAAGATCAATGCACTGCATATAACCTCCGGGTTTTTGGTGCTCAACTTTTACTCTTTGATAATTTGGACATTCAACTACAAATTCTGCAATGCTCTTCTTCATGTCATTCCACCAATACATATCTTTCAAATCTTGATACATTTTGGTTGATCCTGGATGAATGGAATACCTTGAACAATGTGCCTCTATCATAATCTTCTTTCTTAGCTCGTCTACATCCGACACACACAATCGGTTTTGGCACTGAAGTACTCCTTCTCGTGTAAGCTCAAATGCCTTTGTCGCACCACTCTGAATGTTCTCCTTAAGCTGTAATAAAATAGGATCTACATATTGCTTCTCTTTCACTTTAACTACTAATGAAGATTCCATAGCATTATGTACGATAAGCTATTTATCCAGAGTTTCAAGAAGGTGAACTCCCAAACTAGCTAACTAGTGAAGATCTTTAATCATCCCTTTCCTTTCTATAGGCGCCATCATAGCCTTATGAATTAATGCATCTGCTACCACATTTGTTTTCCTTGGATGGTACAAAATATCAGCATCGTAGTCCTTTAATAGTCCAAACCATCTTCGCTGCCTTAAATTTAGATCCTTCTGATTAAAAATATATTGCAAACTTTTGGTCAGTATATATATTAACTTGAACCCCATATATAAGTAGTGGCGCCATATCTTTAAAGCGAAAAAAACTGCTGCCAGCTCAAGATCGTGTGTAGGATAATTTTTCTCATGTGGCCGCAATTGCCTAGAAGCATATGCTATTACCTTACCATGCATCATCAATACACACCCTAAACTAATTCTGGAAGTATCACAATACACTGTATACCCTTCGGTGCCTTCTGGAAGTACCAAAACGTGTGTAAAAATCAACTTGTTCTTTAAATATTGAAAACTCTTCTCACAGGCATCATTCCATTGGAATTTGGATGCTTTATGGGATAGCTTGGTTAAGGGTGCTAAAATGGAAGAAAAGCCTTCAACAAATCTTCTATAATAACCGGCCAACCCGAGAAAACTATGAATCTCCATAGGCGTTGTGGGACTTGGCCAGTTCTTCACAACTTCTATCTTTTGAGCATCAACCTTTATCCCTTCACTTGATACAATATGACCCAAAAATGCCACCGACTTTAACCAAAACTCATATTTAGAGAACTTTTCATAAAGCTTACAATCACGAAGAGTCTGCAATGCCTGTCGTAAGTGATTGCCATAGTCCTCTTCTAATCTAGAATAAACTAGAATATCATTTATAAAAACTATCACAAATGCATCCAGGAATGGCTTAAACACCCTATTCATCAAATCCATAAAAGTTGCAGGTGCATTTGTTAGCCTAAATGACATAACCAGAAACTCATAATGACCATACCATGTTTGGAAAGCTGTCTTGGGTATATCCTTCTCTTTGACCCTCACTTGGTGGTAACCTGACCTCAAATCAATCTTAGAAAAGCACTTGGCGCCCTGTAACTAATCAAATAAATCATCAATTCTTGGGAGAGGATACTTATTCTTAATATTCACCTTATTCAATTGCCGATAATCAGTACACATCCTCAGCGAGCCATCCTTTTTGCACACAAATAACACTGGTGCTCCCCAAAGGGACATACTAGGCCTTCTGAATCCCTTCTTTAGCAAATCTTTCAATTACTATTTCAATTCTCGTAATTCTGCTGGGCCATTCTATATGGAGGAATGGAGATTGGTTGGCTTCCTGGTATTACATCAATACCAAACTCCACTTCTTGTTCAGGAGGCAAACCTGGAAGATCTTCAGGAAATACATCAAAAAATTCATTTACCACCAAAACAGCGTGAAGAGTTGGTGGATCCACTTCTGTATCCCTTACTCTAACTAAATGATATATTTTTCCCTTGGAAATCATTCTTCTTGCCTTAAAATAAGAAATAAATCTACCTCTTGGCGCACCAATTTCACCTTTCCATTCAAGGACTGATTCATTTGGAAAGTTGAAATATACCTTTTCTGTACAACAATCAATTGTGGCATAAAAAGACGCCAACCAGTCCATACCCATTATATCATCAAAATCTACCATTTCTAACTCTATAAGATCAGCTATCATATCACGACCACAAATAGTTACTATGCAGTTTCGGTAAACCCTTCTAGCTAAAATAGATTCCCCAACCGGTGTGGACACTTCAAATCGCTTAACTAACAGTTTGGGTATTCCTTCAAACTTTCCAGCAACCAATGAAGTAACATAAGATAATGTACACCCGGGATTAATTAAGGCATAGACATTGAATGAAAAGATAGACAACGTACACGTAACCACATCTGGGAAAGTCTCTAAATTCTATCAATCCGCTAGAGCATACGTACGATTTTGAGCCCCGCTAGAAATCATGGATTTTCTATCACCTCTAACATAACCCATTGATTGTGCACCCCTTCCCGAATAAGGCATCGATGATGATGATGCAACAAATGACCCCGTAGGTCATGCCATACCCTTTATTCCCCTTCGTGGGTGTTCTCTTGTCATATGCCCCGACATACCACACCAAAAGTAAACATTGGTCCCCAGTCGACATGAGCCCAAATGATACCTTCCACATTTATTGTATGTCTCTCGAGGAGGTCTTGATTGGCTCATATTCCCTTGCCCTTTGTACCCCACTGTCCACAAACTCTGACTCTCACTTCTGTGCCTAAATTGATTTCCTCTGGACCCTTAGAACTATGGTGGGGCACTAGCTGCAGAATAAAAAGATAATGGTGTAGGTGGTCTAGCATAAAACTGTGGTCTGAACCCTCCTTGGGATGCCAGGAACTGCCCTATAGATCTGGCCCTCTTGGAATATCCTCTTTCTAATTCCTGTGTTCTTTTTCTCTTCCTCTGATCTTCCATTTTCTGTGCAAAATCTTGGATCCTCGCTATATCCATATCTTTGTTTAAAGTGGCAATAGTACAATCTCTAACTAGATATGGATCCAGCCTATCCATATATTGATGAACTCTGTAATCCATAGTAGCTACAACATTAGGAGTATATCTCCACAAGGAATTAATTTAGAGACTGTACTCCCTCACACTCATATTCCCCTAACGATGATTTAAAAACTGATCTGCATAGGCCTGACGAATCTCGAATGGAAGATAATGATCAGGAAATGCCTCTTTGAACTCTTTCAAAGTAGCTGGGGGTGCATCAATACCCCTAGATTGTTTCTAGTCCTCATATCAATATATAGCCTCCCCTTTAAATTTATACGTTGTAACTCCACTGTCTCTCTACCCGTTACATGCTTAACATCTAAGGCCCTTTGAATTTGATCAATAAAGTCCTATGGGTCCTCGTTAAGATCTGATCCAGTAAAAATAGGAGGATCCATCTTAAGAAAATCCTGTGTTCGAAGGTTAGCCGCCCTATCTATACCACTAGGACCTGTGGTAGGAATGGCTTGCCCTTGAGCTTACCTAGCAACTATACGAGTCAAAAGCTATACTGCATTTCTAAGTTCTTGATCAGGAGCATTAATAGGTGGCTCTGGGGATATAGTTCTCCTCCCCCTTATTTCTTCCAGAGTGGAAGAAGTTTCTGATGCATGCTCAGCTGGAGCCTTACTTTAATTAGCTGGTATAGTGGGTAACTTACTAGTCCCCTCTCTGGCATCTACATCTACTTGCTTACCAGTATTCTTGCTTCTGGTAACCGGCATCATTACTATAATAAGAGAAACAAACGGATTCAGTGGTCAACTATGACTTCATATACAATATAGGCTCTATCGCATGATCTAAGACATGAAGAAAAGAAACAATTCCTAAATGTCCATAGCTTCCTGTTTATAGATGCGGTGCACGACATACTGATAAAGAGGACTCTATGTAAACAAAGCTTTGTCAACTCACTAGGATGACCTTCTCTGATACTACTTTTATCATGCCTCAAATCCTATTGGGGCGGACTGGCACCCATAACCGAGGAGGCCTGGGAGAACCAGCTTATAACCTTATGATTCCCGTGCATACCTCTATGATAACCCAAAATTCGAACAACATCATGACGCATATAAATGGAAATAATCACCACTTGTCCATTGGAGCCATCATGTCTATTAACAAAACACCACCTTGACGGTACATTAGGTCTACAAAGCCTTTATACAATACACAGAGTTTAAATACGGTCGGGACACACCCTGCCATATAACTAACTTCTATACAATACCAAAAGTTACTAGATATAACACGAAAAGCCCCGAAGCAAACTGTAGCTCACCAAAAGCAGCTGGATATCCTAGCTCCTACTTGTGTGGTGTATGAGCTGAGGTACCTATGCCTACAGCATGAAATGCAGGTCCCCCATGGGGGACGTCAGTACGAAATAAATACTGAGTATGTAAAGCTGTATATAACCACATATGATATAGGAGCTTAATATAAATCAAAAACAAGTGAATAAATTGTAATAGGAGTGGACCACACATACTAGAACTTGTGATAACCTGTACATTGTATTTATTCAAACACTTTACCTTCGTTCTTATTATCTTTGTAATCATTACTGTACTGTACTTTGACCATTTGACTGCCTCCAGTACATATCAACTAGGATCGACCCATTATAAGCTTATGCATCTGGGATACCACCCATTAGCACATAAATAGGGATCGATCCATGATAGGCTTATGCCCCTGGGATACCACCCCATAAGAGAGAACTTCCATCACTCAGTTCAATTAATCTTTGAGATTGTTATTTTGGTCGCCACCGCATTTTTGATACTTTGAAACAATTATACATCAATAAGAGAAATATAAATAGACCATCAATGCAATAACAATGAAGTAAGAACTCATTGGCACATCAATGAAGTTTTTTGGAGTCATCAATGCCATAACAATGAAGTAGGAAATTATTGGTATATCAATGAAACGTTTTGGAGTCATTAATAGCACATAGATCTTGTTTGAGTAATCCGATACCTTCTGACATTCATTAGTGCAATAAACATGTAAGATTTGGAAGAAAAGTAAGTATTGGAATGTCTTGACATCTTGTAGGGTGGAAACAAGTTCATTGGTAACGTAGGACATCATACAAAACCATTATGGATCACATGTTATTGAATAACTTTGGAAACTTTCTTAATAGAACAATTTTTCACTTTCATGCCAAAGAAATGGTACAGAGTACGCTTTACATACCTGACTGCCAACCTTCAATACTAGTCCTAAATGGACTTCCCGTCTTTTTAGATTACTTATCTACAATGAACATATATAGCAATCTAGTATTAGCAACAAAATGTCACAATTCAATTATATGAATTCACCAAACTAGTGGTTAAGTAGTAAGCCTTAATTACACCATAAAGGGTGTCACTTTAACCCTCTTATACTCAAATTACATTCACATGCCATGCATATTCATACAACATCCTCCAATATCAAGTTTGGATTCATTTATCTTTCCAACAAACCTATTAAACCAGATTGAACCATGGACATAAATAATCATCAATTGAATAGTATATCACCATATCAACCTTCCATAACTCAATTACTATGTCCACCTTCCACAATTCAATACAACCAAACCATGCAAAATAGTCCATAACTCTATTTCCATCACCTTTCAATAACAACCAATACATATAATTCTCTATCACACATATACATATGGAAAAGAACAAAGGCAAACAATATTCAGGCAAACAATATTCATACCTTAGAATTCACCTCTTGATTATTCAATCTTGTTTGCACAATTAATAGGTGCCGTTAGAATCTCTTGAGATGACAAACACAGTTATCGGATTACTTTAGAATTTCTACGATTGAATCAAAAGTAATTTAAAGGTCAAATTTGGCTAGGGTATGTTCTTTCTCAATGATTGATGATGAAAATGAGTTTTTGAACTCATATAAATGTATACACACACATATTCCCGTCCATAATATAATAGGAAATGACCAAAAATGCCTTTAAAATTTAAATAATGTCAAATCTGTCCTTTGGTGGACTATTTTGATAAGCTAAAGTAGATCGACCATAACTCTTTGCTCCAATATCGGATTTGGGTGAAATTGGTATATTTGGAAGGATAATTCAAAGGTATTTCATTTCATATAACGTAAGCCACCCAGTTAGTCCTGTACAAGGAGTTATGGTCGTTTGAAGTTGACCCTACAAATCTATTTTGATAGGCTGAAGTAAAACGAGTATAACTCCTTACTCAGACATTGGATTTTGGTGAAAACAATTGAATTGGAAAGAAGACTCAAAGATGTTTCTTTTCATAGGTCGCAGCTCTCCCAGTTCATTATATTAAGGGAGTTATGATCATTCGAAGTTGACCAAAAAATTTAGCTGGCCTTAGTAGTTTGTGTGCAGGAAATTTTCCTGCATATTTCCTATTCCTAAATATCCCAGCCACCGTTTTATAGTTTCGAACCTGCTCTATTATATCTGAAACCTATCCATTTTTGGAAATATTTATATCGTTGGAAATCTTATTCAATAACCTTCACATGGAACCATCGACGGGCAAATTCTGGTATAAATAAAATAAAAAATTAATTCCATATAAATAAGACCAATACACGTACTTGAATACGCCAATACATGTACTTGAATACGGGTTGTTACACTTCCCTAGATAATTCCTTCCGCAAACCTCACACTAAAGACGAGTACGCCACTGCTGGGCCACAGTGCCCTGAGACTGTGTACCTAGAGCTTTGGACCCATGAGGAGTCTGAAAACTCTAAGTTTGTCTGTCTATCGGTGGTCTGGGTGCTCGGGCGCTAGCTGTTGACTGTGCATTATTCCAAAACTTCTTTATCTTCGACAACTTTTTACCCCACTTACCACTCTGCGGCTGACTCGGGTGCTGATCCGCAGATCTAGCTCTTTTAGCCCATCTATCTTTCTTTTTAGATTCAACAATCTTTTTCTTCTTCACTTTCACTTGATTCATATGAATGGTCAGTTGAGCAAATTCTGACTCCTTATTCAAAATATCCCCCTGGTACTCAAGTACCAGGTCATCAGTAAGACCGGATGCAAATTTTCTCATCTGGACCCTCATATTACTAGTCAACTCTGGTGCATAGCAGGCTAGTTTATTAAACTTCAAAGTGTACTCCTGGACACTCATATTGCCCTACTTTAGATTCATAAAACCTTCTGCTTTGGCCTCCCTCAACTCCAGAGGAAAGAATCGATCAAGGAAAGCTTCCACAAATTTGCCCCAAACTGTGGGCTCAGCACTTTCACCTTTTTCATCTTCCCAGTCGGCATACCACTGATTCTCAACGTCCTTGAGCTGATAGGTTGCTAGCTCCACCCCTTCAACCTCATCCACATACATCACCTTAAAGATCTTTTCCATCTCATCCACAAACTCCTGTAGATCTTCCTCCACCTTGGTGCCAGTGAACTTAGGTGGGTTCATCTTCATGAAATATCTGACTCTAGTAGCCTCAGATGTAACAGATATAGACCTAATATCTTTCGATCATTGATCTTGGTTAGCTACAAACTATGTCAACATATTAATAGACCGTCTGAATTTTGCATTTGAAATATCTCCCTAAGCAGTTGGGGGACGATTGGCATTAGTCCGCGGAGCCCGAGGTGGACTGGTCAGGACTGGAGGGACTCCCGGAGTAGGGATAAATTCTGTAGTGGGAGCCCTGTTATGGGTTTGCATCCCATGGATGGGACGGACCTCATCTTCCTGAGCATTCTGATCGACGATACGACGTGGAGGCATAACTGTATTTCTGAAACACTAGTGATCATTGATTAGGGGATGGTTCAAACTCTGAAGCACGAACTAAATCACATGGAAATGAAACATTTCCTAAACGCCTAGCAGCCTCCTGCTTATAAGTGTGGCACGCTACACACCCATAAACAAGACTCTACCTGATACGATTTTGCAGATACCCTGGGACCATGAACCGTGCTTTGATACCAAGTTTGTCATGACCCAAACTAGGGACTGGCCGTGATGAGCATTTCAAACCACGGAGGCTCGAAACACCCCTATCTGTCTGATAATCATGCACATAATTCATATGATCAAAGTAATGCGGAAGACACACAATATAACAGAAACATGGTCAAGAATCATATGAAAATGACAATGGGGAATAGTGTCCCACAATCTAAATCAACATCTCTAAAACCATCTACGAAATCTCTACTACATGACTGAAATAATGTCTATCTGAAAACTGGGACAAGGCCTCCAGCAGACCCCCAAAAGTGAATATAAGATAAAAGGACTGCAGTACATAAGACCTTTTGAAGCATAGAAGGCTCACCACTTGTCTCTGCAACTCTGTCTGAAAGATATACTGATTCTCTTGACCCCTAGACTTGGCCTCTGAACCTGAGAGGTTGGAAAGGGGAGGGGTTCAGAACAAAAGTACTGGCACGCAGAGATATCAAAGAAAAACATAATATTTTTATAAAATATAGTTGAGAGCCATTATAAAAAAATTTCGTATCAAATCATTTGAAAACACATTGGTGTAATGCAATAGTTTTTCTCAACAATAATGAAATGCAACTGAGCTAGGTGGAATACCCTACATAATTTACACCAACTGTCGAACCTCAGTTGCCACCGAGATTAGAGTATAAGTGAGGGAGAGACACACAAGATCACACAGCTTGGTATCTCGACCCAATGGTAGTGCCCAAGATCACTTGGCTTGGGCTCCTACCTATAGTCCCAATTTGGGAATGACATAAAGTCATGTACACAAGATCGCTTAGCCTGGTACCAATATTTCGTATTGGCAAACACGTTATTCCAGCGATGAGCCCTTGTGTCTTAAACGCCTTCTTCGAACATCCACCTTGCTCATGTAAAATCAATGCATTCAAATTTCATTTTTTTTATTCAATCACATATCGTATTTTGAAGGGTATCGTCATACCCGACTTTCATGTCATCAATATCACATCCACATATGCATAATCATGTAAAAACCAAGGTGCTTCATCATTTACAAGTGGTGAAAAATATTTATTTCAAATTCATGCTCTCTTTTGTTGATCACAATACAATATGGAGTATCGAAACATTATCATGGGAATTTGAAAATAATTCATCATTCATATTTATCAAAATTCCATGGAAAATCTCATATCACATATGGATGGTTTCAACCATTGAATTATATAGGAAAACAATTCCTATGACATAAAGAAAATGACTTAGAAATCATATAGCAAGTTATTAGCATTTAATTGAAAACCCCCATTTAAAAGCATGTATGTTAATAAAAATACACCCATGAGATTTTTGGATAACCCCACGTACCTCGATTTCCAAGGATAATAGATGTTTCTTGAAGCTTGCGGATTGGTAATTCCAAATATGTAATTATCTTTGAAAACCTACGATTAAATCTTGAACTATTTGGGTTTTTATTTTGAAACCCTAAGGAGAATCTTGAGCACTTTTGATGAAAAAATATGTATTTTGGTGTCCTTGGAACTAAATCTCATGTTTTAGGGCTAAGTAAGGGTGGAAAAGGACCACTTTGCCCTCAACACGGAGTGTTTAAATTACCAGAATTCCTTACATAGGTGCCGCCCATCCCGTTGCCTATGTTCACATAGGCGCCGCCTAGGCTATCACCTATGTTTACATAGGATCCGCCTAGGCTATCGCCTATGTTTACATAGGTGCCGCCTAGGATATTGCCTATGCTTTCCAATGGCCATGGGCGATTGGTTAGGCGACGCTTATCACTTTGAAGGGCCATAACTTCTTGCTCGAGTGTCAGATTTTAGCCAAATTGGTATCGCTGGAAAGCTAACTCAAATACCTATAATTTGATACATAGTAGGATTCCTAATTCGACATATACAGAGAATTATGGTCAATGGAAGCTGACATACTTTACAACATCCACTAAAACTTAGTCGACCAAAATAGTTTCAACTCTTCCTTGTGTTGAAGGACCTTTATGGTCTAAATTCAAGCTTGATGGATTCACATGCTATGCAATAATTAAAATGCCGTATTGGCATGGGATTTAATGGCTTCGAGATTAGCAACCCATCAAAATCATGGTTTTTATTCTAGCCCCAAATGCAGGGCGTTACGCAGGTCACCATACCTGT
Source organism: Capsicum baccatum var. pendulum (assembly GCA_030864225.1). Taxonomy (NCBI): domain Eukaryota; kingdom Viridiplantae; phylum Streptophyta; class Magnoliopsida; order Solanales; family Solanaceae; genus Capsicum; species Capsicum baccatum. Next base: position 19,568,124 of record CM061552.1, on the reverse strand, counting down.
TCCTTCAGAATCATCTGGCTCTGAGTTTACCCTAAATGCTACTAATGAGTTGGGTCCTCAGTTTGAAGTTCCCCACCCATCCTCTCATTAGGACACTCCTTAGGCTCGTTATCTTTACTTTTAAAAGCATAAATTAGCTAGAAGAAGGGTGGTTAGTTGTTTTGGGGGGCCCTGATATGCAAACATTACTAATAAAGTTAGAGTTTCAAGGTTGGTCATATTTATTTTTGTTTAGGAAGACCTGCAGCATAGATTTGCTAAACCCAAATTATATGAGTTTTATATGAATGGGGTGGGAGTTGGTGGGCTATTCTCTACTACTATCAAAAAGGTTACAATGAACCTTTATATTGATGACATTGCTAGGATTTCACATTTTCCCTCTGGGGGATGGGGCGACTATGTTAAGGGTTCTTGGCCACCTCTGGATAATCTTTCCTCTGCCCTTGGTATATGTATAAAGTTTTCTAGATATCCTCAATTGCTCCAACATAGAAGATTCCTTAAAAGGGAGATATCCTTCATCAACTCTATTTTGATTTAGTGCACAAGATGATTATCCTTAGGAAGGAGAGAAGGTGTGTGGCTAGTTTTATTGATCTTACACACATGTAACTACTGGATACTGAGGTGAGAATTGATTTACCTCGAATGATCCTGAAGCTCATGCAAAGGGTTCTCCTCAAGGAGAATAATTGATATGCCCTCCCTTACTAGTTCTGGCTCACCCCTATATTTGAGGATTTTGGTGTGTCTGTCCAAGTGTAGTCTTTATAGACTACCAATAATATCATAGGGCTTGTAAACCATATTATGCTACCTGTTTCTATGAGGAGTTCTGATAATCCAATGCAAAGGTTGAGAAATGCCCTAGCTAAAAAACAAGCTGAGGTGAAAGTTGCTTAGGCATCGTTGGAGGCTACACAGACTGCTCATGAAGCAGAAAAATGGATTCTTCAAGCTCATATTTCTTCCCTTACTTCACTGTTGGAAAAAAAGAGAAATGAGTATGCTGATGTTATTAGGAAACTCACCTGCCTTCTTCCCTCTTCTTCATCTACTTAGCTCTTCTACTTAGCCTTTTTTTATGATCCACTAGAACTATCTCTTTTTGTTGCTTCTCTGGATAACTTTTTCTCTCTTAGGTTGCTTTTGGCATATATAGTCAAATCTACTACTGAATGAAATAGACTTGGATGTTATATAGTTTTCTTCTCCTGTTTTCTCATACTGGAGTCATGTTATATTAATATGAATTTTGATTATCTTAGTGATAGCCTTAATGGCCATGAATTAGTAAATATTTTCACTTGTTAAGCCAGCTTTTTTATGATGTCAAAAGGGGGAAGAGTAGACTATGCAATGCTTATAACTCAATTGGACTAACCTATGTTTCATTTAGCTTCTTTTACTTAAATTCCTTAGTAAGTATATGCCAGGTTTGTATGGTGTTGTGCTGCTATATTTGTCATCATAAAAAAGGGGGAATTTGTTAGGACATGTGGAGTTTTGATAATAGACATATGAATGAAACATGTAGTAAAAGCTAGTCCATCCAAGTGAACAAAGCTAAGTTGTAGACAAGTTATTGATAAGATGACTCTTCATACAAATAAGAATGGATAATATTTATCACATCAGAAGTTGAACGGAATAAAAAGTCCTGCAAAAGAGTCCTAGTCAAGATGAAGAGAAATATGAAATAGTGCAGAAGTTAGGTTGATCAAGGAGTCCAACAATAAGAGAAGATAAAGCAAAAGAGTCCTATTAAATCTATGAGAGCAATAGGCAGCAACAATAAGAAGAGGAGTCACTTGATAAGAGTCATACTAAAGAGAGAAGTAGATGTCAAAGAACTTTATCATAGGATGGATTAAATACAACCAACAAAATTCAAAGCCATTCATTCAAGAATTGATAAGATAATCAATAATCAACAAAAGAATTCACTGACTTAAAGAAGAACCTGCTCCTTTACTAAGCAAGTCCTAGACTATTTGTAGTAAGTAGGTTCTTTGAGTTTTAATGATTCATTGTTCTAGTATCAGTGATCTATAAAATGAGTTAGGAGTTGTGTCTTCAAGTTGAGGAACTTGAAGATTTGGGAACACATATCTTGGAAAGATTTGTGTGTTTTTTAGTATAGGAATTAGAATTTTCAATTCCTAGTTACAAAGAGTCTTGTAATTTTGTTGATTGTTGAGGCTCAACAGTTATAGTGGAGTTGGGTTTAAATCCTGTAGAGGTACAGGTCGTGGTTTTTTATACCTTTCTTGAGTCGGGTGTTTTCCACATAAAAATTATTGTGTTCAGTTTTTATTTCTATGAACCACGTTTATCTACTTGTTCCACAAATAGTTAATAAATAGAGTAATTTATTAAAATTGGTAGGGCTCATCATCTAACACTATGCCTCTAGACAGTTGAAGTTGTATGAAAACAACTACCTAACCCATGATCTTGAGTTAGCTACTATGGTTTTTGCTTTGAAAATCTGGAGACACAATCTTTATGGTGTTCATATTGATGTGTTTACTGGTCATAAAAGTCTGTAATATATGTTTACTCGGATTTTAATCTTAGACAGAGAAGGTGGTTAGATTTATTAAAGGACTATGATATGAGTGTGTTGTATCACCCAGGCAAGGATAATGCAGTGGCAGATGCCCTTAGCAGGTTTTCTATGGGTAGTGTTACGCATATAGAGGAAGGTAAGAAAGTGTTAACTCATGATGTGCATTGTTTGGCTAGACTTGGTGTTAGGTTACTCAAATCCGTTGAGGGGAATATTTTGGTGTACAGTAGTTCCAAATAGTCTTTAGTTTCTAAAGTGAAGGAGAAGGAAGAAAGGGATCCTAGTTTGGTCAGACAGAAGGAATCAGTTAAGGATCATAAGGTAGAGGTTTTCTCCCTGTGGGGAGATAGCGTGCTGAGATTGTATGGGAGGTTTTGTGTTCTATGTGTTGATGATCCTAGACATAATATTATGGCTAAAGCACTTGGCACGTAGTATTCTATTCATCCCGGCATTACCAAGATGTACCGCGATTTGCGGGAAATATATTGGTGGAGTGGTATGAAGAAGGATATAGCTGAGTTTGTAGCAAAGGGTACAATGTGCCAATAGGTTAAGGTAGAGCACCAAAGATCTAGTGGTGTGATGCAATAGTTTAGTATATCAACTTGGAAGTGGGAAGAGGTGAATATGAATTTCACGACTGGTTTACCTTTTTCACGGCGGCATCATGTTTCTATTTGGGTAGTTGTGGATAGGTTGACTAAGTCCGCATATTTCTTGACCATGCATACATCATATACAACTGAGGATTATGCTAGATTATATATCCAGGAGTTAGTCAGGTTGAACAGAGTCCCCTTGTCTATCATTTCGGATAGGGGTACTTAGTTTACTTCTCAATTTTGGAGAGCATTTCAGAAGGGTGTTGGTACCCAATTTTATTTGAGTTCCGCTTTTCATCCGTAGATAGATGGTTAGGATGAGAGGACCATTCAAACTCTAGAATATATGTTGAGGGCATGTGCACTTGATTTCAAAAGTAGTTTGATGAGCATTTTCCACTAATTGAGTTTTCTTATAACAATAGTTACCATCCTAGCATCGAGATGACACCATTTGAGAATTTGTGTGGTAGAATATGTAGATCACTCATAGGTTGGTTTGAATTGGGTGAAGCTACTTTTATTAGACCTGATGCAGTATTTGAGGCCATGGAAAAGGTGAAGTTAATTAGTGAAAGATTGAAGACATCTTAGAGCCATCAAAAGTCATACGCTGATATGAGAAGAAGGGATCTTGAGTTTGAGGTGGGTCACTTAGTGTACTTGAAGACTTCACCCATGAAAGGAGTGAAGAGATTCGGCCGAAAAGGAAAGATTATTCTCCGTTATTTTGGCCCTTATAGAGTTTTGAGTCTTGTTAGGAGAGTAGCCTATGAAGTTGAGTCACCCGCAGAATTATCAGTTATTCATCCTATTTTTCATGTATCCATGATTAAAAAGTGTATTGGTGAATCCATTGTAGTAGATCCTTCAGAGAGTGCTGACATTTAGAGTAGTCTTTCATTAGATGAGATTCCTGTTGATATTTTAGATTTCCAGATTCGTAGACTAAGGAACAAAGAGATTCCCTTGGTCAAAGTTTTGTTGCAGAACCAGTTAATTGAGGGCACTACTTGGGAGGCAGAAGCAGACATGCAAGCCAAGTACCCGCACCTTTTCTCCGCAAGTTTAGATCAAGCCGAAGGCATTATTCTTCCTTAAATAAATCCTTCTAATCTAAAGTTCAGCTATGTGTCTATTCTTATATGATTTCTTGCAATTTCTGAAGTATTCAAAAGTTTAGAAAGATATAGAGTCTGTTTGACGATTTGTTTCAGCTTTACCACCCCTTAATTCTCAATGCTTTGATCCTAACGAGCGACATTCGATGATGAATATTTCAAAGGGGGAGATATTATAAGACCCTTCAAAGTTTCCTCATAGTCTAAGCCTTTAGAGCGTGTCAAGTGAAGTGTAATTCTGGCCCTAAAAGATTAGGAATGACTTCCAAACTTATTAGTATTTAAAACTTATTGAATTTTCCAAAAAATGACTTTCTTTCATGTAGGAAATTGAATTATCTTTCCTGCGATACCCATTTTGTCAAAATCTAACATCGGAATAAAAAGATATGGCCATTTTAAAGAAAATAGTTAAATCGCCCAGGTGCGATGGAGAGGACCGATGGACCGTCGAACTAGAGACGGACCATCACCTAAACTATCACAGAAAGGACAGTGAGTCCACATACTGGCCAAGAGCGACGGCGGTCAAAAGGACCATTGGACTAGTGGCGGACCATTGCACCTCACCATTATAGTCGAGGCACAAAGTCCAAATCTGGCCCAGGTTGGACGGTTAAAACTGATGGACCGTCGACCCAAAGACAGACCATCGTACCCTGCCGTGATACATCCCGTTCAGTATTTTTAAGTTATTTTTAAAAATGAGTTTTTGTTCTTTTTTCACCCTTTTAATACTCAAATATATCCAAAACGAAGTAGGTGGCTTCATTATTCATCCAAACATCATAAACTATGGTTTTCTCTCAAGATTAACCCTCTAGAGAAAATCCAATTCCTTCTCCAAGAAATTTAAAGAACTCCCCATAGATTTTACAAATTGAGTTGAGTTTCGAGGTCCCCAAGTCAAAAGCTTCAAGAACCCTCTCTCAAGAGTAAGAAGAAGAGTTTCAAACAAGTTTGTCCATTCATGTCATAATCTATGGTATGTGGGGTTCTAACAAGGATACTTCTTTCGTCCTTGTGCCTAAAAGTTGTTTTAATTACGACAATATATGATTTTCTATGCTTTCTTATGAAATTGAAGTATGGGTCTATACCCTATGTTGTTATTCCTTGAGATTTTAATAGCTCCAATATTCTAGAAATTGAAGCACATGAGTATGTTGAGATTTTAAAGCAAATTACTGAAAATTCCAGATTTTTATATGATTTATGAATCCTTATGACATCTAGTATTCATTTTGATGAGAGTTAACTTGAGAATTGATTACGGGTCATTAAGACCTACTTGATATTTACAATTTTATTAATTTTCATGCTATAAGCATCCATGAATTGAGTACTTTGATATTATTGAGAATTATTTGGCCCTTTGGTCATAATAGAGTTGAAATCCACATTGAGTATGATTTAAAGCAAATAGAAATATGTTTTGGTCTTCATTATAGACCCTTGAGTTATTTGAGGTGGATTGTTAGAGTTTGTTCCCTACTGATTGTCTTATTTTTGCCAAACTGTTGCTTATTGATGGAACAGGTTGCCTAATGTGTTTCACTGATGTGTTCTAAGGAAGTAGTAAAACAGAAAGTAAAGAACACAATGATTTTTACGTGGAAAACACCCGACTCAAAAGGTGTAACAAAAGCCACGACCTGCACCTCTACAGGATTAAACCCCAACTTCACTAAATAACTCTGAGCCTCAACAACGACTGATTACAAAACTCTTATAACCAACAAATAGGAATTATAAACTCTAATCCCTATAACTCAACGACTAGGAATTATAAACTCTACTTCCTAACTACACACACCTCCCAAGGTATGCATTCCCAACGTCTCTGAGTTTTCCCCAACTCGAAGACTATCTCCTAATTTCATTTATAACACAATGGAACTAATATTATATCAATAGCTCAAACACAATTAACAACTCTAAAAATCAAAGCTAAAACTCTTAGGTAGATTCTATACGTAGGACCCGGTTCTTCAGTGTGTTTCTTCATTGATTAAGTAGCACTTCGTGAACTCAACCTTTTGATTGTGCTTTTCTTCTTTGTAAGTGCATGAATTAATCTAAATTTTGCATCTTCTATTTAAGCACAGCTCTCCAAAGTGTCATTCTTTATTTTAAACTCCTCCTTTAATCAAAAATCTCATTGCATAGAATTCTACTTCAAGTGAGACTCCTTCTTCAATTCCAACTCTTGTCTCCTTAGTGTTGTAGTCAAACTCTAACTCTCCAAAGAGTCCTTCAAATTATACTTTTTGCATATTTTTTAGATTCGTTCTCCTTCTACACATAGGACTCTTAAGAATATGCTTAGAAGTGAAACTCATTTTCCACATAGGACTCCTCTTTCAACTTAACTTGCTTTCCCTTATCATCAAGTGTTTGAATTAAATTCAAATTATTCTATTCCCCACATGATCAGTAAGTTGAAGGTTTCAGTTGCACTGATTTAACTTATTCTGAATTTTAATTATTTATACCATAGATTGTACTCCTGAATATTCCGGATTAGTGGAACACGTATATCAACTTGTTTCATTCATATTGTCATTCATTAAACCTTCAAGGTTCCAACAAATTCTCCCTATTTGATGATGACAAACTTCTTGTCTTTGTGCATTCAAACATGTTTAGCTGTAGGCGCTCAAGTATAAAACACTAGAATGAAACAAGTTAGTCGATGGGTTATAAATATTGCACAACCCTCTTATCTTCCCCCTTTTGGAATCATCGAAAATAATTTCATGGAAATAATATACTAGCCAAAGTGATTTGATATGATATTCAAAGACATTGGGGCTATCACCAAAACAATCAAAGACATTAGACAACATAGTAATGTATCAAAGAGAGCAAAAATATGATTCAACTTAGCAAAGATAACCATTCCATTTAACTGACAGAGCATGTTTCACATTAACCCTAAGCTAGTACTGAACAAAGCAAAACAACTGAGCATTAAAAAATATGGTATAAAAGTAGGACATGGCTAAGGATATAAATAGTGAAGAGGAAGAAGGAACAGGTGATATCAACTGTGTCAATTCACAAATGGCTTCAACATTTTCACCTCTCTCTAAATCAAGGTCAACCTTCAAAGTCATGATCTAAGCCTGAAGGACCACTTATTCCACTTCATGGCTGTCTTGTGCAGCTTCAAGTTCAGATTTTTTTTTCTTAGCCAAATCATTTTTCTTCTCAATTTTTTTTATTTTTAGGGTTAGCCCTACTTATTAAAACTGGTAAAGCAACATGATTCATCTGTGCAAGAACATCTATTATTTTTTTTCTAAGTCAACCAAAACTAGAACTGAGAAATCCAAAAAAATAACCAATTAGGAACTAAACAGGAGATCATATCTCTTTTCATTCCTCAGAAAACTTATGTTGCATGTGATTGATGATCAATCTTGGAAAATCCATGGTACACAACTGATATTTTGGAGGATAAAGCAGAAGGATTTTCTAGTGTAGGATTAACACATTTTTTGCACACCTTTTTGGGGAGAATCAAAGAAAGTTTGGTCAACCAATTCATTAGCTTTATTAGACAATGAGAGGATGAAGTGTGTGAAATTGAACAGGTGTGCTCAACTGTTTCAACTTAGATAGACTATGCATAGGTCAGTGTAAAACATACCTGATAAGAAAAATGTTGTGATCACAATTGTTGGCTCGAACCTATTTTTCTGCACAATCTAATACAAAATTTGGCTAGAAAAGTCAAAAATCTAAAATTGGGACACACAACTAAATGTGCAAGACGGAATAGAATAACTTTTTAGCTAATAAGATTAAGAAGAAAATAATTATTCTAGTCAATCATTGAGGGGAGTTCATACAATTTTAATCATCCCCAAGTCTAACTTATTCCTTTTAAAATGCTCTCTACTTAGTTCCTTTTGTGATTCTCCACATAGTCAACATTTTTATAGCCCTCAAGAGTAAAATTACTTTCATTTGAATACCATAGTCTCAAGACATTGATTCACATGAGATATCTCAAGATTCTACCAATAAAATTACCAGCAACTTGAGTTGGTTTTATTGATGTATCCATTTCTTTATTTGTTGTTCCCCTTGTCAATATGCCCTATGTACAACAGTTGAACCAGGTGGTACAACATATTCTCATGAATTGAAAGTCAAATAGCATGATTTTATATGTTTTCTTAAGAAATTGAAGCTGGATTTATACCCTATATTGTTTCTCCTTGATATTTTTAATAATTTCAATGCTCTAGAAATTGAAGTACATGAGTATGTGATAACGCTCAATCTACATCTCTCGTAGGAGTGTAAAGCGGTCGTTGTCAAATATATAACCCAACTGGGTTGGGTATCGATCCCACAGGGAATAGCTTGGTCAACAAGTAAGCAAAGATTACTAGACTTTTAGTGCAATTCTCGTAAAAGGGGGGAGTTTTGTTGTGCAAGTAATGTAAACAAAATAATAAAGTAAAAGCAGAAAATAGAAGAGTAAAAACGGTTTGCATGGTAGGTTGTTGATCAATGAGAATTGAGAAGTTGGGGTTATGTCCACCTTTTGAGTTATACGTCTCTATTGGCTATGAGTTGTACGGAATTCAGACATGTATGTGCTTATAGAGAATTGTATTCGATGGTAAATCCAAGCGTCTTTCGACCTCAACAAGGACTATTTCACTTTAACTCTTTCGAGCTTAAAGCGTATCTAACGGTACAAATTCTCCAAGAGGTTAATCCAGTTACGGCAATAACTCTTTAATAGGGGATGGGACCCTATTACCTTGACATTATCTCTTTTCCAGACATATAACTTTTCTTTCGAACAAGTTAATGCTATACTGGCGTTACTCTATGCGTCTGCAGTCACAAGAATTTGCATTAAGATGAAGAGAGTAATGATATAAGCAGCATACTTGTCACGAATTCACAAACTCATAGCAATAGATAGTATCTCATAAGGCTTCCATAACCCCAACAGAGAAGTTTAGTTACCCATGAGTGTGAAGGAAATCACAATCGACATTGTTATTATACCACAATAAAGATTTCGTGTAGCAAAGTGTGGTAGGCGTTAGGCGTGAATTCCTTGCAAAGTAACGTTTCTATTGTTGCGGAAATTAAGAATTGAATAGATGAATAGAAGAAGAATAAAAAGTAGAATTAATGGAAGGGTTAGAAGAAGAGTTATAGAGTAATAGAATTAATGAGGAATGAATTGTAACTGATGGAGGAATTGTGAGGAATGAATTAAAATCTCTAGCAAAATAGGGTATTTATAACACCCATATCCTATTCCTACTAAGCTACTGCATTACTTAACCCAATCCTACTAGGTTAATGTATCATTATCCTAATCCTACTAAGTTACTGCTAGTCCCCAAAGTCTTCAGAAATGTTGTTTTTGCCCGGGACAGGTTTTCCATGCGTCACTTTTGGTCCTTGGCATCCAAGCTTTCCCTTCCTTCTTTCGTGAAGCTTTCTTTGGCGTCAAGTTATCCATAAAATGCTGAATTCTACATCATTTATATCTGAAAACTTGCTAATCATGTTCGTTAGCTCACTTACAGGAAAAAGGACTAAAAGTGCATGAAATATGTAATTTGTTCTCAAAACTTGGCTAAAATATGGGCAAAATCTAGTGCTATAGGCGTGTAAATTCGCCTATCATCAACACCCCACACTTAAGGCTTTGTTCGTGCTCGAACAAACTATCATGTCCATCTAAATCATCAAATTAGGGTTTCACAGTAACAACAAAAAATATTCATCAAGACAAGCACAACAATTATCAACAGAGAGTAGTTTTCTGATCATTAGTAGAAACAATTCAACCTCCAACATAGACTCGTGATGGTGGTCAACTCATATTCAAAAGTTAAGGCACAAAGAGTCATACACGACTACCCAAAACTCATCAACCATGTGTGTCTCACAATATATTACCCATAATCACTCTCAAGCATAGTATATTTATCAAACATGGGTATAGAAATATCCTTGCTCTCGCTCTCACAAAGAATTCATATGCTGCAACTAATGTCCATAGTCTTTCCCTTAGTGTAATGCTCCACTAAATGTCAGAATGCTAAGCTTAGGATCAAATAGGTCTTTTGATGGTTGTAATGTAGGCTAAGGGACGGGTAGGACTATTTTGGCCAGAAATAGTGACTATGTTCCTAAGCGCATTAATACATCACATTGTATCATTAACACTTTTCTTTCAAACAACCTTTCTACTTTCTTTTATTCTACCACCCCTTTTCTCCTCTTTTGTTTTTCAATTTTGAACATAACTAACTTTTCAGTTTTAGTTTTTTCTTTCCTTTTTCTTTTCATAACATACGTCTTATGATAGCACTTCTTTTTCATAACAAATTCAAGTACCAATACATTCTAAAGCATCATACTCACCCATTTTCCTCTTATTTCGTCAAATAACTTTACAATTTAAAGCACTTAGGAATTTGGATCAAATTATGGTCTTGAAAAAAAAATGGATTAGGCTTACATATGAGGTTGTCAAAGAAAATAGGCTAAAGGCTCAAAGGGGTTAACTAGTATAATGTCCACGGGTAGGTAAAAAGAAGGTAAACAAGTATAGGTTGCCAAAGAAATGCCTAAATCATCTCCTAAACTTACACTCTTTATTTTCGCTTTACATACATACCAAGAAAGTTCTAGCATCAGCCACAAGCACAGAATATACTATTATCTCACACACACAAGGCACATGGTCGACTTTATTGGGAGTAGTATAGACTCTCGACCCAACAGATGAAGGAATTGAACCACACAATATCACATAGTGAGTCACAATTAGAGCCTAAACGTCTCAATAGTCATGATTTTAGCACAAACTCTTGTTATAATCTCATGCTGCCTATTAGAATAATTTCATGTGAAGCTAAGTAAAAAAAATAACTACTAAAGAAAATGAAAAACGAAAAAAAAAAACTAAAGCAAACATAAATGCAAATGCGGATAGAGAAGTATAGCATGCAAATACCACCACCCCACACTTAGACGGGACACACTGCTCTCAGTGGAAAATAAATAAGAAGAACCTGGTCAGTCGGACTCCTCCTCTATGTCTGGGGTCATACCCCCTTCATCGAAATCATCATTGGAGTCGTCATCCTCAGAAGTTCCTCATAGGTACCCCACTTTTTTCCAAGAGTGCGTCGAGGTATTTGCAGCACGGAGGATTCACCTTGCTCTTTTCTTCCTCTTTTCTGGCCTCTTTGTGAAGTGGTTGCTTTTCTTGTCTTTTTGTGCCATTGTACCTGAGATCTCAATAGAGTCATGTTAGCTTCATCTCGGAAGATTCAATCAACAAACAGACAATAGTGGCACCACCCCACACTTACTTTGTTGACACAAACTAATTAAGTGAATGATATCGATTACTCAGACTTCATCGACATACATTTAGGTGATATGTTCCAACAATATAATCAGTGCAGTCATACTTCTTGTAATCTTGGAAATACTTTCATGTTTGATATATCAAGACTACTACATAGAGATTGAATCAAGGTATAGAATCTAGAAATAATCGCAACCTCATATATTGGTAGTCAACCTTAATTCTCATCTCGATGAACAAGTCATTCCAATATGTAAGCTTTCTATTGACAAGAGTATGCAATTTTCGTGACCATGTCATTTTCGCAAAAGTATGACAGTGCATCATAATCAAATACAAGTTGGAAACAAGTTAAGATCATCCTTACGTATTCAGTTACTCACTTAGTTGTATCACAACAATTCAATCACAATCAAATCACCAATACTACTTCAAGATTTAACAATTCATTATAGGTGTAGTAGTGTAGTACTTACGGAGTATAAATGAAGAACAAAGAAGTACTTACTTGGTTGATGACCTTGGATGATGTTCTTGCAAAGTAAAAGAGCAAAAGGAAAAAAATTTTTGAGAGGATTTGGAGAGGTAGGTGGCGCTTATGCTAGGGTTGCAATGGTTTTTTGGTCTAAGACTAAGTCTCTTACTTATAGAACAAGCTTGTGTCGGGTTTTGACCCATTTAAAATCGGATTTGGAGACCAAAAGTGACCATAGGCGGTGCCTAAGGCTTTGCCAAGTTGAGCAGAATGTCATAGCATAGGCCATGCCTAGTTGAGCAGAATGCCATAGCATAGGCCATGCCTAGTTGAGCAGAATGCTTTTGCATAGGCGGCGCCTATGCTATGGCATTGTGTGAGCATAGGCGGCGCCTTTTGCAAAGCATTTGGTGTCCATAGGCGGCACCTTTAGCATGGCATATGAGATTCAGAGACAAAAGGCGTTAGCATAGGCGGTGCCTATGCTATGGCATACTTGGGCATGGGCGGCGCCTATGCTATGGAACACTAGATTCCGAGACCTTACGCCATAGTATAGGCCTTGCCTTGTTCGTGGCCTAGTTTTACCTATGCCTAGCCTTTTTCAATGCCTATATTTTCATGAGCAATGCTTAATCCATAGCCTTTTGCTTCTTCATTCCTAACTTACCACCTTCAACATGCAATACGTCCAAATCAAAATTTGAAATCGACCTCCTCGTTTTACACCTCTTTGCACCTATATTTACTCAAAAACAATAAAGACGATTAGAACGATGGGTTGCCTCCCATCAAGCGCCTTAATTTTGGTCGTGGCACGACAAAATCCTAAGAAAACAAAAACAACAAGAACATTTAAAAATGATGGGTTGCCTCCCACCAAGCGCTTGATTTATTGTTGCGGCACGACATAGCTATCTCGATTACTTAGTCTTCATCGAGATAGATGTGGCATCGTTTTCTGAATGGATTCAGACGACGTTGATACTTACTTGTAGGCATGCAATATTCTTCGATATGACTCTTGTGCATACATACCTCAGGAGGGATACCAATTATATCATCAATCTTCTTACCCATAGCTCTCTTGTACCTCATCAGAGCAAAGATGAGAGCCTCTATATGCTGTTCACTTAAATCATCCGCAACACTCTCCGGAAGTGTATTTCCATATCCCAAGAACGTATACCTTAGGTAATTGGGGAGCTCTTTCGATTCTAGCATTGGTGGCTCTACAATGGAAGTCTTCACTGTTTGTGAAGGTTGATTTGTAAGATCAAGGTCCAACTGTTTAGGAGTATGAGAATAGGACCCTATTCTTGTTAAAGCACACATAGTTTCTTCATAATCTTCATCATCCTCATGCTCAACATTCAGCAGTGCAGCAGACAATGGCTAACTGTAAGCTATTTCGCTACAGATAATGCTTTCTTATCCTCATAATGAACATCAGCTACAGAGAACACATTCATATCGCTGGGCTGCTTCATTTCTTTGCATATATCAAAGCGGGCCACTTCTTCATTTAACCAAAATAAAATCTCATTAGCTCTCATGTCAATAAGCACACTTCCAGTTGCAAGGAAAGGACGTCCAAAGATTATGGAAACTTCAGAGCCCGCCTCACAATCTAGAATAACGAAGTCTGCAGGAAATATAAATGAAGAAACCTTCACCAACACATCATTCAAGATACCCATAGGTCGTTTTACCGACCTATTAGCCATCACGAGCCTCATATTGGTTGGTGTCGGATCGCCTAACCCCAACTTCTTGTAGATGGATAGTGGCATCAAATTGATGCTAGCACCCAGATCGCACAATACCTTGGCAAAATTCATAGATCCAACAGTGCAAGGAATAGTGAAGGCACCGGGGTCGGCCTTTTTCTGAACTAGTGATCGGGTAGCGATTGCACTGTAGTGATGAACAGTATCCTTCAACTCATAGCTTGCTGGTCGCTTCTTTGTCAAAAGATCCTTCATAAATTTCACATACCCAGGCATTTGTTCTAGTGCCTCTACCAATGGAACATTAATGGCCAGCTGCTTTAACATAGTCATGAATTTGCTGAACTTTGTATCATCTCCAATCTTTTTCAATCTTTGAGGAAAAGGTGGTGGTGGATATGGAATTGTTTTCTCCACGGCTTTCTTCTTCTCTTGCTTCCCAATTTTGGTAGTTTCAGGCTGCAAACCGCTGGGGGTGACGTCATGGACGTCAGGTTCAGCTGCTGCATCATCTTCCCCTTTCGCCACTTCTTCGTTAACCACTTGCTTGCCTTTTGCTAAAGTTTCCAGCACCTTACCACTTCGGGTAGTAATGTCCATGCATGACCCATCATTCCTTGGGTTTTGCATAGTGTCGCTAGGTAAAGTGCTAGCCTTTCTTTGATTGAGTGCTGCTGAAAGTTGTCTCAATTGCTGCTCTATTTGCTTGATTGAAGTGGAATGTGAATCAACTAATTGATTCATTGAAGACGAATCATTTATTACCTCTGTTACTCCTGCACTGGTTGCTTCCACTCCTTTCAACAGTTTAGCCATCATATCTTCCATGCTTTCGGAACCAGATGTGGTGGCGTCACGTCTTCCAGGGGGAACGTATAAACCACTCTTTTCATTCTTGTTCTTCCAACTACCTTGGTCCTTGTTTCCAGATTTATCATAGTAGTTCCGACCTTGGTTTCCTTGGGTATTGCCTCAGAAACCCCCCTGATTATTCAAGTAGTTAGCTTCTTCCTCAGAGTCAGATTCGTCTCTTCCATGTGCTACCACGGCCTTAACTTTTTCGGTCTTCCCTAATAATAAATGCTTTGTAAGAAGATCCATTTGTGTTTTCATGTGCGCCATATCTTGATCAAGTTCTTCTTTTCTCCTTTGGTCTGCAGTCATGCCAATAGATAAAGTGAAGCTTGCTACCTCAGAATCCCTGGTATGCCAAGCTCTACTTTGCTTCGTCATCCGATCTAGCATATTGCTTGCCTGACCAAAGGTGAGGTCCATGAATGATCCTCCAGCCGCATTATCAACCACTGGCTTAGTCACCGAATTCAAAGCTCTGTATAATATCTCTATCAAGTGGACATTGGTCATATGATGGTTTGGGCACCGCATAAGCTTCGTCTTGAACCTCTCCCATGTTTCGTGGAGAGCTTCAGTTGGAAGCTGTCAAAAATTGCTGATCTCATCTCTCAACTGTGCTTTCTTGGATGGCGGAAAGAATCTTTCTAAGAAAGCATTTTTCAATTGCCTCCAATTAGTAATAGAATTAGGAGTCAGCCCATTCAACCATAGAGTTGCCTCCCCAGATAGAGAAAATGGAAATAAGCACAGTCGAATTGCATTTTGTCCAACGCCAGGATTGTCGAATGACTTGCATGTAGAAATAAAGTTGATCAGATGCATATTCGGATCATCGCCTGCTAGTCCACCAAATAATCTCTTGAGTTGCAAAAGCTGAATCATGGTGCTAGTGATATTGAACTTTGCTTCAGGTGCCAAGGGTGGCAGAATAATGGCTCTTGTAGCACCACCTTCATCCAAATCGTCATCATCGTCATCAAAAGGAATCTGCACAGCTCTGCAATCAGGACTCAATCGCGCTTGACTATCTTTCCTCTACATGGGTGCCGCCACCTCAGTAGTATGCCATGGGTTTAGTAGCTCCTCATCGCCCAGGTCCTCATCATCAGGATTTGTTGCCCGACCTGGATTATCAATATTCTGTTGATGCACTTGAGCAGCCATCCTTTCAATTTCATGTTGTGCATCCATTGATGCACTGAAAAAACCTGGATAAAACAAAAACAACAACTAAAAGTAAAAGTACGAGAATCTTTGACCAAAGGGTCTAGTAACTATCACAAACTTAGTTGACACTCGTATTCCCCGGCAACGGCGCTAATTTTTGATAACGCTCAATCTACAGCTCTCGTAGGAGTGTAAAGCGGTCGTTGTCAAATATATAACCCAACTGGGTTGGGTATCGATCCCACAGGGAATAGCTTGGTCAACAAGTAAGCAAAGATTACTAGACTTTTAGTGCAAGTCTCGTAAAAGGGGGGAGTTTTGTCGTGCAAGTAATGTAAACAAAATAATAAAGTAAAAGCAGAAAATAGAAGAGTAAAAACGGTTTGCTTGGTAGGTTGTTGATCAATGAGAATTGAGAAGTTGGGGTTATGTCCACCTTCTGAGTTGTACATCTCTATTGGCTATGAGTGTGTTGAATTCCGACATGCATGTGCTTATAGAGAATTGTATTCGATGGTAAATCCAGGCGTCTTTCGACCTATTCGAGGATAATTTCACTTTAACGATTTTGAGATTAAAGCTTATCTAACGGTACAAATTCTCCAAGAGGTTAATCCAGTTACGACAATAACTCTTTAATAGGGGATGGGACCCTATTACCTTGACATTATCTCTTTTCCAGACATATAACTTTTCTTTCGAACAAGTTAATGCTATACTGGCGTTACTCTATGCGTCTGCAGTCACAAGAATTTGCATTAAGATGAAGAGAGTAATGATATAAGCAGCATACTTGTCACGAATTCACAAACTCATAGTAATAGATAGTATCTCATAAGGCTTCCATAACCCCAACAGAGAAGTTTAGTTACCCATGAGTGTGAAGGAAATCACAATCGACATTGTTATTATACCACAATAAAGATTTTGTGTAGCAAAGTGTGGTAGGCGTTAGGCGTGAATTCCTTGCAAAGTAACATTTCTCTTGTTGCGGAAATTAAGAATTGAATAGATGAATAGAAGAAGAATAAAAAGTAGAATTAATGGAAGGGTTAGAAGAAGAGTTATAGAGTAATAGAATTAATGAGGAATGAATTGTAACTGATGGAGGAATTGTGAGGAATGAATTAAAATCTCTAGCAAAATAGGGTATTTATAACACCCATATCCTATTCCTACTAATCTACTGCATTACTTAACCCAATCCTACTAGGTTAATGTATCATTATCCTAATCCTACTAAGTTACTTCTAGTCCCCAAAGACTTCAGAAATGCTGTTTTTGCCCGGGACAGGTTTTCCATGCGTCACTTTTGGTCCTTGGCATCCAAGCTTCCCCTTCCTTCTTTCATGAAGCTTTCTTTGGCGTCAAGTTATCCATAAAATGCTGAATTCTGCATCATTTATACCTGAAAACTTGTTAATCATGTTCGTTAGCTCACTTACAGGAAAAAGGACTAAAAGTGCATGAAATATATAATTTGTTCTCAAAACTTGGCTAAAATATGGGCAAAATCTAGTGCTATAGGCGTGTAAATTTGCCTATCATTAGTATGTGAGATCTTAAGAAAAATTGATGAGAATTCCAGATTTCTATACATTTTATGAATCTATATGATATCTAGTATGAATTTTGATGAGTCTTTACTTGAGATTGAACTATGGGTCATTAAACCGTACTTGAGATTTTAGTTCTTATAAACTTGTATGCTATAAGCACCCATGATTTGAGTATTCTGAGACTTTTGAGAAAGCTTCGACCTCAATGGTCATAGTAGCTTTGAAATCCACTTTACCACATGAGATTTCAAATTTTATAGTTGGGTTCTTGATGAATAAAGAGATTATTTTTAAAGTGGATTTTCATGAGATGAGTGTAGCTAACTAAAGGGAGTAGTATTAATCACCGAGTTGGGTAAGTTACCTCGTTTTCTTACCTAAGAACTATGTGCCACCGTAGGATTGAGATTTATGGAGTTGAGATAAGTGATCACTGAGTTGAGGTTATACTCTCTGTCAAAAGTATGGCAGCTCTCCCCAATGTGAGGTTTCTTCCTTTGGAGGACAAGACCTTGGACTCAATGTAGCTCGCATGGTTTATGTCAGTTAAGAGAAACTCCCTACTAGTAAAATTGTAAGTAAATAACTTTTGAGTAATTTTCCCAAGAAGAAAGTGGTTCTTCTACTAATAAGAGTTAGTAATCAGTTTTTAAACCAAAGTTTTATAATTCTGAGATCCAAGTGTTTTAAGTCTAAAAGAGTTCTAAGTTCTTGAGCATTAAAAATGTTTTACTCTCCACGAGATATACTCTTGAGTTTGAAAGTATTGTTTAATGTTCCCTTCTGCCCTGGAGTAGTGAGAATAAGAGGAGAGTAAAGATTTCAAAGTGAAAGTATAATGACTCATGAGATTTGTGTTACATGCTTTATTCTATGTGATTTATGAGCTTTACATTTTAGACTTATCCAAGCTATGTCAGTCATTCATAATTGCATGCATGATTTGATTAAAGAGTATTGATATTATTTTATGTAAATACATACACCTCTATATACTCAGTACATTTCCAAGTGTTGATCCACATAAATGTCTATTGCTACATTATCTTATAATGTAGATTCAGGTGCTCAGTCCTAGTCTCGTTAGTGATTTCCGAGTACCTTTGTCTATATCTCCACAGTTGGTGAGTCCTCATGGTTCGAAGACCTACTTCTCAAATTTCAGTTGTTATTACTTTTATATTAGTCTGAGTCAGTTGGGAGTTTGTCCCAATGGCTCTTCAGTTTGAGTAGTAGAGGCTTTGTCAGACTAGTCCAGTGGTCGAGTTTTAGACTTTTGGTATTTGATATTTCAAATTTATGTTTTTCCTAGATATTTTAGTTTTGAGATGATATATTATGGTATTATTACTTAACATGATATCCCAAAGTGAGAGATAGATATAGCAACAAGCTAGAAGGGTTAGTTTGGGGCTACTTGTAGCCTTAAACACCGTGTGACGTCCCAGGATCAGATTTTGGGTTGTTACATTACCATACTTTTCTTGTAATAGAGTGTAATACCTTGCAAAACTATAATCATTTCAGTCTTATGTAGCATGCCAAAAGGGGTCCCAGACTTAGAAAAATTCAGCTAAGTATTAAGCCTTAGAAGCATTTTTAGCCTTCGAAATTGGATAGTCTTATTTTCAATATTTCCGACCTTAGAATGTTGATTTTCAAGTTGATTCATGATTAGGGATGTCAATAGGTCATATTGGGTGAGTCTTGGAATTTTTAGAATTCGTTTGAGTCATGTTTGGATGACCAAAATAGCAAGCCAATGCGATCTTGACGTGTTGCATTGGCTATTGCACCCATCGACGCAATGCGTCGGTGAACATCACCGATCGTGCCATTGGTCCAGGTTCACTCATTAAATTCTGAGTTTCCAAGAGCATTTAGATCCTTTACCCCTCACCTAATTAATCTAAAACATGAGATTAAACTCCCAAAGGGGAAAATAACATTCATTATTCTCAAAATCCTCTCAAGAAATAAACCCTAGTTTATCTAGTTCAAGTTTAAGTTCCAAGAAATCCTCCAAAATCTTCACGAAATCATCAATCAAGTTATGTTAGGTGTTCATCCTTGGGTTTCCTTCCACCCTTGGAGTTTAATAAACCTTTTCAAAAACTTGAATTATGATTTGCATGTTATGAATTGAATTATGCCATGTTTGGATTATTTTATGGATTTCAAGTTGAGATCTTTTATGGGTTCCATGAAATTATGTTAGCATGTGTGTTGAATTGTAAATCTTTCAGGTCAAAATCCTTGAATTTGCAAGTTTAAGTTGTAGTCCTGATGCTTATGTGTTGTTCATTATTATATGCATTAATTATTCTCCCTAAGTGTTTGATAGAATGTCCATGTGAATTGAATAGTGAAATCATGACATGTTAGCATGTGTTCCCAATCATGTACAAGTCCAAGACCTCCAAGTGTTTGACAAAATAACTTAATTATCGAATTGTGAACGATTGACTATTGCTATGTTTTATCCATTATGCTATCGAGACCTAGGGGCATTCATTACCCAAAATCTAGTTGTTTACTTAGTTGCACTAGTTATAGAATTAACCCAGTAATGGTCAAGAACCATAATACTCAAACAGTTAATAGAAATCTGTGAACTCAGTCTAGTTCAGCCAGTCAACACAATTAGTGTCAATTCAGTAAAGCCTAGTATAATTTAGTGATCTGTTCAGTATCAATTCAGTTGGGAGTAGGATTCAACACCGAGCGAACCTAGGGATGGGGGCATTCCTGCCAGCAAAGGTTTTGACCCTTAGTAGCAGTCCCTGTATTACAGAACTACATAGCCAGCATAGGATAAGTCATCCTCCTGCCAGATTAGGGTTGACGCAATCATATATATATTTCATGAGTCTTCCTGCTAGATTAGGGTTGACACAACATTGTTAGTATCCCTTGGCAGGGTGCTAATACCCTTCCCACTGGAGTTATAGGTTGGACCCCAACTCAGTCTATTATCAGGGTATGTTGGTTAGATGAATGATCCCACAATACAATTTTAGTCTCGGTATTACGTAAAGAACTCAGACAGTTATACAGAACCATGGATATCAACTATCAGTTACTTAGCTATGAAAATTTAGTACTTCATTATCAGTCTAAACTTTTAGTTATCAACATTCAGTTATCAGAATTAAGTACTTTAGTTTTAGTCTGATTTAGACTAACGTTATATGTGTAGTGTTGCAATTTAGCATGTTCAGTAGTTACAGTTTTGCATGTACTCTCAACTATTTACTTCACGATGGTCATTCAGTCAGTTATCATCTCATGTATATGTCCGCCTACCTGACATAGCATACCAGTACATTTCACGTACTGACGAATACTCTTTCTTTGCACTATGATATCTCATATCATTGGTTTGGACGCACGAGTTCCTGATCATACTTAGTAACTCAGGATATCTGCAGTAGATTCAATAGTGAGTCCTCATCCATCGAGAATATTATGTTATTTTATCATTTCAATTAGTTTATTAGTTATTACAGTCGGAGTTAGTTGGGGGTTTGTCCCATCAACTCCATATTCAGACAGTAAGAGGCTTTCAGACTAGCACAGTTAGATATTCAGTTTTTCAGATGTTATTATCAGTACACTCAGTTATTATTTCAGTATTTTGAGAACTTTATGGAAATTTGAAATTTAAGTTATACTTTCGCATATATTTTTAGTATTATTATTCAGTGCTCACAGCAGGTACCAGTCATGGGTTAGCTTGTGGTCCTTTGGGATTGTAAGCACCATGTGACACCCGGGGTGTAGTCTTGGGGCGTTACATAGAGTTATTACAAAAGGTGGTGATTATTGTCATCTGTAATCACTTGATTTCTTAAAGACTAGTGAAGCTTTGGAAATCCAAATCGTAGGTCATGGCTTTTACTTTCCTTGAGCAAGAAAGTTTCCACGTAAACTTGAGTGTTCTTTACATTATTGCATTTTTGTTCTTTCTATCTTTATTATACTACATCTGCTAGGTTAGGGACCAGGTCTTGTTGTATTTTGTAGACTCTTATATTTCATCAACAACAACATATTTAGTGCAAACCCACAAGATAGTAAAGGTAGGGAAGGTAGATTATTACCAGACATACAACTTAAACAAGTTAACATAGCATAACAAAATCAAATTGTGGCACCAGTAAAATGATCAAAGTTTAAATGACAAGATATTAATTATATCAGCCAAAGGAAACAGAGAAATTTCAACAAAAAATAAAGAATGCCATTCAAGAATTTTGCCCAGTTAAGTCTTGTTAACAATCCAAATACTAACTTCAACAATTTACGACACCTACTACAAAAACATTAGCTTGCACAATGCAGCAGTCTTGAATAAGGAATCCCTTTTTAGGAACATTGAATTCACAACATGGAATAAATGATGAGCAGCCCCAACTAGGTGGAGCAGCTGAAAACAAATTAGCACCACCTGTAAGAGAACAATTACAAATAATGAAGGAAGTCAGATGTGTAAACCAATAAAATTGAGGGTCTGTTTTAACACGGATTTCAAGAAACTTTTAATAACACAAACTATAGAGTATTTGATAAAAGATTGAAAATTTAATCATTTTTATTCACATAATAGTTAGACAGCTTGCTAAATAAAGATACAAATCAAAATACTAGGTGGTATTAATGTAATCCCACAATTGGGGTCTGGAGAAGATAGGATGCATACCCAGACCTTTACCCTACCTCGAGAAGGGAGTGTAGAGAATAGTAGAAGAAAGGTGTAACTAGGGAGACCTTCAGCTGGCCCAAGATCGTTAAGTAAGATCGGAAGATTCAACTAAAGAAGAGGAAGTTATGAAAGTAGAAGGAAGATATTGAATAAGAGAGATTGGGTATAGAAGAAGACTACTTTATATGCTTTGTATTGGATTTATTTTTGGGTGTTTTCAAATGACTAATGTCATCCCTATTTATACTTGTGTAGAGATGGTTCTAGAAAATTTTTTAGATAATTCTTCAACAAAATCCAAATACTTTTATCTTCTATCACAACTCTAGAGAATCTAGATCATTCTAAAAGATACTTATTCAAGACACAACACTAGGACATTTTACAAGAACCTATGATATTCAATCACTAGACTATTCTAGAAAATTAAATAGAAATATATGATTCCAAAAAATCTACTTTAATATTTTCACACTCCCCCTTAAAGTGATTTTTTGGAAGCTACGCTGAACTTGTTGCGGAAGAACTCAAATGAAGCTTTGAACCATGTCTTAGTGAAAATCTTAGAAGTTTTTGCGTGACTCCTCTTTCTTTTTCAAATGATAAAGACTTTCCACTACTGAACAGCTCTACGAAGAAACAAGAATATGTATTGACAAAATGTTAATCTTTGTAGCGAATTGACTTGGCAATAGTCCTCTTCGACCTTTGAAAACCATAATAATCAACACCTTGCTGAATTTTATGTTGTTGAGTTCTTGAGCTCCCCCTTTCTCTGAACTCCTCCACGCCTTCATTATCTGGAGACACTCATGTGATGGAAAATTTTAAAGTTTTAGGATTCAAGATTTTAGAACTTACTCTTTCTGAAGCAACTCCACAACTCAAAGATATTTCATCTGTATCAGCCCCCTCGTTTGATTTGATGATAATCTGATCATAAATTTTCTGTGAAGACTCAGTATCATAACATGATCCACTACTAGATTCTATTTCTATCTCTTCAATCATATTGTATGTCCCTCCATATGAAATTGGGGCCTTACATTCAACTCCATTGTTCATTAGATCTTTAGCTTTTTTATCAACTTCCAATATTTGATCTGAGCCTACATCTCCCTTCATTCTTTCTCCAGTAAATTCATTACTGTCATATTGATTTTTCGACACTATCTGCTTAGAATCTACTTCAATATCTTTCACGTTTAGACTTTTACGGATAATTTAAGGATCTGCTTCTTTGATTTCCTTGATAGAAGCTAGCACGTTTCTAGTCTAAATGTCTTCAGCTTCCTCTTGCTTCTTATCAATGTATTCTTTCTCCACATAATGAATTGTAGTATATTTGATCCAATCTCTATCCAAATTTATTCAAGCCAAGGAATTTATTGCTCAACTCTCAGCTTCAAAGAATCTTTCCCAACCTTCTTATTTTCAATAATTTTTTCAATATGAGCCATGTTGCTCTCCTTTGCTCGGCAATATCTTTTTATGTGTCCTGCTTTGCCATACCAATAACATCTAAGAGGATTTTTACAATTGTTAAAAGTATCTTCCATCTTTCCAAGCGTGCTTGAACCACATGTGAATCGAGAGAGGTATATTTCTTGTTTTTCCTTTAATGTTCTTCTTAACAGCTACAAGAACATTTCCTTCCCTTTTTTTCACTAATTCATTGGCCAATTGTTTGGCTAGTAACTACTGCGACGACAAAAAATTCTCAAATTCCTCCAAGGATGGTTGTTGAATCCATCCTTGAATCGATATTACAAAGGGAATATATTCTAGTTTCAAACCGCAAATAATATTTCTTCTTATTCGTGCTTCAAAGATAGACTCATCCGAATTTAATAAAGATTTATGCAAACATAAATTCTTAATTCTTAAGAAATACTCGGTAATAGAAAGATTACCTTGATTGGCGTTAGCTAATTCATTCTCCAATATCTATAGCTAAGCTTCATTCTTCTTGTTGAATAACTAAACGAGGGTCTTCCAGATTTCGTGCGATGATTTGCACCTGATAATATGATTAAATAAATTGGAAGAGATGGATGTATTCAAGATGAACTCCTCGTTCGCACTAGTCTGCTTCCACTTGTTATATTCACCATCATTTTTGTTCCATGCTTACCCACAAGGTATGATTCCATACATGTCTTCCATACCTTTTAATTGGACTGATTTAACAACTTTATTCCCAGTCCATTACCACGACAGCTAAAATCCATATAGAGAAATTAGTTGACTCTAAGTCACTAACCCGATCTTGAATAAAATCCAGAAGCCAACGAGTGGCTATGGGTCTGATACCATATGGAAAATAGCAGAAGAAAGGTGTAACTGGGGAGACCTTCTGCTAGCCCAAGATCGTTAAGTAAGATCAGAAGATTCAATCAAAGAAGAGGAAGTTATTAAAATAGAAGAAAGATATTGAATAAGAGTGTCACGACCCGATCTAGGGCCTGGTCGTGACGGACACCCAAACCATGGAGGCCCAAAACGCCCTTCCCTATATGGTAATCATGCAGACCATTCATATAAATAAAGAATATGTTGAAACATAATCTGCTATAGAATCATGGTCAGTTCTGGATTCAACATAAGATGAAAATTAAAAATCAACTACATTTAACAATATCTGACACAGTCTGCGAAATCTCTATTACATGAAAATTTGTCAACTATATAAAACTGGGAAAAGGCCCACAGTAGACCAAAATGGAAATAATTAACATAATCTGAAAAGACAGGCCTTCTGTAATATAGGAGGCTCACCAACTGGACACCTGCAACTCTGCCTGTTAAACTCTATTACTTTTCTGGACCCCTAGACTAAGCCTCAGAACTTGGAGGGAGGAGGGACGGTCAATACATATCTACTGGTACGCAAACCAATCCAAAATAAAGCTTTAATATAATTAAAATATTTGAGAGCAACTTTGACAAAACATCTACATCAAGTGGTTTTCAAAACACACGAGCACTTTTTGATAACATAAAACCTTTCTATCAATGCAAATTCTGATCTTTTTATTACTTCTGAGTTAGGTGGCACTCCCCTACAAGGCTGATATTCTACGGGCTATATGAAATATGCCATTGACTAAGCGGAGAGTCCTCCAACCCAAGTGTGCCACAAGGGTTGGAGTGTCTGAGCCTGATATGCCACAGGGCTCTTGGACAGCGTAATATATAAACCTGGATCGACAAATCACGATTTTGGGCAATGAGTTATCTGAACTCATGCCTTCTCTTTATGCCCAATTTTATCATGTTATGAATTATGCATTTCTTTCTAGTTTCAACATTTGAAAATTTGATTTCAAACATGTGTTCTATTCTTTTCTGAATTATCATGGTATAATCTGAATTGGTGTTGTCACACCACGACTTGCAAGTCATATTTCTGAGCCATAATACATAACGCATGATTTTTTCATCAAAACTCATTTCAGACCACCCAAACATGTAAATAGTATAAGAGATTTCATGTTTCGAAACATAAGTCAAAACTATGCAAGAATTCTTAAAACATATGGTGGTCATGAGCTTTTGGCAAAACCATGTACTCTTTCATTATATGCATATTCAACATTTATCAACATGCATAACCCTCTCTTTTGATTCCAAAATCATATTCAAGTCATAGTATAAGTCAAGACGTTTCATATCATGCTTTTCAAAATACATTCAAAATGTTTCATAGCATATCATAAGTAAGGGAAAATCATAACAAGAGAGGGATTTCATTATAATTTATGCTCTCAATTGAATATTCATTATTAAACACATTTATACATATATATAGAATTTCAAATCAATTTGGGGTAAGGCCTAAAGACCAAACAATATTAACTAGAGCTTCTTAAACATTCTAGTAATGGTAAAATTCAACCCTTTCCGTAAAATCATGATTTCTAAATCTTTAGAATAAATTAAAGAATGTTTCCTTGCCCATGAATTTTTGGGAAAAACCCACATACCTCGATTATGGAGAGTAATGGATGATTCTTGAAGCCTACGGTTTGGGGATTCCAAATCTTCATACAATTTTAAAAACCCACGGTTGAATCTTGAGGGATCTTAATTTTTGTTTGGGACTAAGGGATGTTGTTCTTGAGATAAAATTGGAAGAAGAAGTATATTTTGGTATTTTTGGAGTAAAATTCCATGTTTGTGGCTTATATAGGGGTGGGAAAATGATGATTTTGCCCCAAATACGGAGTGTTTAAGTCACTTGGACCACAATGTATGCGGCGCACACCTTAACGCATAAGCTAGGTTGTGCGGTGCACATTTTATCGCACACATTAGGTTGTGCGTCGCACACCTTATAACATAGGTTAGGTTGTGCGTCACACACCTTATGCTAGGTGACACACTCCACTTTGCAAAGCCATAACTTCTTGCTCGGGTACCAGATTTTGATAAAATTGGTATCTTGGAAAGATAACTTGAAGAACTTTTATTTGATATATAGTAGGTCCTCTAATTCTATATATATTGTGAGTTATGGCGGCTGAAGTTGAGTCAAGTTGAAACATCCTCTAAAACTTAATCGATAGAAATATTTTCAACTCGTCTTAGAGTTAGGGGATTTTTGTAATCTCAAATCACATTCAAAGGTATTCCTACACTTTAGGACTGATCACCACACATATATTAATAAGTAATTTCTTAGTTCGGATCTATACGCGTAGGAACGATGGTCTAAATTCTAGTCCGAAAGTACGGGGTGTTACATTATCTCCCCCTTGGGATCATTCCTCCCCGAATGATGGGTAGGAACGTTGATGTCTTAAAGGTGTGGGATAACGCGGACATGCTGTGTCTTCTAAGAAAGGATATAACTGATCTAAGATATTTAAACTTCTATCATGAAACTGAATTCTGAGCTGACTTGACTTTACTTGCTTCAAGGAGATGATTAATGCTTGGAGTGATCGTGCTCTAATCATACATATTGAATTTAGAAGTGATAACTTATGCAAGTAAGAATAATGAAGCAACAAGACTTAGATCGTACCAGGGTATTATACTGCTTGGGCTAAAATATCTAAAAAAAATTGATATCATGCGTTGAACACTTATGAACTGAGTCATGACTGAATAGCTGAATCTGAAACATAATGCTTGGACTGAACTGAAATCGCAACTTACATGGATGGAATATATTATCTCTTGGGATGTTCATACGCATGAGAGTTTGGATATACGACTGGGTGAAAAGGTAGAAAATCACAGTAACTTGCCTGCCTGACTGTTAAACTGAATTGCTGGTTATACACGCGGAATTATACTGGAACCTATACTTAACTGGAGTATCTCTTCACCACTCTTTCTAAAGAAGCCATAGTAGCGTTAGGGAACAAAGAACCTTGGGCATGATTTACAAAAGGCACCCAACCAAGGAATCACAACAATGAAACTACCCTATAGCATGGAATAGAATTACCAGGCCCTAGGCCATGCAACAACTTCTTACTTTCAAGCTTAGCACAGTTATTGAGTATCCCTTAACTATACAATTCTCCTTAATTACCATACTTATTGATTCAAGTTATAATCCTCATAAATCTTTTTAGTAATGTCTAAAGTAGCTTAAATACTTTCATCTTGATCAAGCCTAACTTTAAATCACAAAATACAACATGCCACACCATGATATTATTCTAAACCATATGATTCAACCTTCTATATATATTATTTATCACATCCTAAGCATAACGTGCTTTACCACTTCAATGACCAACCCTTAACTCTTCCTACGGATTCGCTAGCGTATATTGCCTTCCTCAACTTACATCTTGACATGTCATTCAATACTATCCTTATAACAACATATGAAGTTCAAGGAAACATTAATCAAGACGTACTTCAGATATTCTCTAAACCACCATCTATACAACTCCCACGCGCTATCCCAAGAACATACACACATACAAATTTCCACTAACCATCACATGTATCAAAGACTTTGCCCCAAATCTTACTTTACACTTATGGCCTCATCCAATACAAGCATACAATGATTTTTCATCAACAACAACCATTCAATCATCACCACTATCATTACATAAGGAGTCACCAAAAGGTTAAAACATAAAACCTTGAAGCATGGAAGGATATTATATCAGACTTGACACTTAGCTGAGGCCTGAGGAATAACAAATCAACATCAAGATTTATCAAAGTAAATCTGAATTGAGGGCATACATGGCTATAAGTTGATTCTCTCCAATCATTTGGTATAAAGCATGAGTTATGGAAACTTAGCACACTATAAGATGTAAATACTTGAGTCATGAGCTACATGACCTCAATTTGGAGTTCATAACATATGGAATGTGATTCCGACTGCTGAATGAACTGGAACTCCTCATTTTAGAACTAGAAGAGTACGTGATTCTCTATGACAAACATGGACATAAACTATGATCATGGAACAGAAACGTGAGGCATGAGTAGGGATAAGACATTACAACCAATAACAATGGGTGAAAAAACCTAATTCAATTTCATGTAAAATCTCATAAATTACAGAAAAGCTGTAGTTTAAAATAAGCCTTTGGGCACAATAGTGAAAGGATTACCCTTGTTTAAAACCCCACATACCTTAGATTATGAAATTGGATGAACAAGTTTGCTTTAAAATATTCCTCCTACTCTTGAGAGAGGGTTGTTGAAACCCTTGACTTGGGGAACTTGATTTTCAACTCAATTTGTGAAAGCTATGGTGAATTCTTGAATTTCTTGGAGAAGGGTTTTGGATTTGTTCTTGAGGGAGAAATCCTAGCTTTCTTATGTTTTGAATGATGAATGAAGCCATCTGCTTCGTCTTGAACATATCAGGGAGTAAAAAGGGTGGGAAAAGACCAAAAAGCCCTTTTAAATATGACTTAACATTACTTATCGGGATATGTGATAGCGGGATGCGATGGTCCGTCGGAGGCCCGCTGGTCCATCGGTCCTAACCATCGTACCTGGGCCAGAAACTTACTTTTTGTCTCGCCTGCGATGATGGGGTGTGATGGTCGATTGCTTGCCCGATGGTACATCGGCCCTCTCCATCATACTTGGTTAGTGAGTCAGTTTTCTGCCTAAATGCTACAGTCTGGGCGACGGTCCATCGCTAGTCCAACAGTTCGTCGGCCCTCTCCATCGAAACTGGGTGATTCCACTGCTTTCTAGAAAAAGGCTATATCTTTCTACTCTGACATCCAATTTTGACGAAATAGGTATTGTTAGAAAGATAATTTAATTTCCCACATGATAGAAAGTCATTTTTTAAGGAAAATTCATCAAGGTTAAAACACTAATCACTTTGGAAGTCACTTCTAAATCTTTTAGGGATGGAATTTGCTTCACTTGACACGCTCTAAGGCTCAGGCTATAAGAGAATTTTGCGGGGTCTTACAATATCTCCCCCTTGAAAACATTCTTCCTCGAATGTCACTAGTTACACTAGGAACACAAGAAAAACTGAATACACATAGCTGAAGCAAATTGTTAAACGGGCTCAAAATTTTTCTAGACTCTTAAATACTTCAAAAATTGCAAGAACTCATGTAAGAATAGATACATAGCTGAAATTTAGATTAGAAGGGCTGAATTAGGGAAGAATAATACCTTTTTCTTGATCTAAAC
This sequence comes from Capsicum baccatum var. pendulum, assembly GCA_030864225.1. Taxonomy (NCBI): domain Eukaryota; kingdom Viridiplantae; phylum Streptophyta; class Magnoliopsida; order Solanales; family Solanaceae; genus Capsicum; species Capsicum baccatum. Next base: position 19,538,313 of record CM061552.1, on the reverse strand, counting down.
TCACAGAGAAGAGGTGCGGGTACTTTGCTCGCATGTCTGCTTTTGCCTTCCAAGTGCGCCCTCAACTAACTGGTTCCGTCACAAAACTTTTACCAAGGGAACCCCTTTGTTCCTCAGTCTACTGATCTAAAAATTTAGAATCTCAATAGGAACCTCATCAAATGAAATATTGTTCTGAATATCAGCACTCTCTGAAGGATTTACTACAATGGAATCACCAATATGTTTTTTAACCATGGATACATGAAAAATAGGATGAATGACTGACAACTCTGCGGGCAACAGGCTACTTTACCAACACGGCTCAAGACTCTATAGGGGCCAACGTAATGGGGACTAAGCTTCCCCTTTTTACCAAACCTTTTCACCCCTTTCTTGGGTGAAATCTTCAAATATACCAAATTACCTACCTTAAACTCAAGATCCCTTCTCCTCACATCGGCATATGACTTTTAATGACTCTAAGATATCTTCAACCTTTCTCTAATCAATTTCACCTTCTCCATAGCCTCAAGCACTACATCAGGCCCAATTACAGCAGCTTCACCCACTTCAAACCAACCTATAGGTGATCTACATCTTCTACCATACAAAGCCTCAAATGGTGCTATCTCAATGCTAGCATGGTAACTATTGTTATATGCAAACTCTATAAATAGAAAATGCTCATCCCAACTACCTTTGAAGTCAAGAGCACATGCCCTAAACATATCTTCTAGGGTCTGAATGGTCCTTTCAGCATGACCATCTATTTGCGACTGGAAAGCAAAACTCAAATGAACTAGGGTACCAAGACCTGCTGAAAGGCTCTCCAAAACTGAGAAGTAAATTAGGTACCCCTATTCAAAATGATAGACAAGAGAACTCCATGAAGCCTGACTAACTCTTTGATATATAATCTAGAATAATCCTCAGTTGTATAAGATGTATGCATGGCCAAGAAATGCGCGGTAGTCAGCCTATCTACAACAGCCCAAATAGAATCATGATGATGATGCAAAAGAGGTAAATCAGTCACCGCTACCCACTTCCAAGTGGTATACCAAGCTCTTGAATCATACCACAAGGTCTTTGGTGCTCTACCATGTTGTACACTTGCTACAAACTCTGTTATATCTTTCTTCATACCACCCCACCAATAGATTTCCCATAAGTTGCGGTACATCTTGGTAGTGCTGGGGTTAATAGAATACCGTGTGCCATGCGCTTCAACCATAATCCTCTGCCTTAGATCATCAACACATGGAACACACAATCTACCCTACAATCTCAACACGCCATCTCCTCTTTGGGAGAAAACCTTGACCTTTTGGTCCTTAACTGACTCCTTCAGTCTAACCAAACTAGGATCCCTATCTTGCTTCTCTTTCACATCCAAAGCTAAAGAGGATTCGGAACTAGTCTGCACCAACATACTCCTCTCAGCTGAATCAAGTAACCGAACACCTAGTCTAGCCAAATGATACACATAACGAGCTAACTCTTTCTTACCTTTCTCTACATGAGTAACACTTCCCAAAGATATCCTGCTAAGGGCATCTGCCACTATATTGGCCTTTCTCGAGTGATACAAAACAAGCATATCATAGTCTTTTAACAACTCTAACCACCTCTTTTGCCTAAGATTCAACTCCCTCTAGGTAAACACATACTGCAAACTTTTATGATCAGTAAACACATCAACATAAACCCCATAAAGATAGTGTCTCCAGAGTTTCAAAGAAAAGACCACAACAGCTAATTCAAAATCATGGGTTGGGTAATTCTTTTCATGCAACCTCAACTGTCTAGAGGCATAGGCTATAACCTTACCTCTTTGCATCAACACACAACCCAAACCAACTCTAGAGGCATCAGAATACACCACAAAACCATCTGTAGCATTAGGCAAAGTCAACATAGTGGCTGAAGTAAGTCGAGTCTTCAATTCTTGATAACTCTTCTCACAAGAATTTGACCATTGGACCTTAACTTTATTTTAGGTCACCGGGTCATGGGAGATGCAATAGAAGAGAAACCTTTGACAAAAATATTGTAGTAGCCATCTAGACCCAAGAAACTCCTAATGTTAGACAAAGAAATAGGTCTAAGCTAATTTCTTACAGCTTCAATCTTTTGGGGATCAACTCTAATGCCTGCAGCTGAAATGAAATAACCCAAAAAGGCTACTGACCTTAGCCAAAATTCATACTTGTTGAATTTGGCGAACAATTGGTGATCTCTAAGAGTTTGCAAGACAATTCAAAGATGATCTGCATGATCATTCTCAATACGGGAATAATCAAGAATATCATCTATCAATACTATGACAAACATATCAAGATATAGCATGAATAATCTATTTATGAGGTCCATAAAGGCTACTAGGGCATTGGTTAGCCCGAAATACATGACTAGAAACTCAAAGTGACCATAGCGGGTTTAAAAGGCTATCTTTAGAATATCACATTCACTCACTTTAAGTTGATGATAGCCAGATCTAAGGTCTATCTTAGAGAAATAACTTGTACATTGTAACTAATCAAACAGGTCATGAATTCTCGGAAGAGGATACTTATTTTTTACTATGACCTTATTAAGCTGACGATAGTCAATGCACATATGCTAAGAACTATTTTTCTTTCATACGAATAGGACGAGTGCGACCCAACGAGAAACACTGGGCCTTATGAAACCTTAATCGAAAAGATCTTTGAGTTGCTTTTTCAACTCATTAAGCTCTGCAGGTGCCATACAGTAAGGCAAAATAGAAATAGGCTGAGTGTTAGGAAAAAAGTCAATCCTGAATTCTATCTCTCTATTGGGAGATACCCCTGGGAGATCCTCCGAAAAAACATCAAGAAACTCATTAACAATGTTGACTGACATGATAGTTAGAGCCTCGGACTTAGTGTCTTTGACTCTAACTAGGTGACAAATGCAACCTTTGGATATTAGCTTTTTGGCTTTGAGATAGGAGATAAAATGACTCTTGGGATATACTGAACTCCCAGGCCACTCAAAACAGAGTTCATTAGGAAACTAAATTTTGACCACACGGGTACGACAATCTATAGATGCATAACAAGAATTAAGTAAATCCATACCTAGAATAAGGTCAAAATCCATCATGTCCTACTCTATCAAATCGGCAAATATAACTCTATGAAGAACAGTAACAGGACAATTTCAATACACTTATTTAGCAACAACTGACTCCCCTACTAGTGTGGAAACTAGGAAAGTTTCAGGAATATTTTCGAGACTCATTTCAAAATTTACAGCGACTAATGGGTTCACATAAGAGAAACTTAACCCAAGGTCCAACAACACATAAACATCAAAGAAAAAGATGTGAAGCATACTAATAACAACATTAGGTGAGTCCTACTGCTTTTGATGGGATGGTAAGGCATAGAATCTGTTTTGAGACTGACCACAAGTAGTGCTAGATGAAGCGCCCTGAGCAGGGGCGGGATAGGCTATAGGAGCTGGTGCACTAGTAGTCTGTGCTTGGGGTCGGGCAACTCTATTCCATGCCTAGCATGCAGACAATCTCTAAGTCTGTGGCCTAGCTTTCCACAACCAAAATAAGCCCTCTGGTCTGCTAAACACTTACCAGGATGATCCCTACTATACTTAGCACAAGGAAGATAGCAGGGTCTGTTACTTACACTGTTCTGCGACCTAGACATAGAAGACCTATTTCATTGCTCCTGGCTATCTCTAGGTGTGGGAGCGCTAGCTGATGAAGGCACTGGCATAGATGAATGACTCTAGAGATGTTGGTGGTTCCTCCATGGGACCTAGCTTGACTATACTCAAACTACTCAGATCTATCCCTCTTATTACCCCTCACTCTATCTCTCTCCCTAATCTTATCTACCTCAATCTACTATGCATGCATCATTAACCTAGACAGATCCAAATCTCTCTTCAATATCGTAGTCCTACACTCTTTCAGTACCAAACTAGAAATACCTATCATGAACTTGCTCATACTAGCTCGGTGTCAGAAATCAAATCAGGAGCATACTTTGCTAACTGGTTGAACTTCAAACAGTACTCTTTAACAGTCATGGAGCCCTGCCTTAAGTTTATGAACTCCTTAATATTTTCTTCCCTCATCTCAAGAAGAAAAAAACTTGTCCAAGAATGTATCTTGGAACATCTGCCATGTCATAGAAGCAATATTCTCACCTTTACCCTTCTTCCACGATACAACCCAGTCATAAGCAATGTTTTTCAACTTATAAGATGCCATCTTAACACTTTTTTCCTCAGAAACATGCATCACCTGTGTGATTTTTCTCACCTTCTCAAGGTATAAATGTTGGTCCTCACCTGCCTTAGACCCACAAAACTCTGGACGATTCATCCTCATAAAATCACAAATTCTAGCAGTAGCTAAATCACCTCCTTGTTGATTTGGAATTGCAGCCTAGTTATTGGCCTAAACATTGGCAGTTACTGCTTAGGCAAACGCCTGAAAGGCCGCCCGAAACTCAGCATGAGACACAATCTCATTAATGGGATCAATAGGCGAGGGTTGCTCATTGTCATTCCTGCAGGCGTTCACTCTTCAAGGAGGCATTTTCGAAAATAGAAGAGCACAAATTATTAGATGAGAGGGACAACCGTAGGAATTATAGAATCTAAAAGAAAGAAACAACGTTTTCCTAAAACATCTTATAGCCTCTTTCTTATATATGGGTACGCTACAAACTGATGACCAAGACTCTACTCAACGTGACTTGTCAGACTCCCTATGCCTCCTTAAACCTTAGGCTCTGATACCAAGTTTGTAACGACCTAAAATCTTATCTCGGGATGCCACACGATGCTTAAGTCTACAAGTAGCCCCAACCTAACCTTTCGAGCCTGTTTCTATCTCTATCTCTCACTTTGGGATATCAAGTCTAGCAATAAGACCATAATATATCATCTTAAAACTGAAATAGCTGGGAAAACATAAATCTAAAATATATAATACTGAAAGTCTAAAACTCGACCATTGGTCTAGTCTGACAAAGCCTCTATTACTCAAACAGAAGAGCCATTGGGGCAAACCCCTAACTGAATCAGACTAATATAAAAGTAATAACAACTGAAATTTGAGAAGTAGGTCCTCGAACCATGAGGACTCACCAATTGCGGAGAGGTAGACAAGGGTACTCAATAATCACTGATGAGACTGGGATTGAGCACCTGAACCTACATTATTAGACAATGTAGCACATAGACGTATAAGTGGATTAGCACTTGGAAATGTACTGAGTATATGGGGGTGTATGGATTTACATAAAACAATATCAATACTCATTAATCAAATCATGCATGTAATTAGGAATGACTCACACAGCTTGGATAAGTCTAAAATGTAAAGCTCATAAATCACGTAGGATAAAGCATGCAACACAAATCTCATGAGTCATTATACTTTAGCTTTAAAATCAGTACTCTCCTCTTATTCTCACTACTCGAAGCCTGAAGGGAACATTAAATAATACTTTCAAACTCATGAGTATATCTTGTGGAGAGTAATACTTCTTTAATGCTCAAGAACTTAGAACTCTTTTAGACTCAAAACACTTGGCTCTCAGAATTATATAACATTGGTTTAAGAACTTATTACTTACTCTTAGTAGTAGAGGAACCACTTTCCTCTTGGGAAAATGACTCAAAAGTTGTTTATTTACCTTTTTACTAGAAAGGAGTTTCTCTCCATGCAAGCTACATGGATTCCAACATTTTGTCCTCCTAAGTAAGAAACCTCATGTTGGGGAGAAGCATCATACTCTTTCCAAGGAATATAAGCTTCACTCGGTGATCACTTATCTTAGCCTCGGGCCAATAAATCTCAATCCTACAAGCAAAGAGTTATGCCCATTTTTATGAGAGGGAGTTAGGGTGTGCGATGGGCAATGCACCTCCCAATCAAATGTGTCCGATTGGGAGTGCAAGGAACACTAAAATTTCTGCCATAAGGTGTGTGACGCACACCTTAAGGTCTTCCATGGGTTGTTCGCCGCATACCTCACTTCCAAGTGCCAAAAATACCCTTATATATGTCTATAACACGGGATTAAAATCCTACAACATTAAAATAAGTTTAACTTCTCTCAAAATCAACAAGCACAACCTTTAGAGTTTCAAAATAAAAAACCCAATAGCTAGAGATTCAACCATGATAATTATATAATTTTTACATATTCAGAATCCCCGTTACGAAGGCTACAAGGGACACCCAAAACTTTGTGAATAGAATTACGTCATTTGAAAATTCATTCAAATATTCAAGTTTAAGGTATGAGGGGTTTTTCAACAAGAACACTCTTTCGCTCTTGTGCCCAAAAATACTTTCTTTTATGAAGTTATGGATTTCATATGTTTTACTATGATTTTGAAGCATGAACTTATATTGTATATTGATTATCATGAGATTATGATATTTTTGATATTTTAAAAGAGGAATTATATGAGAATGGTGATATTTTGTGCCTTATAACTGAATTTTCCAGATTTTGAAGGAATTTATATATGTTTATGATGTAACACTTGAATCTTGATAAGTTTTAATGTGATATTGAGACATAAGTTTTGAACGCTATTTGAGATTTTTGTTTTTTGAGAAATCATGTGTTATAAACACCTTGAGTTTGAATGATTTGAGATGATGAAGAAGTTTGACCTTTCGGTCGTAAAAGGGGGTGTTTTTGAACGCGAGATGAGAAAAGAAATCTACTTTTATTAATTATTATGAAAAGGGTAGCAAGATGGATCCCGTTGTGAATTTTTGAACTGTTTATTAGTGGATTTTCTTTTGAAAAGATCTGAGCTAAGTTCGGGAGTAGTCATTAGCACCGAGTGAGAGGTATAGTTATTTTGGTACTTCCCTAAAACAATGTTCCCCCATAGTATGTGAGCCTGAGGCTGATTTATATAGTGACCACAAGTGTTTGGATTGATGATTTAAGGTCCTACTCTGATGGCAAGGAATAGGGCGACTCTCTCCAACGTAGGTAGAACGTTGGACTCCATATAGCTCATATGGTTTATGTTGGTTATAAGAGACTCCCAATGTGTATATGTTTGTACCTTCGTATCTAAGATGAATGTATATGTTTTGAAGGATTTGTTTTGAAAAAGTTACTGTTTCCAAAAGATTGAGATATTATGTTCTAAAGAGAATTGTTTTGAAATTTGATTACTCTATATGTTTGAAACCAAGGAAGAAGTGAAGTGAGAACTTATTGTAATGACTCACTTGTTTTACTTTACATGTATTATTCATCCATGATTTTGATTTTTTAATTTGAGATAAGTGAGTCATTTATATCAGCATCAATAGTTTTATAAACTATGATGCTATTAAAATATTATTTTATATATGCATTGCACCCCTATATTCTCGGTATGTTTCCATGGTATTGACCCATAAACTAGTATGTGGGCTACATTTTCTCATAATGTAGTTACAAAGTATAGTGTACATCTTCAGATCCAGTCAATTCGCGGCATCCAGTCAGCAGGTGATGAGTCCTTTTGATACAAGGTCTTGAGTTAGTTATACAATTTGAGAAGTGTTGTATTTTCTTTATCCATCCATATAGATTTGGGATAGTCGGGAGTCATGAACCAGCTACCTATAGTCAGTACTAGTAGAGGCTTCATAGATAGTTAGTAGAAGTTGATGTATACCATTTCAGTTTTGGTTGTAAAAGTAGAGTTGTAGTCTTGTAAATTTAGTTTTGTATCTATCATATTCAGAAAAGAGTTATTTTCCATATATTTGTATATATTTATACTTTTCTATTCAGTTGTTTATGAGTTATGCCAGAAGAAGGGTTAGCTTGGGGTCACTTGTGATCCTAAGCACCGTGTGACATCTCGGGACCCAATTTTGGGGCATTACAAACTTGGTATCAGAGCACAGAGTTCAGGTGTCCTAGGGTATCTATGAAGCCGTGTCTAGTAGAGTCTTAGGAATGGTACAGAGACATCTGTACTTTTCTTCAAGAGGCTATAGGGCATTTAGGAAATGTCTTCATTCTTTCAAGTCTTAAATCTTGCTATAGAAAAGTTCTCCAAGAAACTTATATAGATGCCCATCTTATTCTAGTCAGGCCATCTCTGCCTTATTTCCAAGGTATCAGAAATAGTTGAGATTAATCTCCATAGATAGTTATGGAATTGTAACAGAGCTACAAAAGTATTCTATCAGTACTTTTGAGTTCCGAAAACTGAAGTGCTTTATCAGGCCTGTAGAAATCGTGCACTAAGCCCGAGTTAGATATGCTTTCAAATTTCTCCTCAGAATCCATAATGATAATCTATACTTCACTACCTATGTATTGTTCTTGAGGTAACATGTTCGACAAGTTCCAATTTCCTCCCCAGATAATGCTCTTATATTTGCTGGCAGAAGTTTCAAAAGTTTCATGAAGTGGCTTGAGAGGAGCCTTCTAGTATGTTATAAGTCCTTCAAATTTAAGTTATGCCCTTGTTCTAATGAGTTATTTAATTAAGAAAGAGTAAAGTGTATTCTTAGATCATTGAATGCTATGTGTCAAGTTTCTATCTCTTGTATTATGTAGTCTTGTTATCATTATGTTTGTGAAAAACTAAAGTCTAGTGAAACCGGGTGAGGCCTATTTTGATTCACTAGCAACTTGTTCTTTATCTTGTTGTTCTGGTATTAGTTGAAAGGGTGGGTTTCTGTATAGTGACAGAAGTAGTAATGTTTAGTTGAAACTCTTGTATTAGTTGAACTTGTGGGTTTAGAAGTGTAGTGGCAAGAATGGTGGTAAGGGTGATTTATTGAATATGTGTAGCTGAATTTTTGCTTATGATTCAATTAGTAATGAAGTGATATATCCTTGTTTGTTAGTTTAGTGAAATTTAGAGAAGGAGATTTTAGTTAAGGTGGATTGTTGTTTGCTTGAAGTATGAAAAGAGTTGTTGATGGTGTTTGTGGTGCTAGAAAAGTACAGTTTATTGGTGAAAGTACTTGATGGTTGAGTATTGTTAATTTAGGTTTTCCTACGATTGCAAGAGAAAGTTTAGCTGAAATTTATAGAGCTATGAAATTAATTTAGGTGTGAAGATGGGTAAATAGTAATGATGTGAAGAAGGGGGATGTGTTAATGGATTATGAATAAGATAGGCCATATGATTATGATCGATTGTCATTGTGTACTAGTTTTTCTTAATGCTATATTTTATATTTATGAAGTGAGAGTTCTGTGTGAGAATGGGTTGTAAATCATATTTAGCACTAGACATTAAGTTTAAACAATCGATGGTTCGATTGTTGATGCTAGTTATATGGAGGTAATCTAGTAGGCCTGAATAGTGTATACAAGAGTGTAAGATCATATGTTTGTAATTAAGTATGGTGTAGAGGTGTGCCCAAGGTGCTATGGGGCTGCATTATTTTCGAGGATTATTGCATATTGTGGGGTTAGTAGTAACGTTGAGTTTCTAGGTGGAGAAAGGCTAGTTAGATAATTTATGATGTTCTTGATAGATAAGTTAAGGAGTTATGATTGAAGATGTTGAGCCTTTTTAGTATGATTATTATTCTCATGGTTTGGAAAAAAATTATAATAATAGAGGTGTGATCTTGGTAGGTTATGATTATGTGATTAGAGATATAGGTATGGTTGCAAATGAGAGTGTAAGTCTTTGTGATGATTATTGAAGCTAGAAAGTTAAGGATAGCATATGGATAACATATGGATAGGTTTTTCAAGAATGAAATTGGTAAGTTTAAAATTAGTTTATTCTTGTGAGTTTAGCATTTATGTGTAGATAATAGAATGATGAAATTATGGCTTAATCTCAAGGATATGGAGTAGACCATCATACTTAGAATACCAGCTTTGACCTAAGGGGGAGATGGTTAGTGAAGAACCAAACCGAGTTTTGAGAATTAGATTGTGATACATGTCAATAATGAGTTATGATGAGATAGTGATCCATTCTTACTCTAGAGTATTCCTTGGATTTCAGTTATTACAACACCAAATCCATCACTTGCTTGACAAATCCATGCCACAGGCCTATTCTTATACCTATCATCTGTGCTCAAGCCCATTCTCAACTTCTAGCAAGTATGTAACAGCTTCACTCTGTAATTCGAGTTATCTCTTATGAATCTATGAACTCCATTCTTATGTTGAATAGCTCATGATAAGTATAAACTCATGTTTCAGAGTATGACTAGTTTTTAAACACATGATACTAGTGAAGTTTGCAGTATATCATGCATGTCCTCAGCTTAGATTTCTTTAATGAATCCATTCCTTTGATATTTTATTCCTAGGACAAAGATAAGTGTTAATGTTATGTATTGTAGTTTTCATGCTTCTGGTTCATATTTGTTAGCCCTTCGGTGACCTCTTCCTATGTTAAGATAGTGGTGATGATAGTGGATAAGCTATGGTTTAGATGTGAGAGATTTGATGACCCTCATTAAGAAAGATTATTTATGCTTTTCTATCTAAGGCTAAAGTGTGAAGTAAGATTGAGTCCAAGTCTTTGATACATGTCATGGTTAGTTAGAAATTGTGTGTATGTTTTTAAGAATAATGCAAGAGAATTTTTATTGATAAAGGTTTAGAGAATATGTGAAGTATGCCTTTAGGGGTATTTGCCTTAAAGTTATATGTGATTTTTAATGATAGGCTTGAATGTCATTTTGGGTGTAAGATGATGAATGCAATATGCACTAGTGAATCCATATCAAGAGTTTTAAATTAGTCATTGAAATGGTAAGGCATGTTATGCTTAGGGTGTGATCTCTAAGAAGATATAGAATATTGAACCTTGTGGTTTAGACTAGTATTGTGGTTTTGCACGTTGTATCTTGTGATTTAGTGTTAGGCTTGATCATGGTGAAAGAACTTAGTTTAGTTTAGACCTTAGTAGAAAGATTTCGCAGTGCCAATATAAGAATTATAAGTTGAATCAAATGAGTATGGTATTTAAGGGGAATAGTATAGTTGAGAGAGCATTAGAGAAGTGATTCTAAGCTTGAAAGTAAGAAGTTGTGTTGCCTACGGCCTAGCAATCCTATCCTAGTTTATGAGTTATATAAATATATTCCATGCTATAGAGTTATATCAATGTTGTAATTCCTTAGTCAAATGTCTTGTTTAGAGCATGCCCAAAATTCTTTGATCCCTAATGTCAATAGAATTTCGTAGAAAAGTTCTAAAGAAATACTCCATTTGAGTATGGATAGTCAGTATGATCCAGTCCATATAGCCTGTAATCTAGTTTAGCAAGCAAGGAGATAAGCTCGTAAAGATTCTTAATTTTCCAGCTAGTCTTACTATCCGCAGTCTTATACATATGTACATTCCAAGAGGCAATGTGTTTGTGTCCAATTAAATTATGAATTCAGCTCAGTTCACGCATCAGTTTCAGTTTTAGATATTAAGTCATGATTCAGTTCGTAAGTATCCTATGTAGTATCATAGTCTCTTCCTAGTATTTTCATCAATTTATTATCATTCGGGGAAGAACGATCCCAAGAGGGGGATGTTGTAATACCCCTAGTTTTCATGTCATAAACATCTCATCCTTTCTCATGAGATCAGATCCAGTGCAAAGTAATGGTTACTCATAAGTTGACACTCTCGTTTCGATCTTAGCCATATAGTTATTTTTCTTGAGGATTATGCCTCGGTAGCTTATTATTCTTGAGATCCAGTGATTCAGTTCTATCAGTTACAAATGATATCTTGAAGACTAATATTCCTCTGTGTTTCAGGTTAATTATCCATATTTGAGGAAGAATGTTCCCAAGGGGGAGATAATGTAATACCCCGTATTTTCGTGCTAGAATTCTAACCGTCGTTCCTGCGCGTCTAAGCTCTAATCCAAGTAATTCTCACGTGAATACAAGTTTCATGATCATCATCCTACTCTATTGAGTATTTTAGAGGTGGAAAATGTTTATAGGAATGACCTAGAACAAGGTTGAGCTAAGACCAATTGATTCATCCAAAGTTTGACATTCAATTCTACAAGGGTCAAATTCAAACGTTAATATCTCTTGATATACATGAAATTTTTCATCCCAAGACCTATCAAATTGTAGATAATTGAATTAGCTTTCCAACTATACCAATTTCGCAAAAATCTGATACCCGAGCGAAGAGTTATGCCCATTTTTGTGAGAGGTAGTAAGGGTGTGCGATGGGCAATGCGCCGCCCAATCAAATATGTGCGATTGGGAGTGCGAGGCACACATAAATGTCTTCCATAAGGTGTGTGAGGCACACCTTAAGGTCTTCCATGGGTTGTGTGCTTCATACCTCACTTCCAAGTGCCAAAAACACCCTTAAATATGTCTATAACACGGGATTAAACTCCCACAAAATCAAAATAAGTTTACTTTCTCTCAAAATCACCAAGAACAACCTTTAGGGTTTCAACATTAAAACCCCAATAGCTAGAGATTCAACCGTGAGAATTCTATAATTTTTACATAATCGGAATTTCCGTTACAAAGGCTACAAGGGACACCCAAAAGTTCATGAATAGCATTACGTCATTTGGAAAGTCATTCAAAGCTTCAAGTTTAAGGTATGTGGGATTTTTCAACAAGAACACTCTTTCGCTCTTGTGCCCAAAAATACTTTCTTTTACGAAGTTATGGATTTCATATGTTTTACTATGATTTTGAAGCATGAACTTATATTCTATATTGATTATCATGAGATGATGATATTTTTGATATTTTAAAAGCGGAATTATATGAGAATGATGATATTTTGTGCCTTATAACTGAATTTTCCAGATTTTGAAAGGATTTATATATGTTTATGATGTAAATCTTGAATCTTGATAAGTTTTAATGTGATATTGAGACATGAGTTTTGAACTCTATTTGAGATTGTTGTTTTTGAGAAATCATGTATTATAAACACCTTGATTTTGAATGATTTGAGATGATGAAGAAGCTTTGACCTTTCGGTCGTAAAAATGGGTGTTTTTGAACGCGAGATGAGAAAAGAAATCCACTTTTATTGATTATTATGAAAAGGGTAGCAATATGGCTCCCGTTGTGAATTGTTGAACTGTTTATTAGTGGATTTTCTTTTGAAAAGATCTGAGCTAAGTTTGGGAGTAGTCATTAGCACCGAGCGGCAGGTATAGTTGTTTTGGTACTTCCCTAGAACTACGTTCCCCCATAGTATGTGAGCCTGATGCTGATTTATATAGTGATCACTAGTGCTTGGATTGATGATTTAAGGTCCTACTCCGATGGCAAGGAATAGGGCGACTCTCTCCAACATGGGTAGAATGTTGGACTCCATGTAGCTCACATGGTTTATGTCGGTTGTAAAAGACTCCCAACGTGTGTATGTTTGTACCCTCGTATCTAAGGTGAATGTATATGTTTTGAAGGATTTGTTTTGAAAAAGTTATTGTTTCCGAAAGATTAAGATATTATGTTCTAAAGAGAATTGTTTTGAATTTGATTACTCTATATGTTTGAAACCAAGGAAGAAGTGAAGTGAGAACTTATTGTAATGACTCATTTGTTTTACTTTACATGTATTATTCATCCATGATTTTGATGGTTTAATTTGAGATAAGTGAGTCATTTATATCAGCATGCATAGTTTTATAAACTGTGATGATATTAAGATATTATTTTATATATGCATTGCACCCCCATATTCTCGGTATGTTTCCATGGTATTGACCCATATACTAGTATGTGGGCTACATTTTCTCGGAATGTAGTTACAAGGTATAGTGTACATCTTCAGATCCAGTTAATTCGCGGCATCCAGTCAGCAGGTGATGAGTCCTTTTGATTCAAGGGATTGAGTTAGTTATACAATTTGAGAAGTGTTGTATTTTCTTTATCCAGCCGTATAGATTTGGGATAGTCGGGAGTCATGACCCAGCTACCTATAGTCAGTACTAGTAGAGGCTTCATTGACAGTCAGTAGAAGTTGATGTATTCCGTTTCAGTTTTGGTTGTAAAAGCAGAGTTGTAATCTTGTAAATTTAGTTTTGTATCTATCATATTCAAAAAAGAGTTATTTTCTGTAGATTTGTATAGATTTACACTTTTTTGTTCAATTGCTTATGAGTTATGCTAGTAGAAGGGTTAGCTTGGGTTCACTTGTGATCCTAAGCACTGTGTGACCTCTCGAGACCCGATTTCAGGGCATTTTAGAAACCGTGGTAATTTACCCAACTAGGTGCTAAATACTACTCCCTTTAGTTAGCGACGCTTATCTCATGAAAATCCACTTTAAAAATAATCTCATGGTTCATCAAGAACCCAACTATAAAATCTGAAATCTCATGTGGTAAATTGGATTTCAAAGCTACTATGACCATTGAGGTCGAAGCTTTCTCGAAAATCTTAGAATAGTCAAATCATGGTTGCTTATAGCACAAAAGTTCATAAAAACTAAAATTCCAAGTAGGGTTTAATGATCCATTGTTTAATCTCAAGTTAAGACTCATCAAAATGCATACTAGATATCATATGGATTCATAAAACATGTAGAAATCTGGAATTCTCAGAAATTTGTCTTAAGATCTCAACATACTCATATACTTCAATTTCTAGAGCATTGAAACTATTAAAAATCTCAAGGAGTAACAACCTAGGGTATAAACCCAGCTTCAATTTCTTAAGAAAACATATAAAATCATGTTATTTGACTATTAATTCATGAGAAACATCAATACATTGCAACCAGTAACAATGGTTGAATACCCCTAATTCAATTTCATTTAACATCTCATAAATTACAAAAACCTGTAGTTTAAAATAAGCCTTTGGGCACAAGGGTGAAAGGATTACCCTTGTTGAAAACCCCACATACCTTAAATTATGAAATTGGATGAACAAACTTGCTTTAAACTCTTTTTCCTACTCTTGAGAGAGGGTTATTTCAACCCTTGACTTGGGGAACTTGATTTTCAACTCAATTTGTGAAAGTTATGGTGAATCCTCAAATTTCTTGGAGAAATATTTTGGATTTGTTCTTGAGGGAGAAACCCTAGCTCTCTTATGTTTTGAATGATGAATGAAGATATCTACTTCTTCTTGAACATATCAGGGTGTAAAAAGGGTAGGAAAAGACCAAAAAACCCTTTTAAAAATGACTTAACATTACTGATCGGGATGTCCAACAGCGGGATACGATGGTCCGTCGGAGGTCCGATGGTCCATCGGTCCTGACCGTCGTACCTAGGCCAGAAACTTACTTTCTGTCTTTCCTGCGATGGTGGGGTGTGACGGTCCGTTGCTAGCCTGATGATCCATCATCCCTCTCTATCGCACTTGGCTAGTGAGTCGGTCTTCTACCTTAGTGTGGTGGTCTAGGAGACGGTCCGTCTCTTGTCCGACGGTCTGTCTGCCCTCTCTGTCAAAACTGGGCGATTCTACTGCTTTCTGGAAAAAGGTTATATATTTCTACCCCGACATCAAATTTTGATGAAATGGGTATCGTTGGAAAGATAATTCAATTTCCCACATGATAGAAAGTCATTCATTTAAAACATTAATCACTTTGAAGTCACTTCTCAATCTTTTATGGCCGAAATTACACTTCACTTGACACGCTTTACGGCTCAGGCTATAAGAGAATTTTGTGGGGTCTTACAGGTAACTCTAACACACCTTTAACTAACTAACTGTTGCCATTGATCCTAGGTAACTCTACCCTGGACTCAAAAACACCCCTAATGGTAAAACTCACTTGACCAAAGTCACAACCCGAATCGAGGACCTGGCTGTGATGGACATTCCAAACCATGAAGGCCAGAGCGCTCCTAAATTGCAATCATATACACTATTCATATATTAAGAGGAAATGTGGAAATACTTAACAAAACAGAATCATGGTCAACTTTTATTTCAAACTACTCAATACTAAAATGAGTTTTAATGGATCCAAAAAATCTAACACTAGTCTGCGAAATCTATACGACAAGGCCCTCAGTCGGACCATGAATGAAAATAAAATAACAATGACTTATACATTAGGCCTTATGGAATAAGGGAGGCTTACCAAGTAAAAGTATCTGACCAATCAATCTGCAGCTTAGCGGGCCCCTGTGACTGATCCTAAGATACTAAAATATCGGGGGGTCAATACAGATGTGCTAATACGCAGAGCAATCCAAAATAATGAACTTTTGTGTAACATAAGTAAGAGAAATTTATAAAACATTTTTACATATGTTATATGAAAACACATGGGCATGTTTAACAGACTTTGAAATATTTCTTTGAAACCATGAATCACTCTTTGTCTTACTTCTGGGTTAGTTGGTACACCGTACAAGTTTGATATTCTATGAGCTATATAGAATCTGCCATTGACTCGGTGGGTAAGCCCCAAACCCAAGTTTGTTGTAAGGGTTTTAGTTTCTGAGTTTGATACGCCACAGAGCACTAGGCCAGTGTATAATCCCTCTAGAGGACATAATAACCCATATCGCCAAAACACTATTTTGGGAAATAAGTTTTATGAACTTGTGCCTTCTTTGGATAACACCTAATATCTCTTAAGCCCATTTTTAACCTTTTTTGAACGTGCATCTTTCAAAACTCAAATTCTGAAGATTTAATTGAAATCTGACTTCTATTATGTTCTAAGTCTGTTATGGCATTGTGTGATGTTGGTATCGTCATACCAAGACTTACAAGTCATTTTTATCGACCATACATTAGCAAGTTTCAACTCAGTTTCAACTCTTTGCAATCAAAACAATGTTTAGACCACTTATACTCCCAAATTAAAACTCTCTTACGAGAATGTAAGTGGTCGCTGTCATATAAATAACCCAACGAGGTTGGGGTCGAATCCCACAGGGAATATGGTGCTAATTAAGTTATATGCAGATTAGTTAACTTTTAATCATTTGTTTCCGTAAAATAAATAAGGGGGATTTTGATTCTGTTCACAAATTAATGGTTTCAATTTAACAAGATGAAATATGTGTAGTAGTATTCGAATTCAGAGAAATAGCAAGCTAGGGTTATGTCCACCTTGTAGTTTTCAATACTTTCTAACTATGGGCTTTACGAATTTATACATGCATCGTGTTCACAGAGAAACATATTGTATTTAATAACATAATCCTAGTGTTTCTCAACCATCAAGGACTAATTCACTTTATTTCTCTCGAATCAAAAGCATTTACCAAAAACAATACGAAATCTCCAAGTAGTTAATCCTGTTAAGGCATTAACATATAAAATAGGGGTTGGAAATCCAATTTTCTTGTCACTACTCTCTTTTTCGAATATCAACCTTTCTTTCGAACAACTTGTGTTTTAAGGCATACCCTCTATGTTTTCAACCACGAGAATTCAAAATAAACGAAGAGAGTATGATGTAAACTAGTCAATGCATAATGAATTCAAAACCCAAAGTAAAAGATTGTATGCTACAAGGCTTCCATAACCCTAACTAATAAACTTAGGTACTCATGAATAAAATGAAAAGAATCATAAATATATTCATCATACTAAAAACTAGAAGAGATCTTGGTGTGCGAATGTTGAAAACAAGAGAGAAAAATGTTTCTCTTTCTCCTCAAGCTAAGCCGCCACTCTCCTTTCAAAAAGTACAGAATAATTTTTGTAATGAATAAAAATTCAGCATTAAGCCTTTTAATAATCTCTTCTCTCATAATTGCCTTCTAGGTCCCTAAACTAATTATAAATGACAAACTAGTCTTGGACATAGTTTTTAGGCGCAAGATTTGGTCCAGATTGTAGTTTCTAGGCGCCATATTTGGTCCAAGTTGCTACTCTCTCTTGTGTCATATGTCATCCGCATTCCATAGTCCCATAATGTATTCATCTACCTTATTAATACCTAAAATCATGTTAATCACATCGATTAGCTAAATTACATAGAAGTAGAGTAAAAACATAAGAAACTAGGCACTTTGTTCTCTAAATATATGTAAAATATGGATAAATTATGGTGCTTAGGCATATAAATACACCCTAGATCACCACCCCACACTTAAAGCTTTGTTCGTCCTCAAACAACATATCCATTTATACATACTACACAAGCCTTAGAACCCACAAAGGAAGACAAGATACTCAAATAGGCTCACACAACAATTATGAAAAAGAAGTCGATTCAGGAATCATTACTAGAGACAACCTACCCTCAAGAATAGAATAGTTAAGTTGGCAATTTCATGCATATCATTTAAGCATAAAAATCATATAAATTACCCAATCTTCATCAACCATGTTCCCTCACAACAAGAAAATTACCCATAATCACTCACAATTATGCAATTTCTAACAAAATGGGTACAAGAATCAAGTTGCGCTCACTCTCACAAAGAATTCTCAATTTACTGCTGATGACCATATGCCTTCCCTTAGTGTAATACTCCACTAATATCAGAATGCTAAGATTAGGATCAAATAGGTCTTTTACGGGTTGTAATGCAGGCTAAAGAATGGGTAGGAACTATTTTGGCTAGAAATAGTGACTATCTTCCCTAAGCCCTTTAATACACTACATTATCCAATTAAGATCAATCTCTAACAACCAATTTCCACTTCTGCTATCTTCACAGATTTACTTTTCACCCCAACTCGTTAAGCTTAATTAAAAACACTATGGTGGGAGTATGCAACCCTTTCAAATATTTTTTGTGGCACCCTTTTCACGTTAAGCACCCCTATAATAGCCACCCTCTACTTAAGCAATTTGCCTTAGTTGAGCTGTACAATGTCCAAGAAGAACCAGGGCCAAAATAGGTTCATTGTAACATGTCCGAGATAAAATTTTGAATTTTTTCAACAATTTTAGATACTGCCAACCACATCAATTGCTCACACCAATAACTAGACTTTGGGGCATCGTTTTCACCTTTTTCCTCTAATTGTCAAACTCCTAACTCACATTGATTTTACATTAAAACGGTTAGGATCTTTTGGATCAAATTACAGTCTATTAAAGAACAGATTAGGCTACTTATGAGGCTAACAAAAGAACAAGCTAAAGGCTCAATGGGGCTAGTTAAGTAATGTACAAAGGTAGGGCAAAAGATGGTATGGAAAATGGCTATCAAAGAAATTCCTAAATCATCTCCTAAACTCACAATCTTTATTTCGCTTTGCATACACACCAGGAAAGCTCTAGCATCAGTTGCAATAAGGAATATACAACAGTCTTACACACACATGGCACATGGTCAACTCAATTAGGAGAATTATAGATTCTCGACCGAACAATTACATGAATTCAATTAAAACCAACAATCACAACAAGAGTCACAACTAGAGCCTAGGTGTTTCAAATATAATGATCCATCACATTCTTATGTTATTATGTCATGTTATCCACAAGAGCAGTTACATGGAATTGAAAGACTACTTTTCTCTTAAGACGGTCGTCATCCATACATCATCAAGAAAAACACCTAATTATGACTAAATAACTAACAAAATGAACAAAATGACTAATCCTATCTAGAAGTATACTAAGGAGAAGGTCCTATTTTCATACTAAACAAATAGCAAAGTACCCAACCACCCCATACTTAAGCTCAGCACTGTCCCCAGTGAAAATAACAAGATAAAGAACCTGGCTAGTAGTACTTCTCATCCACATTAGGAGTCATGCCACCTGCATGGAGATCATCATTGGGACCATTTTTCCTGTACTCATCACATCACCCATATCATCCATATCTGCCACACATAATCAAGTTAACTTCAATTAAGATAGAGATGGTAAAGTACCACCCCATACTTAATTTGTTAGTATAATCTAATTAAGTGTTTTTATCGAGTACTCAGACTTCACCGACATACACTTTGACATGGTGCATCAACATTAGTCACAATACAATTCATTCACTTCAATTCCCCCAATTCTATTTCAAGGAACTACTTTTTGAACAGAATTATGCTCTACACTTTCAACCATATCAAGATATACAAAATTCCATCACTTTCACAACATCACCATGGGAAGAATTTAATTCATAATCCTTAATAAATCACTTAGTTATAACATAGAGTCACAATAACTAATGATTAAGAAAGTAAAACTTACCTTGAAGATGAAAGTTTGGTGAAAGAAAAGGAAAATTCTTGAGATAGTTAATGTTGAAAGACAAAGAGAATAGTGAGAGCAATCTTATGCAGGTTAGGAGTGAAATAAGGATGACTTTGGGCATTCATGGTATGGATTCTATTAAAAGGTGAGATTTGGGTCGAGTTGATCCAATAAAAAATGGATTATTAGGCAAACTTACACTGACAGGAAGCACCCATGAAATCGCCTAAGCATAAGTAGGCGGCGCCTAACCCATCGCCTAAGTGAGGCAGTGAACATAGGCAATGGTATAAGCAGCGCCAAACCTATCGCCTATGTTGACATAGGCGGTGCCTAAGCTATCACCTATATTGACATAGCTGGCGCCTAACCTATCGCCTAAGTAAGGCAGTGAGCATAGGCGATTTACAATGCGGTGCATATCTTAAGATGTGCGGTGCACTCTTGGTTGGAAAGGTCTATACCGTGGGGGCTTCACCCCCGCACCCCCATCAAGGTCAATGGTAGGTTTCGAGATCGAATTTACATAATTTGAGGCATTACTCTAATGTGAATCTTACTTGATCCTTACACATTTGACCACTCCAACTTACCTGTAATATTCCCATCACTCCTAAACTTACTTACCATTGACATGGCTTACTTCCAAATCAAACTTGGTACTAATCTCCTTCTTAGTACTTCATGAACCTACACTTAATCAAAAACAACAAAAATGGTTAGAAAGATGGGTTGCCTCCTACCAAGCATCGTAGTTTCGATCGTGGCTCGACTCTTCTATTTGCATTTTTGTTTAACATGATAAATTGAAAAGAAAATCATGGGTTGCCTCCCATGTTGCGCCTAATTTAACATTGCAGTATGACTCGATTATCTTGACTACTCAGACTTCATCAAGATACATCGATGATACCATTTGTACCTCATTTGTTGGATCAAGAAAATGCTTTATTCCTAGTCCAACCACTTTGAAATCACCCATATCTTTGTTTGCAAGTTCAACTAAACCAGCTATGGTACCCACAGTAGATCTCTCCCTAACTGGTATATGTCGCTCATCTTCATAGAATACATCAACAATTGAGAAGACACTCATCTCTTTTTGTTGTTTCATAGATCGACATACTTCAAAACTAACTTCTTTCTCGCTGAGCCTAAATTTCAGCTCATTCAGCTCCATGTCAACTAACACTCTCCCAGTTGCTAAAAATGGACTACCTAAAATTATGGGTACTTCAAAGTCCACTTCGCAATCAAGAATTACAAAGTTGGTAGGAAATATAAAATAAACAACTTTTACAAGTACATCATGTAGAATCCCAATCGGTTTTTTTACCGATCTATTCGCCATTAGAAGCCGTATATTGGTGGGCGTAGGATCTCCCAAACCCAGTTTGTTGAAAACCGCCAATGGCATAAGATTGATACTTTCTCCAAGATCACAAAGGGCTTTTTCAAACTTCAGCAATCCAAACTACATGGAACAGTAAATGCTCCCGGATCAGCATTCTTCTGGATGATAGATCTTGTAGCAATAGCACTAAAATAATAAAGATTGTCTACCATTTCATAGCTCACGGTCCTTTTCTTTGTCAACAGGTCTTTCATAAACTTTGCATATCCGGGCATCTGCACCAGTGCTTCAACTAAGGGTACATTCACTGTCAACTACTTTAACATAACCATGGATTTTCTTTACTTGCCATCATCTTCTTTCTTCTTTAATAGTTATGGAAATGGGGGTGGTGGCGTTTGAATTTTAGTTGGAGCAACTTTTACCTCCTTTCTTATGCCTTTCTCCACATCACTAACATGCTTCGACTTAGGTGGTTTTTCCACTTCCACGCTCTTCTTTTTTAAACTTCCCAACTCCACAGGCATCACTGAAGATTCATCAACTATCTCCCAATCCATTTTGACTTCATTAGTATGAGAGAATGCTCACAATCTTGGACTAGATAACATCTTACCGCTCCTAGTGGTAATGGTCATACACGATCCATCTATCCTCGAATTTTAAACTGTATCACTTTGTAGGGTCCTATTCTGTCTTTAGTTGAATGCTTCAGATAATTGGCTCATCTGCTACTCCAATTGTATAATAGCGACCGAGTACAAACTCATGGAAGATATGTCACTATAAATAGTAGTCACCCCAGAATTTGTTGCCTCAACTCCCTTTAATAGTTTCTCCATCATGTCATCCATGGACATTTTGCCTGAACTGGTGGTAGCATTATCATGGCTTCCAGTAGGTACAAACAGTCCACTTCTATCACTTTTATTCTTCCAATCTCCTTGATGGTTCCAACCTTAGTTTCCTTGGCCACCACCTCAAATCCCATATGATGGTTAAAGTAATTGGCTTCTTCCTCAAGATCGGAGTCAGCCCTTCCCTATGATGCTATAGCTTTAACCTTCTTTGTCTTTTCCTATAATAAATGCTTAGTAAGAAGATCCAATTGTGTCTTCATATGAGCCATGTCCTGGTCACGCTCATCTTCTCTTCGCCTCTGTTCTACAGTCATGCCAATAGATACAGTAGACCTTGCTACCTCAGAATCCCTGGTATGTCGAGCTCTACTTTTCTTTGTCATCCGATCAAGCATCTCAGAAGCTTCACTAAAAGAGAGGTCCATGAATGATCCACCCGCAACATTATCTACCACTGGCTTGGTAATCGAATTCAAGGCCCGATATAATATCTCCATCAAGTGCACATTGGTCATCTGATGATTTGGGCACCGCATAAGCTTCTTCTTGAACCTCTCCCAAGTCTCGTGGAGTGCTTCAGTAGGAAGATGTCTGAAATATGCTCTCTTGGATGGCAGAAAGAATCTTTCTTGGAAAGCATCTTTCAGTTGCCTCCAATTGGTAATAGAGTTAGGAGTTATCCCACTTGACCATAGAGTTGCCTCTCCAGATAGAGACAAGCGAAATAGGCGCAGTCGAATTGCATTTTGTCCAACCCCTGGGTTGTCAAACGACTTGCATGTTGAGACAAAATTAACCAAATACATATTCGGTTCGTCGCCTACATGTCCACCAAATAACACTTTGAGTTGCAACAGCTGGATCATAGTACTTGTATATTAAACTTGGCTCCGGTTGCTAAGGGTGGAGGAATAATAGCCTCTGTTGCACCGGCTCCATATAAGTCATCATCATCATCATCCAGATTAAAATGCATAGCTTGGTATTCGGGTCTTACTCTGAAAGGATGATTTTTATTCACATTTCTGTTTACTGATGTAGCTATATCCTCTGCATGCCTTCGATTAACTGGCCCCAACAACTCATCGTCTCCCAGGTCCTCTTCGTCTGTATTAGGTTCCCGACCTGGGTTATTAGTATTTTGGAGGTTTAATTGAGCATTAGCCAAAGCGGCTAATCTTTCAGCTTCCTGTTGGTTAGCCATTCTTTCAATGAGATGAGGTCCACGATTGAAGAGTAATAATGGTTATCCTAAACTTATGGTTCGTGGCATAAAAAACAATGAGCCTATAACAAACAAAAACAACAAATAAACATAAAATATGGAAACTTGACTAACAATCAACTTACAAACATAAACTCAATCGACAACCGTATTCCCTGGTAACGGCACCAAAATTTGATACGCCCAAATTACAACTCTCTTATGAGAATATAAGTGGTCGCCGTCAAATATATAACCCAACAAGATTGGGGTTGAATCTCACAGGGAATATGGTGCTAATTAAGTTGTATGCAAATTAGTTGACTTTTAATCGTTTGTTTCCGTAAAATAAATAAGGGGGGTTTTGATTGAGTTCACAAATTAATGGTTTCAGTTTAACAAGATGAAATATGTGTAGTAGTATTCGAATTCAGAGAAATAGCAAGCTAGGGTTATGTCCACTTTGTAGTTTTCAATACTTTCTAACTATGGGCTTTACGAATTTATACATGCATCGTGTTTACAGAGAAACATATTTTATTTAATAACATAATCCTAGTGTTTCTCAACCATCAATGACTAATTCACTTTAGTTCTCTTGAATCAAAATCATTTACCAAAAACAATACGATATCTCCAAGTAGTTAATCCTGTTAAGGCATTAACATATGAAATAGGGGTTAAAAATCCTATTTTCTTGTCACTACTCTCTTTTCCGAACATCAACCTTTATTTCGAACAAGTTGTGTTTTAAGGCATACCCTCTGTGTTTGCAACCACGAGAATTCAAAATAAACGAAGAGAGTATGATGTAAACAAGTCAATGCATAATGAATTCAAAACCCAAAGTAAGAGATTGTATGCTAAAAGGCTTCCATAACCCTAACTAATAAACTGAGATACTCATGAATAAAACGAAAATAATCATAAATATATTCATCATACCAAAAACTAGAAGACGATCTTGGTGTGTGAATGTTGAAAATAAGAGAGAAAAATGTTTCTCTCTCTCCTCAAGCTAAGCCACCACTCTCCTTTCAAAAAGTACAGAATAATTTTTTTAATGAATAAAAATTCAGAATTAAGCCTTTTAATAATATTTTCTCTCATAATTTCCTTGTAGGTCTTTGAACTAATTATAAATGACAAACTAGTCTTGGACATAGTTTTTAGGTGCCACATTTGGTCCAGATTGTAGTTTCTAGGCGCCACATTTAGTACAGGTTGCTACTCTCTCTTTTGTCATATGTCATCCGCATTCCATAGTCCTATAATGTCTTCATCTACCTCATTAATACCTGAAATCATACTAATCACATCGATTAGCTCAATTACATAGAAGTAGAGTAAAAACATAAGAAGCTAGGCACTTTGTTCTCTAAACATAGCTAAAATATGGATAAATTATGGTGCTTAGGTGTATAAATACACCCAAGATCAACCACCAATTCAATCAAATAATGCAAGAGAGTTCTTATTTTCAAAATGTATTTCAAACTATGCAGAGATTCTCTCTTTTCAACATTTCATCAAACATATGGTGGTCAAGTATTTGTGACAAACTATGCAACTCTTTAAAATCATCACTTTTCCTTTGTATAAACAAGAAACACCTTCTCTTCAATTCATAATCAAAATCAAGTCTTAACCAATAGTAAAGATATTTGTAACATACTTTTTAGTATGAAATTGAATAATTCATAATATATAAAAACAAGGAAATTTAAACAAGCGAGGGATTATAATTCCTCTTTCTCTCAATTCAAATTCCAAATATCAAACCTCATGCACACATACATACATACATACATACATACATACATATATATATATATATATATATATATAAAATTGAGTTTAAGGGGTAAGACCTCAAGACCAAAACATTACTGTCAAGAAGGATTCACAATGCCATTGTAAATGTAAATTCAAGACCCTTCTGTAAATTCATGACTTCTCAACATTTAAACATAATTAAAACGATTTCAACATTCCCATGTAGTTTAGAAAAACCCCACGTACCTTAGATTATTTAGGTTGAAGGATGGAAATCCAAATATGGATTCATTTCTTGGAAATCTTAAACTTAAGGATTGATTCTTGATCTTTGATGAAAACCCTAATTTATCTTGTTCTTGAGAGTGGAGAGGATTTGATATATTGTAAATTCAATAATGGTTGAGTAAATAACATTTAAGTTGTAATTTAATTCATGTGGGAGGTTTCTAGGAAGGAAAAGTACCAAAATAACCCATTAAAAATATCTCTTTTTGTCAAATTCAGCCTCAGCTGATAGTATGGGTGACGGGGCATTACTCTGGAGAATTAACTTCACTATAACTATCATTTAATGGCAAGAAATAGACCTTAATATTTGAGGCCGTTGGTCAGGCTTGATGGGCCATCACTGGCTTGACGGCCCATCAGTCTGTCCGTCCACTTCTCAGGAAAATAGGCATAAATTTTTACCCCTTTATTGGATTAAGGTGAAATTGGCGGTGTTGGAAAGAAGACTCAAATAACTTTCATTTGATATATAGTTGGTGATGTAACTTGATATATACACAATGTTATGGTCAACGGAAGTTGACTAAAGTTTAGACGTTCACCAATACTTAATTGATACAAGAGTTTTACACTCATCTTTGAGTTAGTTGATTTTTGTGACCTCAATTAATATTCAAAGGTATTCACACACTATAGGATTGATCATCAAACATTTATTAACAAAGAATCATTGGATTCGGGTTTATACGCCTAGAAAATATAGTTCAAACTTTAGCCCAAAAGTGTGGGGTGTTACAACCAAATTACACACGACTCAATCAATCAACTCTAACTGCTTCAACTCGAGAGAAGATCTAGACAAGATACGCATCTACTATACCTTATAACCAGGATTATATTTACACTATGAGAGAAAAACACAATGACTCAAGACACAGCAAGACTAAGTGAGAACTTGATCAGGTCCCTTAATGATATATGAGTTGTGTTCGAAAAGACGACTTTTTGTTTAAAGATGAAATCTTGATTTTGTAGAAATTATATTTTGTTGTATGTAAGTGATCCTTTTATATGAGAAAAAAAAACCTAGAACGTCTCATATTAGTCAAGGTTCAACATTTCTACCAAGTTTCTATAGGAAGGTACAGCTTCCAACTGTTGTGAACAAGTCATCATATTTTTTTGAGAAACTTTATTTGGGATCAAGTCCCATAGATACTGGCTTAAACTCTAATCAAGTCCATTGTGGAATAGTTTGTGATCTTCAAACTCCAAGGGTGTAACATTTTGCCCTTTTGGATGGTGACAAATTATTTCTCAGTCATCAGGACCAGGTTCCTTTAGATTCTCATAAATTCCCTATCATAATCAAAACATAACCGTCATCTTCCTCCTATCACAAATCCCCCTGTCACACAGACCTGGTCCCTATGAGTCTACTTCTGAATTCTACACAACATAAATATCAATCTCCCCCATTTTGACATTATTTTAAAAAAAACAATAAACCAAATTAAGTAAGCGATACAAGTTAATTCATGTCCATTGAGGCTACACTGACATGAAAGAAAAAGAAATAAAGAAGACATGTAGTAGACAAGAAAAACAATCACTTCACCAATTAGAAGAAAATACCTTATGCATTACATTTAAAATGCTATACAAACTAAAAAGCACCATAAGACTAGAGACAACTGAAATCAAACAGGGCTTAGAAAGAACTGGGCTTAGGTAGAAAAATGGGGTAAGGGACCTAAGAAGCATATACATACAAACACTCTCTGTAGTATGGACATTTAAAAGTTTCTTGGTAACGTCCTGGACCTTAGCTGAGAGACTCTAAACTTCATCAATCAGTGCAGTAACTTGGGCCTTTTACCTTGCATTCTCAGCCTTTAAATCGTCTGAGCTACCAGGCCCCTCTGTATCTAGTTGTTTCATCCTTAACTTCAGCTGTGTGATCTGCACATCACGAGTAGCCAGAACAACCTTCATATTTTCAAATTTTCCATTCAATCTCTCTATAACATAAAATATTTCAAACACGTAGGACTTAGTCCCTACCTTTCCTTCCATGCAATTATTTTCAATCAGGGTGTTCATGATGAACATTTTCTTGACTATTCCAGAAACTCTGCGCGCATACTCAACCTTGAAATGCTTAAATACTTTTTTGAGTAAATAACCATAGGGGAGCCCATTCTTTCCATCCTTGATGTGCAGCACCTTATGCATTTGTTTAATTATCAAGGCAGGTAGATTTATCAATTCAAATTTGCTAATAGCTTCCATAAGAAAGAAGTATGCTGCAGAAGTAATTGTTGATTTTTTTGAATGGTCTAGTAAAACTTTGTTGACGAATTCAAAGAGAAATTGGAACTCTCTTTTCAAGAACCTCTTTCTAACTCCATCACTGGAGTTCCACTAACCTTACTAGTAGATTGAACAAAAAAATAGAGGGTTTTTGATCTTGCACTGGCCTGATCCCATCTATAGGGACATCTAGAATTTCTCCAAGAGATACCTCATCTAGGAAGATTTCTACTCCATGCACCATCCAAGTGAGACTTGAACTATCCTTAGCAAACTCCTTTGTGAAGAAGAAGTCCTTGACTTCATCATCATAATCTATAGGCAATGGAGTTTTGAACAAATGCAACTAATCTTGACGTTGCACAAATTGAAGCAACTCGTAAATTCCTAGTTCCTCGTGAATCTTTGGATTAAATAATATCCCAGTTAACACCTTTTAGGATTTGATAATTTGATTCCTCTCCTTCTTAGTAAGACTCTAAATAGGTTTCTGAACCTTTTGTCTTTTAGATGAGGTACTTGGTCTCTTATTTTAGACGAAGTACCTAGTACCTCCACTAGCTGAACATTTTTGTCAGATTCATATGGATTAGCTTCGAGACTAGGTCCCTTGGTTACTTTCTCCCTTTTCCTATTTGTAGAAGTATGTTTCTTCTTACTTGTGCCCTTTGATTTGGGTGTCATAGACTGTGTAGGCTTTGAACTTCTTGCCTCTTTGTACTTTTTATCAACAAGAATAAGAATTTGATAATCAGTTTCCTCCTCCTATTCTTTAACTTTCATATCAAATATCTTCTCTGGAGGTTAGACCGATTTACTAACCATATTTCTTTCTTTGTATTTCTCTTTCTCGCGGTGGCTCATTTACTTGCTTTCAGGGCATCACTCAGTATCTTTTTCTTAGAGCCTTTAGTACTATAGAACCTATAAACTAGTTTCTCAAATATCTGGCCCTTCTTGGATTATCTCTTTATCCCTACTTTATTCTAGAAAAGACTCACTAATTCATCCTCCTCCACATCATCTTCTACAAGAAGATGAAGTATCTCTTTAGCCACCCCTACAGACATTAGGGTTCCTTCATATTTAGGACTATGGGGTTTGAGAGGAGAGTCTGTATAGATGGGAGAAAACCTAGAGGACCTGAGGCCAACATAGTGAGACTATCAACCACCCAATCTTTCCCAGCTTCGATATTACTAAGGGGTTTCCATATCTTAAGGTAAGTCACCTTCTAAAAGGTGTTATTTCACCACAAAGGTCTAAACCACAACAAGGGGAACTGGTCCTCTTGAAACCTCAAGTTGGGTTTTCAACTCCTGAGGGGGACTAGAAGATGAGGCTTTAGGATTGGCAATTGAAATATACAAGAACTGATAGTTTATTGTTGAAGGGGTTACTTCAAGTGTTCTGAGTCAAGTGGTGGTGGAGATGTAGGCAAGGAGGGTTCTTCTTCATTGATGTCCATCAAAAAATACCATCAGTGATTGATGTAGGTTGAGGAGTTTCTTCAGAAAAGTGGTTTTCAAAAGATGGTGGAGGATTTTCAGAGGAGGGATTGGTCTGAGGAACATTCTATTCTGAGGGTGATTTGGTGGAGGGGGAAGGAAGAGACATTTTGTTGTTATATGAGAAAATTCAAAAGAAAGAGAGGAAGCAAAAGAGGAAGATGACTTGTGCTAGAGAAATGGAGTTTCAGAAGAAATACTCAGTGTTCTGGTAATAATGAAAAATATGAAGTCGTTGGAAAGAGTATTTAATGGGGTTAAAGGTGGTAAATCTTGGGATTAAAGTGAAATGATATCCCTATTCCTTTTTGGGCACGTTGTTTCACTTGTAGGGGTGATATGACAATGTTCAAGAGAAGAGAGAGAAAGGACATATGATACTTAAGCAGTTATTTTTGAAAATTTAAATCATACAATGTATAAGATGCTAACCCTGTAGTAAGACCTAGTCCCTATAATTTTGAAGTTTCTTTCTTTTGTTTTTTCTACTGCTCTCTTAATCTGACTGATCAACCATGGGTGTATACCTGTAGTAGGTATGAGACTGAACTAAATTTGATCACCAGTCATAACATGGACACCTACTTTCTAATTTTAACCAATCATAGGAGATAATGAAGCAAATTGTACAAAGACTTAATTCAGTTTGATTAAACCAAGTTTGAGTATGTTTTTCTTAAAATGGTCCCTAAGTAAAGACTTGTGTGAAAATATCAATCACTTGGTCCTCATTATTTTAAAACTTCATACAGATTTTTTTAACATTGTATCTCAAGAAGTGATGTTTCACATCAATGTTCTTGGTCCTCTTATGATGCACAAGGTTCTTTGCTGTATTGTGAGCACTAGTGTTGTCACAGATCAAGGGAACAATGAGACTATGCCAAAGTCCTTAATCTATTGCTTGATCCATAGAAGTTGAGCACAACAAGAAGCAACAACAACATACTCAGATTCAACTATAGATAAGGCCATTGAGTTCTGTTTTTTTTCTTCCCAAGAGATTAGGCTAGATCCCATAAAGTAAGCAATTCCTGAAGTTCTTTTTCTATCTACCAGGTACCCTGCATAATCTGTATCATCATCACCTGTTAGATCAAAGGATTCACCAAAAGTGTAGTACAGGACCAAGTCCCCAGTACATTGTAGATACCTCAAGATTCTTTTAGCAGCCTTTAAATGTGATTCCTTAGGATAAGCGTTGAATTTTGTATAAAGTCAATGTCAGATCTACTGGATATCAGATATAGAAGGGATTCAATGATCCTTCTGTACATTGTTTCATTCACTTTAGGACCTGATTCATGAGTGTCTAACTTGTAGTTAGTTCTAATGGGGGTATCAATTATCTTGGCATCACTCATGTGGAATCTGTCCAGCAACTATTTGATGTACTTTTTTTTAAGCAAATCATGGACCTTGTAGGAATTTGTCTAATCTGCAATCCTATGAATAAATTCATCTCTTCTATCATTTTCATCTCAAACTCATTTCCTATGAGCTTGACAAAGTCTTCACAAGAGTATCCCAGGTTGCTCAAAAAATAAAATCATCCACATATATTGAACTTTCAATAATTTTTCCAACTTAATTTTAAAAAGAGGGTGTTATCAATTTTTCCTCTCTTGAAACCATTTGCAAGAAGAAACTTTGCGATCCTTTTGTACCGTACCCTTGGGCCTTGCTTCAAACCATATAGAGCTTTATCAAGCTTTATTTTATGGTTGGGTTGATCAGAATCCTCAAAACCTGGGGGATTGTTTCATATAAACCTCTTCTTTTAGATAACTATTTAAAATGACACTCTTGACATCCATTTGAAATAATTTAAACTCCATGTATGCAGCAAAAGTAATAAGAATTCTGACTGCTCCCATTCTTACCATAGGGGTAAATGTCTCAGTATAATTAATTGGTTTCTCTTGTCTGTACCCTTGCACTACCAATTTGTCTTTATTCCTAACAATAGATTCATGTTCATCCTTTTTGTTCTTGTAGACCCATTTGGTCCCTATGATAGTTCTGTCAGTAGGTCTGGGACCAGGTGTCATTCCTTACTTCTTTGAAATTGATTCAACTCTTCTAGTATAGCAATGACCCAATCAGCTTTTTTCAAAGCCTACTTGGTGTTCTTTGGTTCAATGGAGAAAATGAAGGCTAATAAGGCAACTTGATTTCATGCCTTGGATCTGGTTTACAACCTAGAGTTCAAAGGTGAGGTAATATTCCCTAGAGGATGAGAGGACTTGTGCTTCTAGTTGGATTCACTGATGCTTGACTCAGGATGGTTGGGGCCATGTTCCTCATCTAGGTAATCATTAATCTCTTGAAAGTGGGAGTCTTATTGTCATGATTAGTGGCTAGAGGAGCTGGTCCCTCATTGACTTTGGTATCATTATTTTCATCACTTTATCTATCTTGATTCTCATCATTTTTGTTATATCTATGATTGTTGCTTACTCCATCATTTAGAGAGTGTCTCTGAATTTGAAGAAGCTTCTATAATTCTGTATCATCCTTGTACCTAAGGTCCTATATGCTTCCTGATTCATCAAAAATAACATGGAAACTTTCTTTTACACACAAGGTCCTATTGTTAAAAATTCTATAGGCTTTTCTTATTGATGAGTACCCAATAAACACCCCTTCCTCACTTTGAGGGTCAAACTTTTCAAGATCAGTTTTTCCATTATTTAGGATAAAAAAAACTTGCATCCAAGGGCTCTTCGGTAACCCGATTTGGGTTTCCTTTTATTCAGAAAAGCATAGAGAGTTTTGTTTAATATTTACCTAATCATACATTTGTTTATTACATAACAGGTAGTGTTAACTGCCTCAACCCAAAACTTTTTAGGAGGCCAGAGTATCTAATATTGTTCTTACAATATCTACCAAAGTTCTGTTCTTTCTCGCCATAACTCCATTTTGTTGGAGAGTTCTAGGTGTTGAGAAGTTGTGACTGATTCTATGCTCTCCATAAAACTAATCCATCTTGGCATTTCAAACTCTATTCTATGATCTTACATGATCCCAGCAACCTGGGAATTATATTTGACTTCAATCTTCTTGACCAGAGTTATGAGTTATGCTTAAGTTTTTCCTTAGCCCTTAAGAATATGGTCGAGGCAAATCTTCAGAAATCGTCCACAATCACTAGAATATATTTCTTTCAACTTCTACACCAAATCTTGATAAGTCCACAAAGATCCATGTGAAGCATTTCAAGAGGTCTGGTGGTGCTGACATATTTCTTTTGTTTGAATTAGGACTTGGTCTGTTTTCCTCTGTCACATGCTTCACAAATTTTGTCTTCAGCAAACTTAACTTTGGGAAATACCATGGACTAAGTCCTTGTAACTAATTTTTTCAGTGATAACGCCCAAACTACAGCTCTCGTAAGAGTGTAAGCGGTCGCTGTCAAATATAGAACCCAACTGGGTTGGGTGTCGAATCCCACAGGGAATACTCGGTCACTAAGTGCTGCAACTATTATTAGACTGTTGGTCGAAAATTCTATGGAAAGGGGGGATTTAATTTATGCGAGCAAGAAGGTTAACAAAGTAACGAATGAAACGATTAATGTAGTAGGATGTAATCACAGAAAAGAATAAGTTAGGGTTATGTCCACCTTATGAGTTCTACGTATCTATTAACTATGAGTTATGCGGAATTCAGATATGCATGCACTTATAGAGGTTCGTATTCTATATGGTAAATCCTAGCGTCTCTCGACCATCAAGGATTATTTCACTTTAACTCTCTCGATCTTAAAGCATATGACTAACGGTACAAACTCTCCAAGAGGTTAATCCAGTTACGGCACTAACTTGTAAACAGGGGTTGGTAGCCCTATTTCCTTGTCACACTCTCTTTTCCAAACATATAACTTTTCTCTCGAACAAGTTAATGTTATATTGGCGCATTCTTTATGTTTGCAACCACAAAAATTTAATTAAGATGAAGAGAGTAATGATATAAGTAGCATACGTATCAAGAATTCACAAACTCATATCAATAGATAGTATATCATAAGGCTTCCATAACCCTAACAGAGAAGTGTAGCTACTCATGATTGCAACGGAGATCACAATAGATATAATCATCATACCACAACCTAGAATAAATCTTGGCGATGGAGATGGTTTATGCGTCACTTAGGGTTTGACGTTTTCCCTTCTCCGTTGCTCACAAGAGCCGTGCTTTCTCTGTCAGAAAGTAACGTGAATAAATCCAAAAGTGGCGTCTAAATTATGAAAAGTAATTGATGAAAGAATAATGAAAAGTGTGAATTAAAAGCTTGCTGAAAAATTCAGCAAATAGGGTTTTAATAACACCCTTGTCCTAGTCCTACTGAAATAGGGTTTTTATCCTTGTCCTAGTCCTACTGGGTTACTGCTGCACCCCTAAGTATTAAGAAATACTGATTTTGCTCGGGATGGATTTTCCATGCATCGCATTCAGTCCACAAGCTTCCAAAAGCTGCCTTCCTTCTTACGTGAAGTTTCCCTTGCTACCGAAAGGTCCACAAAGTGCTGAAATCTTCATCATCATAAATACCTGAAAACATGCTAATCACGTTGGTTAGCTCACTTATAGGAAAATGGACTAAAAGTGCAGGAATTATATATTTTGTCCTTAAAACTTAGCTAAAATATGGGTAAATTATAGTGCTCTAGGTGTGTAAATACGCCTAACATCAACACCCCACACTTAAAGCTTTGTTCGTCCCCGAACAAAATATTACGTCCATGCAAACATCTACTTAGGATTTCACTGTAACAACACAAAATATTCATCAAGACAGGCACGGCAATTATGAACAAAGAGTAGTTTTCTTGATCACTGCTAGAAACAATTCAACCTTCAACATAGACTCGTGATGATGGTTAATTCGTATCCACAAGTTAAGGCACAAAGAATCATACAAAACTACCCAATAATTATTAACCATGTGTGTCTCACACAAGATATCACCCATAATCACTCACAGTTTTGCATTTTTCGAAACATGGGTATAAGATTCTCCTTGCTCTCACTCTCACAAAGAATTCATATGTTGTAACTGCTGACCATAGGCTTGCCCTTAGTGTAATGCTCTACTAATTTCAGAATGCTAAGCTTAGGATCAAATAGGTCTTTACAGGTTGTAATGTAGGCTAAGGGATAGGTAGGACTATTTTGGCCAGAAATAGTGACTATGTTCCCTAAGCGCTTTAATACATCACATTATGCCATTCACACTCTCTTTTAAACAACCTCTCTACTTTCCTTTTATCTACCAACCCTTTCCACCTATTTTGTTATTCAATTTTAAACAGAATAAACTTTTTATTTTTCTTTTCATTTTTTCTTTTTTTATAACACACCTCTATAATAGAAACCCTTTTTCATAACAAATTCAAGTACCAATACACTCTAAGGCATCACTCTCACCTAATTTCCTCTTATTTTATCACATGACTTTACAATTTAAAGCGCTTAGGAATTTGGATCATATTATGGTCTTGAAAAAAAATGGATTATACTACATATGAGGCTGTCAAAGAAAATAGCTAAAGGCTCAAAGGGGGTTATCTAGGATAATGTACATGGGTAGGTAAAAAGAAGGTAAACAATTATAGGCTGCCAAAGAAATGCCTAAATCATCTCCTAAACTAACACTCTTTATTTCGCTTTACATACACACCAGGCAAGTTCTAGCATCAGTCACAACACAGAATATACTATAACCTCACACACACAAGGCACATGGTCAACTTTATTGGGAGCAGTATAGACTCTTGACCCAACATATGAAGGAATTAAACCACACAATTATCACACAGTGAGTCACACCTGGAGCCTAAATGTCTCAATAGTAATGATTTTAGCACAAACTCTTGTCATAATACCATGCTGCCTTTCAGAACAATTTCATGCAAGATCTAAAAATCTAATAAAAAAAATTTACTAACTAAACCAAACAAATAAACAAACAAACAAACATAAATAAATGCAGGCCAGGAAGTACAGTATAGCATACAAATAATAGCACCCCATACTTAGATGGGACACACTGTCCTTAGTGGAAAATAAATAAGAAAAACCTGATTAGTCAGACTCTTTCTCTATGTCTAGGGTCATACCCCCTGGATCAGAATCATCATCAGAGTTCTCCTCCACGTCTGAGTTTGGCATTCTTTGATCATCATCAGTTGGCACATCATCGTCAAGAGGTTCCTTAAAATATACACCTACTCTATACATAGCCCTTGCATGCTCATTCATCGGGTAGTCATAATCCAACTGTTGGAGCTCTGCATCAGTTGGAGCATGACCCCCATTCATCATGGTACCTCGTCATGCCATATAAATGGTGGAAGAAGCTTTTATCGTGAGTATGTCTTTCTGCAGTGGTTAGGTTGACGCCATGCATAGATTCAGCATCTTTAACCTTTGTGAGGTCAACCTTCTTTGGGTTGTGTGGAAGCTTATGATCTGCAGGTTCCTCTTCGATGTCCTCTTTCCTCAATATCGCAGTCAACAGATTGCCAAAGCTGAAGTAGGACCTCTTGTGCAGCCTAGCCTTACGCATTGAGGATCGAATAATCGCCCTAATATTGATGGGGATGTTCGTCATCAAAGCGTACACCAAGCACACTCTATCACATGTGATCTTTGTGTACTGTGTCCCTGGAATCAAGCAAGAGTTGACTATCCGCAACCATATTCGAGCTTCTTTGTTCAAGGAAGCATATGGGAAGGTATTGTGCCGACCGGTGTCCTTGTGTCTACTCCAACGTGCCATTGGTCTTGTTCCGCACAGTGTGTGTCTGATTTCCCTGTACGGAGGTCTATTATAAAGCTCCTTGAGCGGTGATGGATTAACAGATGGCAAATCTAGAAAAGAGTTGAAGAACTCCGCATTTAGTTGTAAGACTTGGCTCCGAATCTTTACTTCACTCCCTGTAGTATTTGGGGACCAATTGGCATAGCATTCTTGCATTAGATCAAGATTGCACTCTCCCATATCTCGGAAGATAAAATCAAGATGTAACGCCATTATTTTAGCCAAAATGCGAGGTTCTTTCTTTGCTAGGCTCTCCTTTTGTATCAAATCCACGTGAACATTTTTTTTACTTTGTTGTTCTTGTACCACTCCTTTCCTTCCTCCTCTAGGACCCATTTTATCCCGAACATGCGGTGAGGTATTTGCAGCGAGGAGGATTCGGCTTTCTCTTTTCTTCCCCTTTTCTGGCCTTTCTGTAAGGTAGATGCTTTTTCTTTTCCTGGTCGACTTTTTGGTGCCATTGTTCCTGAGATTAAAATAAAGTCATGTTAGCTTCCTCTAGGTAGATTCAATGAAAACAACAATAGTGGCACCACCCCACACTTAATTTGTTGGTACAAACTAATTAAGTGAATGATATCGATTACTCAGACTTCATCGACATACGTATAGGTGATATGTTCCAACAATACATTTTAGCACAATCATACTTTCATATTGTCTTTAACTATCCTTTCCAACTCTATTTCGTGTAATCTTGACTATGCTTTCATGTTTGGACTAATGCATCTCTTGAACAAAACTACCACATAGATATCGTCTCAATTTATGGCATAGAAATAATCACAACATCTCATGTTTGTAGTCAACCATGATTTTCATCTCGATGAATAAGTCATTCAAACATGCAAACTTTCTAGCTACAAGATTATGCAATTATCTTGACCATGTCGATTCCGCAAAAGTATGACAGTGTATCAAAATAAAATGCAAGTTGGAAATAAGTCAAGAACACCCACAC
Organism: Capsicum baccatum var. pendulum; assembly: GCA_030864225.1. NCBI lineage: Eukaryota > Viridiplantae > Streptophyta > Magnoliopsida > Solanales > Solanaceae > Capsicum > Capsicum baccatum. The sequence goes on along the minus strand of CM061552.1, from coordinate 19,501,205 downwards.
GTGTTCTTTCACTCAACTAGATGTAGCAAAACAAACCAACCATATTCAAATCACCAACATCACTTTAAGATCTAAAATACCATTATAAGCGTAGTATCGTAACACTTACGAAATATAAAAGAAGAACTTACTTGGTGATGTACTTGGAAAATGATCATGAAAGGTTAGAAGAGCAAAAGGAAAATTTTTGAGAGATTTTGGAGAGGTAGGCGGCGCTTAGGTTGAGTGAACAATGAGATTTTGTTCTAAGACTAAGGTTCTATTTATAGAACAAGGATTGGGTCAGGTTTTGACCCATTTGGAATCGGATTAGGAGGCCAAAAAGTAAGCATAGGTGGCGCCTAATGCTTTGCCTATGCTTGGCATAGGCGACACCTAATGCTTTGCCTAGTTGAGCATAGGCGGCGCCTATGCTATGGCATTGTTGGGCATAGGCGGCCCCTATGCTATGGCATTCTAGATTCAGAGACCAAAGGCATTGGCATAGGCGGCGCCTATGCTATGGCATTGTAGATTCAGAGATCTTAGGCCATAGCATAGGCCTTGCCTTGTTCATTTCCTAGATTTTCATAGGAAATGCCTAACCAATAGCCTTTGTTCCTTCATTCCCAACTTACCACCTTCAACATGACACAATTCCAAATCAAAACTTAGGCTAGATCTCCTCCTTTATACGTCTTGCACCTACACTTACTCAAAAACAACAAAAATGATTAGAAAGATGGGTTGCCTCCCACCAAGCGCCTTAGTTTTGGTCGTGGATCCACAAAATCCTAGGAAAACAAGACAATTAAAAACGATGGGTTGCCTCCCATGTAGCGCTTGATTTATTGTCGTGGCACGACATAGTTATCTCGATTACTTAGACTTCATCGAGATATATGGTGCATCATTTTCTGAATGGATTCAGATGACGCTGATGTTTACTTGTAGTCATGCAATCTTCTTCGAGATGACTCTTGTACCTACATATCCCAGGAGGGATAACAATTATATCTTTAATAGTCCAACCCATAGCTCTCTTGTACCTCTTCAGAGCAGAGATGAGAGCCTCTACGTGTTGTTCACCTAAATCAGCTACAACACTCACCGAAAGTGTATTTCCACTTCCCAAGAATGCATACCTTAGGTGACTAGGGAGCTCTTTCGATTCTAGCACTGATGGCTCTTTAATGGAAGTCTTCGTTGTTGGTGAAGGTCGATTCTTAAGATCAAGGTCCAGCTTCTTAGGAGCATGAGAATAAGACCCTATTCCTGTTAGCGCACAAACGGTTTCTTCATATTCTTCAACCTCCTCATGCTCAAAATTCAACAGCACAGCAGCCAAAGGCTCAACAATAAGTTGTTTCTCTACAGATACTTCTTTCTCATCCTCATAATAAACATCATCTACAGAGAAAAAATTCATATCTTTGGGCTGCTTCATTGCTTTGCATACATCAAAATGGACCACTTTCTCATTCAACCGAAATAAAAGCTTATTAGCTCTTAAATCAATAAGCACACTTCCTGTTACAAGGAAAGGGTGCCCCAAGATTATGGGAACTTCAGAGTCCACCTCACAATCCAGAATAACAAAGTCTGCAGGAAAGATGAAGGAAGAAACCTTCACCAATACATCATATAGGATACCAACAGGTCATTTTACCGACCTATCTGCCATCACGAGCCGCATATTGGTTGGTGTAGGATCTCCCAACCCTAACTTTTTGTAGACAGATAGTGGCATCAGATTGATACTAGCTCCCAAGTCGCACAATGCCTTAGCAAAATTCATAGATCCCACCGTGCAAGGAATAATGAAAGCACCAGGATCTGCCTTCTTCTGAACTAGCGATCTTGTAGCGATTGCACTACAATGATGAACATTGCCTACCAACTCATAGCTTGCTGCCCGCTTTTTTGTCAAAAGGTCCTTCATGAATTTAGCATACCCTGGCATCTGTTCCAGCGCCTTCATCAAAGGAACATTAATAGTCGCTACCTCAACATAGTCATAAATTTATTGAACCTGGTATCATCAGCTTTCTTCTTCAGTCTCTGAGGAAAAGGTGGTTTTGGAAGAGGAATAGTTTTCTCCGCCACTTCCCTTTTATCTTGTTTCTAATTACCAACCCTTTCAAGAGTGTCATCAGCCTTCTTCTTCAGTCTCTGAGGAAAAGGTGGTGGTGGAAGGGGAATAGTTTTCTCATGAATGCTCTCATTCTGATTTTTAGCTTCTACAGAATCATCACAATCTGCATCAATAACATTATCTGCTACATCATCAACCACCTGCTTGCCTTTTGTAATGCCCCGTAAAAGGCGTGCATAGATTAGTCTTTAATATTGAGCTCTTAGACTCAATGACTTAAAATTTTCTAAGTGTAAAATGAGACTTAGTCATTTTAGATGGCAATCTTCGGGATACAACTTTTCAACTTTCCCGACATTCGTTTTTAGATTTTCAAGTTGCGTTACGCTCGGAAAAGCTCATAGTTCATCTCGGATAAGTTTCAGAATTTTTTGAAATGTACAAGGTTGCGTTTGGATTTCAAAACAATAGCAAAACGCATAGCCTATTGCCTTGTTTTAAGAATTTTAGGGTCAACTTCAAACAATCATAAATCCCTGTATATGATGAATTGTGTAAGCTATAATATATCAAACGAAAGATCTTTGAGTCCTCTTTCAAATACAGTTGGTTTCATCCAATTTGTTTATATGGGTAAAACGTTATAATCGATTTACTCCAGACTATCAAACTGTCAATTAAGGGACAGATTTGACCTTAATTGTTCCTTAGGGGTATTTTGGTCATCCTTAACCCCTATATATACCACCAACACGGGATTTAATCCCTCAAACACCAAAATACACCTTCATTCATTAAAACTGCTCAAGAACACTCCTTAGGGTTTCAAAATAAAAACCCAAATAGTTCAAGATTCGACCGTAAGTTTTCGAAGATAATTACATATTCGGAATCAAAAATCCGCGATCTTCAAGAAACATCTAGTATTTTCGGAAATAGAGGTACACGGGGTTTTTCCTAAATTCTCATGGGCATAGAAAAATCATATTTTAGAATGGGATTTTAAATTATGTATATATATATTTATGTATAAGATGTTTTACCATCATTGTTTTGGTCTTTTGACCATTTCCAAAGCGATTTGACAGTTTATATACATATATGAATGAATGTGTTTCAATTTTGAATACATGAACTTGCTAAAGACATTTGACCACCAGGTGTTTGATGAAATTTCTGCATGAATTGAACTTTAAGTTTCGGAATATGAAATCCTTTACATCAGTTACATGTTTTGTTGGTCTAAACTATGTTTTGAATGAAAGCTCTTGCTTAATACATTATGGCTCAGAAAGATCATGACTTGCAATGTCTTGGTATGACAATACCAATTCAGACTAATGTCATATCAGACTCAGACTAACAGACATTTCAGACTTTTCATGATTTTAGACATTCAGAATGTTGCATGTACAGAAAAGGTTAAAAATGGGCATACAGAGATGTTAGGTGGTTCCCCGAAGAGGGCTTGATTTCAAGCGACTCATTGCCTAAAATCGTGGTTTGCCGACCCGGGTATACTATTATGCGCTGACTTAAATGTCCTATGGCATATCAGACTCAGACACTCCAACCCTTGCGGCACACTTGGGTTGGGGGCTTCCCCGCCGAGTCAATGGCGAATTCCATACAGCCCGTGGAATATCAGACTTGTAGGGGAATACCACCTAACTCAGAAGTAAAACACAGATCATGATTTGAAATGAACAGACAGGTTACATGTTTTCAGAAAGTGCCCATGTATTTTTCAGAAACAGTTTTATACATGATGTCTTGATGAAAAATTGCTTTCACTTAATATATATATGTATGTTCCATTATACTATTTTTGGATTGCTTCGCGTGGCAGTACTTTTGTGCTGACCCCCCTCCTTCCAGGTACTGAGGCACAGTCTAGGGGTCCAGCTACTTATTATACATTCTCGGATTTACAGACTTGATCTCACAGTGGTGAGCATTCTATTATTCAGAAGGCCTAATTATGTCAAACATTATCTTATTTATTATGTTTTTGGTTTACTGGGGGCCTTGTCCCAGTTTCTTTTCAGACAGATGTTTGTGTTCTTAGTAGAGATTTCGCAGACTGATGTCAGATAGTATTATTCAGAAATGTTGCAGAACTGGACCATGTTTTCCATGCTCAGTTTCAATTCCGCATTTTATTATGATTACGAATGTTGTGCATGATAACCAGATAGAGAATGGGTGTTTCAGGACTTCATGGTTTGGGATGCTCGTCACGGACAGGGCCTAGGCTCGGGTCGTGACACCTTTAGACGGATTGTCTAACACCTTAACACTCCTGGTAGTAATAGCCATGCATGATCCATCATTCCTCGGATTTTGCACTGTGTTGCTAGGTAGCGTTCCAGCTTTCCTTTGATTGAATATCGCTGATAATTGACTCAATTGTTGCTCCAGCTGTTTTATTGCAGTAGAATGCGAGTCAACCAACTGATTTATTAAAGACAAATTATTCTTCATCTCGGTTACTCCCATATTGGTTGCCTCCACTCCTTTCAACAGCTTTGCCATCATATCTTTCATAGACATCTTCCCAGAGCCAGACGCCACAGCCTCACGATTTCCAGGAGAAACATACAAACCACTCCTGTCAGTCTTATTCTTCCAACTACCTTGATCACGGTCCTTATATCCTGAATTATCATAATAGTTCCGACCTTGGTTTCCTTGGGCATTGCCTCGGAAACCCCCTGATTATTCAAGTAGTTAGCTTCTTCCTCAGAATTAGATTTATCTCTTCCATGTGCTACAACGGCCTTAACTTTTTCGGTCTTCCCTGATAATAAGTGCTTTGTAATAAGATCCATCTGCATTTTCATGTGAGCCATATCTTGGTCGCGTTTCTCTTGTCTTCGCCTCTGTTCTGCAGTCATGCCAATAGATATAGTAGAGTTTGCTACCTCAGAATCCTTGGTATGCCAAGATCTACTCAGCTTTGTCATACGATCTAGCATATCACTTGCCTAAATAAAAGTAAGGTCCATAAATGACCCTCCTGCAGCATTATCAACCACTGGCTTAGTCACCGAATTCAAAGACCTGTATAATATCTCCATCAAGAGGACATTGGTCATATGATGATTTAGGCAATGCATAAGCTTGTTCTTGAATCTCTTCCATGTTTCGTGGAGAGCTTCAGTTGGAAGCTTTCGAAAATTGCTGATCTCATCTCTCAACTGTGCTCGCTTGGATGGCGGAAAGAATCTTTTTAGAAAAGCATCTTTCAATTGCCTCAAATTAGTAATAGAATCAGGAGTTAGCCCATTCAACCATAGAGTTGCCTCTCCAGATAGAGACAATAGAAATAAGCGCAGCCGAATTGAATTTTGTCCAACGCCTGGATTGTCAAATGACTTGCATGTAGAAATAAAGCTGATCAGATGCATATTCGGATCATTACCTGCAAGTCCACCAAATAACCCCTTGAGCTGCAATAATTGAATCATGGTGCTAGTGATATTGAACTTGGCTCTAGGTGCCAAGGGCGGAGGAATAATATCTCCTGTGGCACCAGCTCCATCCAAATTGTCATCATCATCATCAAAAGGAATCTGCATAGCTCGGCGTTCAGGCCTAAATCTAGCTTGTTGATCTCTTCTGTTCGCACGTGTCGCCACTTCATCAGCATGCCTTGGGTTTAGTAATTCATCATCACCCAAGTCCTCATCATCAAGATTTGTTGCTCGCCCTGGGTTATCAATATTCTGTTGATGTACTTGAGCAGCAGCCAACGCAGCTAATCTGGCCTGCTCTTGTTGAGCAGCCCTTCTTTCAATATCTCGTTGCGCCTCCATCCTGCTAATAAGTTGTGGTTCAGGGTTTATGGGTAATAATGGTTGTCCCTAACTTCAAGTATTTGGCATGCACTGAACAAACCTGAATAAAACAAAAACAACAACTAAAAGTAAAATACAAGAATCTTTGACCAAAGGGTCTATTAACTATCACAAACTTAGTTGACAACCTTATTCCCCGGCAACGGCGCCAAAATTTGATAACGCCCAAACTACAGCTCTCGTAAGAGTGTAAGCGGTCGCTGTCAAATATAGAACACAAATAGGTTGGGTGTCTAATCCCATAAGGAATACTCGGTCACTAAGTGTTGCAACTATTATTAGACTGTTGGTCGAAAATTCTATGGAAAGGGGGGATTTAATTTATGCGAGCAAGAAGGTTAACAAAGTAACGAATGAAACGATTAATGTAGTAGGATGTAATCACAGAAAAGAATAAGTTAGGATTATGTCCACCTTATGAGTTCTACGTATCTATTAACTATGAGTTATGCGGAATTCAGATATGCATGCACTTATAGAGGTTCGTATTCTATATGGTAAATCCTAGCGTCTCTCGACCATCAAGGATTATTTCACTTTAACTCTCTCAAGCTTAAAGTGTATGACTAACGGTACAAACTCTCCAAGAGGTTAATCCAGTTACGGCACTAACTTGTAAACAGGGGTTGGTAGCCCTATTTCCTTGTCACACTCTCTTTTCCAAACATATAACTTTTCTCTCAAACAAGTTAATGTTATCTTGGCGTATTCTTTATGTTTGTAACCACAAAAATTTAATTAAGATGAAGAGAGTAATGATATAAGTAGCATACGTATCAAGAATTCAAAAACTCATAGAAATAGATAGTATATCATAAGGCTTCCATAACCCTAACAGAGAAGTTTAGCTACTCATGATTGCAACGGAGATCACAATAGATATAATCATCATACCACAACCTAAAATAAATCTTGGCGATGGAGATGGTTTATGGGTCACTTAGGGTTTGACGTTTTCCCTTCTCCGTTGCACACAAGAGCCGTGATTTCTCTGTCAGAAAGTAACGTGAATAAATCCAAAAGTGGCGTCTAAATTATGAAAAGCAATTGATGAAAGAATAATGAAAAGTGTGAATGAAAAGCTTGCTGAAAAATTCAGCAAATAGGGTTTTTATAACATCCTTGTCCTAGTCCTACTGAAATAGGGTTTTTATCGTTGTCCTAGTCCTACTGGGTTACTGCTGCACCCCTAAGTATTAAGAAATACTGATTTTGCTCGGGACGGATTTTCCATGCATCGCATTCAGTCCACAAGCTTCCAAAAGCTGCCTTCCTTCTTACGTGAGGTTTCCCTTGCTACCGAAAGGTCCACAAAGTGCTGAAATCTTCATCATAAATACCTGAAAACATGCTAATCATGTTGGTTAGCTCACTTATAGGAAAATGGACTAAAAGTGCAGGAATTATATATTTTGTCCTTAAAACTTGGCTAAAATATGGGTAAATTATAGTGCTCTAGGCGTGTAAATACTCCTAACATCATTCAGCAATGATGAGCTCACATGTACTAGTCTTCAGTGCCACAGTTTAGTGTTATCACTTTGAGTACTGATATGTGCAATCTAATCACCTGAAATTAAGCTCAGATCTGCCACATATATATTTTTATTTCCTCTAGTCTTCAGAATCACACCAATTGAGCTAATATTAGTTACAAATGTAACCATTTGATAGGAATTTTACTTTATTTTCTTTATCACAAATTTGTCGCACACTGAAAAGACTATGCTTTAAATCATTGACAAAGTATACATTTTCAATGACATGAATATGAGACTTTCCAATCTTGCCAACACCATCAATATTTCCCTTTTTTTCATTTTTCAAAGGAGACACTTCCACTATGAAGTACGTCTAGTGACAAAAAGTTTTTTGTTCTTTCAGCCATATGCTTGGAGCATCCACTATCCATGAACCAACACTGACAACTCCCTTTTTCTCTTACCTGCATTAAGAATTATTTGTCAGACTTGGAAACACATTTGAGTGTGAGTTCTTAATAAGGTAATAATGGTGTGATTAGAGATTTCTTGGTCCAGCTGGGCATACCAGAAAAACTAGTTTCAAAATAAGGACCTAGTCCCCAATATTATGAATTGGGTTTCCTTTTGGGCTTGTTTTATCATGATTGTACATTTAAAAGTTTTTTCTCAACTCTTTTTTTTTTGTACTCGTGATCCTTTTTAATATGACCATTTCTACCACAATGGATGCACAATAATTTGTCAGACATAGAACATACTCTCTATGAGGATTATAAGGGGGGCTGACATTTTTCCTTCCTAGACTTTGTACACCACTAGACCTTTGATTTGTTAGACTGGACAGAAGTTTAGAGGGAATATTCCATTTGAGATACTTTTGAAGATCTTTTTTGACCCAGACCAGATCCCTCTCTAGTTGAGAACTTCTATCTAGAGAAACTGCAAGAACTTTTTTAGAATTTTTAACCACTCTTCAAGTTCTTACTGAAGACTAATGGATTTGCCTTGGATTTTTCTACAGAGAATCCTAACATTTTTTCTTTAAGATCATAATTTTTTTGACATAAGATTTAGTTTTTCACCTCACTCAGACACGTTGACATTTAGATAAAGTTTTTCATTTTTAGACACCTCAAGAGTTTCACTCTAAAGATTCTTCTCATTAGTAAGTCACACAATGAATCAATCAAAACAATGGCTAGGCTCTTAAGACTTTTTAAAGAGAAATTATTAAGAATTTGTTTGATATTTAGAAGAGTTACCTCCTCGTCATCTTCGTCGTCAGATTTGCCATGAATGAAAAAGGTAAATTAAAGGCATCATCTGAATCCTCAATCACCATCATTCAAATATACTGAGGGTGTTGACAATCATCAAAATCACTAGATAGATCTCTCATGGGCTTCCAGAGCTTGTTTTACAACATAATCTTTAGCTGCTCTTTTTCTGACTTTATCACGCGCCCAGTCCTTCTACTTTCCTTTATCAGGTCCAGCTCTGTCATATTCCTCGTGCTCAAAGTTGTGAATAGGACAATCCTTGATAAAGTAACTTGGATTTTCACACTTGTGACATAAATAATTTCCTATAGCTGATTTGCTTGAGTTCTCTTTTCATTGAAAACCTTCAATTTTCTCTTAACATTGAAAAATATCTTGGTTATGTATGCTATGCCTTCATCCTCTTCACTTATTTAATATTTAGAAGCTTTGAGAGACAAAATAATCTCTTTCTTGGGTTCTTTTTAGCTTGTTTCTGGTGCTTCTTTATTTTATAGGTTTTCAGGTTTCCTATGAGTTCAGCCATTACGATAGTTTTCAGTTCCCTTGCTTCAGTGATATAATTTACTTTACTTTCCTATGATTTAATAAGAATACTAAACACTCTTCTTACTTTCTTAGTAGGCCAGATGTCCTCACCTAGACTATGCAACTCATTAGTGATAGATGTAAATCATGTGTGCATTTCCTGGGTAGCCTCTGTTAAGTCCTTAGTTTTGATGATTGACAAATTGTATGTTGGGTTCCTATTTCCCAGAGATTATATGATGAAAAAGTTGATATTACTTAGGGAACAGGTTGGTCTTACCCATCACTATCACATTCAACCTCACAGTTGGACAAAAGTATAAAAAGTTGGTGAAAAGTTGTTGCCAACTTTTTGTCTCAACCAATGAAATTCCTCCTAGGTTTTCTTGTATCATACATATATTACTCATCTTATCTAACAATAAATACTTACAACATATATTTCTCTCCAACCTCTTGGATCAAAGACTCACTTTACAATAGGGAATTGATAGCTCGTTAAGTTGTATATTAATTTTTTGTTGTATTTCAGTCTTTGTATTATGATCTTAAATGGTGCCTACTTCTGCATGTATTATTATTAATAGGTTTTGTGGTTCAAACCTCAGTTCTTTGTAAACATCTGGAGTTAGGTGATTTTTAATCTAGAGTTAGCTTGTCCTTCCAGTTAGAGTTAGCTGGTGTGTTAATACAATAGAGTTATTGTGTGTCTTTACTTGTAATAGAGTTATGACTAGGAAAAGAAGGATTAGAAGTTTAATCCTTGGAGTTTTGAGTCTGTATTTGAGTTTCTTAGATATAGTGGAGCTTTAAAAATCCTGGAGGCAAGTCGTAGTTTCTCTCACTTGAGCAAAGAGTTTCACGTAAAATTTCTAAGTCTGTTATTTACTTTCTCCACCCACTTTGTTATTAATCTTTCTCCTAGTTCTTACTGTTTGAGTCTATCTAGGACCAGGTCCCAAGTTGAGAAGCAACTCACTACAACTCTTCAATTAGTATCAGAGCAAGGTCTTCTTGTATAAGGTTTAACCTTGGAAGGATCCTGAATATGGCTGCTCCTCCAAATCTTGAAGAAGGCCAGTCTCAACTAGACCACCTAGATTCAATGGTGAATATTATAGGCGGTGGAAAACTAGGATGCATGACTTTATCATGGACGAATATTCAAAACTTTGGTATTCCATTGAGGATGGACCTTTTTTTCCATAACAGCAGTTAAGGTTAGTGATGTGATCTCATATGTTCCCAAGACCAAAAAGAAATTTGATGTTGTAGATAGGAAAAAGATTGAGAAGAACTATAAGGCTAAAAGATGCTTCTTTATGGCATTGGCCCCGATGAGTGCAATAGGATCTCTGCCTTTGAACCTGTTAAGGAGATCTACGAATTTCTTTAAATAGCTCATAAGGGATTCAGTTAGGTGAAGGACACAAAGCTGGACATGTTGACTAACCAATATGAGACTTTCACTGTGAAAGAAGGAGAATCCATTCAAAAGATGCACACTACATTCACTTCTATGATAAATGAGCTCCACTATTTGGGAGAGGATATTAGAACCACCAAACAGGTCTACAAGTTTTGAGTATCCTTTGGAAGTACTAGAAGAGTAAAGTCAATGCCATCACTGAATCTAGAAATCTAAAGACAATGACAATGGATGAACTCATTGGCAATCTCAAAACTTATGAGATATTGAAGAAGTTGGAGAATTCAAATATGAAACCCAAGGTTGAGAAGAACCTGGTCCTAAAGTCCACTAAAAAAACCCTTAGTGCTGAAGATGAGGAAAGTGCTTACATTGCCAAGCATATCATCAAGGAATTGAAGAAGCCAGGAGTTATTCCCAAAAAACAGGAATCTAGTAAGTATACCACAAATGGAAAAGGGAATGATACATGTCACAAATGTGGAAAACTTGGTCATTAAATCAAGTTCATCTCCTTACAAAAAATAGAATACAAAGAGTATGTCAAGCAAAATAGCGAGAAGGAAAGAGGCAGGAACTAGGTTCTAGGAAGGTACAACAGAAAAGCTAAAGTTGATAAGGTTGCATGCAAATCATAGTTGCTTTGGGTGATTCCCTCTAGGATATTGATGAGTTTGAGAAGCATGAACCTATCTACATGATGCCAGTGAAAGATGATGTTCAAGTGTATGACTCTCTCTCTTTGCCTTAATGGAAAACTCAGATGATAAAGAAGATGACAAGGTAACTTTCTTGGACATCAAAGAAAACCTAAAAAATTATTCTCTTACAAAGTTAAAGTCTTTTGCTGCTGTAATAATTGATATTGTTAATGATCTCACTAGAGATAAGGAATGTCTAAAGCTAAACTTTGAAAATGTGAAGAGGAAATAGTTTAATTAACTGTGCTAGTAACTGAACTTCAAGCAACTATCCAATCTCTATCTATTGAAAATGAGTTCCTAAATAAAAAACTAAGTGAGGTGTCTAGAATTGATTCTAAAGAAAAGAATGAAAAATATCAAATTCAACTTGAGTTAGAAGATAAACTAACTAAGGCTAATGCATAATTAACTGCCTCACTTAAGAGAAGTATTGAACTTGAAAGGGATTTGGTGAATGTGAAGACTGAGCTTTACAAGGCCTTAAAATAGACCACTTAATCACAAGTATTGACAAACCTTATTGGTAAAGGGTAAAGTAGTAGAAGAGAGTTGGGGTTCCATAGTGTTTATCCTGCCTACAATCATTTTAGAGAATATATTTCAGTCAAGGATAATTTATTATGCATCCATTATGGCAAAAATGGTCACACAAAGAAGTCATGTCCTGCTAGAATTTTTGCCCTAAGGGGAATGAAGGAATCCTCTTCCCAAAAGGGGAGAAGTGTTCGCTTACGTAGTTGGATAAAGAAGAACTTAATTTTCCCTCTATCACCATACTGGGAGCTCAAGCTAAAATCAGTTCTAAAAACTAACCCCTGATTGCTATTACACTACAAATCTAGAGGAAACAGCCACCATTAGATAATGGATAGTGGTTGTTCAAAGCACATAACCAAAAGAATTGAAGAATTCCTTTTTATTTAGTCCCATGAAGGAGGAAATGTATCTTTTAGTGATTGTAATAAAGGATATATAGTTAGAATTAGAAAGATGGGAACTGCTTGAGTGAGGCAATTGATGATTTCTATTTTGTAGATATCCTCAAGTTCAGTCTGTGAGTGTTGCACAAATCTATGATAAAGAAAATGTAGTTTAGTTTTGGTTAGACAAATGTACTATTGTCAGTCTCTAAGATGGTAAAGAAATGCTAACATCTTGGAGAATTAAAAATATGTATATTGTTGATTTGGGATCTTTTAAGTACAAAAACATGACATGCCTCAGTATGCAAGAAGATGTTGTTGATATATGACATAGAAGATTGGGTCATGTTAGTTTCTCACTAGTAAACAAATTGATCAAGAGGGACCTGGTTTGAGGATAGCTGAAAATGAAGTTTGCCAGTTCCAAAGTGTGCAATGCATGTTTAAAAGAAAAGTAGACAAAATCTTCATTCAAGAGTAAAAAGGAAGTGAGCATATACAGGACCTTGTAACTCCTTCACATGAATCTATGTGACCCTATAAAGCTTGCCAGCAAAGGAGGAAAGAAGTACATTTTAGTTATTATTAATTCTTATTCTATATTCACCTATACATTCTTTATGAAATCAAAAGATGAAACATTTAATGTGTTTAAGGGTTTTGCTAGACAGGTGCAAGTGAAATATGATGATAAAATTGTTGCAATCAGGTCTGATCATGGAACATAATTTGAAAATGCTAGGTTCAATCAATTCTGCAATGAGTTGGGGATCAGTTATAATTTTTTAGCTCCTAGAACACCACAACAAAATGGTGTTATATAGAGGAAAAAAGTACCCTTGTAGATATTAGAAGATCCATGCTAATAGATACAGGGATAGCTCACTACTTCTAGGCAGAGGAAATCAACACAATATGCTATGTGACCAACAGGTGTCTTGTGAGATCCATTCTAAACAAAACCCCTATGAACTCTTAACCAAAAGGAATCCTAAGCTAAGCTACTTCAAGCTATTTGGCTACAAATATTTTGTACTAAATAATGACAAGGAGAATCTTGGAAAATTTGATCCAAGAAGTGATAAGGAAATATTTTTTGAATACTCATCCACTATCAAGGCTTATAGAATCTCCAATAAAAGAACACAATGTACGGAAGAATGTAATCATGTTGTGTTGGATAAAGTAGGAAATGGCAGCAAAGGAAAAACCCCTAATGATGAGTCAAGAAACCCCATAAAGGTTCCAAAACAAAAAGCAAAATAAAGGTGATGATGATGCTGACTCATAAGACTAGAATCAAGACTCGAAGATGAAGATGTTGAAATTCAAAAGAATGATGGTACTTCACAAGCCCCTCCTTCAGATCCTGGTCTTCTATCTAGTAAAGGAAATGGCCAATTTTCTGAGGGAAACACCTTTATGACAATTGGTCTAAGTCATCTTACTCCCTTCAGATCCAGTTGGAAGCATCAGTCCTTATATTTTTTTGACAATCTATTGCCTCCTAGGAACTTAGGCATCCAGACAAGAAATAAAGCCAAGAACCTTTTTGCTTTCTATCTATTCTTGTAAAAAAATTAACCCAAGAATGTAAAAAAAGAATTTAAGGATGTAGATTGGATCAATGCAAGAAGGGCTCCATCAATTTAAGAGAAGCAAGGTTTGGAACCTGATCCCACAACTCTCAAATAGAACTATCATAGAACCAGGCGGGTGTACAATAATAAGGTCGATAAGCATGGGAATAATATCGGGAACAAATCTAGGCTTGTTGTAAAAGTCTATAACTAAGAAGAATGAATAGATTATGATGAAACATCTGCTCCAGTTGGTACAATGGAGGAAACTCAAATTTTTGTTGTCTTTGCCTCCTACATGGAATTCAAACTATTTTAGATATATGCAAAGAGTTCCTTCTTAAATGGTTTTCTTAAAGAAGAGGTATTTTTAAAGCAACCTCCAGTTTTTGAAAATGATAATTTACCCAATCATGCGTTCAAATTGGACAAAGCCCTGTATGGATTAAAGCAATCTCCCAGAGCTTGGTATAAAAGGTTGTCCAAGTTCTTATTTGATAATGGGTTCGAAAGAGAAAAGATTGACAATAAACTATTCCTGAAGGCAAGAGGAAGAAATTTTCTTATTATCCAAGTTTATGTGGACAATATCATATTTGGAGCTACAACTAGCTCTCTTTGTGATGAGTTTTCTAGGTTGATGAGCAGTGAGTTTGAGATAAGTATGATAGGATAACTCCATTTTTTCTTGGCTTACAAATCAAGTAGGATGTAATAAGGACTAGTGTATATCAATAGAAGTATATTCAGTACTGCTCAAGAGGTTTCATATAGAGGGTGCAAAGCCTATTGACACTACTATAGAAACCTTCTCTAAAATAGACTTGGATGAACCTGGTCCCTCTATAAATGAAACTATATATAGAGGAATCATTGGTTTATTTCTCTATCTGACAGCTACCAAACCTAACATTATATTTAATATTGGGATATGTGCTAGATTTTAAGCTAGTCTGAAGAAATCTCAATAAAAGGCTGCCAAGAGGATCTGAGATATCTTAAAGGGACCCCCGACTAGGTTCTAGGTTCTCTTCTATCCTACTGGTGATAATTTCAACCTGGTTGGATATGCTGATGTTGATTATGTTAGATACTTGGTTGATATGAAAAGTACCTCAGGAATGCCCCATTTTCTTGGATCATCTTTGATATCTTGGGTTACTAAAAAGTAGAACTCAATGGCACTCTCACTACTGAGGAAGAATATATTGCAACTACCTCATGTTGTGTTCAACTACTATGGATAAAGCCATTACTTGAAGACTTTGACATTCTCTCTAATTGTGTACCCTTATTTTGTGATAACACAAGTGCTGTTAATATGGTAAAGAATCCAATTCAACATATATGAACCAAATTCATTGATGTAAGACACCGCTTTATGAGAAATACTATGGAGAAGAAGCTGATCAAGATGGTGTTTTGTAGTACTAAAGATCAAATTGCTGACATCTTTATAAAGAAGCTTGGTAGAGAAAAATTTAAAAGAAATAGGACAAAGCTGGGATTGATGAGACCAAATTGACTGTGTTGATCTTCTTTATCCTTTAACTTTGGCTATGACTTAGTAAGTAGGTATCCAGTGTGGATGATTTTACATATGTCTAACTCAGTCTTATATATTTTGAAGATATACACCCTTGTCAAGGAAGAAAAGATAGGTAGAAGGGTGAAATAGCCCAAGTGTTGTGTAAAACCATCATGTAGAGACCAGGTTCCCAGCCAGGTTAGTCTCACACTCTATTCCTGAATAGTGGCCATAATTCTATTGCCCAACAATAGTGTCATGTTAAATGTCACACTAAAAAATATCACTTTTCACTTGAGTTTGAAATCAATCCTGATCCTCTATTTAACTGTCCTTAAATATCTACTCCCTCATTCTTCTCATTGCTTAAAGGAAGAAAAGGTACAACTATTGCACTATTTCTGGTTGATAGGGGTTACCAAAATTGACGGGTATTTGCACACACAGAAAAGTATATATATAATGGGGTGAGAATATTGGTTCTCTCTGAACTACATAACCTGGTTCCAAATTCTCTTATGGACCCTCCTCTCACAAGCCCTATTATATCTCATTTTCTTAGTGGTTGTT
This sequence comes from Capsicum baccatum var. pendulum, assembly GCA_030864225.1. Classification (NCBI taxonomy): domain Eukaryota; kingdom Viridiplantae; phylum Streptophyta; class Magnoliopsida; order Solanales; family Solanaceae; genus Capsicum; species Capsicum baccatum. Next base: position 19,485,245 of record CM061552.1, on the reverse strand, counting down.
TCTCTCTGTGCACGTGGCATTGCTGCTTTCTCTTATTATGGACCTTTATATGAATAGTGTTTGATACTTTCTTCTTGGTCCCTACATGAGTTCTTTTTGTGATGTCTTTTCTTTTCCTTTTCTAATATTGCCTGCACATGTAAGTATAGCCTCAATGTCCATGAGTTAACATATGTGTTTATCTATGCTTGGTTTACTGCTTAACCTCTTTAATAATGCAAAAAGAGAGAAGTTTAGGTAAAGCTGGCCATATCTTTTTTGGGTAGTAAAGAGGAAACAACGATGGTGAATGAAAACAACAAGGTCCTCACACTCAGAGGGAACCTTAGGTGCGCATAGATAGGGGAACAGGTGGAGATAAAGGCTCATGTGCATGTGTTAATGCTTAGGTGTATCAGTGATAGGGGGATAGGTGGAGATAAAGGCTTGAGGGAATGTTTTATTGAGTCCTAATGTGTATGCTATGTATTGTGTGAATTTTTGAAGATGTTGAAGACCTGCAAGGGTTTGTCATTATCAAAAATGGAAATCATTAATTTCTTAGTTTTGATGATTGACAAATTGTATGTCGCGGACCTATTTCCTTGATATTTTGTAATGACAAAGCTCCTATTACTTAGGGAATAGGTTGGACTTAACTTTCACTATCACGGTCAACCTTAAAGCTAAACGAAAGTACAAAAAGTTGGTGAAAAGCTATTGCCACCTCTTTCTCTCAACCAATGGTATTCCTCCTAGGTTTTCCTTCATCATACATATATTTCACATCTTCTTAAGCAAGAAAACTAAGCTTCCATATACTTACAAAATATATCTCTATTGAATCTCTTGGATCAAAAATTCACTTTGCAACAGGGCACTGATAGCTCATCAAGTTGTATTTTATTTTTATGTTGTATCTGAGTCTTTATACTATGATCTTAAACCTTGCCTACTTCTGTGTTCATGATTATTAGTAGGTATTGTGGTGTAAACGTCATTTCTTTATAATCATCTAGAGTTAGGTGATTTTCAAGGTAGAGTTAGCTTGTTCTTCCGGTTAGAGTTAGTTGGTGTGTTGATATAATAGAGTTATTGTATGTCTTTCCTTGTGATAGAGTTACTAATAGGAACAGAAAGATTAGGAGTTTAATTCTTGGAGTTTGTAGTTTGTATTCAAGTTAATTGGATATTGTGGAGCTTCATATCCTTGGACTTTAGAATTTATATTCCAGTTATTTGGATATTGTGGAGCTTTAGAAACCATGTAGGCAGGTCATATTTTTTCTTCCTTGAGCAAGGATTTTTCATATAAAATTTCTATATCTGCTATTTCCTTTCTTCGCATACTTTGTTATTAAGCTTTCTCCTAGTTTTTAATTTTTGAGTCTGTATAGGACCAGGTCCCAAGTTGATGAACAACTCACTGCAACTCTTCAGCTTCTCCTTCATTCATGGTGAAGGTTTTATACAGTGTAGTAAGCATGCCAATATACGACTCCTCTATTTGGATTATCCCTCATGTGTTGTTCTCAAAAAGTCCCAAATTTCTTGCCAAACTTGTATGCAGAAATCCAATTATACTAATCAGGTACTATGCTGTACACAAGCAGTTTCTTTGCCTTGTAATTCTTTGTAATCTTTTTACAATCATCTACATCATACTCCCTCCGAGTATTGAGAACCAATCTGGTAACCTCCCCTTCCTTAACTTCTCTAATAGGAACATATGGACCATCCAAGATAACATTCATTAATACACTATCTTCCACTATTATGAAATCATACATTTTTGTTTTCCATTATCTATAATATTGACCATTGAATCTTAGTGGTCTGGTGGTAGACTTTCCTTCTTCCAAGTTTGGTAGAGCTACCCTTCTTGAGAGAGCTAGCTCTTGTACCAATTGATGAAATATATCAGTCCATCAAATACAACAGGACCTGGTCCCTAACTTAGCAGATGTAGTACAATAAAGATAGAAAGAACATCAATGCAATAATGTAAAGAACACTCAATTTTACGTGGAAACATTTTTTCTCAAGAAAAGTAAAAACCACAACCTGCGATTAAGATTTCCAAAGCTTAACTAATCTTCAAGTAACCAAGTAATTACAAACTCCACTAATCACTACCTCTTGTAATAACTCTATTACAAGATAAGTATGGTAAATCTACCGCACCTTCAACTGACTAACTCTAGCCATCGATCCTAGCTATATCTATCTAGGACTGAACACCACCTATGATAGTAAAACTCACTTGACTAACTTACACACGACTAGAACAATCAACTCTAACTGCTTTGACTCGAGCTAAGAGTTGGACAAGATACACATCTACTATTGTTATAACTAGGAGTAGATATACAATATGAGAGAAAAACACAAACCCTCAAGACACAACAATACTAAGAGAGCACTTGATCTAGTCCCTCGATGATGTATGAGTTGTGTTCGAAGGGACGACTTTTGCAATAAAAAAGAAATCTTGATTTTTCAAAAACTAGATTTTGTTGTATGTATGTGATCCTTTTATATGAAACAATAAAACCTAGACCTTCTTCCATTGGTCGAGGTTCAGCACCTCTACTATCGTGCTATCAACTTTCTGCAAAAAGTTATAATTTCCAACTGTAGTAAATAAGTCATTTACGGAGAACAACTTCATATGGGACCAGGTCCCATAGATACTGACTTAAGCTTCAATCAATTAGTGGAATAGATTTTGAATCATTAAAATTCCAAGGGTGCAGTGGTTGTTGTAATTGATATATTGCGCATTTCAGCTTTTCTACAATCACAATTCAAACTTGAGTTATGATTGACGCATGGGAGGTATATACCAAACCTTGGCATATCCTGCAGATAATTTGTTGTCGTTAATGGACCACATCTTTGATAGTATGACCTAGATCTGTATATTACATCTACATGGTAAGCTTTCCAAATAAGATATATATGCTATAATTCTTTTACGAATTTTTCTATATCGCTACCAATTCTGTCCCTCCCCCTTGTTTGTTGTAGAATTCAGAGATGAGAAATGAGTATTCATTATGTATAATTAACGGTATCCTAATTCCTTATTCATAGTCTTTTATCTTGGATGTTAAGACTTAAAAGTGGAACTAGCTATTGGATTCAAGTTTAGTTGTGTACTTTTCCTTTATGATGTTGAAAGTCCTTCTTTATGGATTAGTCCCTTATTTTATTTGTTAGAATTTGGACATACGTTGACTGGTTATAGCAAGGATAGTGACGTGGTTGTAACACCCCATATGTTTCCTAGCTTAAATTCATTCCTAGGATGTTAAGAGTCTGCTTCAAAAATGAATAACCTTTCTTCATATGGAATTTTCCAGATTTAGACCTTCCATTGAGTGGAAAATTGAATAAGCTTTCCATCAATATCAAATTCTCCCATATCCGACACTCGGTGAAGAAGTTAGAGCATTTTTAGTAATGCAGTATCCCACCTGGGCACTCACCGCATCACGGTGGATGCCAAAATTGCAATCGTCATATTCCAGTGGACCTTCACGATATTGGCTCACCGCGGAGAGATTCAAATTCTTAATTGTAAATTTCCAGTGGGCAACACGATAGCACCGCGTCGCTCCAGAGTGCAAATTCGCACTCGTCCTTTTCTAGTAGCTTAATGCGATTTCACCGCATCGCAGTGAAGGTGTAATTGTTGTACTCTTGATCCATAATTTGAATTCTTGTGTCATGACTTTAATACTAAGTATTTGAAGTCCTTATTAGGTTGAAAAAAAAAGTATTCCTTATTAGGTGAATAATGTTCATAGAAGTCACGTAGAGCCAAGTGGAGCTTAGAACATCAGATTCATCCAAAAATTGGCATTCAATCCTACAAGGTTATACTTTAAACGTGTATAACTTTTAATATATATGGAATTTTCCATCCCAAGACCCACTAAATTTTATATAATTGAATTAGCTATCCAACAATACCAATTTCACCAAAATCCGTTACCCGAGTCAAAAGTTATGACATTTTTAGTTTGAGGCAGCCACGATGGTCGCGCGTCTCTCTAAAAGGCAAAATTGGGATACGGGTTAAGAATTTCTTCTTTAAATTAATGAGGGGCAATGGGGTCTTTTCCCACCTCATCCCTAGTCATAAAAACATGGTCTAAGGCTTCAATTGGGGCATTATTTGCCCCTATTCTTCATTTTTTCCCTCAAGAACAACCCTAATCAATTCCCTCAAGAATCATCAATTCCATCTTCTTCTCTTCAACAAAAAGATCAAGAACTTAGGGTTTCTAATCCAAGAATTTCAAGAATGATATCAAGATCATCTCCAAAGGATTCAAAGTTCAAGCTTTTACATTCAATTCATCAAATCCAAACTATTAAGGTATGTGGGGTTTCAACAAGGACGATTCTTTCGTCCTTGTGCCCAAATTTTGTTTTAAACTACAAATTTACTAAATTTTTAGTGATCTCTCATGAAATTGAAGTTAGGGTTTTATATCTGATTTATATTGTTTGAAGATTATGAGTTTACAAGTGATTGAATATTGAATTGCATGACTATTTTCATGTATTTATGCGCGTAATACAATTTTTCAGATTTTCCAAAGTGAGTTTGACATTGAGATTCTTGATCTTATTATTTTGATAGTATTGAAGTATTTTCAAGTAGCATATTGAGCATGTTGTTTTTCTATGATTTTTAATGTTTATACATGAGTTCTAAATTGGGATTCATACCAATTATCGCTATGTACAAGATTATGTTTTTTGAGAGATTTTGAAGATAAGTTTCATGTCTATTCTCTTATTTTCATGCCTATTGTAGGAATTTTCAGATTTTGGGCTATATTATTATTGAGTGCATTAGCACGCATAAATACAATTTTACATGAGTTCGAGACATGGATTATTAGGCCCTAATTTGAGTATTGATATTTCAAGAACTTGTGATTTAAGCACCCTAAGATTTGCATATTTTGAGTTATATAATAGAATTTGATCTTCGGATCCTCAGTTGAGTTTTGGAATCCACTTTTCAGATTTTATTACAAATTACAGATATGAGTTTGGTCTTCATTATATACCCTTGAGTTACTTTAAGGTGGATTTTTTAAAAGTTCTAAGCCTAAGTATGGGAGTAGTATTTAGCACCGAGCGAGAAATATGAGATTAGCGTATCCTACTTCCCCAGAACTACGTGCCACTGTAGGATTGAGATTTTTGGAACTGAGGCCGAGATAGTGATCACTTAATTTAAGGTTCTATTCCGATGGTAAGGGTAGAACAACTCTCCCCAACTGGGACAAGATGTTGGACTCCATGTCACACATGGTTTATGTCGGTTAGAAGAACCTCCCAAAGAACACCCCTGCTCTTTAAATAGTTTATAGATTTAAAGTCTTAGTATATATTTTTGAAATGCTAATATTTTAACCAAAGTCTTAAGTCTCAAAGTCTCTAAAAGTGTTACAGTCTTAAAGCTCCCAAGTCTTTGAGTCCCAAGTCCTAAGTTTCCCAAAGTGCTATAATTCTTAAGTTTCAAAAGAAGTCCCTTATATTCATAAGATTAAAGTGTAAGTTTTGAAAGTTATTATTTTAAGATTTCATCCAGTTGACAAGATTTGAAAACAAAAAGAGGATACAGATTGTAGAATAAGGTGTAATGACTCATGAGATTTATATTACATGCTTCCTTATTCATGATTTATGAGATTTAGATTTTAGTTTTTGCTCAAGCTATGTGAGTCATTTATATTAGAATGTATGATTTCTATAAAGATTGATGATATTATTTAACTATTGCATACACTCCCATATACCCAGTACATCCTCAAAATACTGATCCACATCTATATCTATGTGATACATTACCTTATAATGTAGGTACAAGTTGTAGCGCATATACCATATTCAGTCAGTCCATAGCTTCCAGTCAGCAGGTGATGAGTCCTTTTTATTCAAGGGCTCGAGTCGGTTATACAGATTGAGAAGTATTATATTTTCTTTATTTAGTCATATTGAGTTGGGATAGTTGGGAGTCATGACCCGACTACTTATAGTCAGTACTAGTAGAGGCTTCATAGACAGTCAGTGGTGTTAATGTATTAAATTTCATTTTTGCTGGTAAAAGCAGAGTTGTAATCTTGTAATTAAGATTTGTATTGATCAAGTTCAGAGAAGTTTTATATTTCCACTGATTTTGTTCAGATTTATGTATTTTATTTAGTTGCTTGTAAGTATGCTAGTAGAAGGGTTAGCTTGGGATCACTTGTAACCCTAAGCACCATGTGACATCTCGGGGCCTATTTTTAGGGTATTACAAACTTGGTATCAGAGCCAAGTTCAAGTGTCCTAGGGTTTTTTGAATTCGTGTCTAGTAGAGCCTTACAGAATGGTACGGAGACATCTATACTTTTCTCTGAGAGTCTACAAGGCATTTAGGAAATGTTTCCATTCTTTCAAGTCTCAGATTATGCTATATAAAGGGTCTCTAAGAAACTTATATATATTCTCATCTTACTCTATTCAGTCCATCTCAACCTTATTTTTAAGGTATCAAAAACTGTCAAGATTAAACCTTTACTGCTAGGGATTTCTTAAATAGTCTCCTCAGATAGTTATGGGATTATAAGGAGGCAAGAAAGTATCCCATCAGTGTTTTTAAGTTCCAAAGTTTGAAGGGCTTTATTCATGTTCATGGAAAGTCATTCACTAAGACCTAGTCGAGTGTGCCTTCAGATTCCTCCTCAAAATCCTAATGATAATCTATACTACTCTTTTTATATACTGTTCTTCAGGTAATATAATTGGCAAGTTCCAATTACCTCCCCTGATAATGCTCTCAAATTTGCTAGCAAGAAGTTTCAAGTCTCACAAAACGGCCTGAGAAGAGCCTTCTAGTGTGTTATAAGTCCCTCAAGTTTAAAGTTATGTCCTCATTCTTATGAGCTGTTTAGGTATTACAGAGTAAGATGTGTATTCTTATATCATTGAATATTGAGTGTCAAGTTTCCATATTTTGTAATCTTGTTTAAACTAAAAGTCTAGTGAAGCCGTGTGGGGCTCTTTTAATTCACTAGTAACTTGTTGTTCATCTTATTGTTCTTGTGTTGTTTAGAACTAGGGGTTTAGAGGTGTAGTGACAAGAAAAATGGTAAGGGCGATTTATTGAATATATGTATAGCCGAATCTTTTTGCATAAGATTGAGATAGTAATAAAGTGATATGCCTTTGTGTGTTAATTTAGTAGAAGGTAGAGAAGGAGTTATTAGTTAAGGAGAATTTTTGGTTTCTTGAAGTATGAAAAGAGTTGTTGATGGTGTTTGTTGTGAAAGAAAAGTATAGGTTATTGATGAAGGTACTTAGTGGAGAAGTGTTGTTAATTTAGGTGTCCCATAGATTGCCAGGGGGGAGTTTAGTTGAAACTTATAGAGCTATGAACTAAGTTTAGCAGTATAAAAAGGGTAGATAGTAATGATGTGTAGAAGGAGGATGTGTTAATCGATTTTAAATAAGATAGATCATAGGATTGAGATTGATCCTTACTGTTATGAAGTTTTAGCGGACTAATGTTTTCAGATGTTTGGCATTTAAGAATATTGTGTGAAGTTGAGGCTCATCATAGCTAGAACTAGACTCTAAGTTTTAATAGTAGATGGTGATCAAGGTTGGTATAATGATTGATGTGTTGTGAATTTTAGTTGTATGGAAGTGATCTAATAGTATTGAATAGTGTATGTAAGATCTCAAGTTTACTTGATTCGTAATCAAGTCTGATGTTGTAGGTACGATGTAGGAAAATGCGCAAGGTGCTGTGGGGTTGCATTATTTTCAAGGATTATTGCACGTTGTGTGGTTGGTAGTACCGTTGAGTTGCTAGGTGGAGAAAGATTAGTTAGGTAATGTATGATGTTTTTGATAGCTAAGTTAAGGAGTTTTGATTTATAGTGTTCATCCTTTTGATATGATCTTGATTCTCATGGTTTAGAAAAATATAAGTTTAGAGATGTGATATTATGTGATATTAGTAGAGTATGAAGAAAGTTAGTATGGTTCAGCAAGGGTTTGGAAATATCCATGTTAAGTGAAGATTCTAAGTTAGTGAGTGCTTAAGTTTTTATATGATGACTTTTGGGGCTATAGAAATCTAAGGGTTGAATCTCAGAAGGAGGTACTAGCATTGGGAGTTACACGTTAAGATATAGTCCTTCAGGGTAAGTTTAGTGCTAGACTCTAGAGTAAAGTGATTTCAGTTTAGATTAGAGCTTATTTAGTGATCCACAGACTTAGAATGATGGCCTAAAGCTAAGGGGGAGATAATAGGATAATTAACTAAGTAAGACTTCCAGATTCTTGTAGTGAGGATGAATACTTGTATGGATGGGAGAAAGTAAATGTGTTATGGTTGGGAAGATTGTTGTATGTTTATTTTATGTAGATCTGTAAATGAAGGAATATTGAGGTGAAGCTTTTTGTGTATGACTTGGTTAGTTGAGAATATTTTATGTGTGTCTTCCTAAGAATTTAATAGTGCATGAAAGTTGTTATTGATAGAGGTATTGGAGAATATGAGAAAGATGCTTTCATGTGTGTGTGTTAGAAGTGCATACGTGGTTATGAAGATAGGCTTGAATGTCATGTTTGTATATATGTGGATGGATGTATTACACATTAGTGAGATCCTAGTAGAATGTTGAATGTAGTTGTTGAAGTGGAATGTACAATATGAGTTAACCCGTTTAGCCAGTAATTCAATCTAGCAACCATACAGACAAGTTTTGATGGGTTTCAATCTTCCCATCTAGTCATATCATTCTAAGAGGAAATTTTCTCACTTAGTGTACCTTTCGAATTTAGTTCAATTTATGCATCATGCATCAGTTTCAGAATCTAGATGATCAGTCATGATTCAACTCATAAGCTTTCCGTTTGACATCTCAGTCTTTTTCTAGTATTTCAATCAAATCAGTATCATTCAAGGACGAACTATCCCAAAGGGGAGATGTTGTAATACCCTGAGTTTTTATATCATAAACCTCTCATTCATTTTCTCAGGAAATCAGATCCAGCCTAAAGTAATGGTTACTCATAAGTTGGCGCTCTCATTTTTAGCTCAACCATATAGATATTTTCTTGAGAATTCATGCACTCGCATCTCAATTCAGTAGCTCATTATGTTTAAGATTCAGTCATTCAGTTTATTTCATTTGTTCACGGTAGCTTATAACCTCAGATTCCCTAGTATTTTCAGCTTACTTATCCACATTCGAGGACGAATGTTCCCAAGGGGAAGATATTGTAACACCCCGTGTGTTTTCTAGCTTAAAATTCATTCCTAGGATGTTAGGAGTGTGCTTCAAAAATTAATAAGCTTTATTTCATACGGAATTTTCCAGATTTATACCTTCCATTATGTGGGAAATTGAATAAGCTTTCCATCGATATCAAATTCGCCCAAATCCGACACTCGATGAAGAAGTTAGAGCATTTTTAGTAATGCAGTATCCCACCTGGGCACTCACTGCGTGGCGGTGCATGCCAAAATGGAAATCGTCACATTTCAGTGATGACATGACCACTTTTACTTACCTTGTTGATGAAATTTCTCTCTTTGATTCAAATAATTGTGAGATACCAACACCCAATAATTATGAAATAAGATGTTTCACATTACATGTCAATTTTCACAAATCAAGTGACTATTATTAATTCTTCACATACTACCATTAGTAGTACTGAATAGCTACATAAAGTAATATTGAGATAGTTACATTAAGAGTTTCAAAACATCATTAATAAAATTAATTTAGTAAAATACACATTTAGTTAATATTTTCTTATAGAGCTCGCCAAGTAAAATGAAACAAGAGTAGTATGTATGTATATGTACATACTCGTTTAACCACAGGTGTAACCTTTAATTATTTAAATTAGATAATTTTGTCGATTGCAATGATTTTTAGTGAAGTTCAAAAAGTTTAAATTACTTTAATTTAATAATACAAAAATGACATATATTTTATTGTAAGAGAAGCACCAATTTGTTACCAATGAGTTGATCAAGACTAAACTTTTCAATCCCATTGTGCCTTTAATTTCACATAAGAATCGAAATATTTGAATACATAGCCTCTAATATTGTGTTGGTCATGTAATAATTCAATAAACCAAGAAAAACATGACAAAGATAAATTATAAAAAGAAACAAGGTAAACATTACCAAGATAAATTATCAAAGCTATTGTCAAAAATTTTTAACCTGTGACTAATATTACTAACCTTTTTTTCTCTGCAACAGTTAAAGTATACATATATACATACATACATCCACAAATTAAAAATCAGACAAAGCAACATATGTCAAAAGCCATACATGTTGATGTTCTTTGACATACATGTTGATGTTCGTATACACCAAATATCTATAAATCCATATATATTTTTGAACAAAATTTACATATATTTTGGGATCTTGGTGAAAGTGAAAATATTACACAAGTAATTTCGCCTTCTTCCCCAACAAATTCAGCCGCTAAATACTTTTCATTGGCCCCATTTTCATTTGTCATGCAGTAACTCTTTTCCTTAGAAACAAAAGGAAAAGAGTCATTTAAAAAGAGCCATTTAAGTCTTTAATGTAGGATTGATGAAATTCACAACCTTAAAGGGTCAAACACAATTAGAAAACTTGATTAAGTTAATTGTAGACTTGATTAATATTTTCAAAACTTTCCAATCTTTTCAAAAATATAAATCAATCCACACTTCTCTCCTCTCCAAATTAACTGTGTCTCTCTTCTCTCCCCTCTTTCTATCTCGACTGTTTCTCTCAAGCTTCTCCCAACCAACAGTTCTGCAAATTTCTCCCTTCAATCCTCGGTGACATTAACCTCTCAGCGATAAATAGTTGGGCTTCAATTTTCTTTTTGACTTTTAACCGTCAATCGATGTGACAGGATTGCTCTCCGATAACAACAGCTTCGAGTTCTTAATCAACCCTTTTCTTCTTTCACAGGTAAAAAATTATTGCTTTTTAGTTATTAATAAAAAGAGGAACTTGATTCAACTTCTCTTCTAGGATTGGTTGTCAATTTTAATATTTGCTACTTAAATTTGAAATGGGAACCGAAGATAAATCTAATTTTTGGTATTTCTTCTCTTCTCTTTTTGGTGTGAAATATGATATTTTTTTTGTTATTGTAGTTCTTATTGTTGAAATGTTGATTTTATTGTTGATGTCTATTGAGTTTTTAAAAGTTTAATTTTTGTTTTTTGTGTTTGTACAAACAAAACAATAGTTTTGGTGTTTTTGGTCATGATTGATGTTCTTGGTATTTTATTGTGTTGGTACTGCTGGATTGATTTGTTGTTGTTCTTGATAAAAATGGTGTATTTGATATTAAATAATTATGTAGTTGTTTTTCTATTGAACAAAATCTTGCTACTAGTTTTTTTCTTGCAACAGTTGAACCATCTGATGCAACAGCTGAATCATCTGATGCAAAAGATGAACCATCCGATGCAACAGCTGAGTCATCTAATGTAACAGTTGAACCATCTGATGCAATATATAAATCATCTGATGCAACAGATGAACAATTGGTTGGATAAAATCCTATCAACTATTCCAACAAGACGACATGTCCAAGACTTTGATTTTTCCAAGCAGATAATTAATTTGTTGCGACAGATGAAGTTTCTGTTAGATGAAATCTAAACAATATTGATGGTTAATCTATTGCAAAGACTAGTCATCTATTTCAATAGATGACTGATCTGTTGAAAGAAATCACAACAGTATAGAAATTGTTTTTATTGTTTATAACAGATTACTCATCTATTACAACAGGTTAGTTATATGCTACAACAGATAACACACCTGTTGCACCATATGTATGATCCGTTGGAACTTTTATTTTATGGTATTGTACTTGTTAGATTTACTGTTATCCTTTTTTAATGATGCTTTAATCAATTATAATATTTTTATTTTCCTGTTATTTATATATAATATGACTCCCAAAAGAAAAAAAATGAATTAAGTCCAAGTAAAGGAACAAGTGAAGCAGCTAGGCTACATCCACTGCTCTATGAGCTTACTTTACAAGCGTTACCTTTATCAAAAGCACAAGATAATGAACATGGAGATGAGGAATATTTTAAAAGAGATGATCCAAATGCTAATAGCTATTTAGTAGTGATAGTTATCTTGTGATAATGCAATGCGATGGCGCCACAGATTTAACTGATAATTTCATGGTTAAGTCGGCCATGACAAAATCTTTCGATGCCTTCCACAAAATACTTTGAGAACAAAAATTGAATGCTTATTTTAGGGACTGTTGCTTTGGGCAATAGCTTGATTTATCGGAGGATAACAATGGTCGTTTCCAAATGACAATTTTATATGATCTTCTCAGGCATAGGTTTATATATGAAAATAAAGATAAGAAGGATGAGGTATGGATAAATTACTGTGGCATGCCTATTTATTTTGGTTGGAAGTATTTTGCCATAGTTACTAGACTAATATGTCATCCTCCATTTTCTTCTCAAGTAATACATATTCTAACCCAAAAAAGCACCCTGCACACCCAATATAGGAAAAATCAAATCAAGTGATAGTGATGACTTGGTGTCCCTTGTTAGTCCAAGCTTTAAAAACAAAAATCTTATTTTAGCATTGAAAGGTAAAAGACTTTCAAAGAAGCATAAGCAATCATTGTTCTTAGTTTGGTTTGTACATAATATTCTTTGGGCGAGAGACATTAACAACAACATACCTCTTGGTTTAATAAAGCTCTCTGAGGATCTTGAGGCATTTAACAGCTATCCTGGGGGTTATGAAAGCTTCAAAATGACTATCAAATATTTGTTGACTCCGTTAACACCAAAGACAGTCAATTTATATGGCTTTCTATAGGCTTTCATGATAAATATTTTCTTTATTATGATTCATTTAATTTTTATGGAATAATGTTTTTGATTTATTGGAGTTATTTTATTGGCTTTGGCATTTGAAGTCATCCATATTTAAGACAATAAGTGAACTGCCAGGAAGAAGTTTCATTTCAAGATTTCTGAGATGGTTGTCGGCCAAAACTCATAAAAATATAAAATTTCTTGATCTCTTCAAACCTTCTAAGGAAGCATTAAATCTAATTCTAATTAAGTTTATATTTTAATTAATGATTTTTTTAAAATCATTTAATCATCATTCTAATATATGTTCTGATTTATTTTAGATTATGTATCTGTGGCTTGTTCTGACCAATGAGAGTTGAAGATGTAATTTTTTCTTACTTTACGATTTGTGCAAACTTTATCGAACTCTAAGGTCACTGATAGAATAAAAAATAATTGTTTGGAGCAACAACCATCACAAGAAAAATAATATTTTTTTAGGGTGGGCTTATTATTGCTGATGGTGTTAGTGGTGATGGAGCTATTAGATGTGGTAGTAGTGCTACTATTGGGGATAATGATGTTCTTCTTGCAGTTTTTAAAACAACAAACCAGTATGATTATGATTATACTGGTTTTACAGATTTTAACCTTCCCGATGAATGTTCTACATGCAAATGTCAAGACAGCAAGGCAAAACATGATAGAGTGATTAATGTTATTAATGCATTAGTTACTTCTGCAAAGGAATTGACATATAAGAGGGGTGTCATTCTATCAAAGAGGATTTTATATCCATACACTCTATTAGAGATTAAGACAGCTAACAGAAGAAGCCAAGAAATTTCCAAGGCATCATCAAGCAACAAAAAAAGCAAAATTACAACTTTCTGTAAGACCCTTCTAATGATTGTACAAAGGCCACAGGAGAGCAATATGAGCTGAAGAAGGTGAATATATATCATATGTTCCAACAAACAGACAGATTAAATATCTGTTTCAGTAGATGACACATCTGCTAAAAATTTTCAAACAGTTATATGCATTTATTGGAATAGTTTACTAACTTGTTGCATTAGATGCATTATCTGTTGCAACATATGTCTCATCTATTTTATAAAAATAACCAATTCTTCATACTATTTTAATTTGTGAAAACAGATGACCTATCTACTACAATAGATAGGTCATCTGTTGATACAAATTAAATCAATACTTCCTACTATTTTAGTTTGTCCAAACAAATTATCATATGTTACAACAGATGGGTCATCTGTTAGAAATAATCATACTGGCCTTCTCATATTTTAAGTTATACCAACAGATTAGTAATCTATTGTGTTTTAATTTGTGCCAAAAAAATGATCCATTTGTTACAACAGATTGGTAATCTATTGGTATAATTTAAAATAAAAGGAAGACCTGTTTGATTTTATAAAATAGATGAGTTATCCTTTTTTTTATATCTCTATGATTAGCATTGACAATTTTGGCTTTCTAGGTGGATGTCACAATTGAATTTACTGCTGAACAGCATAATATCACAACTGATAATCCATCAACTGCTTCAAAGACAAAGAAAAAATGAAGTCTGTCAGTTGGAAAGAACAGAAGAATTACCCATTTGAAGGGTTCAACATCTCGGATGTTGCTCTAAGAAAACTAACAAAGTTGATCAACGACTATTTAGAATAGATTGCCAATGGGTTGTTAAATCTTCATGCAAACAGGTGCATAAATCATTTTAAAGATATTTATTTATACAATTATTGTTGTAAAAATATGAAATTAACACATAAATCGCACAGAAAACAAAATGACAAATACTACAAAGTGAATGAATCGGGTCTTGGTTTTGATATGTTCGACTTTGTTATTGTACATCCTAGAACAAAGAATTGGTTCTGTTTGATGTCACAGCCCTAAACTTGCTGGAATGATGAGGTTTAAATGCCATATATCTTACTATTAATACTTTATATAATTGTATCTGTGTATTAATTTTATTGTCACGTAATTTAAAATGTTCCATAATATGTGAATTACATCGATGTTGCTTTTTACTACCTCTAAAAGAAGTCCAAGTTGAAAATATAAGAATAATACAGATATACGACAAGAAATTGTTTGTACAAAGTTCACATGAATAATGCTTACGATAGGTACTGTCAACAATAGTTGGAGGTTTGCTGAAATGAGAAATGCTTAATCAACATCATCAAAAGTTTTAGCATTCCAACTGGCTTACCTTGGCATTTGGTCGACGAAGTGTACATCCCAATTAATTGCAGTGATGAATTCCATTGGGTGTTAGCTGTCGTCGTTCTAAAAGAGAAGCACATTTGAGTTTACGATTCGATGTATGAAAGGAGACGTTCTAGGACATCGTCTGAGATATAAAATCTGGCCAAAATATTACCTACTTACCTGGAAATAAGTGGATTTTTTGATCAAAAGGCTCGTACTAACTGGTCGACGATTAAAGCTTACTAGGATAAAATTCATTTGATATAGAATATGTTGAAGGGATTTCTCAACAACCCATTGGTAGCCTGTAAGTATCAATCATATGTCATGATTTAGTTTTATTTCATAAATTTCACAACATTATATTAATTTCAAGATATGGATTATCTGATTTTTACAAACGCAGGGATTAAGGTCGTTTTGTTGCCACTTATGCCGAGTATTTGACCGATAGAGTACAAGTACCAAATAATGGACCTGATGCTAAATTACTCCTAAAATATATGCTACTATTTTATGGAAATACAGAGAATCAAAATCTTAGAAATCATACGCAAGAGACATTAAAGATTCACAACGACCAAAGTAAAATTTTATAGCATCGGATGAAGAAAAACTTGTCCATATTGAGTGTATTACTATATATCAAATGAAATCTATTTGAATTAGCTTTTAAATGATATCAATTTTACCTAAATATGATATCGGAGCAAAGAGTTATGCCTATTTTACTCCAGCATGTCAGGCTGGAAACAGTGTGACGACATTCGTGATAGCTTATCATATTTTTGACGCCCTATCACGAAGGTCGTCGGCTTTAGGTAGAAACCAGCTCCTAAGTAACGATATTTGTGATAGCTTATCATATTTGTGATGCCCTATCATGAAGGTCGTCAGCCTTAGGCAGAAACCAGCTCCTAAGTGACAACATTCGTGATAGCTTATCACAATTATGATGCCCTATCACGAAGGTCGTTAGCTATGATTTTTCAGCAAATGGAAAATTATTTTGTAAGGGTATTTTGGTCTTTTCCTTTACCTTCCACGACTTATAACCTTAAAGGGGCGTAATATTTCCTATTTTTCTTCAGTTAAGCATCTTAAAAACCCTCTCTTACACTCTCAACCACAAGATTAGGGTTTCCATCAAACTTATCTCTCAAAAGCAAGATTCAAGTCTTTTTCCAAGATAATCAAGAATTAAGTTTCTCAATTGCGAAACTCTCTAGCAAGTCATCAAGGTTTCCTTTCTAAGGTATGCGTGTGTTCATTCATGGTCTCCTTTTATCCATGAAGTTCAAGAACTCTTTTCTAAAACTATATATTATGGTTTTCATGTTATGAATGGATTGTTGATCATGTTTATGTGTTGAATGATGCCAAGATAGAATCTTTATGTGTTATTATGAATCTATGACATCATATGATAGGACTAATTCTGTAACTGAATGACTGGGCTAAACTAAATAACTTAACTAAACTAATTTGCGGAACTAATGCTAATTAGCACATTTATATGTATAGGACTAATCCCAGGAGTCACCTGCTAGATTAGAACTGACTTCACAGTAGATGTCTTTACAAGTGGCGTGGTACTAACACCCTTCCAGTCAGGAAAGAGATTGGACCCCAGTTAACTTAGTTTGGGGCATGTCGGTTAGATGAACATATCCCACAGTTTCAGTTACAGAATCAGGGCTGTCAGATACAGTCAACTCAGCTTAGTAGTATAGATTCAGTACTGTTAGATACAGTCAATGCTTATCATTATAAATAGACTTAAAGATCACCCTCTAGATAGGACTAATCTCAGACTAAGTCCAATCATCCTTATTATCAGTATGCTCATGATCAACCGCTAGACAGGACTGATCTCAGATTTAGTTACTCCATGTAGAATGGAACTCAGATAGTTCCATCAGAACTTAGACTGTCAGATATAGTTGCTTAGTATTAGTTACATCAGTTAGGCCAATCATCACAGTTATATCAGTTATATCAGTTTTCTAAACTCATGTATCAGTCATATCAGTTATCAGAATTCATAATATCAATATTCAGCTTCAGGACTGTCAGACACAGTCAACCAGACCAGTTCTTCATAATTCAAAATGTCAGAAATAGTCTTTCATCTATTCAGTATCAGAGTATCAGTACACTTATATTGTCAGTATTCAGACTCAGTAGTCAGTATCTCCATGAGTTTAGTTACAGTTATGTATGCATGTATGTATTCTCTCGTTTATATTAGTCGGCAATGTTTATGCATACAACCCTTTGTATTTAGCGTACCTCACTCATATACTCAGTACATTCAGACGTACTAATGCATTTGCGCTATTGTGTTTTATTTTACGCCATAGGTTCAGAGGCACGAGCTCCAGATCAGCAGTAAATTCCAGTCTCAGTAGTAAGAGTTAAAAGTAAGTCCTCATCTTTCGAGGACATGATGATTTCAGTTTTAAGTTTATTTTAGTAATTGGATTTAGTTGGAGACATGTTTCTTCAACTCCCTATTCAGACAGTTTAGAGGTTTTTCAGACTAGTATGTTCAGACTTTAGTTTATTTTAGTTGTTTTGGGTAGTTTATACCACATTTCAGATGTTATAACTTAGTATGTTTTGTTCAGTTTGAACCTTACGGCCTTACAGTATTACGTATTCCACATTTCATGAGATGTTATTGTAACACCCCGAAAATAGGTCTCAGAGCATCACACGGTGCTTGAGGCTACGAGTAGCCCCAAGCTAATCCTTTGAGCAATTTTCATTCAGTTCAACACAAATCAACGGGGTTTCCATAAATAACCCTCAAATATCAAAAAAGTAATCATCATCCAAGAATAAAAGAATTCCAGAAAGATAACAAAATACGACTTATTAGTCAACTCCCAACATCTATACTAATCTGACAAGCCTCTAAGAAAAACAATAAAACCAACGAGCCATTGAGACATGCCCCAACTGACTCATACTCAGTTATCAAATGTAAGCAATTCCATGAAACCAAAAACAGACATCATGTCCTCCGAATATGAGGACTTACCACAATAGAGGATGTAGAACAGCGTGCTCAAAGAATCACTGTCGAACCTAAAACTGAGCACCTGAACCTAAATTCCGAGAAAATGCAGCCTACATCAGAAGATGTGGGTTAGTACCAAGGAAAGGAACCGGGTATGTGGGGCTGTATGCAGTTGTATAAACATCACCATCATAAATATTTATAAGAAATATGCAGGATGTATGAAAGACTCACATAGCCCGAAGAAAATCATCATAATCATGAGAGGATGAAATAAGTGCAATAACATATGTGAGTCAGCATATAATTTGTCAATCACTTTCAGTTCATCAAGAATATCAATTCTCATAATGTAAATAACATTTAAATCTTTTGAAAGAATAACTTTCACAATTCCATTTTCAAATCACTTCACCATTCACCATAGACATAAGAAAACACACACACACTGGGAGATCCTATAACCGACATAAACCATGTGAGCTACATGGAGTCCAATATACAACCCACGGTGGGAAGAGCCGTCATATCCTTTCCATCGAAGTAGGAATATCGATATCAAATCCACACAAATAAGTGATCACTATATAAATCAGCCACAGGCTCACTCCTATGGGAGCACGTAGTTCTAGGGAAGTAAGGTCACTTTATACCTCCCACTCGATGCTAAAGATTTCTCCCAGACTTAGCTCAGATCATTTCAAAGACAAACCACAACAAAACAATTTCAGTAATATATAAATACACATCGGGAGCCATCATGTTTCCCATCTATCAAAATCAACCACGTTGTGGATTTCTTTCACACTCGAGTTCAAAACAACCCCATTAAGATCAAAAGGTCAAATCATTCAAAATATCTTAAATATTCAACATCAACGTGCTTATAACACACTCTTTCTCAAAAAACATAATTTTCAATGGGGATTCACGACCCAAATATCAAAATCAAGATAAATATCGTTCAAGATTCATGCTTTATATCTCCACACAGGTAAATTTATCTTTCAAAATCATAAACATCAAGATTTCATAATAATCATCATAAGATATGGGTTCATGCTTTAAATTCGTAAAAGTCAAATAAAAATCATGCCTTTGTAAAGAAAATTACTTTTGGGCACAAGAACGAAAGAGAGTTCTTGTTGAAAAAACCCATATACCTTGAATGATGAACTTTAGATCGATACTCTTTTTTGAGATTTTAATCGTTCCTTTGAATGATGGTTCTTGGAGTTCTTGAACTAGGAACTAGGAATCTTGAATAAATTTGCAGAATTAATGGTGAACTTTGGAGGTTCTTAAAGTTGGATGTAGGAGCTTAGGGTTTTCTTTTTGAGGGAAGTTGATGAAATATAACATATAATGCTTCTAATAGGCTTTAATATAGAGTTTGGATGGATTTTGGGTGAGGGAGGATGACCAAAACGCCCCTAAAAATCAAATAATTCTCAAATTTGTCCTTTGGTGGATTGTTTTGATAGTCTGAAGTAGATCAACCATAACGTTTTACTCCGATATCTAAATTAGATAAAACTAATTTCCTTAGAAATAAGACTCTCATATATTTCCGTTGATATATAGTATCTCACCTAGATCATTGTGTACGGGGATTATGATCATTTCAAGTTGACCCAAAAATTTGCTTTTGATAGACTGAAGTAGATCGACCATAAATTTTTGCTTTGACAGACAAATTGGATAAAACTAATTTCATTGGAAAGAGGACTCGCAGATCTTTTCATTGATATGTAGTAGATCACCCAGATCATTATTTACAAGGAGTTATGATCGTTTAAAGTTGGAGCAAAAATACACCCGGCCTCAGTACTTTTTCCTGCACGTTTTACTTTTCACTACTATTCATGGTTCAATCGGAATGCTCATAACTCATCGCTCGGGTGTCTGTTTTGGATAATCCACATATCATTAGAAATAATATTCGATACTCTACGCAATGGTGGGTTATAATCTAATACATTCAATACGGAAAAATTTATAATTCATTCTAGAAGATAGAACCCAACATGTTTACGCACAAAATTTGAACAAAAATTTTCCCGGGGTATTACAATTAGGTAGTTTACAGGTTTAAATATTGGTCATGGGTTATCTTGTGGTCCTTCGGGGTCATGAGTACCGTGTAGAATTCCAGTTCAGAAAATTGGGTCGTTACAAACTTGGTATCAGAGGTTAAGGTTCAATAGATTCCTAGGAAGTATGAAAGTCGCATCTAGTAATGTCTTGTACATGCATGTGTTGTGCACCACACCTTTGTGCAGGAGGCTATGAGATATTTTAGGAATAGTTTCCCTTATTTCAGTATTCATGTCGTGCCAGTGAGTAGTCAAATTTGTATAGCTTGTTTTCTCATCCTTGCATCTATTCATGCTATCCAAAATCTCAAAGAATGTAACTATTTCAAGGTAGAACCTCCTAGTATTTTCAAGTTCAATTCATCTCATGCATCATGCATTAGTTTTAGACTCCCAATGTTTAGTTATAATATAGTACGTAGATGCCCTGTGCATCACCCAGTATCTCCATAAGGTGAGAGTTCTTAGAGGGACATAGCATCCCAAGGTGGAGATACCCCACTTTCTCTTAACACTCTCATGCCTTAGATCCTTCAATTCTCCTTGCATAACGAATTTAGTCTAGAATAGAGGGTACTCATTAATTGACCTTCAAGTTACACCTCAACTGTAAGTCAAGAATTCAGAGGTTTAGTTCAGTTCATTATGTTCAGTCCATATGTCACGTAACAGAATCAGTCATGTTCTCATGTTTCAGTTCAAGCTTAGTGCTTTTACCATTGCATGTTCAGTCGCATGTTTGTGAGTCAGTTCAGTCATGTACTCACACATCAGATAATCAGTACTTTCAGTCATGCATTCACATATCATATCAGTCATATAATCATGCATCAGATATGCATGGATTTAACGTATCAGTTAAGCATCAGATATGCATTCTTAGTTTTAGAAACTCAGTTTATCAGAACACTTAGTCCTACACTCATAAATCAGCTACCCATGCATCAGATATGCATGTACAGTATAATATGCCCAGTTTTTAGTCATGTCAGCCATGAAATCATGATTAGTCATTCATGCTATATATTCGTGTAAGTTTTATTTTCTCTCATCTCAGCCAGTATCATTCGACGACAAGTGTTCCCAAGGGGGAGATATTGTAATCCCCCACATTTGGACTAGAATGAAAATTCGTTATTCCTATGGGTGGATGTCTTAAAAGCCTTAAATCCTATATAAATTTAGTGTGTCAATCAATTATGTAGTGTGGGAATTTATTTTAGCATGAATTTAGATCATAGAGGTCCCCTAACTCAAGTACAAGTTGAAAGCTTTCCTATCGTTCAAGTTTTAGTGAGCGTCAAAACTTGGGTCAAATTCATATGTATTGGACTGATCCCAGGAGTCACCTGCTAGATTAGAACTGACTCCACAGCAGATGTCTTTACTAGTGGTGTGGTACTAACACCCTTCCAGTCAAGGAAGAGATTGGACCCCAGTTAACTTAGTTTGGGGCATATCGGTTAGATGAACATATCCCACAGTTTCAGTTACAGAATCAAGGCTGTGAGACACAGTCAACTCAGCTTAGTAGTACAGATTCAGTACTATTAGATACAGTCAATGCTTATCATTATAAATAGACTTAAAGATCACCCTCTAGATAGGACTGATCTCAGACTAAGTCCAATCATCCTTATTATCAGTATGCTCATGATCACCCGCTAGACAAGACTGATCTCAGATTTAGTTACTCCATGTAGAATGGAACTCAGATAGTTCCATCAAAACTTAGACTGTCAGATATAGTTTTTTAGTATCAGTTACATTTGTTAGGCCAATCATCACAATTATATCAGTTATATCAATTTTCTAAACACATGTATCAGTCATATCAGTTATCAGAATTCATAATATCAGTATTCAGCTTCAGGACTGTCAGACACAGTCAACCAGACCAGTTCTTCATAATTCAAAATGTCAAAAATAGTCTTTCATCTATTCAGTATCTCAGTATCAGTACATTTATATTGTCAGTATTCAGACTCAGTAGTCAGTATCTCCACGAGTTTAGTTATAGTTATGTATGCATGTATGTATTCTCTCGTTCATATTAGTCTGCATTGTTTATGCATATAACCCTTTGCATTTAGCCTACCTTACTCTTATACTCAGTATATTCAGATGTACTGACGCATTTGCGCTATGGTGTTTTATTTTATGCCATAGGTTCAGAGGCACGAGCTCCAGATCAGCAGTAAATTTCATTCTCAGTAGTAAGAGTTAAAAGTAAGTCCTCATCTTTCGAGGACATGATGATTTCAGTTTTCAGTTTATTTCAGTAGTTAGAGTTAGTTGGAGACATGTTTCTTCAACTCCCTATTCAGACAGTTTAGAGGCTTTTCAGACTAGTATGTTTAGACTTCAGTTTCTTTCAGGTTTTTTGGGTAGTTTATACCATATTTTAGATGTTATAACTTAGTATGTTTTGTTTAGTTTGAACCATATGCCCTTACAGTATTACGTATTTTGCATTTCATGAGACGTTATTGTAACACCCCGGAAAATGGGTCTCAGAGCGTCACACGGTGCTTGAGGCAACAAGTAGCCCCAAGCTAATCCTTTGAGCAATTTTCATTTAGTTCAACACAAATCAACGGGGTTTCCATAAATAACCCTCAAATATCAATAGAGTAATTATCTTCCAAGAATAAAAGAATTCCAGAAAGATAACAAAATACGACTTATTAGTCAACTCCCAACATCTATACTAGTCTGACAAGCCTCTAAGAAAAACAATAAAACCAGCGATCCAATGAGATATGCCCCAACTGACTCATACTCAGTTATCAAATGTAAACAATTCCATGAAACCAACAACAGACATCACGTCCTCAGAATATGAGGACTCACCACAACAGAGGATGTAGAACAGCGTGCTCAAAGAATCACTGTCGAACCTAAAACTGAGCACCTGAACCTACATTCCAAGAAAATGCAGCCTACATCAGAAGATGTGGGTCAGTACCAAGGAAAGGAACCGAGTATGTGGGGGTGTATGCAGTTGTATAAACATCATCATCATAAATATTTCTAAGAAATATGATGTATGAAAGACTCACATAGCCCGAAAAAAATCATCATAATCATAAGAGGATGAAATAAGTGCAATAACATATGTGAGTCAGCATATAATTTGTCAATCACTTTCAGTTCATCAAGAATATCAATTCTCATAATGTAAATATCATTTAAATCTTTCAAAAGAATAACTTTCACAATTCCACTTTCAAATCACTTCACCATTCACCATAGACATAAGAAAACACACACACACTGGGAGATCCTATAACCAACATAAACCATGTGAGCTACATAGAGTCCAATGTACAACCCACGTTGGGAAGAGCCGTCATATCCTTGCCATCGAAGTAGGAATATCAATATCAAATCCACACAAACAATTTATCACTATATAAATCAGCCACAGACTCACTCATATGGGGGCACGTAGTTCTAGGGAAGTAAGGTCGCTTTATACCTCCCACTCGATGCTAAAGATTTCTCCTGGACTTAGCTCAGATCATTTCAAAGACAACCCAGAACAAAACAATTTCAGTAATATATAAATATACATCGGGAGCCATCATGCTTCCCATCTATCAAAATAAACCACGTTGTGGTTTTCTTTCACACTCGAGTTCAAAACAACTCCATTAAGATCAAAAGGTCAAATCATTCAAAATAACTCAAATATTCAACATCAACGTGCTTATAACACACTCTTTCTCAAAAAACATAATTTTCAATAGGGATTCACGACCCAAATATCAAAATCATGATAAATATCGTTCAAGATTCATGCTTTATATCTCCACACATGTAAATTCATCTTTCAAAATCATAAACATCAATATTTCATAATAATCATCATAAGATATGGGTTCATGCTTCAAATTCGTAAAAGTCAAATAAAAATCATGCTTTTGTAAAGAAAATTACTTTTTGGCACAAGAACGAAAGAGATTTCTTGTTGAAAAACCCCATATACCTTGAATGATGAACTTTAGATCGATACTCTTTTTTGAGATTTTAATTGTTCCTTTGAATGATGGTTCTTGGAGTTCTTGAACTAGGAACTTGGAATCTTGAATATATTTGCAGAATTAATGGTGAACTTTGGAGGTTCTTAAAGTTGGATGTAGGAGCTTAGGGTTTTCATTTTGAGGGAATTTGATGAAATATAACATATAATGCTTCTAATAGGCTTTAATATAGGGTTTGGATGGATTTTCGGTGAGGGAGAATGATGAAAACGCCCCTAAAAATCAAATAATTCTCAAATCTGTCCTTTGGTGGATTGTTTTGATAGTCTGAAGTAGATCAACCATAACGTTTTACTCCGATATCTAAATTAGATGAAACTAATTTCATTAGAAAGAGGACTCTCATATATTTCCATTGATATATAGTATCTCACCCAGATCACTGTGTACGAGGATTTATGATCATTTGAATTTGACCCAAAAATTCTCTTTTGATAGACTGAAGTAGATCGACCATAAATTTTTGCTCTAATAGACAAATTGGATGAAACCAATTTCATTGGAAAGAGGACTCGCAGATCTTTCCATTGATATGTAGTAGATCAGCCAGATCATTTTTTTCAAGGAGTTATGATTGTTTAAAGTTGGAGAAAAAATACACCAGGCCTCAGTACTTTTTCCTGCATGTTTTACTGTTCACTACTATTCACGGTTCAATCGGATGTTCATAACTCGTTGCTCGGGTGTCTATTTTGTATGATCCACATATAGTTGGAAATCTTATTCGATACTCTACGCAATGGTGGGTCATAATATAATACATTCAACACGGAAAAAATTATAAGTCATTCTAGAAGATAAAACCAAACATGTTTACGCAGAAAATTTGAACGAAAACTTTCCCGGGGTATTACAATTATGTAGTTTACAGGTTCAAATATAGGTCATGGGTTATCTTGTGGTCCTTCGGGTCATGAGTACCATGTAGTATTCCAGTTCAGAAAATTGGGTCGTTACAAACTTGGTATCAGAGGTTAAGGTTCAATAGATTCCTAGGAAGTCTCAAAGCCGCATCTAGTAATGTCTTATACATGCATGTGTTGTGAACCACACCATGTGCAGAAGGCTATGAAAAGTTTTAGGAATAGTTTCCCTTCTTTCAGTATTCATGTCGTGCCAGTGAGTAGTCAAATTTGTATAGCTTGTTTTCTCATCCTTGCATCTATTCATGCTATCCAAAATCTCAAAGAATGTAACTATTTCAAGGTAGAACCTCCTAGTATTTTCAAGTTCAGTTCATCTCATGCATCATGCATTAGTTTTAGACTCCCAATGTTTAGTTATAATCTAGTACGTAGATGCCCTATGCATCACCCAGTATCTCCATAAGGTGAGAGTTCTTAGAGGGACATAGCATCCCAAGGGGGAGATACCCCACTTTCTCTTAACACTCTCATGCCTTAGATCCTTCAATTCTCCTTGCATAACGAATTTAGTCTAGAATAGAGGGTACTCATAAGTTGACCTTCAAGTTAGACCTCAGCTGTAGGTCAAAAATTCAGAGGTTTAGTTCAGTTCATGATGGTCAGTCCATATGTCACGTAATAGAATCAGTCATGTTCTCATGTTTCAGTTCAAGCTTAGTGCCTTTACCATTACATATTCAGTCGCATGTTTGTGAGTCAGTTCATTCATGTATTCATGCATCAGATAATCAGTACTTTCAGTCATGCATTCACGTATCATGTCAGTCATATAGTCATGCATCAGATATGCATGTATTTAACTTATCAGTTAAGCATCAGATATGCATTCTTAGTTTTAGAAACTCAATTTATCAGAACACTTAGTCCTACACTCATAAATCAGCTACCCATGCATCAGATATGCATGTACAGTATGATCTGCTCAGTTTTCAGTCATGTAAGCCATGAAATCATGATTAGTCATTCATGTTATATATTCGTGTAAGTTTTCTTTTCTCTTATCTCAGCCAGTATCATTCGAGGACAAGTGTTCCCAAGGGGGAGATATTGTAATCCCCCACATTTTGGACTAGAATGTAAATTCATCATTCCTGTGTGTGGATGTCTTAAAAGCCTCAAATCCTATATAAATTTAGTGTGGGAATTTATTTTAGCATGAATTTAGATCATAGAGGTCCCCTAAATCAAGTACCAAGTTGAAAGCTTTCCTATCGTTCAAGTTTTAGTGAGTGTCAAAACTTGGGTCAAATTCAATCGATCATAACTATTTGTATATGACTAACTGGGTATCCTACTATATATCAAATGAAATATATTTGAATTAGCTTTCTACCGATACCAATTTTTCCTAAATCCGATATCGGAGCAAAGAGTTATGCCTATTTTACTCCAGCATGTCAGGCTGGAAACAGTGTGATGACATTCGTGATAGCTTATCACATTTTTTACGTCCTATCACGAAGGTCGTCAGCCTTAGGTAGAAACCAGCTCCTAAGTGATGACATTCGTGATAGCTTATCATATTTGTGATGCCCAATCACGAAGGTCGTTATCCATAGGAAGAAACTAGTTCCTAAGTGATGACATTCATGATAGCTTATCACAATTGTGACGCCCTATCACGAAAGTCGTCAGCTATGATTTTCAGCAACTGGGAAATTATTTTGTAAGGGTATTTTGGTCTTTTCCTTTACCTTCCACGACTTATAACCCTAAAGAGGTGTAATTTTTCCTATTTTTTTCAGTTAAGCATTTTAAAAACCCTCTCTTACACTCTCAATCACAAGATTAGGGTTTCCATCAAACTCATCTCTCAAAAGCAAGATTCAATCCTTTTTCCAATATAATCAAGAATTAAGTTTCCAAATCCAAGAACTCTCCAGCAAATCATCTAGGTTTTCTTTCTAAGGTATGCGTGTGTTCATTCATGGTCTCCTTTCATCCATGAATTTCAAGAACCCTTTTCTAAAACTATATATTATGGTTTTCATGTTATGAATGGATTGTTGATCATGTTTATGTGTTGAATGATGCCAAGATAGAATCTTTATGTGTTATTATGAATCTACGACATCATATTAGTTGAAAACATGTAAGTTTGATTATTTATGATGTGTAATTGTATGATTTACATCTATGCCTAAGTTGTGCATGTAAGGTGTTTAATAGAATACCTAAGAGACTAGAAATTATGCATTATAGCTAACTTGTGACTAAGGGAAGGATTCATGATAGGCCTCTATGATTCAATTTCATCCATGCTGATAATGTGTCTTGTGAACACAGTTGGATTACTCATGAACTAGTCTTATGGAATTATGCTATGCTTACTTGCAAAACCCACTCATGTACAAGATATAGAATACCCATGTACTTCATGAAATTTTCCAAGTTATGATATTATGGATTATGGTTATAATATGTAATGAGCATGATATTGAAAGCTATGCAAGTATATACATGTTGTATGAAATTCACTTCCATGAAATAGATTGTTGAGAACCATGCTTAGTATGAAATCCCTTATTTATGATATTGTGGATTATGGACTCTACTCTTATGATCAAGTCAATCATGTGTGTCAGTTTCCTTCCATCGAGTCCTGGGGGTACCTGTACCCAAAAAAATATAGTTGTGTGCCTAGAGCCATGGCATGTTATCATGATACTCAGTTAAGCCATGATCTATAGAATTCAGTTAGTCATGTGACTCAGGAAAACTTAGAAATCTCAGGAGTCTCAGTAGTTCACTAATCTCAGTGATCTAAGTACTCAGTCTATAACTTCAGTATTCACAGTCAATCTCAGTAACTTCAGTACTCTTAATCAATCCTCAGAACTCATTATATTCCATCTGTCATCAGAATTCAATAAACTCAGTTTTAACTCCACTAAACAATACCACTATTTTCATTTCA
This sequence comes from Capsicum baccatum var. pendulum, assembly GCA_030864225.1. Lineage (NCBI taxonomy): Eukaryota > Viridiplantae > Streptophyta > Magnoliopsida > Solanales > Solanaceae > Capsicum > Capsicum baccatum. Next base: position 19,457,100 of record CM061552.1, on the reverse strand, counting down.
GTTAATCAGTATCAGTTCGGCAAATCAGTTTAGTGAAGTTATTTAGTTCAGCCCAATTATTCAGTTCAGTGTCTTTCAGATGGGAGTAGGATTCAGCACCGAACGAACCTAGGGATGGGGACTCACCCGCTAGAATAGGACTGAGATCCCTAGAAGCAATCCCTAAGTTCTAGAACTACGTTTCCAGCGTAGGTATGAGATGTCACCCGTTAGATAGGACTGACATACTCAGGGGTCACCCGTTAGCACATTTATATGTATAGGACTGATCCTAGGAGTCACCCGCTAGATTAGGACGGACTCCACAGTAGATGTCTTTACTGGTGGCGCGGTACTGACACCCTTCCAGGCAGGGCAGAGATTGAACCCCAGTTAACTTAGCTTGGGGAATGTCAGTTAGATGAACACATCCCATATTTCAGTTACAGAATCAGGGCTGTCAGATACAGTCAACTCAGCTTAGTAGTACAGATTCAGTACTGTTAGATTCAGTCAATGCTTATCATTATAAATAGACTTAAAGATCACCCACTAGATAGGACTAATCTTATACTAAGCCCAATCATCCTTGTTATCAGTATGCTCATGATCACCCCCTAGACAGGACTGATCTCAGATTTAGTTACTCCATGTAGAATGGAACTTAGATAGTTCCATCAGAACTTAGACTGTCAGATACAGTCGCTCAGTATTAGTTACATCGGTTAGGCCAATCATCATAGTTACATCAGTTATATCAGTTTTCTAAACTCACATTTCAGTTATATCAATTATCAGAATTCATAATATCAGTATTTAGCTTCAGGACTGTCAGACACAGTCAACCAGACCAATTTTTTATAATTCGAACTGTCAAAAATAGTCGTTAGTCTATTCATTATCTCAGTATCAGTACACTCATGTTATCAGTATTCAGACTCAGTAGTCAGTATCTCCACGAGTTCAATTATAGTTATGTATGCATGTATGTATTCTCACGTTCATATTAATCAGCATTGTTCATGCATATAACCCTTTGTATTTAGCCTACCTCACTCGTATACTTAGTACATTCAAATGTGTTGACACATTTGCGCTATGGTGTTTTATTTTACACCATAGGATCAGAGGTACGAGCTCCAAATCAGCAGTAGATTCCAGTCTCAGCAGTAAGAGTTAGAAGTAAGTCCTTATCTTTCGAGGACATGATGATTTCAGTTTTCAGTTTATTTCCGTAGTTGGAGTTAGTTGGAGACATGTTCTTTCAACTCCCTATTTAGACAGTTTAGAGGCTTTTCAGACTAGTATGTTCATACTTCAGTTTATTTTAGTTGTTTTGGGTAGTTTATACCCCATTCCAGATGTTATAACTTTGTATGTTTTGTTCAGTTTGAACCTTATGGCCTTACAGTATTATGTATTCCACATTTCATGACACATTATGCAGTTTACAAGTACAGATATCAGTCATGGGTCAGCTTGTGGTCCTTCGGGGTCATGAGCACCGTGTAGCATTTCAATTCAGAAAATTGGGTCATTATAAATACTAACATCATTCAATTGCAATAACTCGATTGAAATTGTAGTTAACCTTATCAACCCATCCCTAATTCTAGATAAATCAATTTAATAATATTTCAAATAATAAATTAATATGAATCATTTCAACTCAAATTGATCAGTCGACAAATCTGGTCAGGATGAATACAATACCTATTCCATGCAATTACAATGACACAATTGAAATTGTAGTTGACCCTATCAAACCATCCTTAATTCTAGCTAAACTAATTTAGATATTTAAAAAATAATTTAATATGAATCATTTCAACTAAAATTGATCAGTTGATGACTCAGGTCAGGACAAATGCAATACCAACATCATGCAATTGTAATGACTCAGTTGAAATGGTTGTTGACCCTATCAAACCATACTTAATTCTAGATAAATAAATAAAATAATATTTTAAATAATAATTTAATATGAATCAGTTCAACTCAAATTGATTAGTCGACGACTCAGGTTAGGACGAACGCAATACCAACATTATGCAATTATGCAATTACAACAACTCAATTGAAATTATAGTTGACCCATCAACCCATTCATAATTCTAGCTAAATAAATTTAGATATTTCAAATAATGGCTTGATATGAATCGTTTCAACTCAAATTGATCAGTCGGCGACTCAGGTCAGGACGAATGCAATACCAACATTATGCAATTGCAATGACTTAATTGAAATTATTGTTGACCCTATCAACCCATCCTAAATTCTAGCTAAATCAATTTAGATATTTAAAAAAATAATTTTATATGAGTCTTTTCAAGTCAAATTGATCAGTCGATAACTCAGGCTAGGACGAATGCAATACCAACATCATGCAATTGCAATGACTCAATTGAAATTGTAGTTGACCCTATCAATCCGTTCCTAATTCTAGCTTAATTAATTTTATAATATTTTAAATAATAAGTTTATATGAATAATTTGAACTCAAATTGACCAGTCAACAACTTAGGACAAGACGAACGCAATACCAACATCATGCAATTGCAATGACTCAATTGAAATTGTAGTTGAACCTATCAATCCATCCTTAATTCTTGCTAAATCAATTAGATATTTTAAAAAATAATTTAATATGAATCATTTCAAATTAAATTGATCAGTAGATGACTCAAGTTAGGACGAACACAATACCAACAAAATGCAATTGCAACGACTCAATAAAAATTTTAGTTGGCCCTATCAACCCATCTCTAATTCTAGCTAAATTAATTTAATAATATTTCAAATAATGGATTTATATGAATAAATAGAGGACTAACCTTTTGCAATAGATGATAATCTGTTAAAAATTATCAAACAATCATATTCACCTATTAAAATAGATATTTAACATGTTGCAACAGATGACGCATCTATTGGTCATTATCTAACAGATAATGTCATATGTTGCAACAGATAACTCATCTGTTGGAAATTATTAAATAGATATTGACATCTGTTGTAACATATGAATTATTTGTAGGAAATTAACAAATAGATATTGCTATCTGTTGTGGCAGATGACTAATCTGTTGAAATTTTTCAAATAGATGTAGACATTTGTTAAAATATATGACTTATTTGTTTTATGATCTTTTTAATTTTAAAGTAATTTTCTGACAGAAATAAATAAAAAATACTAAGGCAGTAAAAAGTTTTGTTGGATAACTCAAAAATCACCTCATTGAGTTCTCTTATCTTGTCTTTTCAATGTCGCCGTTATGGTCTCCTCGTTCTCCTCAAAGAGTTTCACCACCATAAATTATTAATAAATATTTAAACCCATTTGATCTCCTTCAACCACACATTAAATAATTCATCTCTCTTCTTTTTCCTTCTATCCTCTTTAGGGTAATACCAAACTTCTCTTCTTTTTTCTCTATGTTTTCTTTTTCTCTCCTCTTTCGCCTGTGGATCCTTTTGGATCTAAACCAATTTATATCTTTTCTCAACTGAAATTGATGTTTTCATCCCTTTTCTTTTGACATCTTGGTATGATTCACTGTTAGATTTGCGCTCTCTGTTATTTTCTTACATTCTCATCTTTTTCTTTACTTGTTTTATCATATTTATCATGTTTTCTATGATGAAAATTGAAATTGTGAATATCATATTTTTTCATTGGTTGTTTAAATTAGTTATTTGGATCTGTTGTTTTTATTTATTTACCTATTACTCATATCCTATTTATTGAGAAAATTCAAGGAATGGTGTTTTTTGAGTCTTAAATGAACGAACCATTGTTTTTATTAAAATATATAAAAAAAAAGTCATCTGACAGGAGAACTTTAAAAATCCTTGTTGGTTATTTCTTTTTTGTTTTTTTTTTTTATGTTTTTGGTGGTGTTGGTGTTGCAACTGTTGCAACTGATGAATCAGTATCGATTTTTCAGCAGATTCCCTATTTGTTGCAACTGATAAATCAGCTATTGGAATACCCTTTTGTTGCAACAGACGGAGCACCTATAGGGAGAAATCAAACTAGTAGCAAGGCTTATTTGATTTTTTACAATAGATGACCCACTTATTGCAGCAAATGGGTCACATATTGCAAGAGATGGGTTACCGGTTGCAACAGATAGGTCACCGATTGCAACAGATGGATTTTTTGTGTTACCCCTTTATTGAATTTTGTGCTACACTTTATTTAAAACTATGCAGGATTCAATTGTAATGTTATTTTTATTTTTATCTTGTTTGTAGATAAAAGATGTCTCCCAAAAGAAAAGAAAGTGGATCAACTTTTACCCGACCAACATAAAAGGCTAGAGTAAAGATAGGTTCAAAGGAATAAACTGCTTGCGGATGGAACCACTTCATATATGGGAGGTATGTATTACTGATCATGTTATCATAAAAACACACATAGAGTACACTGATTTTGTGAATAAATTTCTTCTACCGATTAGGAACTAATAATTCAAACAAGATATTGCATTTTACAGTTAAGATTGACAGGTTGAAACTAATAAGGCTAAGGGACCAAGTAGGTGGTGTTGACGCCGTGTTACACTTTAATAATAGTTTTTCTAATGTTTATGTGTCAAGTTAAGAGAAGGTACAAAGTTTTTGGTGGCATTGTAAAAATTTAATAGTGATTGGACGATTTTAAGGGTTCAATGGACTTATGAAAGGCCTCCAAAGCCTCGCACTGCTGCAACCAAGAATGGATTTTAATATAGTTATTGCCCTGATCTAAATTTATATGGTTGGGTTGCTCGGAGTGATTCTTATACAGTAGAAACTGTTTGGGGGAATATCTGTGAGGGAAAGGGGAGGAGCTGGAGACCATATATAAACTTAAACCTTATTAAAGAATAAACACAGGGTAACAAGGAACGTGTAGCGAATCTGGCCGATAAAATTGACATAAAAATGAAAAAAATGAATGAGCTGAAAAAATGAAATATCCAAAAATGAAAATCCATCAGTCGACTTTGAAAAGAAAAATGGTAAAGTGAACTGAAGCTGTGCACTTTTCTAGGGAACTGCGACTAGCTAGTATGGCATCAGTGATGACCCACAAAGCACAGGATCAGAAAAGGTTGCAGCTTTGTCAGCACCTAGGGTGGTAAGATGGTCAGTCAAGAATGAAACTTGAACCAACAACTCCTGAAGTAAAAATAAGGGATCAAGCCAAGCTGATAATTTCTAAAGTTACAACATGGCTGGACGGACTGCCACCCTGTAGAATTTGCCTTTAAGCTTAGGTGTTACCTTCTTATCACACAACACCCCCGATGCGAGCTTTCACTCCATCCATCCCGCCCCAATACGGTGTACGACATCCTCATCAATCTCACTGTTCCCCTGAATCATGGATTCGAGATACTTGAAACTATCCCTCTTACACACCACCTATGAATCCAACCTTACTAGCACCTCGTTCTCCTGCCTCACGTCATTAAAATTGCATTCTAAATATTTTGTCTTGCTCCTACTCAACCTGAATCCTTTGGACTCAAGGGTCTGTCTCTACACCTCTAATTTATCATTCACACCCCCTCGCATCTCATCAATCAAAACTACATCATCTGCAAAAAGCATACACCAAGGCACCTCTCCTTGGATACGCCACATCAACACATCTATCACCAAAGAAAATAAAAATGGGCTAAGAGTAGATCCCTAATGCAAACCTGCCAAGACAGGGAAATGCTCTAAATCTCTTCCCGCTGTCCTCACTTAGGTTTTAACTCCATCATACATGTCCTTTATTGCTCTGCTATACGCCATCGGGACCCCGCTCACGTCCAAGCATCTCCAAAGAACCTCCCTAGGGACTTTGTCATATGCTTTATCCAAGTCGATAAACACCATGTGCAGGTCCTTCTTCCTTTCCCTATACTATTCCACCAGCCTCCGCATCAGGTGAATTGCCTCCGTCGCCGAGCACCTGGGAATAAATCCAAACTGGTTCTCCGAAATAAACACTATCCTCCTCAACCTCACCTCGACCACTCTCTCCCAAATCTTCATAGTGTGACTCAATAACTTAATACCCGTAAAGTTGTTGCAACTCTGAATGTCACCCTTATTCTTATATAGAGGGATCATAGTACTCCATCTCCAAGCCTTGGGCATTTTCGCCGTCTTGAAAATGTTGTTAAACAAGCTTTAATTAGAATAAGAAGTTCATATTAAAAACTTTATATTAAAACATTTGCATTTGTTTTTAACATAGGACATTTTTTATTTTATCTTTAATAAACAATTTGAAATATGAAATATATTTAAAAATTGGATTATTTCCTAGCAATAATATGAAAAAAAAATATGTTAAATATCAATATTAAAACCTTTTTAAAAAATTGTAGTAACTATCAAATTTTAAAATAAAATATTTTCCTTAAAAGTATAAATATTTAATTATTTTAAAATTTAAATTAAACAAAATACTTAACTAAAAATTAATTAATACCTAACTTTAACTAAATTGTCCTAAAAAATAACATGTGTCGTCATTTCAAGCTGTCACTTGGCAAATTTATAAGCATGATTTTCTTGCTATTTAGTATATATAGATCTAGATATAGATAGATTGTGAAAAGATGTATGTCTAGATAGTGGAAGCCAAATGAATATACTTCCTCTATTCGTTTTTAGTTGTCAAATATTTTTTAATTTTAATTTCTACTTTTGTTTGGTATTTTTGATATATCAAGAGAAGATAATTTTTTTTATTTTACCTTTAATATTAATTATATTTTAAAATTAATTTTAGTATATAATATAAGCATTATTTAATAGGATATTATGATAAAATAGTCATATTCTTAATTGTTTTTTTAATAGGTGTGCCAACTCAAAATATGACAAGTAAAACTAAATGGGAAGAGTATAGTCTTTTGAGTCTTGAGATTAAGGGTGGCATAAATACCGAAAACCGAAATATCGAATCGAACCAAATTATTTTGGTTTTTCGATTTTAATTTTTTGGTTTTTCGGTTAGGGTTTCGATTTTTTTTTATAAATTTGATATTTCGATTCGAGTTTCGATTTTTAGGTTAACGTAATTCGATTTCTCGGTTTAAATCAAAAAATTTAATATACTTTTTTTTAATTATTATATATATAATTATATATAATATATATTTAATATGTATGATAATTGATATTACTAAAGCCTAAAGCGTCAAACTGGGCAAAGCCAAAAAAATTCAATATTCAAATAGTCTTCAGCCCCAAAATCTCCTATATGATGTTTGCTTCAACCTTCTTGATGTGTTATCTTGCTTTGTTCCTTTCCAATTTCCAGGAAACCTAAGTGATGTTGTTCTTGGATATGACACCATTCATGAATAAGTTATACAAATAAGTGATTCTTATATAAACACACTATCAATCTATAATATAATAATATAAACTTACGTTGGCTTCCTGAAGACAACGCCGAAAACTTTATTCTCACCATTATTGGACACTGACATTACTTCAGCACCAGTTGTCTTATGTTTATTGCCTTATTGGTTAATCCACTAAGAAATTATTAAACAGAAAAATTAGAAAGTATTAAAAACATTAAAAAATAGTCTAATTCACAAATATAATTTAGCCCATTAAACAGGCCCAAAACCGAAACTCGAAATTATTAAACCGATATAAACTCGAACCGAAATTTACATAAACCGAACCAAATGGTACGAATTCGGTTCGATTTTCGGTGCACCTAATTTCATAACCGAAAATAAAAAAACGAATTGAACCCGAACCGAAAAACCGAACGCACACCCTAGTTGAGATGCTGGAAAAATTAATGAAAGGAGCAAGTGAAGAGACCTCTATCCCTTGGGATGCTAAGAAAACAATGAACGAAGAGTCTATTTAGGTTCAAGTAATGTAAGTATAAAACAGATGATTGAATCAGAAGTGATCATAAGTACCTCAAAGTTGGTCAGCAACAGAGATATGAGAGGTAATATATGAGTTATTCTCCCTACTTTGTAGGTCAATTTGGCTACTCTGCATCTTTAACATTTCCAAAACAAACTGCAATTAGCTACGAACACACCTATATGAATAGGTTTAGTGACAGACTCCGTGCTAAATCCTGTCTTTTTAGTAGTTTACACCAGATGCAAATATATCTTTTCAAATTTTGATTTGTATCTAACTACATATGTATATGAATATGTTCATTTTGGTTGGTTTCTTTTTCGATAGTCTTTCACATGCAATGAAAACTGTAGTTGACAGAGTAACTAAATGAAAGATGTTGTAGTAATTCTATTGGGGTTTAAAGGTGTAAAAATAAGGTATAAATATCAAATAATACTTGATGTTAAATTATGTTCCTGTCTTTTCCATTTCAGAAGTAAACAAGGAAAATAGCACAGATGCATCACCAGCACGTTACTTGATGAAGATTGAATCATTTTCCTCCCTCTCAGAAAATGGTTTTCTCAAATATGAATCAAATGAGTTTTGAGTCTTGTGGCTACAAATGGTACTATCAACTATGCATCTCTTCAACTTCAATTTTTGTTTGTATAGACTTCAATCTCATTTTTGACTCTGTGGGATTTTAGCAGCTCAGTTAGTTGGTTACACCTTATTGCCTATTGGTGAGGGTTCAATTGCCCACCTTGTAGTCCTTAATACACTCTCCCATTTCTCCTTCCCCAACTCCGATTTTTTTGAATAATTTTTGCTAGCTGCTTTTGAGAATTTGACATCTTTTAGTTGATAATGGGCTCTCGCAATACTTGCCTATTCTCTTTCATGTTATTTACCATGAGTACTTAATATTCAAACTTCAAATTAAGTGAAGCTAACAAAATTATACTCATACATCACAGTTGAAATATATTGGTGGTAATATATATGCTACCTATTTGACAATTTGGCAAGGAAGAGGTATTTCGAAGGGATTCTCGTGGATACTACGGAAGGCAGGTTTTCTAAGATTAGTTTAAGATAAAAGGTTGACAAAACTAAGCTTGAAGAGGCACTATATAATAAAATCTGTACACACATTAACCAAATAAATGGTCAAGATTCAAATTCTGGTAGACTGTAATTTGTTTTACCTTTCATTTTTCTATATCACCTTGTACTAGTATGGATAGTACTCAGCAGGAATCATTCAGTGTTTAAACCTACTAAAATTGACCATATTGTTATTAGGTTCAGGATTAGGAAATTACAGTGTTTGTATGTGATTAAACTTATACTTTATGTAGATATAGTAGATGTTGAACCCCTTTCAGCTTCTTCATGTGTTTACTTCACATTTTGGCCCCCTAGGTAAAAATCCTTGCTCTGCCACCACTTAATAGGTCCACACTACTAATATCTGGTCCATGGTTAATATGTATTACTAAGTATGCTCATTTCAGGTATTTATTGAGACGATGTGAACCATAGATTGGTAAAGGAATACGAGAAAGGGCAAGCTATTAAGCTGTGGATAGGATAAGCAAGCAATCTTTTTCAAAATGACCTTACTTTCCTCCGGTCTAGTGCTCCCCCCCCCCCCATTTGGGCTTTCTGTGAGAAGTCTGAGAAGCTGGATGTGTTGCAAGTTGTTAATTATACAGTTTCTATATCATTGAAAATGTTTCTGTACAAAAATATTTAGAATTGTTCCCCTGGCTATAGACTTGTCTCAATATTATATCTCTTTTTTTTTCAATGAAAAAACATGTTTCAGAATTTCCTGACCTGTTCATGAACCTGGGATAGGAAAATGATCATTCATCCTGTTGGAGATGGAGAAGGCCATATATCTTTATACTTGGCCATTGTTGGGACAAGCTCCCTACATGCTGATTGGGAGGTGAATGCATCATTTAGCTTCTTGATATTTGATCAAATTCATGAGAACTATACTGTAATGAAAGGTATAACTTTTCTTTTTGTTCTTTCCTTCAGATGTCTTCTGAAAGGTATAGATATATATACACACACGTGTCCACACACTCCATTCTCGGCCGTTTCATTATCTAGTTCTGACTTTGCACGAAGTATAAGAAAATAAAGAATATTGTGAACTTAAGTTCATGTGTTCCAAAATGGTCTAAAGGGGAAGAGACATTCTTTTTTTAAACGAAAGTAAGACAAACAAATTGAAATGGAAAGGAGTATTATTGTTATACTGCCATTGTATTTTAGCTTGTAACAAGTCGCATGTCTTATTTTCCATTTTACAAACCAATTTTGACAGATGGTTACTTGTACATCTTTTGTGATCCAGTTCTGTAAATGTTCTTTTATGCTGTGATCAAGGTCTAAAAGCTAAGTTCAAGTGTAAATAGATTTAAGTAGGCAATTAACATTGACTATGTCAGATACACTTTGCTAGGACTAAATTTGTTTTGATTCAGGAATGGAGCGGCGTTTTCACAATATCAAGACTGAATGGGGTTACTTGAAATGTATATCTCATGAAACATTCAAAGACCCCTCCAATGGTTACCTTGTTAATGACAAATGTATCTTTGGAGTAGATGTGTATGTCATCAAGAACCAGGGAATAGGTGAATGTCTGTTGTCATTGAATGGCGTCAAACCTTATAAGCATGAATGGAAGATTAATGAATTCGCAAAATGGTATATTGTTCTGAAGAGTTTACTGTTGAGGGTTATAAATGGTATATCGTTCTTGCCTTTGTTATTTTATCTCCATGTGCATCATATATGCTCTTATTTGGTTGACTAAATACATACAATCCCTGTTGAACTTTTCCACTGTAGCTTTACGGGTAATTCCTTGGAGATTGAAAACACTTCCCATGACAACAATTTTTGAGGAGGTATTAAATTCACTTGAAACAAAATTAGGAGGTGAAAAATTACCCATAGAGTTACAATGCTTAAGTTTAGTGCACAAATCCAGAGGATGTATTTCCTCTATTTCTATTGGTACTGATCCATTTGTGCTTCTCTTTGCATTGTAAATTCAATTTGATGTGTTTGGAATATGCAGGAAACTTTTGTTATATCATACTGGAAATAGTGGACAAAATGGTCAGAGCATCTCTGTCTTTCTTGAATCAGTTGATGCTGAAGGATTTGCTCGCAAAAAAAGGGTCAAGGCAAAATTTAGCATTTCGATGAAAAACCAGATTAGCATGTGGACTGGTACTTTCTCTTGTTCCTTTTTCTCAATGAATAATATGATCTCTCATTCCTTAATTTCCTGCATATGTTGGCAAATGTTTGATCTGAGAGAAAAGGTTAAACGTTCTGGTTGCCTTCATATAACTACAATGCTTTGTTAATCAAAAAGAAGGAGAGATTCCTATTGGACATGTGATCTTCCGGGAATGATACATTGACATATTAAACTATCAGTGAAACTAGTTGTTGCTTAAATCAAATGTATTCTTTAATAATTGACTCTGTCAGTTCCAAATCAAACTGTGTACAGTTGATTTGTTTGTTCTGATCTTGTAGTGGACAGAAGCATGAAAAAAGGGCACAAGATTGGATACTGACAAGGGATAAAATGATGATATGATGGTCCTCCTGTTATGTATGCATAGTCTATTTCTATAATTTTTTTGGCAACTTCTCGTGTCCTTACTACGCCCAAAGACTCCTTACCTTCACATGGTTAGGGTGAGGTCCGCATACATCCTACCTCCCTAGACCCTACTTGCAGAGGTGGACCTACGTTAAGTTTTGGGGTGCTCCCGCACCCGTTAAACTCAAAGCGGAATAGGTATTATTATATAGGAAATTTATGAAATTAGGTATAACATATGTAAAAGTACCCACTAAAATAAAGGGGTTGGATGCACCGGCATTTAAGTTGGTTTTAAGCTTCTCCATCAGAAGGGATTTTTATCTTTTTCAGCTTTTTAATTTTTTAAACACCCACAATTCTGAGATCCTGGATCCACCACTGCCCACTTGTGGAATTACATTGGGTATGTTTTTGTTCGTGACTAGATCGGTATACCACCTATTAGAATTTTCTTTTATCATGTACTCTAATAGTTTGCATTATTAAAAGCTGTTTGAAATCCATGTAGAGAAAGACCCTCAATTATATTGGGTTCTACATCTGACTTAAATACTTTGACGTCGTTCTTTTACAGTTGAACATTGGTTTTCAGCTGCTGCACGCAACTGGGGCTGGCCATCATTTATGCCATGCTGTATGTTCCATGATACTAAGAAGGGCTTCCTTATTCAAGACAGCAGCATTGTGCAAGCTGATGTTTCTGTAGTTGGTGTAGTAAATTGTTTAAATTAGTCTGTTGATTGCCATTCAACAAGACTTGAACGGGCCTGAATTCTTGAACCGTGTGCCTTAATTTTGCTTGAAGCATCTTTCTGTTTCCTTCGGTCGCACAGAATTGATATCTTGTCATTTAAACTTGATGATTCTGCTGGTGCCATTAATTGATTTTGTCATACCATGTTTACTTGTTTTTGGAGACAAATATTTGTACTTTCCATACTTTCCGAGTTGTATTTGGATGTTCTACACTTATGACAGAAGATGTTGGGGATTATATGATATTTAGTTCAGACTTCTGCCATGATTGTACATGTATTGACCTGATCTTGCTTTAGAAGTTTGTTTATTCTTCTTTTTAGATACTTTTTTTATTTTCTTTCCTTTTGGGCTATTGGCTTATCTACCAACATGTAAATTCTTAATTTTACCACTTTAATTAATAACATGTAGTACATTCCAAGGATTTAAAAAAGGACCAATAATTTTGTGATTTGCGTTTATTGTAAATCTGGATTTCATTTGTTCAATCAATATCTCACTTTATGTAGTAATCCTTGTATTTTTATTAATAAAATCAAAGCAATAGAAAAAATATCTCGAATGTTTGTACTTAATTGAAATAAATGTTGGGGTTGTTCAGGCAGAGTCGCTAGCTTGAATACATGATAACCTTGAAAGATATTCTTAACAGCCTTGATAAAATTTATGGCTCCCACTGGGCTTTGAGGAGGCATCTCAAGTTGTGTCCCTAAATTATATGGACCTTATCTATCCAATTCTTAAGAATGTTGGTAAGGTGGCTTAGAAGTTGCAAATTCTATCTACCTCTCTTGTCCACTCAATTTTTCATGTTTCACTTTCGAAGAAAAGGATTGGTCGTCCTATATTTATAACAAGTTTTTAAAAAATCATACGTAGAACTCTATCTAATATCAATTTCCTCAGGCATCAATATCGGTGTAAGTCTATTTTCTTGACATTTAACTTTAAATTCTCTAATTCTCGATTTACGATTATTTCCTTGAATAAAACCAACAGCAAGATGAATTTTTTCAATATAAAGCTCAAAAAACTCAAGACCATCTTTTACAATTAAATTATATATATGACATGCATACTTAATATGAAAAATTTTAGGCAACGGCGGAGATAGCGTAGATTTTAATTTTTTTTAATAGCATTTTTGTTGTTAGAAACATTTTCAAAAGCAATACATAAAATTTTATTTTAGATACAATAATATCCGGCAACTTTAACAATAGAATCAACAATAAAATGTCCAGTATGTTTACGATCTTCATCATATAAAAAAGCAAGAATACGTTTTTGCATCACAAAATTACCATCCATCCAGTGACAAGTAACGGTTAAATAATCATTTTTATTTACAGCACCACCAAGATGAGAAGTTAGGGATAATCTACATTAAATATTTTTTAACAATGTTGATAAATAAAAATAATATTGTGAATAAAGTCTAAAAATATCATACCAACAAGTATTTCTAGGAATACCGTTAAACATAGGATTATAAATTGCTTGTATATAATGAATAAAGACATCAGAAGAAGGAAAACTAAAAGGCAAACAACCCACAACTACCATTTTAGCTATTTCTTCCCGGTCCCTCAATTTATTATACTTCTTCGTTACCTGACCGGTTGCTGGGTCCATTCTAGTTTGTGTTGGCCCACCAATATCCCCACCACCTCATGCAATATTTAACTCTCTTTCGTGAGCTTCACCTATATGTATCATTAACTTACCCGTACCCTCTTACTTGCCTCCGCTTCTATGCTTATATATTTGTTGACAAATATTGCATTGCACCTTAGTATCTGACATACGTTCAAAAAAATTGTCATGCAACACTAGTTGTTTTACGAGGTCTTGGGGCATGGGGAGGACGGGGAGAGAGATTAATCGATTCAGATCTAACATTAGCATTTTCTACTGCGGGTGTCTCACCAATATTTTCATTATCTTCATTTAAATTAACCGCATCTACTTCATTTTCTTCTTCTATACCGTAATTTTCCTGAACTTCTACATAATCCATATCGTGAGCACCTACACCTATTTCTTCTTCAAAAGGTGTACCAAGCGATACCGGAGGTGAAGGCACACGGGTATATCTACTACTTGAACTACCTCTACCGCTAGTAATTCGCTTTTTACTACCACTACCGCTTCTGGGAAAAAAAATTCTAACACCTTTAGTAGCGAGGTTTCTTAATTTATCCATAGTATAAATTAAATTAAACTAAAAAAATTCAAAATACACAAATATAATAAAATTAAATATTGAACAATTAATACAATAAATAAAAATTAAACATAAGAGATGGAACGACAATACCAAATTTTGAAAGTATCCAAAGGTTGCGACTTTAGAAACTTTCGCTCGTACTTTGTAAACGCAAAATTAAAAAATTAAAGTGAACACTTTTAGAAATTAAATATATTGAATATTTGAGCATTGAGAATTGAGATTTGAGAGAGAATAAGATTTGAGAGAGTGAAAAATGATTTGAAGGTGTAGGGTATTTATAGAATATTTTTTTGAATTAAAAAATAATTTTTAAAGTATTTTTTTTTTTAAGAAATGGGCCCAAACTAGCCATTTGGACTCAAAAACGGCTATATAGCCGTTGGGCCAAAGGCTAGTTTGGCCCAAAATCCAAAAATAAAAAAAAATAGAAAAAAAAGATTTCGGGCAGGTTAACCAGCGAGTCTGGATAGGACTTAGTCCGGGTCGGGTTAACCGGGTCCAAATTGAAAAAATAACTGGCTCAGTACCCAGTACCCTAAAGCCCTATGGCTTACCGGGCCGGGTCAAACCGGTCCGGTTCCTTTAAGTGGGCCGGTTCGGGCCACCCGGCCTACTTGACAGGCTTACCTAAACCACATACATTCTCGACTTGCTTTTATGAATAGTTGTTACCTTAGCATGACTTGACTATCATGTATAACAACATGGTATAACATTGACCTTAATAGCTAGCCTTTGGAGTGTGGTTCTCCTAAGGTTGTAACACACCACTAAATACTCTGAAATTATTGACATTAGTTCTCATGATCATGTGTGTTTTGAAGAATTTTTTTTTTTTGCATATTACTCTTTTGAGTTGTGTTATCATATATAAACGCTTGAAGAAGTGGTGTAAAATTGGGCACAAGCCATTTAGAATTACAAAAATAAAGAGCTTCATAACTAATTAAACACTAACAAAATATAGTTAACAATTATTACTGAACATAATCATAAACAAATCAATCTAAATCCTAAATACATCTAAATGTAGCGTTTCAATAAAGAGTGCATGAAGTATCATAAAGGTAATTGAAAGACAACACAGGTTGACCAAGACATGTTGCAACATTGCAAGTTGAGTTTACAATAGGAAAGTGAATAGGACCTTTATTCATAACTTTCTTTTATTCTCACACCATACACGTAAGTAGTCGTAATTATGGACCTCCATATGAACCTCTATGGATTTCTGATCCAAGCTTTAGGCACAACAATAGTCACAGAGGCCATGACAAGTTTTGCAAGTTTTACAATATATAACTTTGCCAGCTTTGAAGATTTTACCAAGACGTTTCACTAAATGGTGCCCAACTTTCTTAGTCTCACTAATGTTGTTTCCATTCATCGCTGCATCAAAAAAATAATGCAGAAAATTGTAGCAGTCAGCGGCGGAGCAAGAAAAATTTATATTACAAGATTCAAAAAATTAAATTAGAGTGTCATTCCTATAACTATTTGAAATCAACAATAGACATCTTCTATTGACATTGTAATCTTTCTGCCCCTTTCCTTTAATAAATATAAAGTAAATACTATTTGAACATGTCAGAAAACAATTTTTGAAATACCGTTACTATTATATACTAAAATCATGTACTTTGTCTCGAGAATTTAATCACTTATACATAAAAATTATAATATTTTTTATATCCACAATATAATTATCTAGTGTAGAGGATTCCCTCCGGTCCTTATTTCTACCACTAATATCAAGTGTTTGGACCCACACTTGTCTAAAGTGTCAGTTGACATCCTTCGCACGAAAATTAAATTGTACCGACATGTATATTTTTGAATGTATGCAATATATATACTGCTATATTTGTTGAATAGTCCTGAGTCTTTCCGGGATTCTTTTCTTTATATTTTGACTGGTATTAGTTAAAATTTTGATGTTAAAATTTTGATTCTATCACTGTTAATACTAAACGTAGATTAACCTAAAATAAAGGAGGAAATTTATATGTAGATAATTTTCAGAGTAGGGGAAAAAGAAAGAAAAATCTTAATTTTCTTTAAATAACTTAGAAATTTGAAATAATTAGTAGATGGAGCTGGAAGTAAATAAACCTTGGGTCAGCGAAGCAGATGCCTCAGAATTCATCTCCCTGGCAACAATCTGTGTGGACATTATCAGTAGAATAATCAAAGAAAGGCAAATAAAAATACTATTTTTGGAAACCATTTCGATTAACAAATTAAACTATTTGAAACTTTAAGTATTTTTTTTTGGCTGATGAGAAAAGGCATGCATTTCTCCCCTATTTATAGGACTCAATACAGTGCATGCAATTTTTTCAAAAGAGAATTAAAAAAAAAAAGGGAGGTGGGGGGTGGGGGTGTTTGGCGTGTGTGTGGGGAGATTCCAAGAAAGACCTTCATTTTTGGCATCATTACATTATTGGACAAACAACTTATGGCGTCGTCAAACTTGTTCGAAAAATTTATTTGAACAGAATATGATGAATAATTTCGGTCTCAACATACACAACTAGCTGAAACTCATTCAATAAATAACAATATCAAACTCATTTATAATCTATATCTATATGTATATCTATAATCTATCTATATCTATAATTTATATCTATATCTATATAATAATAATAATAATAATAATAATAATAATAATAATAATAATAATAATAATAATATATTAAAAATGCGAAGGACCTTCGAAATATTATTTTAACTTTTTGCCCTTCATTAAAAGTCTTTGCTTTAGACAAAATCGTCATTTTACTATTTAAGACTTGAAAACTAATTAACTATATTTATAGTAAAATCTTTCCTTATTAAAAGAATCTCACTATTTTTCCAAATTTTAGAGTTGAAAATTTATTAAATATATTTATGGTAAAACCTTTCCTTATTATAAATCATCAAAATTAATGGCAATTAATATTTTTTTCATTAGTTTAAGAATTCTAAATCAACTAAATTTGATTTTAAGAATTGAAAAATTTAGAAATAAATATAAAACTGTTAGAATAAGAAAAATTTAAAAAGTACCAGATTTTTAAAAGCTTTAAGAACGTAATAAGAATGTATCAATGATTTTGTTGACATTAAAAATAAGAAAAAAATTAAAATATATATATAAAAAAATAATCATAACACAAATATGATTCAAATTGATACGTCTCTCATAACTATGGAAACAAGGAAAAGAGTTACTATATGACAAATGCAAAAGTGATGATCCATTAACCACTTGAAACCTCTGATGCTAAAATATATGTGTATATGTTTATGTTTACTTTTTTTTTTGGGTTAAATTTAGAATTTTATTAATCAACGAAATGTCTTAAACATGATGGACCAACCCATCCAAATAATCCAACTACTAAGTCTACAAAAAAAAATTGGACCGGCCCAATTAATCAACCTGATCCAAAAAAAAATACAAATAAATTCAGTAGGGTTTCCAAATTGGTGCTTAGAGCTAAGCTCCCCTCTTCTCCACCTCCTTCATCATGTTCAGCTTTGTCAACCTTCAATTCCTTCTTCTTCAGCTCTAGGTGCTTAATACCGTACCATGGCTGCAGTGAGATAAGGATTATTCCATCTTGCATGAGTAAGTATAGTTCATTCCTGTTCTAGTTGTTGCTTAATCTCGTACTAAGAACCTTCTTTGAATCTTTCTTTGTTAATGTCCTAGTTGAGATCTCCAGTATGCTGACAGTGCTTTTTGGTGCTAACACTTCGGGTCTAATCCACTGAAGCTTGCTTCCTTCTTCAAGTAAGTTATTTCCATCTTTGAGCTTGCTGACTGCCCGATAACTTGCATTTGACAACTTGCTTCTTCCCTAAATGTAGCTATAGTTGGGATGAAAATTTTGGGATGCTCGAACCCGCTGATATTTGAAGAGGAACAAGTAACTCAGTCGCTTGAATCTTATATGACCTCTTGACCCTCAAATCTACTGAGATTCCCTTTTTGTTGGCTGGTGTAGATAGGCTAAGTAGCAAATTCACTTTTTTGTTTACCCTCCCAGGTTGTAAATATGATGTATGTGAAAAAACTTACTGTTGCCCTTCTAGTCCCCTTATTCTTTTGCTAGTACTAGCCTCAGATGTGGGCATTGTTGCTCGTCACTGTTAAGTATATTTCTACCTGATCTTGGTAACTAGTTGAATGCTGTAAATATAAACTTTTCATGCTCAAATGCTAGATTAGCTAAGTAATCAGTAATTTGATTGCCTTCTCTGAATATATGGTGTATTTGTGTACTTGCTTGTCTATCAATAATTGCTTTATCTGGATTACTGTATTTGCTATCTTCCATGGACTTTCCCATTCCTCAATTAAAAACTTCTGCATAGCTGAAGAGTCTGTCTGAATAATTACTTTGTCCTGATTGATTGCAATGAATGGCTGCATGTAATACGACCTTGGTTTTAACAACCATGTTATCTGTGTCTTTAATTGTTGACCCTTCTGCATGTATTAAACCACTATGTACATCTCTCAAGCAGAATGCCTATGAAATGCTCCCTGGATTTTCTTTTAATGCTCCATCCATATTGTATTTACACCAACCTTGCTTAGAAAATTTCCATAGCACTACTTTAGCTCTGACTTTAGGCTTTAACTGGCTTAGCTGATGTAGAATTGATGGCCAATCCATTGAAAATGCCATTGATGGTTTTTTAATCTTCAGCAACATCCTTAGGTGCCTTGTGACATTAAAGATCAATCTATGCACAGTGACCTTTTTGCATTCATGCTTCTTAACATTTCTTCTCTTCCATAACTCCCACAATGTGATTGCTAGTAGTGCTCTAAAATAGACCTTCTCCCTTTGCTTCACCTGAGCATTTCACTATGCATATATTGTCTCTCTAAAACTCAGTCCTTGGATGCTAATTCCTGCAAAAGAAGAAAAGTAGGACCAAGTCCTGTTAGCTAAAAAAGATCTTAGTAGTACATGAGATATGGTTTCTTGTGTTGGATTCTGGAACACCAACACTTTGAAAGGACCATGTATACCCCATCTTCTTATAGTATCATCAACTGAGATCCTCCCTTTCCTTATTCTCAACATAAAAACACAATTTTGAATGGCAGCCCCTTAATCTATAGTTGCTTATAGTATTCATTAGGCTCCCCCTATGCCTCCACATATGTTTATATTTACATTATTATATTAAAGTGTGAGAGATTTTTTACAAGTAATTTGAACTTTTATACTTTATTAAAAATCTTCGCAATAGATAAAATTATTTAATTCTAAATAATCAAACGTTAAACTTGCGAAGCACATGAGATTAAACTAGTTCTATAAATAAAATTAATTGTAGTTAATTTTCTAACATGAAAAAGAATGTCACATAATAAAAATAAGATGCCAATGGTCACATATAAAAAATAAATGTTTAATAATACTTGTTTAATTTTAAAAATTAATAAATAATTTATCATTTGTATTCATTTTATTCTTGAATATTAAATATTATTCATTATCCTATGTATTTTCTAATACATTAACTGTCCCTTAAGTAGAATTATGGTTTGGATACAAATTATCTGTGAATTAGTTAGGTGGGATAAAAATAATACTATAATCTTGAGATAATTAATTGCGAATGAATTATCCTATGCATTTTATCTCAATCAAATATGGAATAAGTCATCCTACAATTAATACCAAGGATTAGTTAGTTATGTCTTCTACCATGAATTTATTATATCAAATGATTATATAGTAGAAATTATCTTTATTGATTATTATTTCATAATATATTATGCAAATTAATAATAGACAAATAAATATATATGGAGAGAGTAATTACAAATGAAGTAATATCATCTTATGGTTGCTTGATTGCCGTGTTGGATTTGAATGAACGTAAACATGTTGGCATAGTTGGACGGACTTTTGGTTAATTATTAGGCCATGTTGGCATAGTTGACCACTTGGGCTATTGGCTAATTATTTCAAAATTAATAATATTTTTCTTTTATTTTATTTTTAAATAAGTGATGTTTCGTATAATAAAAAACATAAGTTGGTGAAATTCTTGTTGTAAATGTATTATAAATGTGATGTCCATAACTTTAAACAATAATTTAGACCATTTGTTTAGTAATACTCATTCACGATATCTTCAGCAATCTTCCACTAATGGATGACGCACTTAAACATACTTAAATTTTAAATTTAAAGTTTGTGAGTTCCGCATGTTTAGGTAAAAATAAAAAGTAACTAAAAGAATTTGAACTCACAATTAGGAATGTGTAAAAACCGAATCGATCGATAAAAATGTTATTGGGTTATTGGTATTGAATTATTGGGATAACAGTTTTTTATTGATTTTATGAAAAAAATTATTGGGTAAATAGTTCGGTTTCGGTTTTAGTTTATTGGGTTCTCAGTTGAACCGATAACCCAATAAGGATACAAAAGTTATTGTTTTACTCCTATTTGTGTTATATATATAAAAATATTTATTTTACTAATATATATATATATATACACACACATACACTACTTATTCACAATTTAGTGATTCACAAAGCTAAGTATTAACCTATTCAGGACAACAAAGGCATAATACAAAGCTCGGGTATTGTCGTATTGGAAAGTTTGAAGCATTTAGTAGCTTCCAACAATTAGGATTCAGTTTTTTTTCAAATTTATATTCAGTTCAAGTTTGAAGATTCTTGTAAACTAAAACACATTGCGTATGATTTTGGCGGCAACTAAGATTTTGTTTTTTTTGTGTTAGTTGTTATTATTTTTATTTTATGAGCATTTTCTTATTGGTTAAACCGAAAATTGAACCGTTAAGGACCAAAAATCGATAAACTGAAAACCGATAAGAAAATATCTTATTGGTTGATTAATGGTTTTGCAAATTTAAAAATCAAAAACCAATAAACCGAACCAATAACACATAAAATCAAACCAAACCGACCGAAACACACCCCTACCCACAACCATGAGCTTAATAAAACTTTTATAAGTCCCTCTATTCCACTAAATCTACAATACACTTTGTTTATGGGTTCCTAACTAATAATTTTTATATATCTACTAGATTTTCTCTATATAAAAACTAGTTCTGCACGAGAGTTACTAGGTTCCCAAGCCTCCACCCGGGCCCCGAGATTCGCCCCTGCTTGACAGAGAATAAGAAAAGCTTAATTTCTTATTTCTACGTTTCTTGTCTAACATATTTTTAATTAAATTATAATTTTAGTTTAATTTTACATATGTTGTTAGCATGAGACTATCAACCGATATATACCGATAAATACAGATTATCAATCGAGATATACGGGTAGATAAGCTTTCAACACGTGAGGTAAATAAAAATTTACATGTTACAACTTGCTGCTAATAAACAAATTATCTAGTTGACTCTAGGTCGTCACAATGTCCATATTGTGATATATATAATCATGAAAGAGAAAAACAATTATTTACTTGGTTATTGAATTGAATTATTAAAATTCGAGAAATCAAGTCATTCAAGTTGTACCTCTATTTTTGTTTTTTAGTCTCTGGTTCCTGACTCTCATTTGATCTTGCCTGTCATCTATGGTCTATCTATTCAGTCTGAGGTTGGGAATA
This sequence comes from Capsicum baccatum var. pendulum, assembly GCA_030864225.1. Lineage (NCBI taxonomy): Eukaryota > Viridiplantae > Streptophyta > Magnoliopsida > Solanales > Solanaceae > Capsicum > Capsicum baccatum. The sequence goes on along the minus strand of CM061552.1, from coordinate 19,434,983 downwards.
AATTTTTAAAAAAATTATAACCGTCCAATTATAGTAGTCATATTCTTAAGGGAAAAAGTGTGCAATTTTGAGTCACTATATTAGGTTAAGTTCATGCATCAAGTTGTTGAGTCGAAGCGGGATTTAAAATAAATTATTATTAGGAGAATATAGTGATACGAGAAATAAAATACGAAAACAAAAACTACATTAAGATACGAAAACTAAAGAACAATAAAATAATGGATAGGGAGAGAAAATAGATAGATAGCCACAAGAAGATAACAAAAAGCAATCAAAGGATGCATCAAATTCAAAGACTTCTTTTATTGATTAGCTACGAGCACTTAGCTCTTATTGGTTAGCTACGAGCACCTAACTCTTATGTAGACCACAAGGGAATCAAATTCCCAAGCACCCAATGTTTCTAAACGAAAGATCAACACAAGCTAATCCAAGCTTTCCACTCACTCACAAAAGAGTAATCATTCATAATTCATCAATGGCTAAGAAAATAAAATGTCTAATGCACCTATTTATAGTAGAGAAAAATTCATAAATATCATACTTAAGACCATAATTATGAGATTCATAGAAACACTTTCATAATTACTTAAACTAGCGACTTGTATTTTGTATTTGAAGAAACTGTTGCTATAAAAATAGATGTACAAATGGTTTTACTGCCCATATTTAACTCAAATCAGTTGAGTTAAATATGGTATAATTATCCCTTAATTAAATGTGGAGATTCCTTTTCCATTAATACCTGTTAATTAATGTGATTTCCGTTATTTGTTACCAATTGAAATCAAAATTCAAATTTCAATTTTACATTATCTTTTTCATCAAAAAAAAAAAAAAAAATTAAAATCAAATTCAATTGAAACTTCTTCTCTTCAATATCCGCTTAAATTCAAATTAAACCATAACAGTTGTTGAAGGTATTTAACCATAATATTGTATTCTTACATGAATTTTATTAGTTATTTGAAAATCAATCAAATTTTTTTATGAATTACAGTTATATGAATTTCATCAGTTGTTTGAAATTGATCAAAAATTTTTTGTTCTGGATTTTTTTTGAACCATTACTGTTATTTCATTTAATTTTTTTGAGCCATTACTGATGTTTCGTTTAAATTTTTTATTTCGTCATTAAATTGTTTTCCTTATTAGTGCGTATGGGATTTTAAAATTCTTGTATGATAATGATTTAGATCTAAGAGGATTTCCAAAACGTGATTTTTTAATGTTTTGATAGAACTTTTTTTTAAAACAAAGTTTGATCACAAAAAAATAATTGCCTTTTTCTCAAATACCCTAATCTAAATAATGGGGGGTGCGGATTAGGCGCGGTAGTAAGTTTACTAGATAATAAATACGTATGTATTTATTTTTATATTATGTATTTTGTGAATATTATTGATTGGAATAATTTTCATTTTTATCTTCTTGACTTAAGATGTTTTATTAATTTATATTCTAGATTAGATATTATCGTAATTAAATTATCTAGTCTTTTAGGTTCCTCGTTAGTATTATGTAACCTTTTGTATTCTAGGTATAAACTATATAGTTAGGTTTCTATTTCTTTTAATGATTTATTCTTTTCGTAAGATGTATCCATTAATTTGTGTAGTTTATTATTTTATCCTATTGAAATTTTTGCAATTTCTGTGTAGTATTTTACTCTAACTTTGCTATATTCAATGCGTAGGTTTATGTTCTTCATCTGATTAACTAGTATTTGTTGTTCATGTATAGGTAATTTTCCATCTGTATTAAATAATTTTTCGTATGTATTAAATAAATCATTATTTGTATCTTCTTTTTCTAAGGTTAATTTCATTTTAAGTAATTTTTCTTCTAGTTGTCTTTTTTCTATTTCAAGTTGATTTTAGTAATTAACTTCTTCATGTATCCAATTTTGCCTTTCTCTAATTTTTTTTATATATTCTAAAATTTATTTATTCTGAATAGTATCCATCTGAATCTAAGTAATATTGATGTTCATAATGTATGTGTAAGTTTTCTATACTGTTTAATAATTCTTCCTCTTCATAATCTTGTAATTTTTTCCATATTATTTCTTTATGTCTATAATTTCTATATTTCTAAGTATATATAAAACAAGTATTTTAATGTCATCTAAGTTCGATTAAATGCTTTTTCATAATATTTTCTAGTTGTTTATTTTAGTCTAAGTAATTCTTGTATATTTTCATTAAGGAATTCTATATATTTTATATCGTTAGTTTCCATGTATTTGTCTAAATTTGTTTTCATTTGTTTTTCTACGAAGTGTATATTTTTCATATCTTTTTTTCAAATTCTAGATATATGTGATTTATCATAGTTGATGTGTACGTAAGTATTTATAAGAGTAATTAGCTATGTGTGGTATGTAATCTATTCTAGCTATATAATCTTTACCGAATATTTTTTCTAATATGATTTTTCTTGTATCTATTATTCCTATATCCTTAATCATATACAAAATAAGTATTTTAAATTTATCTACCATTTCGTCAGATAAATAATTATCCATTTTTCATAAAATTGTTATTTTCAAATTTTTCCCTTCAATCATGCACATAACAAATATGATCACTTTAGATTGATATATACTAGATTATTCTTAAATAACATATTCTTCGTTCACTATTAGCATGGTAATCTGGATACTTTTCCCTTAAACAGCACCTCTACTTTGGTTACTCCCCTATCACGACTTTCTTGCCTCACCGGTTTCACCTTTAGGATGTCATAGTTCTTAGGGATTTTTCTCCTTTTCCACTTTGTTATAAACTTCTTAACATGCTATTTTTTGAATAATTCTACTATAAAGCAATTAACATGAACTTATTTCATCATATCATGATTGTTAGGAATTTATAAATTTAGTTATTCATAATAGTAAATGAATATACCTGTTCTGGTAGTTTTGATAATTCTAAACTTTGTTCCTCCATAAATTTTTCTATTGAAATATACCTGTTTTTAAATAACTAAGCAAAATATTTGTTGTGGACAAGAGAGAGTATTTGTGCTTCAACTCATGAAGGCTTATTTTTCTTTCTACCTTCGATGCCTTTTATTTATATCTGAAACTTTACAAAAGTTTTCCTTCTTTAGTTTACACGTTTCTAAAACTTTACAAAAAGTCTTCAAATATTATCTACATCTACCTAACCTCATTTACTATACTTTACAAATGTCTTCTGAAAAGACAAAAACTAATTAAAGCCTAGACTAATCATAGTCAAAAACCTATACAATTCTAATAATTTACGTAAAGAAAATTGTGAAAGTTTGTTACATGTCGCTTTCACAATTTAATAGCTTAGCTTTTATCTCCATTATTGTTTCCGCTGATATCTTCTTCTTGTCGTATTTGCTGCTTTTTTATCTTCTTTCCAGCTGGCATGCTTATCTTCTTGATTTTTTATTTTATTCTAGCTGAACTTCTGGGATAATATTATCTTCTCCATTACATCTCGAAAATTGATGATCTGGATATTTGTGTCCAATTATCTTGCAATACCTTGTCAATAATCCGCCTGAAATAAATCCTCTCTTAATTGCTCTTGCAGTAGATTGTTTTTCTGGGTTTAGTAATGTCATTATCCATTGTCTAACATCTTCCATATCTGCTATGTTGTAGTTCTTTTGAATTTGAATAAATCATCTGATGATTTCTTAAATAATAGCTCCATATTCGATTTTCATTGGTATAATTGTTTGCTAGTTTTTGAATAATTATAGTTAGTCCAATAAGTCATTTGTTTGCATAAAAATCAGGTATCTCGATTCTGGGTATCTCTGGCTGCTGCACAATATCTTCTGGTATAATCATATCTCTGGTTAATTCTATTTTTACAACTTGTATAAATGGTTTTATCTCGTCATATAATATCTCTGCTGGTGCAGTATAACACTTTATATAAAATAGATTTTCTTTGGTTACTCTTTTATAGGTGCTGAATATTTTTTGTAATTCTTCCATAGCTGATAGTTCTTCTCCATCTTAGGTATATATGGTATTTAATAATCCATAGTCGAAACAAGTTTTTATTAGGCTTGGGTTAGTTTTGGGTAGTGCAATTAGCTTGTTGTGACCTTGTAATATTTCGGTTATATAGTTTGTGTTGGGTTCTTTGATATCTGTAGCTCTGGGGTTAAGGTTTAGAAAATTTTGTACTCGGTAGATAGTTTCTATGTATTTTTAGGCTGTATAGTTATAAACTTTTTTATCTTGGTTCAGACTATCTCGATATGTGATAATTTGTGAGGTATGATCAAGAGGTCTTTTTGTATTTTTGGTATAAATGGTTTTTCAAATGTCTTATTTAAGTCCATATTCTGATATCTTTGTCCAATAACTCCTTTGCTTGTACCTGCAATTGTAGATTGATAAACGTTATGGGTTATACAGAGTGTCCCAACGTCTCCTTCTAGCTCTGAAATTTTAATGTCTTCCGATCGACATAGCTCTGCACACTGCTGAGTTAGCTGATTTGTAGCTATAGACTTCAGTTTAACTTCATTAGTCTTTAGCTTTTCTATTTCATTACCCATACTGTCCACTGATAACGCTCAATCTACAGCTCTCGTAGGAGTGTAAAGCAGTCGTAGTCAAATATAGAACCCAACTGGGTTGGGTATCGATCCCACAGGGAATAGCTTGGTCAACAAGTAAGCAAAGATTACTAGACTTTTAGTGCAAGTCTCGTAAAAAGGGGGGGATTGTAATGTAAACAAACTAATAAAGTAAAAGCAAAAAATAGAAGAGTAAAAAGAAAGAATGTTTAGTAGGTTGTAAAACAATGAGAATTGAAGAGTTGGGGTTATGTCCACCTTCTGAGTTTACGTCTCTATTGGCTATGAGTTGTGCGGAATTCAGACATGCATGTGCTTATAGAGAATTGTATTCGATGGTAAATCCAAGCGTCTTTCGACCTCAACAAGGACTATTTCACTTTAACTCTTTCGAGCTTAAAGCGTATCTAACGGTACAAATTCTCCAAGAGGTTAATCCAGTTACGACACTAACTTTTTAATAGGGGATGGGACCCTATTACCTTGACATTATCTCTTTTCCAGACATGTAACTTTTCTTTCGAACAAGTTAATGCTATACTGGCGTTATTCTATGCTTCTGCAGCCACAAGAATTTGCATTAAGATGAAGAGAACAATGATATAAGCAACACACGTGTCACGAATTCACAAACTCATAGCCTTAAATAGTATCTCATATGGGTTCCATAACCTCAACAGAGAAGTTTATTTACCCATGAGTGCGAAGGAAATCACAATCGACATTATTATTATACCACAATAAAGATCTCGTGTAGTAAAGTGTGGTAGGCGTTAGGCGTGACTTCTTTGCAAAGTAACGTTTCTCTTGTTGCGGAAATTAAGAATTGATGAGATGAAGAGAAAGTAATAAGAATTAATAAAAAGCAAATTGTTTAGAGTTGTAGACGAATGAGTGGATGGATAGGTGGATGGATGGGAATTGATGGGTGGATGAGTGAATGGGTGAATGAATAAAAATCTCTAGCAAAATAGGGTATTTATAACACCCATATCCTATTCCTACTAAGCTAATGCATTACTTAACCCAATCCTACTGGGTTAATGTATTATTATCCTAATCCTAATAAGTTACTGCTAGTCCCCAAAGTCTTCAGAATTGCTGTTTTTGCCCGGGACAGATTTTCCATGCGCCACATTTGGTCCTTGGCGTCCAAGCTTTGCTTTCCTCCTTTTGTGAAGCTTTCTTTGGCGTCAAGTTATCCATAAAATGCTGAATTCTGCATCATTTATACTTGAAAACTTGCTAATCACGTTTGTTAGCTCACTTACAGGAAAAAGGACTAAAAGTGCATGAATTATATAATTTGTCCTCAAAACTTAGCTAAAATATGGGTGAAATATAGTGCTTTAGGCGTAGAAATTCGCCTATCATCAACACCCCACACTTAAAGCTTTGTTCGTCCTCGAAGAAACTATCATGTCCATCTAAACATCAACTTAGGGTTTCACAGTAACAACACAAAATATTCATCAAGACAAGCACAACAATTATCAACAAAGAGTAGTTTTCCGATCATTAGTAGAAACAATTTAACCTCTAGCATAGACTCGTGATGGTGGCCAACTCATATTCAAAAGTTAAGGCACAAAGAATCATACACAACTACCCAAAACTCATCAACCATGTGTGTCTCACAATATATTACCCATAATCACTCATAAGTATAGCATATTTTTCAAACATGGGTATAAAAGTATCCTTGCTCTCGCTCTCACAAAAAATTCATATGCAACAACTGATGACCATAGGCTTGCCCTTAGTGTAATGCTCCACTAAATGTCAGAATGCTAAGCTTAGGATCAAATAGGTCTTTTGATGGTTGTAATGTAGGCTAAGGGACGGGTAGGACTATTTTGGCCATAAATAGTGACTATGTTCCTAAGCGCTTTAATACATCACATTATGCCATTAATACTTTCTTTTCAAACAACCTTTCTTCTTTCTTTTATTCTACCATCCTTTTTCTCCTCTTTTGTTTTTCAATTTTAAACATAACTAACTTCTTAGTTTTCCTTTCCTTTTTCTTTTCATAACACACCTCTTATGATAACAATTCTTTTTCATAACAAATTCAAGAACCAATACATTCTAAGGCATCATACTCATCCAATTTCCTCTTATTTTGTCATATGACTCTTTCAATTTAAAGCACTTAGGAATTTGGATCAAATTATGGTCTTGAAAAAAATGGATTAGGCTTACATATGAGGCTGTCAAAGAAAATAGGCTTAAAGGCTCAAAAGGGGTTAACTAGGATAATGTCCACGGGTAGGTAAAAAGAAGGTACACAAGTATATGTTGCCAAAGAAATGCCTAAATCATCTCCTAAACTCACGTTCTTTATTTTCGCTTCACACACACACCAGGCAAGTTCTAGCATCAGCCACAAACATAGAATATACTATTATCTCACACACACAAGGCACATGGTCGACTTTATTGGGAGTAGTATAGACTCTTGTCCCAACAGTTGAAGGAATTACACCACACAATATCACATAGTGAGTCACAATTAGAGCCTAAATGTCTCAATAGTCAAGATTTTAGCACAAACTTTTGTTATAATCTCATGCTGCCTATTAGAATAATTTCATGCGAAGCTAAGTAAAAAAAAAATTTAACTACTAAAAAAATGAAAAACGAAAAAAAAAACCAAAACAAACAAACATAAATAAATGCAAATGCGGATAAAGTAGTATAGCATGCAAATACCACCCCACACTTAGACGGGACACTGCCCTCAATGGAAAATAAATACGAAGAACCTGGTCAGTCGGACTCCTCCTCTATGTCGGGGGTCATACCCCCTTCGTCGGAATCATCATCAGAGTCGTCATCCTCAGAAGTTCCTCATATGTACCCCACTTGATTCTAAGAGTGCGTCGAGGTATTTGCAGTACGGAGGATGATTCTCCTTGCTCTTTGCGGCCTCTTTTCTTGCCTTTTTGGGAAGTGGTATCCTTATCTTTGCCTTGTCTTGCTTTGGGTGCCATTGTACCTGAGACTTAAAACAGTGTTCATGTTAGCATCATCTCGATGGATACAATCTATAAACAAGTAGTAGGGGCACCACCCCACACTTAGATTGTTGGTACAGACTAGTGAAGTGGAAGTGGTCGATTACTCAGACTTCATCGATATACGTTTAGGTGTTATGTTCCAACAATATAATCAGTGCATTCATACTTCATGAAACCTTGGCAATACTTTCATGTTTGATATATCTTTTGAGCAAGACTACTACATAGAGATTGAATCAAGTTATAGCATTTAGAAATAATCACAACATCATATGGTTGTAGTCAACCATGATTCTCATCTCGATGAACAAGTCATTCCAACATGTAAGCTTTCTATTGACAAGATTATGCAATTTTCTTGACCATGTCAAATCCGCAAAAGTATGACAGTGCATCAAAATCAAATACAAGTTGGAAACAAGTCAAGATCATCCTTACGTATTCGTTCACTCACTTAGTTGTATCACAACGAATCAACCATTTTCAAATCACTACTACTACTTCAAGATTTAACAATTCATTATAGGCGTAGTAGTGTAGTACTTACGGAATATAAATGAAGAACAAAGAAGTACTTACTTGGTTGATGGCCTCGGAAGATGTTCTTGCAAAGTAAAAAGAACAAAAAGAAAAGTTTTGAGAGATTTTGGAAGGGTAGGCGGTGCTTAGATTGAGTAAACAATGTGAATTTGTCTTAAGGATGAAGTTCTTATTTATAGGACAAGCCTGGGTCGGGTTTTGACCCATTTGGAATCGGATTTGGAGACAAGAAGTGAGCATAGGCGGCGCCTTTTGCTTTGCCTATGCTTGGCATAGGCGGCGCCTTTTGCAAAGCCTTTGGTGAGCATAGGCGGCGCCTTTTGCAAAGCCTTTGGTGAGCATAGGCGGCGCCTTTAGCATGGCATATGAGATTCAGAGACAAAAGGCATTAGCATAGGCGACGCCTATGCTATGGCATACTTGGGCATGGGCGGCGCCTATGCTATGGCACACTAGATTCCGAGACCTTGGGCCATAGTATAGGCCTTGCCTTGTTCGTGGCCTAGTTTTACCTAGGCCTAGCCTTGTTCGATGCCTATATTTTCATGAGCAATGCTCAATCCATAGCCTTCTGCATCTTCATTCCTAACTTACCACCTTTAACATGCAATACGTCCAAATAGAAATTTGAAACCGATCTCCTTGTTTTATACCTCTTGCACCTACATTTGCTCAAAACCAATAAAGACGATTAGAACGATGGGTTGCCTCCCATCAAGCGCCTTAGTTTTGGTTGTGGCACGACTCTTCTTTTTGGATTTTTATTTATCAAAAGAAAACACGTAATAAAACGAAAGAAAGACAAAAAATAAAAAAACGATGGGTTGCCTCCCACTAAGCGCTTGATTTATTGTCGCGGCACGACATAGCTATCTCGATTACTTAGACTTCATCGAGATAGACGGTGGATCGTTTTCTGAATGGATTCAGACGACGCTGATACTTACTTGTAGGCATGCAATCTTCTTCGATATGACTCTTGTGCATACATACCTCAGGGGAGATACCAATTATATCATCAATAGTCCAACCCATAGCTCTCATGTATCTCTTCAGAGCAGAGATGAGAGCCTCTATGTGCCGTTCACTTAAATCATCCTCCATACTTACCGGAAGTATATTTCCACTTTCCAAGAATACATACCTTAGATAATTGGGGAGCTCTTTCGATTTTAGCTCTGGTGGCTCTTCAATGAAAGTCTTTGCTGTTGGTGATGGTTGATTCTTAAGATCAAGGTCCGACTGTTCAGGATTATGAGAATAGGACCCTATTTCTGTTAGAGCACACATAGTTTCTTCATAATCTTCATCATCCTTATGCTCAACATCCAGTAGCGCAGCAGACAATGACTCAACAATAAGCTGTTTTGTTTCAGATAATGCTTTCTTATCCTCATAATGAACATCGGCTACAGAGAACACATTCATATCGCTGGGCTACTTCATTGCTTTGCATATATCAAAACGGACCACTTCGTCATTCAACCAAAATAAAAGCTCATTAGCTTTCATATCAATAAGCACACTTCCAGTTGCGAGGAAAGGACGTCCCAAGATTATGGGAACTTCAGAATCTGCCTCACAATCCAGAATAACGAAGTCTGCAGGAAAGATGAATGAAAAAACCTTCACCAACACATCATTCAAGATACCCACAGGTCATTTTACCGACCTATCAGCCATCACGAGCCTCATATTGGTTGGTGTCGGATCGCCTAACCCTAACTTCATGTAGACGGATAGTGGCATCAAATTGATGCTAGCACCCAGATCGCATAATGCCTTGGCAATATTCATAGATCCAATCGTGCAAGGAATAGTGAAAGCACCGGGGTCGGCCTTTTTCTGAACTAGTGATCGGGTAGCAATAGCGCTGCAATGATGAACAGTATCTTTCAACTCATAGCTTGCTTCCCGCTTCTTTGTCAAAAGGTCTTTCATAAATTTCGCATACCCAGGCATTTGTTCAAGTGCCTCCACCAACGGAACATTAATGGTCAGCTGATTTAACATCGTCATGAATTTGCTGAACCTTGTATCATTCGCCTGCTTCTTCAGTCTTTGAGGAAAAGGTGGTGGTGGGTATGGAATTGTTTTCCCCACGGCTTTCTTCTCCTCTTGCTTTCGTTTGTCAGCCTTTTCAGGCTGCAACATACTTGGTGTGACGTCATGGACGTCGTGGGTGGCTTCTGTGGATTCTTCTCCTTTTGCATTGTCATCAATGTCCGCTACTTCGTCAACCACTTGCCTTTTGATAAAGTTTCCAGCACCTTACCACTTCGGGTAGTAATGGCCATGCATGACCCATCATTCCTTGGGTTTTGCACAGTGTCGCTAGGTAGCGTACCAGCCTTTCTTTGATTGAGTGCTGCTGAAAGTTGGCTCAATTGCTGCTCTATTTGCTTGATTGAAGTGGAATGTGAATCAACTAATTGCTTCATAGAGGACAAATCATTTATTACCTCTGTTACTCCCGCGCTCGTTGCTTCCACTCCTTTCAACAGTTTAGCCATCATGTCATCCATACTTCCAGAACTAGATGTGGTGGCGTCACGTCTTCCAGGGGGGACGTACAAACCACTCTTTTCATTCTTGTTCTTCCAACTACCTTGGTCCTTGTTTCCAGATTTATCATAGTAGTTCCGACCTTGGTTTCCTTGGGTATTACCTCGGAAACCCCCCTGATTGTTCAAGTAGTTGGTTTCTTCTTCTGAATCAGATTCGTCTCTTCCTTTTAACGCAACAGCTTTGACTTTTTCGGTCTTCCCTGATAATAGATGCTTTGTAAGAAGATCCACTGGTGTTTTCATGTGCGCCATATCTTGATCACGTTCTTTTTCTCTTCTCCTTTGTTCAACAGTCATGCCAATAGATATAGTAGGGCTTGCTACCTCAGAATCCCTGGTATGCCAAAATCTACTTTGCTTCGTCATCCGATCTAGCATATTGCTTGCCTGCCCAAAGGTGAGGTCCATAAATGATCCTCCAGCCGCATTATCCACCACTGGTTTAGTTATTGAATTCAAGGCTCTGTATAGTATCTCCATTAGGTGGACATTGGTCATGTGATGGTTTGGGCACCTCATAAGCTTCGTCTTGAACCTCTCCCATGTTTCATGAAGAGCTTCGGTTGGAAGCTGCCGAAAGTTGCTGATTTCATCTCTTAATTGTGCTCTTTTGGATGGCAGAAAGAATCTTTCTAGGAAAGCGTCTCTCAATTGCCTCCAATTTGTAATAGAATCAGGAGTCAACCCATTCAACCATAGAGTTGCCTCCCCAGACAGAGACAATGGAAATAGACGTAATTGAATTGCATTCTGACCAACACCAGGATTGTCAAACGACTTGCATGTAGAAATAAAGTTGATGAGATGCATATTCGGATCATCGCCTGCTAGTCCACCAAATAATCCCTTGATTTGCAATAACTGAATCATGGTGCTCGTGATGTTGAACTTGGCTCCGGGTGCCAATGGCGGAAGAATAATGGCTCCTGTGGCACCAGCTCCATCAAGATCATCATCATCATCATCGAACGGTATTTGCACAACTAGGCGTTCAGGCCTAAACCTAGCTTGACGATTTCTTCTCTGCATGGGTGCCGCCATCTCAGCAGTATGCCGTGGGTTTTGTAGCTCCTCATCGCCCAGGTCCTCATCATCAAAATTTGTTGAACGACCTGAATTATCAATATTCTATTGATGCACTTGAGCAGCCATCCTTTCAATTTCACGTTGTGCATCCATTGATGCACTGAACAAACCTGAATAAAACAAAAACAACAACTAAAAGTAAAAGTACAAGAATCTTTGACCAAAGGGTTTAGTAACTATCACAAACTTAGTTGACAACCGTATTCCCCGGTAACGGTGCCAATTTTTGATAACGCTCAATCTACAGCTCTTGTAGGAGTGTAAAACGGTCGTAGTCAAATATAGAACCCAACTGGGTTGGGTATCGATCCCACAGGGAATAGCTTGGTCAACAAGTAAGCAAAGATTACTAGACTTTTAGTGCAAGTCTCGTAAAAAGGGGGGATTGTAATGTAAACAAACTAATAAAGTAAAAGTAGAAAATAGAAGAGTAAAAATAAAGAATGTTTAGTAGGTTGTAAAACAATGAGAATTGAAGAGTTGGGGTTATGTCCACCTTCTGAGTTTACGTCTCTATTGGCTATGAGTTGTGCGGAATTCAGACATGCATGTGCTTATAGAGAATTGTATTTGATGGTAAATCCAAGCGTCTTTCGACCTCAACAAGGACTATTTCACTTTAACTCTTTCGAGCTTAAAGCGTATCTAACGGTACAAATTCTCCAAGAGGTTAATCCAGTTACGACACTAACTTTTTAATAGGGGATGGGGCCCTATTACCTTGACATTATCTCTTTTCCAGACATGTAACTTTTCTTTCGAACAAGTTAATGCTATACTGGCGTTATTCTATGCTTCTGCAGCCACAAGAATTTGCATTAAGATGAAGAGAATAATGATATAAGCAACACACGTGTCATGAATTCACAAACTCATAGCCTTAGATAGTATCTCATATGGGTTCCATAACCCCAACAGAGAAGTTTAGTTACCCATGAGTGCGAAGGAAATCACAATCGACATTATTATTATACCACAATAAAGATCTCGTGTAGTAAAATGTGGTAGGCGTTAGGCGTGACTTCTTTGCAAAGTAACATTTCTCTTGTTGCGGAAATTAAGAATTGATGAGATGAAGAGAAAGTAATAAGAATTAATAAAAAGCAAATTGTTTAGAGTTGTAGATGAATGAGTGGATGGATAGGTGGATGGATGGGAATTGATGGGTGGATGGGTGAATAAATAAAAATCTCTAGCAAAATAGGGTATTTATAACACCCGTATCCTATTCCTACTAAGCTAATGCATTACTTAACCCAATCCTACTGGGTTAATGTATTATTATCCTAATCCTAATAAGTTACTGCTAGTCCCCAAAGTCTTCAGAATTGTTGTTTTTGCCCGGGACAGATTTTCCATGCACCACTTTTGGTCCTTGGCGTCCAAGCTTTGCTTTCCTCCTTTTGTGAAGCTTTCTTTGGCGTCAAGTTATCCATAAAATGCTGAATTCTGCATCATTTATACCTGAAAACTTGTTAATCATGTTTGTTAGCTCACTTACTGGAAAAAAGACTAAAAGTGCATGAATTATATAATTTGTCCTCAAAACTTAGCTAAAATATAGGTGAAATATAGTGCTTTAGGCGTAGAAATTCGCCTATCATCATCCACTTTCATTGAAAGCGTAGTTAGGGTGTTGAATATCTTTTTTAGAGTATCCTCTTCTATTATATCAGTCTGTGTAGCTTTGTCTTGATATGTAATTTGCAATAATATTTTTGTTAGTACTAATTACTTTAATTATAAATGTGAAATTTAATATATTCAAGACTAGTCTCCGAATTTCTTTTATTGTAACTGAATTTTGTATTTTCTTTGTTAGCCACCAACGTACCTGTGTATTATCTGTTCGTACAATAAACTTGCCATATACAATATATGGCTCAAATGCTAATAAACATTTATATAATGAGCGCAATTCTTTTCTATTTATTTCCCATTTTATTTCTGTTTAATTAAACGTACCTGAGTAGTATCTACAATGGTTTTCTAATTTTTCTTCTTCATATCAATATTTAAGTACTCCTCCATAACTACATTCACTAGCATCTGCTTCTACTATATATATAAATTTTCTATTTTCATCTGGAAATTGTAATTTTGGTAATTCTTTAGAAAGTATTTTTATTTTCTGAACTTGTTTTTTTATCTTCTTCGTTATAATTATATTCTACATCCTTTTTTAATTTTTTCTGTAAGGATTTTAGATTTTCTGCTAATTTTGGTATATATTCTCTTACTTGGTTTACTAATCTTAAAAATGATTGTAATTTCTTTTTTTGTATCTAATTCTTCTTTTGAATTTATTATTTTTTGTACTATATGTTGTTGCATTCTTACTCCACTTTTATCTATTTGTATTCCTAAAAATTCTATCTGATTTTTCATAATTTCAGCTTTCTTTTCAGTTAAAATTATTCCCGATTTTTCTATTATATCCGTAAATTGTTCTAGTAATTTTAAATGTTCTTCTTTGGTATTTTTATATAATAGTATATCATCTATGTATACTATACAATTAGGTAGTTGTTTAAAATAACTATGCATAAAATGTTGATATCTACCTGGTGCATTTTTATATCCAAATGGTAGTACATTCCATTCATAAAATCCTTGTGGTACCGTAAATGCAGTTAATTCCTTAGATTCTTCTTCTAACTTTAAATGGTAAAATCCTTATTTATAATCAAATTTACTAAAATAATTATATCCTTGTATTTGTCTTATTTTTAATATCTTATTTGGTATTGGGTAATTATAAGTCATTTTTTTTGCATTTAAATTTCTATAATCAATAACCATCCTACTTTTTCCTCTTTTTTGTTCACTATGTTTATTTACTATAAATGCCGAACTATTATGTTTACTATTACTTTTTTGTATATATTGTTTTTTTTAATAATTCTTCTATATGCATTTTAAATTCTTTTAAATCATCAAAATTATATGTTAATGGTTTCTGGGTTATTATGCTATTTTTATCTATTAATTCAATTTTTATAGTGGTTTTATGTTTTTTCCATCCTTTTAATGGATCTTCACTATATAATTGTTCTAATTGTTTCTTAATTATTTCTATCTTATTTATTGTATTTATTGAAAATATAGTTATTTCCTTTTTATTTATTGAAAATATAGTTATTTCCTTTTTATTTATTGAAAATACGACCAGTTCTATTATATCTTCCATATTTTTTATATTTTCTAATTTTTGTGTAATTTTTTCACTTCTTTTTATTCAATCAGTTTTCTTTCTTATTTTATTAATAACTTTTTTTGCTCTTACTTTCTGTTTACATGGTGTTGTAAGCCACCAATCTGTTCTAGTTATTATATGTGGATATAATAATTTATCTAAAAACGGCATTCCTAAAAGTATATCTTTTCATGTTAGCTCATAATTATAGATTTCTTCTATTGTTAATATTTTATCCCATACTTGTGTTTTTACATTCTTAGCTTTATAAGTAATTAAGCTTCCTTCGTTATTAAATCTTTTAACTATTATTGGTGTTTTTAATTCTATTATTGGCGTTTTTAATTTATCCTATTTAATTTCTAGTAAACAATTATATCTACATAAATTAGCTTCTGCTCCTGTATCTATCATAGGCGTATAATACCTACTATAATATCCTTCTACTATTATCTTCATTAATATATATATTTTCATATCATGTTAGAGCTCTTCTTAGGAATAATCTTTCCCTATTATATGTTGTAGATAATTGTGTATGTTCTATATTGTATGGTTTTACTTGTTCTAGCCATTTAATTCCTAATATTATGTCTGTTTTTTGCATTTCTTCCTTTATTTCAAATTCTATTTTAATTTTTCTAACTCCTATTATTATTATTTTTTTTGCTATATTTGTAGTGTTTATTAAGCTTCTTGGTAGATCTGGGCATATATTATTATAAGGTTTTATTTCCTCATTTTTTACTAGATATTTTGCTAGATAATTTTCTTCTTGTCCTGTATTTAAGACTATTAAATATTCTTTTTCGTTTATTGTTCCTGTTATGTAATATTGCTTTAAATTAACTATTGAACTTGTTTCTTAACTTGTTCTTTTTGATGAATTTGATGATTCTGGTTTTTCATAAGCTATTCTTTTTGTTGTACTTATACTATCATTTATTATTTCTAAATCTTCTTTTATGTCTATATTTCTGTAACTATAATCATTATTATCAATTGTTTTTACGAATTGTTCAAAAGGACTTTCTATTTGTATTTTATTAATTTTATTTTTCCCGTTATTTTATGTTTTGTTGTTAATACATATAGATTTTTACATCTTGCTGTAAATATTTTACTTCCTGGGGTTAGTTCTATTCCGGATATTTTCCAATATAATACTAATGATTTATCTATATTTTTATCTGTTATTGCTACTGAATAATTTGCACTTATTATAAATTTAAATTTTTGGTATATTAAATTTTCTTTAATCGCAATTATTATACTTTTTTCTATAGGTCTTATAACCCTATCATCTGCTAAATATAATTCTATTGGTGTATCTATTCCTTCTCTAAAACATGCTTTTATTAATATCTCTGTACCTCCAAGGTGTACATATTTTATTGGGTCTTCTCTACTTTTTATATCGTTTATTTCTTTATTAATTAACCTTTTTGTTACTAGTGGTATACTAGCTTTACCTTTTGCATATCTGCAGTCTATTACATGTTCCTTTTGACTTACTACGTAATATTCTTCATTTTTCCTAGTAAATATATTTTTTATTGTTGGTATTTTAAATATTTTTTCTACACTTAAGTCTAACTCTTTTCCTTTTATTTCATCAAATGCATTGTTATCAAATATTATTTTTTGATCTGTTCCTTCGTCATTTAAATATTCTTCTTTTGTTATTATTTTTATATTTTCTTTAGTCATTTGGTTTATTTGTATATCTTCTTTAGTCATTTAATTTGTCTAATTCACTATCTATTTCATTATCTTTTTATTTCATTATCTGTTTCATTCTCTGAAATTTCATATATATTGTCTTCACTTTCTAATTCGTAATCTATATAATCTATCTGCATATATTCTGTATTTTTCTATTTTTATTTCTGATTTGTTTATTTTTTGGGTTTTAGGTAATTTACAAACTCTACCTAAATGTCCTAATTTTTCGCAATTATAACAAGTACATTCCTTTATAGATTACTTTTTCCTATATGGTCTTTTATGTTTATAATTTTTTACATAATATCTTTTTCTTGGTTTCTTATACTTATATTTTGATTTTTTGTATTTCTTATATTTCTTATGCCATTTTCTTTTCTTATAATATCTTTCTTCGCCTCCAAATTGAGGTGCTATTTTATCTTTGCAACATGCTAAATTTCTTATTAATAAATTTCTGATTTCTTCTCTATATTTTTCACATAGGTTTCTATACCATTGTTGTAAAAATTTTATTCTTGCTCCTAGAGTATCTACTATTTTTGCTTCATCCTAAGTTTTTATTATTTTTGAACTAAATGGTTCAAGTAATTTATTAAAATATAATTTTCTTATTTCTTTATTTTCTTCTGTATTATATGCTCCTTTATAATAATATTCTTTAAATGCGCAAGTATATTCATCTATGTAGCACATATTACATATTGCTAATTTTAACATTAAATTCCTATTTGTATCTTTCTCTTTATGTTGTTCTTCTTCTGTTGTTGTCATGCTACTAAATTCGTCTTTTATAGCTGTTTCATATTTTTTTAATAATTCTATAGGTGTTAGTTTAGTTAAGGTTGTTGATGATGTTCCTTCTATGAGTTTGTCAGTTCTTAATACTCTTTAACTATTTTCAGTTAGGTTTAAAAACCATAATTTCACTGTTCCTATTAGTGTTCTTTCTATATATTCTGGTGCATCTATTACATTTATATTATTATCTAATAATTGTTTTGCCATATATCCTATCCATAACTGTATTTTTTTTTCTGTATCTATTACACAATCTAAGTCTAAAAAGTTATAATTTTTATTAACTATTTGTTTTGGTGTCCATTTGTCATATTCATTCTTTAGATTATATCTTTTAAACTTATTCTTATAATATGTAGGTTTTCTTATTTCTGATGTTCTAGGTATTATATTTTCATCTTCTTTTTTATCAAGAGTGTTTATTTTCGTGTTTATATTTTCTAAGTTTTCTTCATTAATTACTTCTTGTTTTCCACTGATTCCTAAATTTTTTGTATTTATTAAGATTTCTGTATATGTTTCACTATCTTCCGAATCATAATTATCTGTTTCTTCAACATCTATTGTATTAATTTCTAATTCCTTGGTTTCTATTTCTTTATTGTCTATTTCTAATTTTTCTTTAAATTGATTTATCTCATTTAATAATTTTTGTTCTTTATCTTTTTCTTCTTTTTCTTTCTGTCTTTTTTTCATACAGATCTTTTAGCATTTGTAGTTCTTTTTCTAATTCAGCAATCTTACTATTTTTAGTTTCTTCTATTTTTCGTATTTCTTCTGTAGTTTGTTGTTTTATTTTTTCAATTTCCTTTTTTCTATCTAATTCTTCATTTTCTTTTTCTATACTCACCATAACTGTCAATTTATCTTCTAATTTTAATTCTTCTTTTTCTAGCATTAAATATAAATGTTCACCTATTTTCTTATATCTTCCTAGATTAGAAAGTACTATTTTTATTTTTAATCGTTCGTGATTTTCATATATTTTTTCATCTATTTTAAATTCTTCTTTGTTCATTTTATTATTTAATTGTTAATAGATCATGTTGGTATGTATATTCTAGACTATCTATTATTGATTCTAAATTTATATTTCTTCTTTTTGTGCATTTATTGAGTTTTTACTAACTTCGGCAATTATGTTATATTGTAGTCTTTCTATTCTTATTTTTAATTCTTTACGTTTTTTAGAAATAATTTGTTTTAATTCTTTGTATTTTTGTACTTTATTCATTTAAACCATATTTATAATATTTTGGTGGGTATCTAAATCTGATTTTATCATAATTAGGTGGTATGTGTCTCATTCTTCTAGATTTTAAATGGATTATTAATTTTGCTTCAATACTAGATATTAAGGTAATTAAGTAGGCTAATCTTTGTGGGTTTTCTTTTGTTTTATTTAGACTTATATATTCTGAATAATTACTAATTAAAGATTCTTTAATTTTTCTAAAAGCTTCTCTGTTTTTAAATGGTCTTCTCATAATTAATCAATATAAATTAATCTCAAGTAAATCTAATCTATACAATTAGACAATTAAAATTGAGTTTCAATTGCCAAACACCTAGGAATAATTTTACAGAAGATCCGTTTACGATAATTAGGACCTAAAGTCTTCTTATTCACACATGCAGTAAGTAAAAAAATACATATGCAGTAAGCAATATGTGTATTTGTATTTTACAATTGTGTTTTCAAAAAATCAAATATACATTTCACATCTGTTTGTAGCAATACATTTACATATTTGTGCTTAACCCTTTTTAATTTACACACATTAAATAATATCAAATATATACCCAGTTTTCCATACTTATTTATAAAAGATGTGTATTGGAAAAAACATTTGTCGCCTCTACGTATTTCAACCTCTGTTATAATATTTACTTGTATAGTAATTGAAAATTTATATTAGGCGTCACAGTTAACAACATAATTTTTTATGAATGTGGCTAAATGTATTTGCTAAAATATATATATTATAACAACACAGAGTAACCTATATAATATAAGAACACATAGTAACCTATTATAACAACAATGCATGTATTAGATATTTGGCTAAATGTATTTGCTAATATATATATATATATATATATATATATATATATATATATATATATATATATATATATATATATATATATATATATATATATATATATATATATATATATATATATATATATATTATAACAACACAGAGTAACCTATATAATATACAACACAGAGTAACCTATTATAACAGCAACGTATGTATTAGATATTATATGAAAATAGAGAAAAATATATATATATAAAGCAACATATGTATTTAAAATTGTACGAACACAGAGTAAAAAACATATATAAATCAACTTAAAATACATATATACAATGCATAAGTATATGTGAAACCTTATATGTATTAAACATGTGCATGTAATGTAAACTGCATATGTATTTTGAAGATAAATCTGAAAACTGCATATGTATATATTGAAATGTAAACTGCATCTATATATATAACTGTAAACTTTAATAAAACACATACTATATAATTATCAAAAAAATATTCAACATAAAAGATTAAAATGAATAACTTTCATTAACATCAAAACAGAAAATAATTTTCAAAAACTACTGCACTAAATTACTATCAACATCCAGTTAAATTTTGTCAAATATAAAATGGAATAAAATCATCAATAATCAGACTTCAAATACTTCTTTGACACTTGATATTTTGCTTTTCCTAACAGGCCTCAATGGTGCTCGTCGTCACTTTGAGATTTTGCTTTTTATTTTCTCATACCGTAGTCCCACAATAGTGAAGAATATCTTGTACGAAGTACGTTGGGATTAAACTCAACCGAAGGTACGCCTTCACCATAAGAAGGACACTCTGCATATGTAACCATGTACAGTCCATAACCCCAACTGTATATTTAAACAACAAAATACCCAAATGTATATTTCAACATTGCTAATATACTGAAAATACCTATAAGTAAATACCTCTTCATAAATAGTTCATATATAAATGTATTTTTCATACATGCAAATTAACATGTGTATTTAACATATACATATAAATATATATTATACCAAAATATATATATTTAAGCTATCAACTTCACTAAAATACATATTAGTAAATACATATCAGCTTCAACAAAATACATATCAGTAAATACATATCAATTTCACCAAAATACATATTACCCCAAATGATATGAGCTTTACTGAAATCTCTAAATACATATCAGTACATAAAAATACATATACACCGAAAAATACCTCTTCCTCCTTATATTTTTTCTATTCATTATCAGAAGAGTTTTCAACATCATCATTTACAACATTGCTTAAATCCGCAATTTCATTTTCTTTCCTTTATTTCTCATATTTTGGTAATTTTGTGGCTTTTGGAGAAGGAGTTATTTTCAACAACAAATATTACTTCTCAATGTTGGAAAATTAAAAATAATTTCAATAACCTAAAAATGAACAAATTCAATTCAAAAAAATAGTTAAGATCTTTCTTCAACAACAATAACTAATATTATTACTACTACTACTACTTCTCAATGTTGAAAAATTAAAATCAATTTCAAGGACCAAAACTGACCCATCAACCCGAATACACATCAAATGCAAATCAAACTTCAAAAATATAAATTAAAAGCAAAAAAAAAAAAGAGAAAAAAAGAATTCATACCTGGAGAAAATGATGAATTTCAAGAAAAAGGGACCCAAAAAATACAGCGAATTCGTAGTGAAATTTCAAGAAAAGGGGCTAAATTAATAGTAGAAGAATTTTAAGAATAAAATAAAACATAAGATATAAATTTGGTTTTTAATGAAATTTTTAGACTTTTTTTTGAAAGTGGATGAATAATTGAAGCGTGAAAAAATAATTAAAGAAAAAATTTTTCAAAGAGAAAATTGAGTAGAAGCGTGAAAAAGGGTAAAGTAAAAAATAATTAAAGGAAAGAGAAATATAATTTGCGTGAAAAAAGGAACCATTCACATGGTAACTTCTCAAAAGCGGTAAGTGGGGGACCACTTTTAAAATAATGCTATTTTTGCTACACAATGTAATTTTATTAAAGTGTTGTTATTTTTAATAATTTAAGTCTTAAGTATGCTACTTCCTGTAGCTTTATATGCCTTTGCACAAATAGCCTATTACAAAAATATCCCAAAGTGGCTACTTTGGAAACAACCCATAAGGACTCTCTTTATTTCTTATGCAATAGCTTTCCTCGGTTCCAAGTTATCTTCTAAATATGTCATTGTTTGATTAGAAGCCCAAATAAAGGTCCTCCAAGCACAATCTAGAATCCTTAGGGTGATCATGGCTTAGACCTCCTTGTGTCAGCCTCAAGTTGTGTGATAAAAAGCGTTGATGCTTATTTGGCTTGTCTCATTCTCCCCTTCTTGAAAAGAATTCGACCTCAATTTTGAAATTTACAAAACCAAAGAAAAGACAAACATACACAATATCTTCATGGCATAAGGGTTAGAGTTAGCACATGATATCATTCCAATGTTGCACACACTTAAAATATAACCAAGTATCAAAATAATCAATCAAGGGTATGTAATCCCATAATATAGAAGCCACTTGCCATTCAAGAAATTTGTGCAACAGGGAAGGCTAGAGGAACCATGGTAATTAATAAACTGCTCATGAAGACTCACATGAGTTTCCTATCTCAACAAACACATAATCCTTCTATACCACTCATCTTTGTTAGAGATCCCTCCTATGCACAACTTGGGTCTATCAAGTGGTTTTAAATCTCCAAGAATGACTATCCATCATAGGAAAGGGTTCAACATCCTCATTCAAACTTTTCTTGTCATCTAGAACAAGCATCAAGTTGGGTGTATGGAAATCACCACATCCCATTAGGTCACCGAGGTCAAATGGACGAATTAGCCAAAAACATGGGTCATGACAATACTCCCTTTCCCCAAAGGTTCCATTTTCACCTTTAATTTTTCCCTCTATGATAACACTCAACTTACTCCCCTATTTGAGGGGTAAGGACAGTCGTTGTCAATATACTCATGTTGGGGTCGAATCCACAAGGAGTGGAATTTAAACTTCAAGTCCTATGGGTGCTCTAGTTACTAAAAAGGATACCCAAAATGAATGCAAAAAGAAACATATAATGTAAATTGTGGGGTTTAGTTTGAAGTTGGATTATATTAACTTTAAGTCACAACAAGCTACAATGACACTTTTGATTTAAAGTCAAGTTCGGAGATAAACTTGGAATTATGTCTACCTAAAGTCAAAGAGTGTGTAGGTTAATGATGGTTTAACATGAAATTTAGTTGTTGAGTGAGAGATAGGCTAAGTAGAAAGTCTTTGTGGTTAGTTTGTCAACCAAACCTCAATTATTTCACCCATTGGCTCTTTCAAGTACCTAACAAGTGTGCCATTCATAGTCACCCAAAACCTCAATCGGGCAACCCTATATCTAGAAAGATGCCTATGACATGACTTTCACTTCATTTACACTTATTTCTAAGATTGCAAAAGGTAGTAAACCACATGCTCAATTGTCCACCATTTCCTTATCTCCTTATAACCCTTTTTCAAGGATTCTATGAGTTCTCATATGTTCACCTTCATCTCTCTTTCAAGGATGATAAAGGTTTTCAAGAGTTTGGGGTTTTCACCCATTAAACTCATTTAGAGATTTGGGGTTTTCACCCACAAATTTCAACTATTAAACTCAAGCAATGGTGGACTCCATAATCAACAACTAAAAATCATATAAACGCATCAACACCCATACACAAATTACACTTTAGTTCAACATAACCCTAAGAGTAAAATAATTAGCTACTCACGAAGAAGGTAGAGAAAGATATACCATCATATGAATTGTTTAGAGAATTTATCCTTCACAAATACTAAAGATTCAAGTCTCCAAAGTTAGTTACAAAGCTTTCCCAATTTAGGGTTTTTGTTTCAAATTCAAAATTATCTATAATGTAAGCAATACCCAAAGAATAAAGGGTTTTTTCCTATAAAGAAATTTGTAATCGGCCTAGTGCAATGACAAAATTCCCCTAGGCATCATTCCCGCTTAGCTACAATCGCATAAGATTGGCCACGATCGCAGCTACCACGACCGTGGTAGTGACTTCGTCATTGCTTTCTCTTGATTGTCTTGACTGACTGATACCACAACCTATGTTCCACGATCATGATAACTAATGCTGATGACTGCTCTAGGTCTTTAACTGCACTTTTTTTCTTCCATTTGAATTTTTTTAGCTTCAATTCACTTCTTTCCATATCACCAACTATATATCTTCAAGAAGTTGATATTAGTGCACTTAATCACAATTATGTCTCATTTATTTATAAGAAAAACAATAGTGTGCATGGATATTGAGTGCAAACGAGTGGTAAAATCACCACTCATCACTCTACATGACCATTTTTAATTTCATAAGCAAAGAAAGGGTAGATAAAGGTATCACACAAATTAACTTTACCTAAGGTGTACTCATGCATATACCCATTATCAGATTCAAGATCATCACCAAGAGTATTCTTATCAATAGAGGAACACATAAAAGAAGAAACAATTTCCAAACAAGTAATGCCTTTTGTTTCAAGGGGTAAATCCTCAAGTAGGTACAAACCACCGCTAACATCAAATGTGGCATTACTCAAGTCATCATAAGAATCAAGCAATTCATCTTCATAATTATCAAACAAGGGTGGGGTGTTGAATAAAGGATCACACTGTAATACCTAAATTTTTCAATCTCTGGACCTCTTAAAAGATAGACTACAAAATTAGCTTTCCAATGCTTCAAGCGTCGTCTTAATATGATGCCGTGGAAAGAAGTTATAGAAGATTTCCCTTAATGGCTTGATTCGCTGTTATGACTACGAGTCAAGGTAACAAGTCATAACTACTCGTGACAAGTCATCACAAGTGAGTTATAGTCACTTCAGTGTATTCCTCAGTAGTAGACAAGTAACTACTACTTCTTACTATGATCCATAATCTATGTCCATGAGTCGTATAAAAGGATTCATAGTCACAATAGTATGTAATCCAAAAATACAACCCAGTGGTTACGAGTCTAGCGTATAACTCGTATCCAGACATTATGAGTTTTTATCAAGACTCGTAGCCTAACTAATAAAGGATCCAAGAATCAAGACTCATGTTTAGGTATCTTTACAATTGAATAACACATATATTAAGACCCCAAATAACTCCTAGCTTATAGATAATTCGAAACATACCATAGCGATTAAATTCTTGTGAAGTATATAACTATCATCAGCTTCAAACGAGCATAACATTTGGTACACTAAGGACTTATGAGTTGAAGACCCACCATCAGATATATAATTTAATTAGGTTTCCAACGATACCAATTTTGCCTCAATCCAATATCGGGGTGAAAAGTTATGGCCAAAATACTAAAGCACTTTCAAAGCTACCCAGACTATGAATCGTAATGTCTCATTTTGGATCGTTAGGAGGGAGTCATAAGCTGGGCAGTAAAGGCCGAAAATAAGTTTTTGACTATTACACAAGTCACAACTAATATCCATACCTTACGATTCATGACCTAAGTCATTGATACTGCTTCCAATTGACTTCCAAACAATTTCTAAGGTTTTTTGATCTTTTCCCACTCTTTTAACCCCAAACTACGTCGTTTCACCCTCCAAACAATGATTATTAAGCATAAATATTACCCTAACCTATCATAACTCAGAAATCATTCATCATAGAGCAAAAAGAGGCGATTCCTTTCTCCCTAAAGCCAACTAGGGTTCTTCAAGTTCAAGTTCAATCCCAAGAAATGTATCCAAGGCTTCTACATTCAGGTATGCGGGGTTCGAGCAAGGATAATATTTTACTCTTGTGCTCGAAAACTTGATTTTAAAGTTGAATTTATATGATTTCAATTAGGGTTCATACCCAATTCTCATATTCTTGAAGTTATGACATTATGATGTGAATTTAAAGTTTAAAGTGCATAAAAGTTTGCTTTTATTCATGTTTTGACTTTTATGATTGCTATTATGACACGACTTCCATTAGTTTGACTTGGATTTTAATTAATTGATGAAAGATTTCAAATTGAGTATTGAGCATAATATTTTCTATGAAAGAATGCATGAATTTCAAGACTTAAGTACAAGTTGTTGAGTTAAAAGAATTTTGTTCTTATAATTTTAATTTACAAGTATTATAACATGATGAAAGTTTAATTTTGATCTTATGATCACATGTAAGATTCTAAATCCACAACTTCATCCCATGAGTATGATTTAAGTAAAAGAAGTATAGTTGATATTCAGTTTACAAACTCGTATGCTATTTGTAAGGTGGATTTCCTAAGTATGATCATGTATATATATTTGGGAGTAGTATTTAGTTTCGAAAAGGGAATGTGGATGAGCATATCCTAATTTTCAAAAACTATAAGACACCGTAGGTTTAGGAGACCTTTCCAAAGAGTGTCTTCTTTTCGCATTATGGATGAGGTTTCGTGATCACTTATGTTAAGGTTCTATTATGATGTCAAAGGTAGGAAAAATCTCCCTAAAGTGGGTAAGACGTGACTCCATGATAGCTCACATGGTTTATGTCAGTTATAAGAATCTCTCACAAGAAAGAATAAAAGTAAAGATTTTAGAAACTAAGTGTAATGAATCACTAAGTTTATTCATTATGCTTTATTATTTATGTTTTATGATCTTTCATCTTTCAGTTTTATTCATGTCCAAGGTGAGTCTTTTTACACTTAGAACGCACGATTTGAAAGTATATTCAGTTTTTGTTTTACTTGTGCATTCACCCCATATACTCAGTACATTCCAAAGTACTGACCACATATATATGTTTGGGATATATTCCTTTATAATGTAGGTACCAAATATAGCCCACACGCCAGGGTCGGACAGTTCCCAACATTCATCCAGGTGATGAGTTCTCTTATTTTGGGGACTCAAGTTAGTTGCGGTTCTCGTATTTTATTTTCATCATTCTTATGTATTGAATAGGGATAGTTGGGGGTCATGTCCTGGCTACCAATAGTCATTATTAATAGAGGGTTATAGAAAGTTATTTAGAGTTGATGTGTTTACTTTGAGTTTTGTTTTGTATAACCGAAGTGAAAATATTTTAAACAGATTTGTATTCAACATATGCAGTAAAAACATCTCTTCCACTTATTTATTTTTGATTTATGTCTCTTATTCGGTTGCTAAAAAGTTATGCCGGTATCATGGGTTAGCTTAGAATCACTTGTAGTTCTAAGAACCATGTTATGTTTGGGGGTAGTCTCAGAGTGTTAGAAACTTGGTATTGGACCACAGTGTTCAAGTGTCCTAGGGTGTTTGTGAAGCCGTATCTAGGAGAGTCTTATGGAATGGTACAAAGATGTTTGTACTTTTTTTCGAGAGGATATTCGACATTTAAGAAATGTCTTATTTCTTTCTTACTCTAGATAACAGTAACATTGTTATCTCAGAAAATTTTGTCGATTCGTGTGTTACTCCATAATCCTCCATCTATGACTTTTGAGATATGAGTACTAGATTTCAAATTTCTCCCAAGATAATGCTCTCAAATTTACTATCAGTAACTTCAGAAGTCATACAAGGGGCTTGAGAGGAGCTTTCTAGTATGTTATAAGCCCCTTAAGTTGGAAGCTTATGTCCTCATCCATATGAGTTGTGCAGTTAATACAAAATATGATATGCCTCTAGATTCCTCATTAACCCTGCAATACAGATAGTGATCATGAGAGAAGATAGTATGAACCTAGATTGTTAAATAGAGTTTGCATTAGAGAGATATTATAACCTTGAGTATTATGATTCATAATTAGTAGAACATTCTTATAGTTGGAAGTATTGGTTTAGAAGTGTAGTAACAAGAAAGGTGGGAATGACGATTGATCAAAAGTATATAAATAAAGGTGATATGTCCTTACATGTCAGCTTTGGGGTAATGAATGTGGCACAGGTTTCTTGGTGAAAGGTAGAGAAGGAGTTATTAGTTAAGATGAATTGGGGTCTGCTTGAAGTAGGAAAGGGGTTCTTGATGGTATTTACTGTGTTAGAAAAGTATAGGTTATTAATTAAAGTATTTGATGGTTGAATATTGTTAATTTAGGCTTTCCTTGCAGTTGTGAAAAAAATTGAAACTTATAGAGCTATGAATGTAATTTAGGTATACGGATGGATAAATAGTAGTGATGTGTAGAAGGATGATGTCCTAATGGATTATAATAATATAGACTATACGATTATTGATCAATTATTATTATTATGGGGTTCTAGTGGACTAGTGTTTCTTGATATTTTATTTTATAGCTTCCAAGCAAGAATAGTATGTGAGGTTGTGTTGTTAATCATGTCTAGCACTAGACACTAAGTTTGAATAGTGGATGATCATTAAGGTGGAAATAATGTTTGCTTGGTTAGTGATGCTAGTTACATGGAAGTGATCTAGTATGCTTGAACAATGTATGCAAAAGATTAAGTTCATTTATTTCCAATTAAGTATGATGTTGTAGGTATGATCTAGAAGTGTGCCCAAGTTTATATAGGGTTGCATTAATTTCTAAGATTATTAAGTGTTGGATGTTTTTAGTAGTACCCTTGAGTTGCTAAGAGGAAGAAGTCTAGTTATATAACATATGGTGTTCTTATTAGCTAAGTTAAGGAGTTATGGATAGATGATGTTGAGTTTTTTGGGTATGATTTTGATTCTTATGGTTTGGGGAAGAATATAAGTTTAGAAATATGATATTAGTAGGCTATGAGGAAAAAAGGGAAGATTATGTGTTTAGAGAGGCAGGTATGTTTGCGGAGGAGAGTGTAAGCCTATGATGATGATTATGAAGCTAAAGAAAGTTAAGAATGATATATATGAGAGGATTGTCCAAGAATGAAGTTAGTATGTTCAAAATATAGTTTATTCGTAGGAGTTTAGCATTTATGTGGCCATTAGAATGAAAAAATTATGGCTTCGTCTTAAGGATATGGAATAGAACCATAAGCTTAACATCTTAGCTTTAATCTAAGGGGGAGATAATAGAGTGATGAACCAAATCGAGTTTTGAGAATTAGATTTTGATGCATGTCAATAAGAGTGATATGAGATTGTGATCCTGTAATGCCCCGAAATCTAATTCCAGGATGCCACACGGTGCTCCGAACTATAAGTAGTCCTGAGCTAACCCTGGCTGCTTTTCTACTAAATCTGGGTCTCAACATAGGGGAAATATAAATATGAAAACATAATAAATATTTAGTATCTCAACATAGGGGAAATATGAATATGAAAACATAATAAATGCGGAAATCTTATCCGAAGCATACTAATCTCACAAGTCTTGGTAAAACAATACCAAAAATCTGAATACTGAATCAAAAGTCTAAAACTAAATCTAGTAGTCCGACAAACCTCTACTGACTAAATCTAGAGAGTCACCGGGACAGGCCCCAGCTGACCTAAACTATCTTAAATGAGTACTAAAATATCTACTAATAAACTGGAAATATGAATAGCTAAGTCCCTGAACTATGAGGACTCACCAACTGTAGGGATATAGATGAGATGCTAGAAAATCACTCACGTTGCTGAGATTGAGCACCTGAACCTACATTATGAGACAATGTAGCACATAGACATATATGTGGATCAGTACTTTGATGATGTACTGAGAATGTGGGGGTGAATGCAATAAGTAAACAACATAATCACAATTTATAAAATCATGTATGCCAAATGTAAATGACTCACACAGGATTGAGTAATCTAAAATCTGAAGATCATAAATCATAAATAGTAATGCATATAATGTAAATCTTGTGATCCATTACACTTTGTTTTGAAATCTGTAAAATACTTTTGTAACGTCCCGAAAAACGGGTCTCGGAACGTCACATGGTGCTAGAGACTACGAGTAGCCCCAAGCTAACCCTTTGAGGCATTTTCATTCAGTTCAACACAACTCAACGGGGTTTCCATAAATAACCCTCAAATATCAACAGAGTAATCATCATCCAAGAATAAAAGAATTTCAGAAAGATAACAAAATACGACTTATTAGTCAACTCCCAACATCTATACTAGTCTGACAAGCCTCTAAGAAAATCAATAAAACCAACGAACCATTGACACATGCCTCAACTGACTCATACTCAGTTATCAAATGTAAGCAGTTCCATGAAACCAATATCAGACATCACATCCTCGGAACGTGAGGACTCACCACAACAGAGGATGTAGAACAACGTGCCCGAAGAATCACTGTCGAACCTAAAACGGAGCACCTGAACCTACATTCCGAGAAAATGCAGCCCACATCCGAAGATGTGGGTCAGTACCATGGAAAGGAACCGAGTATATGGGGGTGTACGCAGTTGTATAAACATCATCATCATAAATATTTAAAATAAATATGCAGGATGTATGAAAGACTCACATAGCCTGAAGAAAATCATCATAATCATGAGAGGATAAAATAAGTACAATAACACATGTGAGTCAGCATATAATTTGTCAATCACTTTCAGTTAATCAAGAATATCAATTATCATAATGTAAATATCATTTAAATCTTTTGAAAGAATAACATTAACAATTCCACTTTCAAATCACTTCACCATTCACCATAGACACAAGGAAACACACACACAGGGAGATCTTACAATCGACATAAACCATGTGAGATACATAGAGTCCAACGTACAACCCACGTTGGGGAGAGCCGTCCTATCCTTGCCATTGGAGTAGGACTATCGATATCAAATCTACACAAACTAGTGATCACTATATAAATCAGCCTCAAGCTCAATTCTACATGGGCACGTAGTTCTAGAGAAGTAAGGTCACTTTATACCTCCCACTCGGTGCTAAGGATTTCCCCCGGACTTAGCTCAGATCATTTCAAAGACAATCCACAACAAAAAAATTTCAGTAATATATAAATATACATCGGGAGCTATCATGCTTCCAGTCTATCAAAATCAACCACGTTGTGGATTTCTTTCATATTCGAGTTCAAAACAACTTCATTATGACTAAAAGATCAAATCATTTAAAATATCTGAAATATTCAACATCAACGTGCTTATAACAGACACTTTCTTAAAAAACACAATTTCCAATGGGGATTCACGACCCAAATATCAAAATCATGATAAATATCGTTCAAGATTCATGCTTTATATCTTCACACATGTAAATTCATCTTTCAAAATCATAAACATCAAGATTTCATAATAATCATTATAATATATGGGTTCATGCTTTAAATTCATAAAAATCAAATAAAAATTATGCCTTTGTAAAGAAAATTACTTTTGGGCACAAGAACGAAAGAAAGTTCTTGTTGAAAAACTCCACATACCTTGAATGATAAAATTTAGATCGATACTTGTTTTTGAGATGTTAATCGTTCCTTTGAATGATGGTTCTTGGATTTCTTGAACTAGGAACTTGGAATCTTGAATAAATTTGCAGAATTAATGGTGAACTTTGGAGGTTCTTGAAGTTGGATGTAGGAGCTTAGGGTTTTCTTTTTGAGGGAATTTGATGAAATATAACATATAATGCTTCTAATAGGCTTTAATATAGGGTTTGGACGGATTTTGGGTGAGGGGAAATGAACAAAACGCTCCTAAAAATCAAATAATTCTCGAATCTGTCCTTTGATGGACTGTTTTGATAGTCTGAAGTAGATCAACCATAACGTTTTACTCTGATATCCAAATTGGATGAAACTAATTTTATTAGAAAGAGGACTCTCATATATTTCCGTTGATATATAGTATCTCATCCAGATCATTGTGTACGAGGATTTATGTTTGCTTTTGATAGGCTGAAGTAGATCGACCATAACCTTTTGCTCCGATAGAAAAATTGGATGAAACCAATTTCATTGGAAAGAGGACTCAAAGAGCTTTTCGTTGGTATATAGTAGATTACCCAGATCATTATGTACAAGCAGTTATGATTGTTTAAAGTTGGAGAAAAAATACGCCAGGCCTCAGTACTTTTTCCTGCAGGTTTTACGGTTCACTACTTTTCACGGTTCGATCGGAATGTTCATAACGCGTCGCTCGGGTGTCCATTTTGAATGATCCATAATCGTGGGAAAGATTATTCGATACTATATGTAATGGTGGGTCATAATCTAAGATATTCTGCAAGAAAAATTTATAATTCATTCTAGAAGATAGAACCCAACACATTTACGCACAAAATTTCAACGAAAAATTTCCCAGGGTCTTACATCATTCCCCCTTGGAAACATTCGTCCGCGAATGACGATAGACATGCCAAGATTAGATAGGGAATAGAGCATACAACTGAAACCATTCGTTAGACTCATCACCACATCATTTCTCACTCCTAATGCAACATAGAATGCATAAATTCAAGAAACTACAGCTGAACACATAATAAATGACAGCTGAACTGCTGCAACTTTTATCAATAGTGCATGATTTAGGAAAGAACGGTACCTTCATCTTGATCGGAGTTCGCGGAAAATAGGTGCGGGTACTTGGATCGCATATCCGCCTTAGCTTCCCAAGTTGCACCCTCAACAGATTTGTTTCGCCACAACACCTTGACCAAGGGAACTTCTTTGTTCCTTAGTCTTCGGACACTGAAATCAAGAATGTCAACAGGAATCTCATTAAAAGAAAGATTTTATTGAATGTCAGCACTCACAAAGGAATCCACTACCACAGCATCGCTAATATGCTTTCTAAGCATGGAGACATGGAATATTGGATGAACAGAGAACAACTCGGAAGGCAACTCGACCTCATAAGCTACCTTACCAACACGGCTAAGAATTTTGTAAGGACCAACATAACGGGGACTAAGCTTCCCCTTCTTTCCAAATCTCTTCACCCCCCTCATGGGTGAAATTTTTAGATACACTACTTCACCAACTTCAAACTCAAGGTCTCTCCTTCTAACATCCGCATATGACTTCTGATGACTCTGTGCAGTTTTCAACCTTTTCCTAATCAACTTAACTTTTTCCATAGCCTCAAATACCGAATTAGGACCACTCACATCCGCTTTACCCACCTCGAACCAACCTATGGGTGATCTACCCTTCCTCCCATATAAGGCTTCAAATGGAGCCATGCCAATACTAGAGCGGAAACTGTTATTGTAAGCAAACTCTATCAACGATAAGTGATCATCCCAACTTCTCTTAAAGTCAAGTGCATAAGCTCTCAACATATCCTCTAAGGTCTGGATGGTCCACTCATCCTGACCATCGGTCTGCGGATGAAAAGCAGAACTCAAAAGCACTTGGATACCAAGACCCTTCTGAAAAGCTTATCAAAATTGCGAAGTGAACTGAGTACCCCTATCCGAAATGATAGACAAGGGAACTCCATGCAGTCTGACTAGCTCTCGGATATATAATATAGCGTAATCCTCAGCATTATATGAAGTGTGAACAGGAAAGAAATGAGCATACTTAGTCAACCTGTCAACCACAACCCAAATGGAATCATGATGGCGTCGGGAAGGAGGTAAACCAATCACGAAGTCCATATTTATCTCTTCCCACTTCCAACTGGAAATACGAAACTCTTGAATCATACCACCAGGTCTTTGGCATTCAACCTTAACCTGTTGGCATGTTGTATACTTAGCTACAAATACTGCTCTATCTTTCTTCATGCCACTCTACCAATAGATTTCCCGCAAGTCTCGGTACATCTTGGTGGCACCTGGATGAATAGAATATCGCGCCCCGTGTGCTTCAGCCATAATCCTCTGTCTCAGATCATCAATATTTGGGATACACAATCTACCCTGCAATCTCAACACACCATCTCCCCCTAGGGAGAAAACCTCTACTTTTTGGTCCTTGACTGACTCCTTCAGTCTGATCGAACTTGCATCTAAGTATTGCTTTTCCTTTACTTTCGAAACCTAGGAGGATTCGGAACTACTCTGAACCCCTATACTACCTTCAGCAGAGTCAAACAACCTAACCCCCAATCTAGCCAAACGATGTACATCATGAGCCAACTCTTTCTTACCTTCTACCACATGCGAAACACTACCCATGGACACTCTACTTAGGGCATCCGCCACAACATTGGCCTTGCCCGGATGGTATAGCACACTCATATCATAGTCCTTTAGCAATTCTAACCATCATATCTGCCTAAGATTTAATTTTCTTAGGGTAAACACATACTGCAAACTCTTATGATCAGTGAAAACATCAACATGGACATCATACAAATAGTGTCTCCAGATTTTCAAAGCAAACACAACAGCAGCCAACTCAAGGTCATGGGTGGGGTAATTTTTCTCATGGGGTTTCAACTGTCTAGAAGCATAAGATATCACCTTACCCTTATGCATCAATACACAACCCAACCCAACTCTCGAAGCATCACAGTACACCACAAAACCATCAACACCATCAGGCAAAGTCAAAACAGGGGCTGAAGTAAGTCGAGTCTTCAACGCCTGAAAACTCTTCTCACAAGATTCGGACCACAAGAACTTCACTTTCTTTTGGGTCAACCAAGTCATAGGAGACGCTATAGAGGAGAAACCCTCAACAAAACGGCGGTAATAGCCAACTAAACCCAAGAAACTTCGGATATTAGTCGGAGAAATAAGTCTAGGCCAAATTCTAACAGCTTCGATCTTTTGGGGATCAACTTTAATACCCTCAAAAAAAATGATATGACCAAAAAAAGCAACTAACCTTAGCGAAAACTCACACTTACTGAGCTTGGCAAACAACTTGTGATCTCTAAGGGTTTGCAAGACAGTTCGGAGATGATCAGAATATTCATCCTCCCTATGGGAGTACACCAGTATATCACCGATGAACACTATGAAAAACATATCCAGATATGGTCTGAACACTTGATTCATGAGGTCCATGAAAGCTGCTGGGGCATTAGTTAACCCAAAATACATAACAAGAAACTCAAAATGGTTATAATGAGTTCGGAAAGCGGTTTTCGGGATGTCACACTCCCTAACTTTGAGATGATGATAGCCAGAACGAAGGTCTATCTTTGAGAAATAACTTGCACCTTGCAATTGATCAAACAAATCATCTATTCTCGAAAGGGGGTACTTATTTTTGACGGTGACTTTATTCAGTTGGCGGTAATCAACGTACATACGCAAAGAACCATCTTTCTTTCTTACAAATAACACAGGAGCACTCCAAGGAGAAACATTGGGCCTTATGAATCCCTTATCTAGTAGATCTTTGAGTTGCTCTTTCAACTTCTTAAGTTCTGCAGGGGCCATACGGTAAGGAGGAATAAAAATGGGCTGAGTATCGGGAAGAAGATCAATCCCAAACTCTATCTCTCTATCAAGAGGTATCCCTGGGAGATCATCCGAAAAGACATCAGAAAACTCATTGACGACGTTAACAGAATGGAGAGTTGGAGTCTCAGACTTAGTGTCTTTTAATCTAACCAAATGGTAAATACACCCCTTGGAAATAAGCTTTCTAGCTTTGAGGTAAGAGATAAAATGACTCTTGGGTGACACAGAATTCCCAGACCACTCAAACATGGATACACCCGGAAACTAAACCTTGACCACTCAGGTCCGACAATCAATAGAGGCATAAGAAGAATACAGCCAGTCCATACCCAGAATCGCATCAAAATCTACCATGTCTAACTCAATCAGATCAGCCAACAAGACTCTATGAAGAATGGTAACAGGACACTTTTTATACACTTTCTGGGCAACAATCGAATCACCCACTGGGGTAAAAACTAGGATAGGCTCAGGAATAATCTCAGGACTCATTTCAAAATTCATAGAAAATCAAAGGTGTAACATATGAGAAACTGGATCCAGGATCCAACAAAGCGTACACATTAAACTGAAATATACGAAGCATACCAGTAACAACATCGGGAGAGTCCTCCTATTCCTGGTGGGATGGTAAAGCATAGAATCTATTCTGGCGCTGTTCGCCAGTAATGCTAGAAGAGGCGTCCTGAGCTGGGCTGGACGAGTTGCTGGAACTGGAGCACTAACAGTTTGAGTTTGGGTCCGAGGGCGATAGTCACGACGCCCTTGTCCATCCTGTGGACAATCTCTAACTCTGTGATCCATGTTACCACACCAGAAGCAACCCCTCTTCTCACCCCAACACTCACCCGAATGAGCCCTACTACACTTAGGACACAGGGGATGATTTGGCTTACTGCCAGTACTGTAGTGGGACCTGGATACATATGACCTGCTACCTTGCTCCTTCCTACCTCTAGGCATGGGAGCACTAGAAGATGACGGTGCTGACATAGATGAATTATCTTAATACTAAGGGTGACTCCATCCCTGTGATCTAGTCTGACCCTATTCGTGCTGCTCGGACCTAACTCTCTTATTCTCTCTTATTCTATCTCTCTCCTTAATCTTGTTTACCTCAATCTATTGGGCATGAGTCATCAACCTAGAAAGATTCATCTCACTATTCAGCATCGCAGACCTACACTCCTTAACCACATAACTAGACACTCCAGTCACAAACTTACTCATACTAGCCCGATTATCAGCCACTAAGTCAGGAGCATACTTTACCAACTGATTAAACTTTACACAGTACTTCCTAACAGTCATAGAGCCCTGTCACAGGTTCATAAACTCTTCCACCTTCGCCTCCCTCATCTCCAAAGGGAAAAACTTATCCAGGAATGCACCCTAGAACTCTTGCCAAGTTGCAGGGACAACTCCCTCACCTCTACCTTTCCTCCAAGAAAAAACCCAGTCATAAGCAAGGTCATTCAACCTATACGCA
Organism: Capsicum baccatum var. pendulum; assembly: GCA_030864225.1. Classification (NCBI taxonomy): domain Eukaryota; kingdom Viridiplantae; phylum Streptophyta; class Magnoliopsida; order Solanales; family Solanaceae; genus Capsicum; species Capsicum baccatum. Next base: position 19,398,623 of record CM061552.1, on the reverse strand, counting down.
GCCAATTTCACACAATGTTCCTCAGCTACATGCATCGCCTAAGTAATTTTCCACACCTACTCTAAAAACAACTGTGGATCCTCATTAGACTTGGACCAATAGAATTCTGGTGGATTCATCCGTATGAAGTCACGGATCCTGGCAGCAACTGAATTACCTCCCTATTGCTGTGGAGCTGGGGCCGGGTTGGCCTGAATATTTGCAGTAACAGCTTGGGCCAATGCCTGAAAGGCTGCCCGAAATTTAGGATGAGACATATTTTTATTTAATGGGTCAGCGGGTTGAGGTTGCTGACCATCATTATTTCTTCTTGTTCGACATGGAGGCATATTTCTGAAAGAGGAGAGAATGAATCAATAGCAGAGAGAGACACTTTAAGAACGATAGACTTCTGAAATAAAGAATCACACTTTTTCTTAAAACGTCTTGTAGCATCTTGCTCATAGATGTGGTGTGCTACACACCGATGATCAAGACTCTACTTAACGTGGCTTGTCAGACTCCCTAGGACACCTTACAACCTTAGGCTTTGATACCAAGTTTGTAACGCCTCAAAAAATGAGTCCCAGAGCGTGACACGATGCTTGAGGCTACGAGTAACCCTAAGCTAACCCTTTGAGCCATTTTTATTCAGTTCAATACAAATCAACGGGGTTTCCATAAATAACTCTCAAATATCAATAGAGTAATCATCATGCAAGAATAAAAAAATTTCAGAAAGATAACAAAATACGACTTATTAGTCAACTCCCAACATCTATACTAGTCTGACAAGACTCTAAGAAAATCAATAAAACCAGCGAGCCATTGAGACATGCCCCAACTAACTCATACTTAGTTATCAAATGTAAACGATTCTGTGAAACCAACATCAGACATCACATCCTCAGAACATGAGGACTCACCACAACAGAAGATGTAGAACAGCATGCCCAAAGAATCACTGTCGAACCTGGAACTAAGCACCTGAACCTATATTCTGAGAAAATGCAGCCCACATCCGAAGATGTGGGTCAGTACCATGGAAAGAAACCTAGTATATGGGGTTGTACGCAGTTGTATAAACATCATCATCATTAATATTTAAAAGAAATATGCAGGATGTATGAAAGACTCACATAGCCCGAAGAAAATCATCATAATCATGAGAGGATGAAATAAGTACAATAATACATGTGAGTCATCATATAATTTGTCAATCACTTTCAGTTCATCAATAATATCAATTCTCACAATGTAAATATCATTTAAATCTTTTGAAAGAATAACTTTCATAATTCCACTTTCAAATCACTTCACCATTCACCATTGACTCAAGGAAACACACACACACTGGGAGATCCTATAGCTGACATTAACCATGTGAACTACATGGAGTCCAACGTACAATCCACGTTGGGGAGAGCCATCCTATCCTTGCCATTAGAGTAGGACTATCGATATCAAATCCACACGCACTAGTGATCACTATATAAATCAGCCTCAGGCTCACTCCTATGGGGGCACGTAGGTCTAGGGAAGTAAGGTCGCTTTATACCTCCCACTCGGTGCTAAAGATTTCTCCCGTACTTAGCTCAGATAATTTCAAAGACAATCCACAACAAAACAATTTTAGTAATATATAAATATACATTGGGAGCCATCATGCGTCCCATCTATCAAAATCAACCACGTTGTGGATTTCTTTTACACTCGAGTTCAAAATAACTCCATTAATACCAAAAGGTAAAATCATTCAAAATATCTCAAATATTCAACATCAACGTGCTTATAACACACACTTTCTCAAAAAACACAATTTCAAATGGGGATTTACGACCCAAATATCAAAATCATGATAAATATCGTTCAAGATTCATGGTTTATATCTCCACACATGTAAATTCATCTTTCAAAATCATAAATATCAAGATTTCATAATAATCATCATAAGATATGGGTTCATGCTTCAAATTCGTAAAAATCAAATAAAATTCATGCTTTTGTAAAGAAAATTACTTTTGGGCACAAGAACGAAATAGAGTTCTTGTTGAAAAACCCCACATACCTTGAATGATGAACTTTAGAACGATACTTGTTTTTGAGATGTTAATCGTTCCTTTGAATGATGGTTCTTGGAGTTCTTGAACTAGGAACTTGGAATCTTGAATAAATTTGCAGAATTAATGGTGAACTTTGGAGGTTCTTAAAGTTGGATGTAGGAGCTTAGGGTTTTCTTTTTTAGGGAATTTGATGAAATATAACATATAATGCTTCTAATAGGCTTTAATATAGGATTTGGACGGATTTTGGATGAGGGGGAATGACCAAAACGCTCCTAAAAATAAAATAATTCTCGAATCTATCCTTTGATGGACTGTTTTGATAGTCGGAAGTAGATCAACCATAACTTTTTACTCCGATACACAAATTGGATGAAACTAATTTCATTAGAAAGAGGACTCTCATATCTTTCCGTTGATATATAGTATCTCATCCAGATCATTGTGTACGAGGATTTATGATCATTTAAAGTTGACCCAAAAATTCGCTTTTGATAGGCTGAAGTAGATCGACCATAACCTTTTGATCCGATTGAAATATTAGATGAAAATAATTTCATTGGAAAGAGGACTCGTAGAGATTTCCGTTGATATATAGTAGATCACCCAGATCATTATGTACAAGGAGTTATGATTGTTTAAAGTTGGAGCAAAAATACGCCAGGCCTCAGTACTTTTTCCTGCATGTTTTACTGTTCACTACTATTCACGGTTTGATCGGAATGTTAATAACTCGTCGCTCGGGTGTCCATTTTGGATGATCCACATATCGTTGAAAATATTATTTGATAATCTATGCAATGGTGGGTCATAATCTAAGACATTCCGCATGGAAAATTTATAATTCATTCTAGAAGATAGAACCCAACATGTTTACGCACAAAATTTCAACGAAAAATTTCCCGGGGTATTACAACTTTATCTTAGGGAGGTTCTCTTAACCGATATAAACTATGTGAGTATTCATGGAGTCTAACATGTCATCTTCCTAAGGAAGAATCCTCATGTTGGGGAGATGAGTCATTCTCTTGCCAGGGAGTATAACCTATCTGAGTGATCACATATCTATTATCCATGTAGAAGTGGAAATAATCTAAATCCTACATTGGCACATAGTTTTGGGGTATAAAACCGTAGTAACGTACCCATCTTGGTGCTAAATACTACTCCCAATAAATCTATATGCTTATTCTGAAGGAAATCCACTTTTAAAATAGTCTAATGGTTTATAATGAAACCCAACTGTAGATTTGTAAAGCTAAATTGTAATTTGAATATGTAAAGTGGATTTCATTTTTATTCTGAGACCAAAAGGACAAATATTTATTAAATTCTAAAAAGAATCTAGTCTTAGGGTGCTTATGGAACAACAATTCTTGAAATAACAATCTTTAATTAGGGCTTAATGACCCATGTATCAATCTCATGTTAAAACATCAAAATATTCATGCTTGATAATGTAAACATTGATAATTTAATTCATAATCTAGAAATTACTGCAACATTCATAAAATTATGAACAAAATCATATAATTCAACTTCTAAATCATTGGAAATCTCATAAGCTTGTAAATAACAATAATGGGTTTAGATAAAACCCTAACTTCAATTTCATGGGAAAACACATAAAAGTTCAGCAAAGTTGTAATTAAAATAAGTTTTGGGCACAAGGATGAAAGGATTATCCTTGTTCATAACCCCACATACCTTAATTAATGATCTTAGATGCTAAAACTTGAATCTTAGATCTCTGTTGATGCTTTGAAAATATATTCCTAGAGTTCTTGTGTTGGTTATCCTCATTTTTGAATTACTTTGGAGAATTAATTGAGGAATTTAAATTTTTGATGAGCTAGGTTTTTTCTTGAGAGAGATTTGATGAAAAGTGGATGTAAAGTTCTTTGGATGGGTTTAATTCATTGTTTAAGATGGATTAGGGGCTGGGAGAATGACCAAAGTGACCTCTTTGAACTTTTAAACAGAACTGAAGATGACCAAAATTTCCCGATCTCTGGCCTTGGTGCAACGTGCCACTATCACGCCAAGCCACTGGAAAAATCCAACTGGGAATAGGCACGATGGCGCAATGTAGTTGTATCGCGTTGCCACCTTGGATGGGACCTGGAAGTTTGGTGCGACACGCCAATATCGCGGACCCTCACTGGAAATTGACAACTGGGGATTTGTCCCTCTTCGTGATGCACCAATATTGTGGAGGGCCACTAAAAATTTGACAAATACGGATTTTGCCTTCTCCACAATGTGCTAAGTGCCCAGGTGGCACACTGTTAACTTAAAAATGCCATAACCCCTTCACCGAGTGTCGGATTTGGGTGAATCTAATATCGTTGGAAAACTTATTAAATTTCCCACACAATGGGAGCCTAAATCTAAAAATTTCACACAAAATAATTATTCTTCATTTTGGAAGCTATTCCTGAACATTCTATTGACAAATTTTAGCTAGAAAAGGTAAGAGGTATTACAAATCCATTCTTATTCCAGCGTATTTCTTTCCCTGAATTTTAGTCATTATGACCTTCTAGTTATGTATTGCGTGATAGAACCATGCCTGTCACCAATGCTTATACACTTCATTAGAGTATGTTCAGTTCCCAGAACTCATGGTACACCCTTAATGACCAGTGAAACTTTTATTATGGCAGGTATGTCCTCAGTTTTATTCTCTTTAATGAATCCATGTCTTTGATACTCTATTCCTCAGGCCACAGTTAATTATCAAAGTTATGTATAGTGTTTTTTTGATGCTTCAGGTCTTCATGTTCTAGCCTTTCAGTGACCTCTCCTTGTGTGAAGATAATAGTGATGAAAATGGATAAACAATGGTTTAGTTGGGAGAGGGTAAATGTTCCTTATTAGGTAAATATTATTGTATGTTTTTTTAATCTAAGGCTATAAGTGTGGAGGAAGATTGAGGCAAAGCTTTTGGTACATGTCATAGTTAGTTGAAAATTCTAGGTGTGTCTTCTTGGGAATAGCACATGAAAGTTGTTATTGATAGAGGTATTAGAGAATATGAGAAAATCCCTAGGTAGGTTGGTTTCTAGAAGTTCATATGTGGTTATCATGATAGGCTTGAATGTCATGCTGGTATATATATGGATAAATGAATTATGGATTAGTGAATTGCTAGTAAGAGGTTGAAGTGGTAAGGAGTGTTATTCTTGAGATCAGAGATCCGAAATCACATAGGATATTGAGTTTGTGGTTTATACTAATATTATGATGTTATGTGTGGTACCTTGTGACTTTGAGTCAGGCTTGAACATGGTGAGACAATTTAGTTCAACTCAGAATTCGGTAGAAGGAGTTATCAATGCCCATGTGAAGATTATAAGTGGTGTCACATGAAATGTAGTACAAAAGAGGAAAATTGTAGTTGAGAGAGTATTTGAGAAGTGTGGCTAATCTTGAAGTTTGCAGTTACATTACCTAAGGCATAGTAATTCTATCCTAGCTTCTATTTTATATTCCTATTCTATGAGTTTTTTTAATTTTCATTCATTCCATGTGTAAGCTCAATTGAGTCCTTACTCCAAGTCCAAATCATTCCCAACCATAACAAATTCCTTGACTTATAAATCGATATCATGATTAGTTATCCAATATCTGAATTCAGACAAACAGTATGAGTGAGTTCCAACTAGTCAAAGTTTTACTAGTACATTTACTAACGATGTCAATATTCAGCTCTTACAAATCTATGTCAGAGATTAAAACTCTTTTCCTATTCAGTCACCCAAGTCATTCTTCATTTAAGGACTAATGGTCCCAAGAGGGAGATATTGTAATACTCTAAATTTTTCAAGATCTAGACCTCTTAAAAGATTCACCATGAAGTTAGCTTTCAAATGATTCGAGTGTTATCTTAATTTGATGCCGTAGCAAGATATTATGGAAGATTTCCCTTAATAGACAGATTCACTATTATGACTACGACTCAAGGCAATGAGTCATAACCACTAGTGATGAGTCATCACAAGTGAGCGTAGTCACTCCAGTGGATTCCTCAGCTATAGACAAGTAACTACGACACCTTACTACAACCTATAATCCATGGCTATGAGTCATATGGAAGGATTCATAGTCATAACAGTATGTAATCAAAAAATACAACCCAGTGGTTATGAGTCTAGTATACGACTCGTATCCATACATTACGAGTTGTTATGAAGACTTGTAGCCTGACCAATAAAGGATCAAAGAATCAAGCCTTATGTTTTGATAGTTTTACAACTGACTTACACATAAATTAAGACCCAAAATAACTCCTAGCTTATAGACAAGTTGAAACATCCCTTAAAGATTAAATTCTTGTGAAGTATATAACTATAGCTAGCTTCAAAAAAGCATAAATTTTGCTACACTAAGAATTTTTAAGCTGAATACCCACCAAAAGATATATAAATTGAATTAGGTTTCCAACTATACCAATTTTTCCTTAATTCGATATCGGGGTGAAATGTTATGGCCAAAATATTGAAGCATTGTCAAAGCTGCCCAGACTACGACTCGAAATATCTCATTGTGGGTCATTAGGAGGGAGTCATAATCTGGGAAGTAAAGGCTGAAATGGGTTTCTGACTATGACTCAACTCACAAATTGTAGCCAGACCTTACGAGTCGTTACCTAAGTCGTTGGGATTGCTTTCTGTTGAGTTCCAAATAGTTTCTAAGGTTTTTTTTTGGCATTTTTCCACTCTTTTCACCCCAAAACTACGTTGTTTCATCCTCCAAACAATGGTAATCAAGCTTAAATATTATCATAACCTATCATACCTGAGAAATCATTCACCATAGAGTAAAAAAAAGTGATTTCTTTCTCTCCAAAGCCAACTAGGGTTCCTCAAGTTCAAATTCAATCCCAAGAAATTTATCCAAGGCATCTACATTCAGGTATGTCAGGATTGAGCAAGGATAATATTTTATCCTTGTGCCCAAAAACTTAATTTTAAAGTTGAATTTATATGATTTCAATTAGGGTTCATACCCAATTCTCATATTTTTGAAGTTATTACATAATCATGTGAATTTAAAGTTTAAAGTGCATAAGAGTTTGCTTTTATACAGTTTTGACTTGCGTGATTTCTATTATGACATGACTTCCATTAGTTTGACTTGTATTTTAATGAATTGATGAAAGATTTCAAATTGAGTATTGATCATAGTATTTTCTATGAGTTTCTATGAAAGAGTGCATGAATTTCAAGACTTAAGTACAAATTATTGAGTTACAAGAAGTTTAAGATTATAAGTTTAATTTACTAGTATTATAACATGATGAAAGTTTATTTTGTATTATGATTTCATGTGAGATTTGAAATCCACAACTTCACCCAAATGGGTATTATTTAAGTAAAAGAAGCATAGTTAGTTTTCAGTTTACAAACCCCTATGCTATGTTTAAGGTGGATTTCCTAAGTCTGAGTTGGTTTTCAGTTTACAAACCCATATAATATTTTTAAGGTGGATTTCCTAAGTATGATCATGTATATATATTTGGGAGTAGTTTATAGCACCGAGAAGGGAATGTGGATGAGTGTATCCTAATTTTTGGAAACTATGAGCAACCGTAGGTTTATGAGACCTCGCCAGAGAGTGTCTTTTTTTCCATTATGGATGAAATATAGTGATCACTTAAGTTAAGGTTCTATTCCGATGTCAAAGGTAGGAAAGCTCTCCCAATATGGGTAAGACGTTGGACACCATGATAGCTCACATAATTTATGTTGGTTATAAGAATCTCCCACAAGATAGAATAGATATACAGATTTTAGAAACTAAGTGTAATGAATCACTAATGTTACTCATATGTTTTATTATTTGAGTTTTATGATCTTTCATCTTTCAGTTTTATTCATGTACAAGGTGAGTCCTTTTACACTCAGCACGCACGATTTGAAAGTATAGTCAGTTTCTATTTTACTTGTGCATTCACCCCTATATACTTAGTATATTCCAAAGTTCTGAACACATATATACATTTGTGGATATACTCATTCATAATGTAAGTACCTAATGTAACCTACATACTAGGTCAGACAGTTCCCAACATTCAGCCAGCAGGTGATGAGTTCTCTTATTTTCGAGACTCAAGTTAGTTGCAGTTCCTGTATTTTATTTTCTTTATTCTTATATATTGATTAGGGATAGTTGGGGTCATGTACCGACTACCTGTAGTCAGTATTAGTATAGATTTCATAGAATGTCATTCAGAGTTGATGTATTTACTTTTAGTTTTATTTTGTATAACCGAAGTGTAAATGTTTTAAACAGTTTTGCAGTGAACATATTCAACAAAGAAATCTCTTTTTCATATTTATGTATCTTATTTAGATGCTCACAAGTTATGCCAGTATCATGTGTTAGCTTAGATCACTTGTGGTGTCAGGAAATCAAAACAAATTTAAAAAAATAAAATATTGAAAAAAATTGGATGATGAACGGAATAGGACTCAAGAACTAATTGATCAACTTAGTAGATAAATTAATAGTTGATGAGTAGTTCAAGAATCAAAATAAGAGTTTAGGAATCAAAAATATGAAACTTAGGAATCGGATCTTGAGCAAAATGGAATTAAAAAGCTTGAGATGTGTTTCGAGGCTTGATTTGCATTGGAATGGGTTAATCTACGTTTAAGGACCTCTTCTAGCAGGTTGGGTGTATCCCCAGCGTACCTCGGATGCACCAGCAAGTCTAGCTACTAGTTTGACATGTGTTTGGGGTGCTGCAACAGCCCCAATGCAGGTCAAGGGCAGATGGGGCACTTTTGGAATGACTTTTTTCCCCTCTATTGGTCCCCTTTTGTCCTCTCTTCTTGGAATTTTCTTGGAACCTTTGGAGATTATTTAGTGCTAAAACTGTTACACTTTTTTCTTCCCTTTTTTGGATCAACCACTCACTTTTTGATGAACATTCACTATGAAGATAACAATCTCTCCAAGAACAACTTTTAAAACTTTTTTGTCTTAGCTTGGAATGAGTTGAAATGTTAAACCTAGGCACTTTTCAAAATTCTAAACATCATATAGCTCAAATTCTTCACCAAAATCTTCAGATTTATAATCCACTTCAAATTTCTTCAACCCAAGCATTCAATGATAGTAGAAGGCTCATTATAACTCCGATTTAGCTCAAATTTGATATTTGGAGTCGAATAGTGTTAGGGATAACAAATACAACACTAGAAACACAAGAAAACTCAAAAATCAAAAACTCAAAATTTGATCTAAGACCTAAAACATGAATAGCGACTTTTTTGTGAGATTTTAATTTTTCAAGATGACTAGACCAAAGATTGACTTCGCAGAAATAAAATCAAGATTGGATTTGATACCTAATGATACAAGGAAGAAATTACAAGAAGAAAACTATACTAAGATTAAGAAAACTAAAAAACCAATAAAGTAATAGACAGGAAAAGAAAACATATAGATAGACACAAGAAGATAATGAAAGGGCAACAAAAGTGTGTATCAAACCCAAATACCTCTCTTACTAATTACCTACGAGAACCTAGATATTATGTAGACTACAATGGAATAAGATTCCTGAGTAACCAACATTTCTAAATGAAAGATCAACACAAGCTAATCAAAGCTTACCACAAGCTAATCCAAGCTTGCCACTCACTCACAAATGAGTAATTACTCTTAATTTATCGATAATTAAGTATATGAAATAACTAAGGACCCTTTTTATAGTATATTCCTTTGCACAAATAACTTGTTACAAAAATTGCCTAAAAGTGGCTATTTTGGAAATAACCCACAGGGGCTTTCGTCATTCCCCGGGTCATGTATTTCATCGGATCCAAGCTATCTTACAAATATGATATTATTAAATTAGGATCTCAAAGAAGATCCTCCAAGAACATTCTTGAATCCTTAGGCTGATTATGGTTTGGACCTTCTTGTGTCAGCCTCGAGTTGTATGATCCAAAGTGTTGACGCCCATTTGACTTGTATCATCCTTCCCTACTACTACTGGTGTTACTACTACTACTGCTGCTCCTACTACTGCTGCTGCTACTACTGCTACTGCTCTACTACTACTGCTACTATTGTTGTTGCTGCTACTGCTGCTACTATTGTTGCTGCTGCTACTGCTGCTGCTGCTCCTGTTACTACTACTACTATTACTGCTGCTTCTCCTACTACTGTTGTTGCTCCTGTTGTTGTTGCTGCTGCTATTATTACTGTTGCTACTACTGCTACTACTCCTGCTACTACTCCTCTTGCTACTGCCACTGCTTATGCTACTATTACTGGTACAACTGCTACTACCATGTACTACTACTGCATACTGCTGTTAATGCTATTACTATATACTGCTTCTACTACTAGCTACTATTATTGATACTGCTACTGCTACTTTTGCTGGTGTTGGTGGTGGTTCTGCTACTGCTACTTCTACTACTGCTGCTATTAATGATACTCCTGCTACTACTACTGCTGCTACTATTGTTATTGCTACTGCTACTACTACTACTGCTGCTGCTACTACTACTACCATTCCTACCACTACTGCTACTACTGCTACTGCTATTACTGCTACTACTATTGCTACTGCTACTGCTATCTTCGTCGTCGTAGTAGTAATACTGCTGCTGCTGCTGCTACTACCACTCTTACCACTACTGCTACTATTGCTACTGCTATTACTACCACTACTACTGCTACTACTACTACTGTCTTAGTAGCAGTAGTAGTAATACTGCTATTTCTACTACTGCTGCTGTTGCGACTACTACTACGTACTACTGCTACTACTACACGTTGTTGTTGTTGCCGCTACTATGTACTGCTGCTGCTACTACTACTACCTTTTTTAATTAACTAATTATTATTATTGTTGTTGTTGTTGTTTCTACTGCCACACATATTACATACTAATATTACTATAAATACTTCTACTACTATTAGTTATTGTTATTACTACTATTATTATCATCATCTTCATTATTATTTATATTTTTATTGTTATTATTACCATCATCATCATTATAGTTTCATCTTTAATTTAATATTTAAATAAATTATATTCAAATATATTATATACTAATATTTAAATTTTAAAGGAGATAGGTTTATAAAAGGGCAAAAGACTATTTAAAACTCTTCAATCATGAATTTCTATTTTTAAGCTAATGAAATAAATAATTTTAACAAAGGATAATGTATTTTCAAAATTTAAATATTTCTAATTCTTTAAGTCAAAATTTTTATTACAATACTATTAAATTTTATCATAAAAACTGGCAAGTGTAGCTTGCCACTTGGCTAATTGTGGCATTTCCTAACACCTGGAAATGATCGTCTATATAGCCTCACCACTAAATCTCAAAAAGGGTCAATCAGCCACTTGACCACCTAGATTTAATGGTCAATATTATGGGTGGTGGAAAATTCGTATGCATGACTTCATCGTGGTTGAGGGCTACGAACTATGGGATGTCATTGTTGATGGGCCTTTTGTTCCCATTAATCCTGTTAAAGTGTATGATGTCACTTTAAATATTCCCAAAAACAAGGAAATACAATGAAGATGACAGGAAAAAGATAAAGAAAACTTTCAAAGCTAAGAAGCTTCTCGTGTGTGGAATTGGTCTGTATGAATATTACAGGATCTCAGCTTGTAAAACAACTAAGGAATTATGGGAATGCTTGCAAACTGATCATGAGGGAATGAGTCAAAGGTGAATATGTTGACTACGCAATTTGAAGTCTTCAGCATGAAGAAAGGTGAAACCATTCAAGAAATGCATATCAGGTTCACTGCTATTACCAATGAATTTCATTGCCTCTGTGAGGTAATCAGACTTACCTAATAGGTTCGCAAAATCCTTAGCATTTTGACAAAGTCATGCAAAAGCAAGGTTAATGCCATAACTGAAGTTAGGGACCTAAAGACCCTAACTATGGATGAGTTGATAGAGAAACTAAAAAACTATGAACTCAAGAAAAACACGATAAAAAAAGAAGTGAGAAAAAGAAAGAAAAGAACTTGGTGCTAAACTCAGAATATTAAACTCTATCAAGTACAATAGGGACAGCAAGGGTAATGACACACGCCACAAGTATGGAAAACATTGTCACTTTATCAAAGACTGCTCTCTTCACAAGGTGGAATACAATGAGTATGTCAAGAATGCATGAGATAGAAAAAAAGGACCGGGTCCTTGACAGATATAACAAAAGAGATAATAGTGACAAAGTGGTGAAGCAAGTTCTTGCAGCTTAGGGAGATACCTCCAGTGAGTTAGATAAATCAAAAAAGCAGGAGGATGTCTCAATGATGGTTGTTGAAGATGATGTTCAGATTTATGATTCATTTTTTACCTTGATGATCAAGTCTAATGATGAAAAAGATAATAAGGTAACTCCTCTAAACATAAAAGAAAATATTAAAGACTATTCACCTAAGGAGTTAAGGTCCCTTGCCACTGTATTGATAGATTTTGTCTTTGAGATCACTAAAGAAAATAAATTATTAAATAAAACCTTTGATGAATTTGATATAGAAAAGGTTGAGTCAACTGAACAGTTGTCTAAGTTGCAAGAAAGCTACCAATCCCTTTCTTTTGAAAATGAATTGCTGAATAAAAGACTAAATAAAATAACTAAGTTTATTCATAAAAGAAATAGTGAGGGTAGCACAATTCAGTTTGAGTTGAAAGAAAAGTTGACAAAAGCTAATATAGATTTAACTTCATCCTTGGAAAGAAACTTTGAGCTTGAGAGAGACTTGGTTTGGATCAAAGATGAACTTGGAAAGGCTTTTAAATGGACCACTTCCTCTCAAGTTCTAACAAGTCTTACAAATCAAAAATCAAACAATTGAGTTTGTCTTGGCTTACTTGGACCAAGAGGAATTTAATTTTTCCCCACTCAAATTGAAATGGGTTCCCAAACTAACAACTAAATGTGTTTGCAGGGTAGAGCAAGAGGAAGCAGCCATGCAACACCTCGTATTTTTGGGCTAGAATTTGAACCATCGTTCCAAAGTGTGTAAACTCTAATCCCATGATTCCCATGTTAATATATGTGTTATGATTATTTACCTATTGTTTGAAGTGCTATCTAGGTGAAAAAAATTCATAGGAAGCACTTGGATCAAAGTGGAGTTGAGAACACTTGTATTGATTGGGTTTTTGTATTCGATCCTACAAGGGTCAAGTTTAAATGAGTGTATCTCTAGAATATAATGATTCACGTGTCCTATAAAATAAAATTTCTTTGAGTCTTGTTTCTATCTCATTTGGTTTCACCTTAATCCGATATTATAGTGGAAAGTTATGCTCATTTTACCTCAGCATGTCCGTCTGTCAACAAGGTGGCGACTTGAGGTGATAAGCCATCAACTAAGTGATGAGCTATTAACCTCGACGTTAGTCTTAATCAAAAATACCTTGAATATCTTAAGGAAAGGTAAATACTAGTTTGACAAGCCATCAACTTGTTGAAAGGCTGTCAACTAAGTCGTCAACCTTAACCAGACCATGAAGAGAAGGTGACAACTAGATGGACAAGCCGTCAACTAGTTGACAGGCTGTCAACAAAGTCATCAACTAAAAAATTATGCAATTTTTATTTAGTTTTCCCAGGAGTATTTTGTTGTTTTCCTCGCCTCAAACCCAAACCCCATGACTTAAATCATCCTATACACAATAGTTTCACATTATTAGTCAGTTTTCAATATTTACTCTCCTCTCTACTCTCAAGAGAAAAGAAATTAGGGTTTCTTCCCAAGAACAATAATCTCAAGATTTTTTTCCTAAGAACTCAAGAATCCACGTTCCAATTTCAAGATTTCTTTCATAAATCAAGAAATTCCAGGTATGTGGGGTTATCAACAAGGGCACCCTTTCACCCTTGTGCCCAAAGTGCATGGTTTTAATATTTAATTTACTTGTTTTTAAATTTGGGCTCATACCCAAATTATCTTGTCTTGAATTTATGAAACTATCATGTGATGAAGTATTAAAGCGCATACTTGTTATCATATGTTCATGTCTTGACTTGAAGAATTCTCTATTATGATTTGAATATCATGAGTTTGATTTAAGATTTTCAATTGAGTTTTAAGAATGATTTTGTATTACAAGTTATATGAAAGAAAGTATGAAATTTAAGGCTTAAGTTTAAGCACTACGTTTACAAGGAAATTTTGATCTTTTAATGTAATGACAAGTCTTGAAATCCACAATTGTTGATCTTAATTATGATTTAAATCAAAGAGAAGCATAATTGGTTTCTAGTATACTAACCCTTATGGTATTTTAAGACAGATTTCCTAAAGTATGAGCATATAGTATTATGGGAGCAGTATTTAGTACTGAGAAGAGAATGCAGATAACGTATCCTTAATTCCTAGAAACTATGAGCCAACGTAAGTTTAAGTCCCAATATGGGTTATGTTTAGTGACCACTAAGTTAAGGTTCTATTCTGATGGTAAGGGTAGAACAGCTTGCCGTAACATGGGTAAGATGTTGGACTCCATGATAGCTCACACGGTTTATGTCAGTTAGAAGGACCTCCCAAAGAAAGAATAAAAAAGTAAAGCATTTGCAAACTAAGTGTTATGGCTCACAAAGTTATTCATGTGCTATTACTCATGTTATGATGCCGTGTTTGTTTTATTCAAGCTTAAGGTGTGTCTTTTACACTTAGCATGTATTATTTGAAAGTTTATATGAATATTCAGCTATTGTTTTACTTATACATTTATCCCCATATACTCAGTACATTCCAGAAGTACTGGTCCACATATATGTCTATGTGCTACGTTGTCTAATATTTTAGGTACCAGTTGTAATTCATATTTCATAATAAGACAGTTTGCATCTTCCAGTCAGTAGGTGATGAGTTCTTTTGATTTGAGAACTCGAGTCAACTATAGTTTCAGTATCATTCTTTCATTCAGTGATACTGATTTGAGATGTCTGGGGGTCATGTACCATCTACTTATAATCACCATTAGTAGAGGTTTCATAGATAGTCAGTAGAGTGGATGTATTTGATTTCAGTTTTGTTTTGTATAACCAGAGTTGTAATCATTTTAGATAGTTTTGTTTTAAATATGTTCAACTAAATACATCTCTCCAGCATATTACTTCCAGTTTTATGTATATTAAATAAATAATTCAAGCATAATGCCAGTATATGGGTTAGCTTGGGATCGCTTGTGGTCCTAAGTACCGTGTGACATTCAGGGGTTAGTGTCAAGGCGTTACAAGCCATCACTGGTACATAGATAGTGACTGATCTAAGAATATGACTGGAGGAGTTCAAGATTTCCTCTTGATCAAAGCCCATCATGAGGCCAGGTCTCCTTTGGTGATGGAAAAAGAAGTACATTGTTGGCATTAAAAAAGCTGGCAAAAGTCTGAATCAATCCATTGATGATGTTCATTATGTTAGTGGTCTTAAATATAATTTTTTAAGTGTGTAATACAACAACAACAACATACCCAGTGTATTCCCACCTAGTGGGGTCTGGGGAGGATAGAGTGTACGCAGACCATACCACTACCTCAAGAGAAGTAGAGAGGATATTTTCAATAGACCCCCAGCTTAGGACAAAAAATAGTATAACAAATACAAATATTAAGCGGATACAAACTAGTATGGTACACAAAACAAACTAATAGTATAACAAACACAAAAGATAAATGCATAATAAACTAGTACGGGATGCAAAAAACCCAACACCACTAACCCCAAAAACTATAGCCCTATCACTACGAACCAAAAACTCTAGACCCTAAGGAGCACTCCCCTATTACTATTGCCGCGCCCCCACCCCCTAACCCTCTCCATAATCCACATCCTCCACACCTTTCTATCAAGGGTCATGTCCTCTGTAAGTTGTAATTGCTCCATATCATGCATAATTACCTCTCTCCAATATTTCTTCGATCTACCTCTAGCCCGCCTAAAACCATCCATACCCAGAGTCTCACACCTTTGCACCGGAGCATCAATGCCCCTCCTCATCATATGCCTGAACCAATGTAGACTCACTTCTCACAACTTATCCTCCACCGAGGCAACTCTTACCTTCTCTTGAATAATCTTATTCGTTACCCTATCTTTCCTGGTATGTCCACACATCCATGGCAACATTCGCATCTCCGCCACCTTCACCTTTTGGATGTGGGAGTTCTTAAATGGACAACACTCCGCTCCATACAGCATAGCCATCCGGGCTACCACTCTGTACTATCACCTATCTTAAGGATGGTGAGATTATTCTCGCAGCATGGAGGAACACGAATATGAATGTTACTAATTTGGGGTCATGCAACACCAAGAATCTTATATGTATTAGTGTTCAAGAAGATATTGCTGAATTGTGGTACAAAAGGTTAGGTCATGTAAGCTGCTCCTTGCTGAAAAAAATGGTCCATAAGGACCTAGTTCGAGGAATGACAAATCTAAAGTTTTCCTCCTATTAAGTGTGCGATACCTGTGTGAAAGGAAAGAAAACTAGGTCATTCTTCAAGTCAAAAAAACATGTGAGTACTTCCATACCCCTACAACTTATTCATATAGACTTGTGTGGACCTATTGAGGTTTTAAGTAGGGGAAGAAAGAAGTATATATTCTGGTTGTAGTTGATAATTATTCCAGGTTCATAAGGGCAATGTTTCTGATATCCAAGAAGGAAGGTATAGTATTTAAAGCCTTTGCAAAGTAGGTACAAGTGAAATACAATGAGAAGATTACTGGGATCAGGTACGACCATGGCACAAAATTTAAAAATGCCAAGTTCAATCAATTCTGCAATGAGCATGGGATTAGTCACCACTTTCAACTCCTATAACACCTCAACAAAAATGATGTTGTACAAAGGAAAAATAAAACCTTGGTGGATATCACTCGGAGTATACTGATGATACAGTAATAACAGAAAACTTTTGGTAAAAGAAGTTAACACAACTTGTCATGTGATACGATTCTCGCCACGAAGACTCGAATATAAATGCAAACAAGTAAATATAGAGTTGTAAGATATCAAAGATAGAAAGCTAGATACAAATATGATAACAAAAGGGAAATCAAAGGGTGTATCAAACCCAAAAACCTTCATTAAAGATTATCAAATAGCACCTAACTCTTACGTGACCACAAAGGGGATTGAATCTCCGTTACAACTGATGTTTCTAATCAAACATCAATATTTTCTTTTCAAAGCTCTCAAAACACTCCCAATGGAAGTTCATGAATTCATCATTATCAATCAACAAAAACTAACTAAATAAGCTTAGCTACCAAGTATTTATAGTTTGGCTCAATATTACATAATTAGGGACCAAAATTGACCCAAATGAAAGAAAAGGCCTACTAGGGGCTATTTTGATGCACTTTTGAAATGCTAGAGAGGATCAAATGCATAACTAAAGCGCCTTGGGTGCATGACCCTTCCAAGAGGATTTTGAGCCCCATTTTGTACTCCTTTGACCTTGTCAAAGTACTTTGACCCTCCTTAATGGTTATTGTCACGACCCAAACCAGGGCCTGACCATGACGAATACCTCAAGTCTCATGTGGACTAGAGATTACACCCTTGCCTACCCCAACCAACACAATAACCTCCGTTGTTGGATAAATTCCAAACATATAACAAGATAACATATAATGAAAACTAATAATAATTCATTAAGAGTCTGTACCATCCACTGGTAATCGAACAACTGCCAGAAACAAAAATAATAAACCAAACCACCAAAGTCCATAGTAGTCCAACAAATCCATTGCAAATCAAAAGTTAATAAAATTTTGAGACATCCCCCGACAATAGCCAAAACCAATATCCAAAGAGATAGTCAAAACATAAAAAAAAACACAAGATAAAATGGGGTCTTTCAAAGGATGGAAGCTTACCACTTCAATATGACTTGCTAGCTGATCTCGAATCCAAGTCACTGACCAGGAGATATGGAAGTATGGCTAGTCCCAGCATCGCGTGTGGATACAATTCCCGAAGATGTTTAGTAGTTGGAGCGCTAGCATATAACTAAGGGATAGAGGAATAAAATAATTCCATGATAATAATTCAAAACCAGTACAACATCCAAAGCACGATATCATATGAAATGCATATACATATATATAATATCATATGTGGGGGTAGGAAACAAGACTTAGCATGAAATAATGCTTGCATCATGTGGGCATACAATATCTAGAGATGGCTAGCAGTTGGAGCGCTAGTATATAACTCAGGGATAGAGGAATAAGATAATTCCATTATTCAAAACCAAGTCAAACCATCATATGCAATCACATAGATACATACATACATACAACATATATATATATATATATATATATATATATATATTTATCGAGACGAGATAGGAAACAAGTTTTAACATGAACTTTGAAAATACTAACCTGAGTTGTGTAGCATAACCATCATATAAAAAGGCACCCATGAGCTATATGGGCCCAACTCTCCCCTAGTTAGAAGGGCCCCAGTGCGTGTAGCTGCATGAACTAGAGAATATCCATATTCGTGTATGCCTTTATAAGGGACTTAAACCTCCCGATATAGTCAAGGTAACTGAAGCACCAATGTATACAAAATGGGGTACTCGAACCTCTCATGCATATATTCAATATGGGGGACTCAAACCTCCCATTCATTTAGACACCCGCATCGGCTAGTGCGGTTTCCAGTGTTAGTCCTTTGGACCTTCACTCTTATGGCCCAGCTACACATCCCGCTCTTAAGCCTAATTTAAAATATTTAACATGAATCCACATTAATTAAATCCTATTATACGTATAGAAACCCCATTGGTATTGTCATACCAACCCCACTCGTAAGTGTATATTATGCCATAACAATAGTTTCATCATTTTGGGTCTCAAATCCATTGCCAAACAAGGACAACAAGTTAATTCAAAATTCTTCGACTCAAACATATTTTATCCAATACAAACCTAAGGTTACAATTTAAATCAATTTATATCCATCAAGGCCTTAAAAATTCATTCATCAATCATTATCATTCTTATGCCAAAACCTTAATTCAAAAACACAATTCAGACTTGTGACAAGATCATTCTTATTTACTATTTCAGCAACAGGTTGAGGGCATTCCATTATCAATGGCAAAATTCACCAAGTTTGTGGTTTAACCAAGATCTCTCAATTACATCACTATTCCTATGTACCCACATGAGCAAAACCATAACTAAAACATGCATAATCACAATTTAAACAAAGGAAAATAATATTCAATGGTATGCATCCGAACCCCCCAATCTTGGTTTCAAAAACATCATTAGTGACTCATGAACATTACTTAAATCATATGATTTTAGTGAAATAACAATTAAGGGAGAGTCACATGCCTGAATTACAAAGATTTATGGATAGACTTTGACTCTTAAACCCTGAGATAGCCACTTTGGAGAAACCCTAGCCAATCTTGCTTGAGAGGATTTTGAGAGAGTAAAGTGGATGTTTTAATCTTGTAAAGTGTAGAATAAATACCCACAAAATGTTTTAGGGATGCGGGGTCTTAAGATTTTCAAGTGGGAAATGTCTAAAGTACCCCCAACTAAAAGCTGTAAAAAGACCGCATGTGATTACGAGTCGACCACTTGACTCGTGGACACAACATACGACTCATACCCTTGAGTTGTGACAAAGATAGTGAGTTTAACACCCATACACTATTGATCATATGACTTCCTAATACCACTCGTGACTTGATCATATGATTCATATGGTCTAGTCGTATTGAAGATAGAACCCAAAGGTATTTGACACTAGACAACATACGACTTAACCCTATCACTCATAACATGGTCTCATGACTTATAATGAGATACTCATACTCATAGTAGAACCTAACTAATTCCAAACTGCTTTTGTTATGACTTGGGTCCCTAGACTTGTAACTACACTATATGACTTGTATGGTGAGTCATCAATAGGGCATCGATCTCAAATATCAAGGAATTTTCAAGGAATAAAAATTTGGGGTGTTTCAGTGTAATACCCTGTATTATTCCTACTAGTTGCATTCATAAGAGGCTTAATGCCTAAAAATCTCACTAAGTTTTAGGGACTTAGTTTTTTTAAGGCCTCTTAACTTTGAGTATTTTTAAATTGGTCTTCCCAACCCTGAGATGTTGGGTATTTTATTAATTCATTTTCAGGGGTGTAGGAAGCATGCCTCAGGGATGTTTTGAATTTTTTGGATGAGGATAAGGTCATATTTAGATCACGATTCTAGCAGCTCACCGTGATAGTGCTGTGGTATAGTGCTAATAGCGATGGCACTTTTACCGCCTCATGGTGATCATCCAAATCACAGTCTAGTTGTAAATTTAATTGCATGAGGGGAAATTGTGTCTTTTACCTTCAATCCAAGTCGTCATACACTAGTTCAAGATTCCAGTGTGAGTTTAGTTGGGAGTAGGATTAGCACCGAGCGAATCTAGGTATGGGGGCACACCGCGAGTTAGGACTAGGTCCTTAGTAGTATTCCCTAAGTTCAGAACTACGTAGCCTATGTAGGATTATGAGATGCCACCCACCATTTTAGGACCAACACTCTCTTAGGGGTCACCCTCTAATTAGGACTGACTCCCTAATGCTTCGGGATATTAGCCTTGTGGATCCAAATAATCAGTCAGTGCTTGTACCCTTGGCAAGGTACCGACACCCTTCCAACTGGGGTTACAGGTTAGACCCCAGTTAGATTAGATTTGGGCATGTCAATTACATTATACCTCCCGCAGTCTCAGTATAGTATTCAGTGTAGTTTCAGTTCAGGTTTGCTTGACCAAAGCATACAGATTCTCAGTGATTCAGTTATCAAATTTTAGCCTTTTAGTTTATGGATTATTTCAAAAATATGCATATGATTTGTCTTGCATTCTCAGATTTTTTAGTCTTCATGCATTTATGCTAAGTTGTTTCATATTGTTCAGTTTATCATGATTAGTATTCAGCTATCATTCATACAGTTAATCAGATCTGCTTAATATATGTTATGTTTGGTTTTGTATGGTTATGTATTCATGCTCAATACATTTGTGTAGTCAGATCCTCGAGTTATGTCAGTTTCCATCTTGAAGTTTCAGACCAAGTATTCATATAGTAACTATATTTTACTGGTTCCTAGCATCAGTTCTACATATTCTGCAATAGTAAAGTTTTAAGAAACTAAGTGCAGTGATTCACCAGTTTATTAGACTATGTTTTGTTACTCATGATTTAAGCTACTTCAATTTTCAGTCGATTTTAGTCTCTTAGTTAGTCCACTTACACTTAGCATGCATGTTTTAAGATTATGTATGAAATTAGTTTTACTTATTGCATTCACCCCCACTTACTCAGTACATTCCAGAACTACTGGTCTATATATATGTTTGTGTGGTTAATTTGTTTCACAAGGTAGGTACCAGTTGTAGCCTGCACATCATAATTAGACAGTTGCAGTTTTCCAGCCACCAGGTGATGAGTTCTCCTATTTTGGGGACTTCAGTCAGATGTTGTTTATGTACTTTTCTTTATTACTCATATGTATTAATTAGTAGTAGCTAGAGGCATGTCCCAGTTATCTATAGTCAGTATAGTAGAGGCTTTTAGATGTCAGTCAGAGTCAGTCATGTAATTTCAGTTCTCTCTTTAGTTTTTATCAGATTGTAAATTGCATCAGTATTATAATTCTTCCTAGATTTTATCATGATTATAATTTCACAGCACAGAACTAGCTATTTAATATACTTTAAATCAGTTGCTCAAGTATCATGACAGTTCATGGATTGGCTTGGGATCACTTGCGGTTTCAAGCATCGTGTTACGACTAAAGGGTAGTCTCGGATCATGACATTCAGTCTCCCCTCTTTAGGATCATTCATCCTCGAACGATGGAACATGGCATTGCTAGCACAATCATACCTCACGTATCATTACTCTTACCTTTAAGATAGAAAACAAAATACCAAGGAATTTTCAATTTATCTTTAACAAAGATAGAAATCAAAGAAGTTAAGAAAAAACATACCTCAAGCACGAATTTTTGAAATACGGAATAAGAACGGATACTTGGACTTCATGTCCTCTTCAGTTTCCCAAGTAGCTTCCTTAAACTTTTGGTTCTACTATACAACTTTTACCAAATCCATGTCTTTCGTTAGCAGCCGACGAACTGGCCGAACAAAGATACTCACTAGGACCTGATGATAGGCGTATTTACATGCCTAAAGCACCTTAATTTACCCATATTTTAGCTAAGTTTTGAGGACAAAATATATAATTCCTGCACTTTTAGTCCTTTTTCCTGTAAGTGAGCTAACCAACGTGATTAGCAAGTTTTCAGGAATAAATGATGAAGACTTCAGCATTTTATGGACTGGTTGCCGCCAAAGGAAGCTTCACGAAAGAAGGAAGGAAGCTTCTGGAAGCTTATGGACTGAAAGTGATGCATGGAAAACTTGTCCCGGGCAAAAACAACATTTCTAAAGACTTGGGGGATCAGCAGTAACTTAGTAGGATTAGGATAAGAATACAGTAACCCAGTAGGACTAGGACAAGGATAAAAACCCTATTTCAATAGGACTAGGATATGGATGTTATATAAACCCTATTTTGCTGAAACTTTTCAACATTCTCTTCTTATTCCCCTTTCTATTCTTTCCCTTCTTCATCAATTCGTTTTCAGACATTATTCTTCTATTCAATTCTATTTTTCTTTACTATTCACATTACTTTCTGACAGAGAAAGCACGACCCTTGTGACCAACGTGATATCATGATGATGTTTATTGTGATCTCCGTTGCAATCATGAGTAGCTAAACTTCTCTGTTAGGGCTATGGAAGCCTTATGAGATATTATCTATTGCTATGAGTTTGTGAATTCTTGACACGTATGCTGCTTATATCATTACTCTCTTCATCTTAATTTAAATTCTTGTGGTTGCAAACATATAGAATACGGCAGTATAGCATTAACTTGTTCGAAAGAAAAGTTACATGTCTGGAAAAGAGATAATGTCAAGGTAATAGGGCACCAACCCCTGTTAAAAAGTTAGTGCCGTAACTGGATTAACCTCTTTGAGATTTTGTACCATTAGATACGCTTTAAGCTCGAAAGAGTTAAAGTGAAATAATCCTTGATGGTGGAAAGACGCCTGGATTTACCATAGAATACAAATCTCTATAAGCACATGCATGTCTGAATTCCGCATAACTCATAGCCAATAGATAAGTAAAACTCATAAGGTGGACATAACCCTAACTCTCAATTCTCATTGATTAAAACCTACCAAGTACTCCGTTTTACTCTTCTATTTTACGTTTTTACTCTACTATTTTGTTTACGTTATTTGCACGCACAAAATCCCCCCTTTGTTGTAGAATTTTCGTCCAAAAGTCTACTAATAGTTGCTTACTTAGTGACCAAGTATTCCCTGTGGGATTCGACACCCAACCCAGTTGGGTTCTATATTTGACAACGACCGCTTACACTCTTACGAGAGCTGTAGTTTGAGCGATATCAGGACCTCCTCATAGGACAAGGAATCCAAAATACCAATGTTATATAAGGGAACAACTAACGAAGGATTACCTAAGTATTTCCACCACATGGACACATAGAATATCAGATGAATGGAACTCATGCTAGAGGGAAACCCCAAATGATATACAACATTACCAACCCTTCTCAAAACCAAGTACGGGCCAACATATCGGGGACTGAGCTTCCTTTTTTTTCCAAATTGCATTACTCCTTTCATGGGAGACACCTTCAAGAACACCCAATCTCCATCCACAAATTCCAAGTCCCTCATCTTACATCTGCATAGGACTTTTGGTCACTTTGGGTGGTCTTAATCCTATACCGAATCACCTTTACCTTTTCCATAGCTTGGTGAATCAAATTCGGGCCAAACCTCTCCATTTCACCAACCTCAAACCACCCAATAGGAGGTTTACACCTACTACCATACAATGCCTCACATGGAGCCATACCAATGCTAGAATGATAACTATTGTCATAGGCAAATTCAATAAGAGGCAAGTGGTCGAACCAACTACCACCAAATTCAATTGTACAGGCTCGAAGCATATCTTCCAAAGTCTAAATGGTTTTTTCCACTTGCCCGTCCACCTGTGGGTGAAAGGTAATGCTATGGCTCACTTTAGTCCCCAAACCATGCTGAAAAAAGTGCCAGAAATGCGATGAGAATTAAGTACCATAATCTACTATAATCGAGACAGATGCACCATATAACTTCAAAACCTCCTAAAGGATCAATCTAGCATAATCCTTAGCAGAATTATTAGTCCTCAGTGGCAAGAAGTGGGAAGACTTAGTCATCCTGTCAACGATGACCCAAATAGAGTTGTACTGGTTCCACAACTGTGGAAGTCCAGTAATGAAATCCATATTAATTACCTCCCACTTTTATACTAGCAATTCAATCGCTTTAAGTAGACCACCGAGCGTCATGTGCTCTACCTTTACTTGCTGAAACACCATACACTTAGCCACAAAGTTGGCTACACCTCGTTTCATGCTATTCCACCAATACACATCCTTAAGATAATAATACATCTTTGTTAAATTGGGATGAATTGTATACCGCGATTCAAGGGCCTCGACTAAAATCTTACCTCACAACCCATCAACATCGGTAACACACAACCTCCCTTGGAACCTCAAGATACCATCACGACCGATCTCAAAGGCCATCACCTTCTGCTTACCCACATCATCCTTGATCTTCATCAAGAGTGGGTATAATACCCATTTCTCCTTTATTTCAGTCCCAAGAGATGATTGCACTACCGGTTCCAAGAACACACCACCATCCTCAGAGTCCAAGAGATGAACTCCAAGTCTTGCTAAACGGTGAATATCCTTCACCAATTCTTGCTTATCCTTATGCACATGCGACAAGTAGCCCATTGATAACCTACTCAGAGCATCAATAACCACAGTACTTTTCATGGGTCGTAGTAGAGACTCATATCATAGTCCTTCATCAACTCAAGCCCCCTCCTTTTCCTATGATTAAGCTCTTTCTGAGTAAACACGTACTACAGGCTCTTATGATCATAAAAGATATCAACATGGACCCTATATAGATAGTGATGCCAAATTTTCAATGTGAACACCATGGCTGACAGCTCCAAGTCATGAGTCGGATAGTTCTTCTCATGAACCTTCAACTTTCTAGAGGCATAAGCAATCACCTTGCCATGCTGCATCAACACACAACCCAAACAAAAACGAGATGCATCATAATAGAAAAAAAAACTTTCAATACCCTCAGGTAAAGTCAAGATTAGAGCTGAAGTCAACTTACCTTTAAGCTTCTCAAAGCTTCCCTCGCATGCTTTAGACCGTAATAACTTCACCTTTTACTGAGTCAACTTGGTCAATAGATCCGCAATAGAAGAAAAAGTTTCCATGAACCTTCTAAAATAATCGGCTAAACCCAAGAAGCTCCAAATATCAGTTGGAATCGTGGGTATAGTCCACCCTTCCCCACTACACTTTCTAAGGATCCACTATGATCTCCTTACTATACACAATATGACCCATATAAGTTACATCATTCAACAAAAACTCATAATTAGAGAACTTAGCATACAACTGTTGATCCTTAAATGTTTGCAACATAAGGTGAAGGTAATCAATGTTATCCTCCTTACTTTTAGAGTACACTGAGATATCATCAATGAAGACAATCATTAACAGATCCAGAAACTGATAAAAGACCCTATTCATCAAGTCCATGACTGTCGTAGGGGCATTGGTCAAGTCAAAGACATCACCAAGAACTTAAAATGCTCATATCGGGTATGAATAGTTGTCTTAAGGATATCTACCTCCTTAGTCTTTAACTGATCATACCCAGAATGAAGATTAATCTTAGAGAAGAATTTAGCACTTTAAAGCTGATTAAATAGATCATCAATTATCGAAAGTGGATACTTATTTTTTACCTTTACCTTGTTCAACTATTGGTAATCAATGAAAATACAAAGAAAACCATACTTTTTACCTATGAGCTAGGTTCACCCCATGGGGACATACTAGGACAAATACAAACCTTGTCTAAAAGGTCTTACAACTACTCCTTGAGTTCCTTCAAATTAGCTAGAGCCATTCTATAAGGGGGAATAAAAAGAGGACGAGCGTACGAAACAAGATCAATACCAAAATCAATCTCCCGATTGGGAGGGACACCAAGAATGTCGTCGGGGAAGACTTCAGGAAACTCATTTACCATGAGAACAAAATGTAAAGAAGGGCCCTCCAAGTTAAAATCTTTAACCCAGACCAAATGATAGAGATAACCCTTTTAAATCAATTTTTGGGCTCTACGATAAGATATAAACCTGTTCTTAGGATCTAGGGAACTTTTTTCCTATTCAACAATTGGATCATTGGGGAATTTAAACATGACCTTATGAGTTCGACAGTCCAGAGAAGCATAGCACGATAACCGTCCATATAACAAGATAACATATAATGAAAACTAATAATAATTTATTAAGTGTCTATACCATCCATCGATAACCGGACGACCATCTATCACCAAAATAATAAACCAAACCACCAAAGTCTACAGTAGTCTAACTAAGCCTCTACAAATTGAAAGTCAATAAAATATTGGGACATTTCCCCGATAGTAGCCAAAACCAATATCCAAAGAGATAGTTAAAACATAAAGAAACCACAATATCAAATGGGGGTCTTTCAAAGTATGGAAGCTCACCACTTAAATCTAACTTGCTAGATGATCTTGAATTTAAGTCACTGGGCATAAGATATGGAAGTATGGCTAGTTCCTATATTACGTAGGGATATAACACCTGAAGACGATTAGTTGCTGAAGTGATAGCTTATAACTTAGGGATAGAGGAACAAAATAATGCCATGATAAGAATTCAAAACCAATACAGCACCCAAAGCATAATATCATATAAAATACATATGCATATATATAATATCACATACTGGGGTAGGGATATTAATTAGATAAAGATTAAGGAGAATAATGAGACAACTTCAAGAATAAAAGTTCAAAAATTCATTGGGACCAAGTCCCTCTTCAGGTCAGTATCATGCCTTGTCTTTTAATAAGTGTGTTTTTAAAATTCAGGTCGGGTATGCCACATAGACTTCCCGCCTTGTCCTAAAAGTTGTAATTGTTAGCTTTAAGCTTAAAGGTCGTATACATCTAACTAGACACATTACATCTCCCACACCTTCTTAAATCTAAACCGTTTCCTTCCTCCCCTATTTAAACCCCATCCATCACTCTCTCTTTACCTTCTCAACCAAAACTCTCACCATATCAGTTCCCAAATTTTCTCTCCCTCTTAACATTTCTTTGAGCACATAACAGTTAAGAAATCTTGTAATCTGTCTCATTTATCTCCCTCATCTCCTTCTCTAAATGATTCGAAACTTGTTCAACTTGTTTCTTTTTCATTCTCTCCTTATAGCAGTGATTACATTTACTCTGCCCCCACTTTCACATGATGTGAGTCTCTTTACACTACTAAAAGTTAAAAATATATATCTTCCTCTTTTTAAGTGACCATTGGTCAAGACATTCCATCTATTCCTACTTTAGATTTTTCTATATCCATTGAAAGAGGATCAGAGTCTATCACTGAATTGATAGACCACCCTATTCCCCAGGCTCCATAATTAGTTTATCCTTTCAAAATAACCCCACCTAAAGAGCCTATTCCATCTACCTTTCCTAAGAGTCATGTTGTTGATAAACACATATTCGACGGGGATCTTTCTAATTCAAAAGGAATATCTCCAAACATTTTTTTTGTCAGTGAGGAAATAGGTATCTAAGGATTAAATGACCTAAGCAAGGATAAACCTTAAGATTAAAGCACTGCTACACCATTCAAGTGGGATAACACTCCCGGTTCCCTTGCAATGTTACAATATAATAATCCTCCTAAGGATGCTGAGGAAGAAGGTGATATTTTCCCCCTTGTACTAATGTATCTAAGAAGGTTATGGATGAAAAAAAGACCTCTGATAGTGAAAATGACAAGCCGTATTCTTGGAAATTCATCAAACAAAAGGTTTTTTCCACTACCAGACTGCCATCAAAAGTTGGCTAAACTCATGAGACCAGGTTGAGTTCCAAGAAATTAATGGAGGATGCATTGATTAAAAGAAAACTTAATACCCAAAAGAAGAAAAATCTAGAAGTAGATTTGCAGTTAAGCTTGATGTACCCATAATAGATAATGTGGCTATGAAGGAGTCTAAGGAAACTAAGAGTAATAGTGATTTTGAAGAAGAGAGTGATTAGAATATGGCAATGAGTGTGGTCGCTGAAAGGACCAAAGTTAAGGCTAGTACTATTATTACACCAATGAAAGTCAAAGATGTGAAAGCAATGATGAAGAAGTTAGTGTCTAAGGAAGAGGCACAATGCTCTGAGGGACCAGGTCCTAACTTCAAAACAACCAAGACTTCTAAAGAGTTTGGCATATTCATCAAGGGAACTGGTCCTAGTGTGAAATCCGCTACATCTAAAGGGAAGGGAAAATCACTATTGAGAGAAAAGAGACAATAGATCCATTAAGAAAAAGTTCATAGTGTCCACTTTGGAGGATAATGAGTGCATCCCTAGGCGAAGTGGAGTGAAGTCAAAGTCAGTGGTAGTAGACCTGATCAAAGTTCAAAACAAGTTGAACGGGGATTTGGAAGAGAAATTCTCTCTTAGCATAAAGGGTTGAGAGGAGGGACCAGGTAAAAATAAGGGTCTCTGTGATGAAAATTATATGTTGTGTTCCAAGGATAATGAATTGGAAGAAAAAGTTGAGGAACTAACTCAACAACTATTGAGGAACCATGTAATTGAGATTGGAAGATTCACCCTTCTACTTCGTCAGTTATCCAATCCCCAGTTTGGTCCTTCTACCTAATCTCTGTTCAATCAGTCATGCCCTAACTTCTTAAGCCCCTCTCTTTCAGTTTCCTTGTCTTATTTCTCTTTAAGACCAATTTTTTTAATGGTATATTGTAGTGGTATTACCTTTTCTTGATTTTATAAAGCTCTTGTTTCTAGATAATGTATAATGCTGTCTTTAAATAATTAATTAATATTTGTGTTTTGATGCTATCAGTCTCCTCACTTTTTCTAGTTTTTCTTGGTCATGTCAGTGTGACCTCAATGGCCATGAGTTAATATGTGTACTTTTTTTAATAAGATTTACTACCTTATCTCTTTGATGATGCCAAAAAGGGAGAGGATGAGGTATTGTGTGTGTATTTTTTGTGGAATGTCAGAGATTATCAACCAAGAACTAGGTCCCTCTATTCAAGAGGAAGAGATCTATAGAGAGTGGTATCAGTGACATAAGGAAGAAGTGAGACTCATAAAAGTGGCTGATTGTATGAGAAGCAGCGTATGGTTTTGTCATTATCAAAAAGAGGGAAATTATTAAGTCCTTAGTTTTGATGATTAATAAATTACAAATGTTGGGACCTGGTTCATGAAGGGATAATTTTGCATTGATTATGAACTAGGTTCATTTCAACTACAACTCTTACACTCAGTCAGGAATACAACTAGAAGAAGTACGATTTGTAAACATTTGGTGGCAAAGCTGCAAGCCATTTTTTGTTCTAGCCAATAACAAGAGTCCTCGATTTTCTTGTCTCATATATATGCAACATGTTACAATTGAAAACCTAAGATTCTATATTCAAACAATATCAAATCTCTCTTGAAGTATTTTGTCATCCAAAGCCTTACTTGCAATAAGGACCTGCCCAGTCATCATTTGTGAATCAAGATCTTGTTGTATTTGAGTGTCTATTTTATGGTTGTAAAAATTTAGCTTACTGCCCTTGTTCATTACTAATATGTTTTTTCTTCTTGTTGATTGTGTCATCTAGAGTTAGTTGACATTGAAGCTAGAGTTAACTTAGTACTGATTCAGTTAGAGTTAGTGATGTTAGTTAGTGCAATAGAGTTATTGAATTTGAGTTTTTTTGTAATAGAGTTATTACAAGTTGAAGAGGGTTAAGAGGTTAATCCTTGAACAAAGGAGTCTGTATTTGAGGTTGCTTTAACATAGTGAAGTAGGTGGAAATTCTACGTGGTAGGTAGTGGTTTTAATCCATTGAGCAAGGAGGCTTCCACGTAAAACTTTGCATGTGTATTGTTCCTTTACTTAATCATTTTTGTTCATTACGATATACATTGTTTGGGACCAGGTCCCTAAGTAGGTGGACACTTCGTGCAATTCTTTAGTTATTGAGTACTAAATAAATACTATAATGTGAAAAATTCAATCGTGACAATACTTTCTTCTTTATGAATTTGTATCTTTTTTTTTTGGAGTGTGTGTAGATAGATGGTATTAATTGGAAAGAAGAGCAACAATAAATTTAAATAAAGTAGGACATTGTAAAGTGAAAGTAAGAAAAAGAGGCACAATATTTTTTAATAAAGACTCAATGGTGTAGAGCAAAAATGGGAAGAAATATTAAAATGATATGAGAAAGCATGTTAAAATTTAGCATTCTCTTTTCTTTTCCTCAAGATAATTATGTGTTTACATTTTCATAATTTGATCCCCCGTAATGAAAATCTAGTATCCACCTCTGGCGTGCATTGGGAATATTGTTGTAGTTGTTGTTTTAATTATGTAGATCATTTTATTTAATCTATTGTCATGTTTGTGTCACATTTTTTGTTGTGTAAATGAAATTCTTCCACTTATATGATTATAGTAGGGTTTTGATTTTGTCTATATATAATGTCATATCAGTCATCGGAGGCTGATGAATTCTTATAGAGATAATTGGTATGTTTTAAGTCTTACTTCACAGATGCTACCGATATGTTTCTTTATATGTTGTAATTTAAGAAGTCTACTGAGTCTAAAATATCACATCTTCTAACTTTTGTATATTGTTAGTTTCTATGTTTTAGGACTGTTGTCATTTATTTATTTACTGCAGTAGATTAGTTTCTATTTTTCCTCGAATAACTTCCTTACCTAGTCTTTAAGAGTTTGCTTTTTTTTTTTCCAGTGGATTTGTTGCTGATATTTAGGCCCATTAAGCTATTTTAGTATACATGTAAGTTTCATGCAGTGAAATAAACTACACTTTTCACTTCTGTTCAGTAAACCTCTCTTCTTTCCAGTTCTTTATTGCTTTATAGTTCTTGTTCTTTCATTATTCAGAAGTTATCTTTTGTTCTTTTTTCAGTCCTCTCATATAACAATAATTGGTATCAGAGCTCTTTTTTCTTGAGGGACCTCTATAGTTCATAAGTCTATTTATGTGGATTTCATGATGGAGAAGCAAGCTTTTTTTTTCAGTGGCACCACATCTTTCGATGGGGAAAATTATCAAATATGAATATTTAGAATGTATACATATTTAGAAGATTTGGATCTCTTAGAAGTGGTACAAGATAATATCGAGATTGCTCCCTCGACAAACAATGCCACCATAGAGTAGATTAAAACTCACAAGGAGAGGAAAACCCAAAAATCAAAGGCAAAGGCATGCTTGTTTACTGTAGTTTCATCCACCATCTTCACTCGTATCATGTCCCTAAAATCAGCGAAGGATGTATAGGATTACATCAGGAGTATTCTGGCCGACTTCTTAACGTAGCGACTCGTGTCTGATTTTTGAATTCCATATTTAACAATTGAAGGGTTGTTGAGAAAACCCTTGTAATGGTGCCTAAAATATTTGAGGAAACCATTACAACCTTAGAAAATATTAAGGACCTGCCAAAAATCACATTAGAAGAGCTCTTAAGTACTTTTCAAGCACAAGAGCAATGACGTGTTATGAGACAAGAAGGAGTTGTTGAAGGAGCCTTACTAGACAAGCTTCAAGATGATGAAAGAAAAAAAAATAAGTAGAGCAAGAAGATTCAAGGAGGAAAAAGAAAGAATGTTCCTACCAGTAACAATATCAAAAAGGCTAACTATCCCCCTTGCCAGCACTGTGAAAAATAAGGTCACCCTCCGTTAAATGCTGGAGGAGAATTAATGCAAAAGTAACAACTATAATAAATAGTATCACGAAGCTGTAATTTGCAAATCTAAAATTCAGCAGCCTGATGTAGCTCAAGTTGCTGATCAATAAGAACAAGAAAATCACCTCTTTATTGCAACTTTTTTCTCAAGTATTGATTCAAGTGAAAGTTGGTTATTGATAGTAGTTTCTCTAAAGACATGAAGTCTGATAAGATGTTGTTCAAAGAGTTGGGGAAAACTGAGATAAAGAGAGTAAGAATTGGAAATGATGAGTATCTTGTCATGAA
The DNA here is from genome assembly GCA_030864225.1 of Capsicum baccatum var. pendulum. Taxonomy (NCBI): domain Eukaryota; kingdom Viridiplantae; phylum Streptophyta; class Magnoliopsida; order Solanales; family Solanaceae; genus Capsicum; species Capsicum baccatum. The sequence continues at coordinate 19,366,231 of CM061552.1, read as the reverse complement.
AGAAAACGGCACCATAGCCATTACAAGTGTCTCAAGAACTAAGTTTATTGCAGATGTTTTGAACGTCCTAAACCTTGATCAGAACCTTCTCAGTATTGGTAAATTAATGGAGAAAGTATTAAACCTGTTCTTCAAAAAAAGGCTTGTGTGATAGAAGATCCATCAGGCGATGAAATATTCAGGTTCAAAATAGAGGGGAGGTATTTCCTACCCACTCCCTTTGAAGAGGAGTAGACAACTTTTCATTTGTCATACAACTCTATAGAAGTTTTGGCATAAAAAAGTGGGTTATTCTCATTATCAAGGTATGATGTTCATGCAAAGAAAGGAACTTGTGAATGATCTACCAAGATTATAGAATCAGTGGTCTAACTGCCAAGCTTGTTTTCTTGGAAAGATAAATACGTTGAACTTTCCCAAAACAACATGGAGAGCATAAAAAAAGCTTTAACTCATTCATACAGATCCATATAGACTTGATAGAACACCATTTTTAATGGTAGTTTTTACTACATTGTATTTATTGATGATCTAACAACACTAATGTTGCTTCCAACTGCACATGCAAGTGTAAGTGGTTATGCAACTAAAAATTGGCTTTTGAGAGATGGATATCGATCCCATAGAGACTAGCTTTTTAGCAGAAGATACAACTTAAGTATTACTATTGAATTTAAATAAGGGTGATTTGTAACCAAACGAAGTTTCGGTTTGTTTTCTATAATCTAAGTAATAGAAATAACAACATGAAATTTGGATTGTGAACAATATTTGGAGAGTTCTAGGGTTGAGGCATTCACTTAACATTCATGCCTCACTATGTGTTCTAGCTGGCGTTGATGTATATCGTGATTATTGATCTACAAGGTTGATAGTATAACTCGAGGGTGATCACCCTTTAAGTCATTTACCAAAATTAATCTCACAACTGCATCTTTGAGTAGGGATGTGAGTATTTAATTAGGATGCATTAAGCTATCTTCCCATTTCATTAACCAAGTTAGGTGTTTCGGTAAATCTTGTTAGCTCCTAAATTTATGTTTTAATAATGACAAACTAGCAAATGTATCTTTGCAACTGCTAATAGTGTAAAGATAATGGAAGCCGACTCTAGGAATAGAATAACATCAAGAATGGAAAGACATCCAAGGTATCCAAAGATAATCAATCACAACAAGCACATATGGAAGGAGAATCTTAGCTTCAAATGTCACAGAAAATTAGTTCAAACTATTGGAGATATGGAAGATCACGTCATGGAAAATGGAATTGAAGAATGATTCAAGAATATGGAAAGAAGATTAATCAAATATCACAAAAATAAAAGAAGGATCACAATCCCAAAATCAAGGCAGACTGCACCAATCAGGAAGAAAAAGATCACAAGCACACTTGGAAAGAGAGCAATCTCTACAAACCAAAATAAAAAAAAAATCACGGACATATATGGACATATCTGATATGGACATATCACATGGTTATATTCCTCAATCAATGAATCAATTTAAATCCTTGATTGAGAAGAAATCTCTTGAGTTTGCCGAAGACTATAAAAGTAGAAGACCGAAGCTAGACACGTTTACGCAACTTCAAGAAGAAACTTCAAAGTGTCTGAATCTTAGTCTAATAAGGCTTTGTAACATTAGTTTACAATTGTTATATAAAGAGTAGGATCGAGTCAACTTTGTAACATCAGCTGAAGTTGTGTCTGGAGAGCAAAATAAGTCTTTAGAACTTATTTCCTATCATTGTACTTGAACAAAGCATTCAATGATCTAAGGAAACTTGAAACCCAAGGGGACTGGACGTAAGCACTGGATTGGTGTGCCGAACTAGAATAAATCTTTGTGTTGTTTACTTTATGCTTTATTATTTAGGTGCTTAATTATTTAAGTCTAATCTATTTTTCAAGTGTTTTGATCTGCAGGTGAGTCAACTGTGAGGAGTCAGTAGTCAACTCATAAAAGAAAAATTTGTGAAATGTTTTGATCTTTAGGCGATTCAACTGTGAGGAGTCAGTAGTTGACTCACGTAAGAAAAATTCAATTCCCCCCTTGTTGAATTTCAATTGTTATCAGAGTAGCTATCATAAACAACATTGCTTAATCACAAGTGAGCAAAGATAAAATGGCCAATTATCAAATTTCTTTGGCTCTTCTTTAGGATGGTTACTCCTCCACAAGATCACCATACTTCAATGGATAACACTAATCTTACTAAAAACAAATTGACTATTTTCGTCCAATCAAATGACTATCAGGTCTGGATTGTCATAAAAAGGGTCCAAAGGCTATTCCAGGACTCAAGAAAAAACAAAAGGACAAGGATAAAGAATCAGTAGTACTGACATGCAAGATCTTAAAAACTTTTATATCACCAAAGAATAATAAGAGGCAATCCAAACTAACGCTCGTGCTATAGGTTTACTTTTGTATGCAGTTAGCGGAGAAGAATATGACAAGATCTCAACGTGTGAGACAACAAAAGAAATATGGGACAAACTGGAAGTAACCCATGAAGGAACCACCAAAGTCAAGAAGTCAAAATTTTCGCTCGTGTAAATGAATATAAGTTAGTAAAAATGGAGGGAATGGAGGATATAGAAGCAATTTTCGGCACGTTCAGCAAGATCATGTATGAACTGAAGTCACTAGGGATGATCTATCTTCATAGCCTACAAGTCCGAAAGCTGGTCCAAAGTCTCCCAAAGAATTGGGAAACCAAGGCTTCCATTATAGATGACGGAGACCTTCACAAAATGACATATGATAAACTGCGAGGTAACCTTATTACATATGAGAAAAATTATATCAACAGGTTCCACAAGGATGAAAAAAGAAAAAAATAGCCTTCAATGCTAGTCCAATTGGAGAGGAGGACATTCTAAAGGATTTTGATAGCAAAAGAATGGAGCCATCAATAGTAGAGTGAGGCAGATCATGAGATAGAGACAACAAAGATCTCAAGGAGGCAGAAACAATGACCCCATCAGAAATAATGATCTCTGCTACTACTATGGAAGGCTTAGATATTTCAAATAAAATTTTCCAGAATTGACACTACGATTATCTATAAAAAAACTTAAATTTTGGAGCCTAGATAGATAAAGATGAAATTGAAGAAGAAATAGAAGCTACAAATATGTGCTTTAGGGCAATAGGTGAACCTAGTGAGGTAAGGTCATACGAATTTCATAACTGTAATATTCTTGAGTGTAATCTGGATATGCTAATTAATGAACTCAAAAAAATCATAGATGAATATAATAAGCTTGCTCAGGAAAAGAAAAGTTGTGAAGTTTAATCTAAATAGAAATTCTTAGAGGAATGACAAAACTAGCAAATAGAAATTGAGGCATGTGAAGTTGAAATTGACTTGCTTCATGAAGAGCTTGGTGATGCAAAAACAAAATTGAAAAATCCTAAAAGGCCCCCAAGACACAGTTTTATAGGAGCAAACTCCTCAAAAAGGAATGTAAGTTTCTTCTTAGGGACGTTTAAATTAGATAAGACCTCCTTTTCTGTTCGAAGACCCGTCTACTTTACTTGGCAACAGAAAGGGAACAAATCCTACAGCTGTAGGGATAAGCTTAAAAGTGTGTGGATTTGGAAGCCTAAGGAAAGAACATCTAACTCGAAAGAATCCAAGACCACTTAGGTACCTAAACAAAATTAATTTTCTTATTTTGTAGGAATAAATCCGCAAGAGGTATAGAAAAGGAATGTGGGTCATTGGTAGAGAATGTTCCCAACATATGATCAGAAAGAAGAAGAACTTTTCTTCCCTAAAGAAGGTAGGTGGGGGATCAGTCAAATTTGGTAACAATGCCAGAGGCAACGTCATTAGAGTCGGGTTAGTAAGACTCAGCTCATCATGCAAATTCACCGAAGTATACCAAGTAGACTATCTTAAATACAACCTGTTGAGCATCAGTCAACTATGTGATGCTGAATTTGGAGTCCTCTTCAAAGCTAAAGCTGATCAATCAAACACGACAAAAGAAATATCTCCCTTATCGGTGAATGCATTGATAACATTTATGTTTTAAATAGTCCTAAATTTTCCACCTTGACCTGCCTCACTGTGCAAGCCAATAATATGTGGTCGTGGCATAGGAAGCTCAGGCATGCTAGTATATACATTATGGAGAAATTGTCTAGACTTGATTTGGTGAAAGGTCTGCCAAAACTAAAGTTTGAAAAGGATCACATATGTGATGCCTGCAAACTGGGTAAATAGACTAGAACATCTTTCAAAGCCAAAGACATTGTATCTACTACCAGGACTTCAAAAAAATCCACATGGATTTGTTTGGTTCCACCAAAACTGCATGCATTGGTGGAAAAAGATATGTTTTTGTCATAGTTGATGATTACTCATGATTTACTTGGGTTATATTTTGTGCACATAAACATGAACTGCTCTTCACTATGATCTCCCCAACAAAATGGTATAGTGGAATGAAAGAACCGATACCTACAGGAAAATTCCAGGACAATGTTGTTAGAACACAATCTCCCAGATCACTTCTGGGCAGAAGTAGTTAGTATAGCATGTCATATCATCAACAGGTGTCTGACTAGACCTATTCTTAAAAAACACCTTATGAACCTTGGAGAGAGAAGAAGCCCAACATCAGCTATAAATGCTTTATTCACAATAATGGTAAGAATTCCCTAGGAAAATTCAATCCACCAAGTGATGAAGGCATTTTCCTTGGGCACTCTCCCACTAATCATACTTATCGAGAATTTAATAAAAGAAATCTACTTGTTGAGGAATCTATGCTCATTATATTTGATGAATATAACCACCTCACTACGAGTATAAGTGTTGATGAAGAATAGGTGAGTAATATATAGACTGAAGAAAATCTCAGCACAACTCTAGAGCCCTCCTAAGACAAGTCGACTACTCCCTCAACAGAGTTGACTCCTATAACAGAAATAGGGAAGCCAAATATTCCAAAGGAATTGAAGCAAAATTCCATCCATCCAAATAAAATCATCATCAGAAATCCAGAAGATAAAGTGCAAACAGATAATTATTAAGAAGACAAGCATCCATTGCCCTCGTGTCCCCAATCGAATGAAAGAAAATTGATAAAGCTCTCAATGATGAAGAATGGGTTGAATCTATGAAGGAAGAACTTGAATAGTTTGAACGAAATCAAGTTTGGACTCTAGTTGAGAGACCAAGAAACTGCTCAGTAATTAGAAATAGATGGGTCTACAAAAATAAGTAATTAGAAATAGATGGGTCTACACAAATAAGGTAAATAAAAAAGGTAAAGTTATTAAAAATAAAGACAAGATCATAGCTCAGTGCTACTCTAAATAGGAAGGTATTGATTATGACGAAAACTTTGCCCCTGTGGCTAGGTTAGAGTCAATACAAATTTTACTAGCTTTTGACAAATTCAAATGTTTTAAATTATATCAAATGGACGTAAAAGGTGATTTCTTAAATGGATTTATTCATAAGGAAGTTCTTGTAGAACAACCCCCTGGATTTGAAGATCCTTCATTTCCAAATCTTGTATTCAAGTTATCAAAAACACTCTACGACTTCAAACAAGCCCCAAAAGCTTGATATGAGAGACTGAGTACTTTTATACTAAATAGAAATTTTCAAAGGGGTAAAATTGACACAACTTTGTTCATTCAAAAGCTTGACTCAAATCTCCTCATTGTGCAAGTATATGTTGACGATATCCTCTTTGGTAGTTCTAACATCTCTATGTGGTAGAATTTTGCTAATTTGATGAAAGGAGAATTCAAAATGAGTCTTATGGGATATCTCACATTCTTTTTAGGACTACAATGAAACAAACTCCCAAGGGCACCTTCATTAGTCAAGAAAAATATATGAAGGAACACATAAAAAAGTTTGGTATGGAGAAGGGAAAGGCCTATGGAACACCCATGATCCCATACATAAGCATTGATTCAAACTTGGCTAGAAAAGATGTTAATGAGAAAATGTACTGAGGGATGATCATATCTCTACTCTACTTAACTACAAGTCGGCCAGATATTGCATTTAGTGTGTGTAAATGTGCCATATTCCAGTCGGATCCTAAGGAATCTCATCTTACTACTGTCAAACAAGTCATCCGATATCTAATAGGAACATAAGACCTTGGTCTGTGTCTGTGGTATCCCTGCTCTTCTCATTTTGATTTAATTGGATATTCCAATGTTGATTTTACAGGAGAAAAAAGTGTAATGCCCCAACGTCTGATTTCCGAGATGCCACACGGTGCTCCAAACTACAAGTAATCCTGAGCTAACCCTGGCTGCCTTTTCTAACTTTGAATCTCAAATTAGGGAAGGTATGAATGAAAAATCATAATAGATATGGAAACCATTTGAATTATCTAGGTATATCTGAATCATACTAATCTAAAAAATCTAATAAAGCAAATACTGAAAATCTGAATACTATACGTAAAATTTAAAATTGAATCTAGTAGTCCGACAAGCCTCTACTGACTAAATCTAGAGAGTCACTGGGACAGGCCCTAGATGACTCAAACTATCTGAAATGAATACGGAAACATCTATTAATAAACTAAAAATATGAAAAGCTATGTCCCCGAACTATGAGGACTCACCAACTATAGAGATGTAGATGAGATGCTCGAAAATCACTCGCACTGCTGAGGCTGAGAACCTGAACCTATATTATGAGACAACGTAGCACATAGAGGTATATGTGGATCAGTACTTTGAGGATGTACTGAGTATATGAGGTGAATACAATAAGTAAACAATGTAATCACAATTTACAAAATCATGCATGCTAAATGTAAATGACTCACATAGGCTTGAGTAAGTATGAAATCTGAAGATCATAAAGCATGAATAGTAAAGCATACAGTACAATTCTTGTGAGTAACAATACTTAGTTTTGAAATCTGTATTCTGCTCTTATTCTCAAATTATATAGGCTAAGTGAAATCTGAAGACTTATTCTGTAAGGAAATTCTTTCAAATTTGTAGGAAATATACTCTCAACTGTAGGGAAAAATACTTTTAGAACAATTATGAAAATCTTTACTATCTGGGAGGTTCTCTTAACCGACATAAACTATGTAAGCTACATGGAGTCCAACATCTTGTCCTCTTAAGGAAGAAATCTCACGTTGGGGAGAGGTATCATACTCTTGCCAGGGAGTATAACCTAATCAAGTTGATCGATCATAAGATAAATCTATCATCCATATAGAAATGAGAATAATATGAATCTGTACCTACGTGGCGATGTAATTTTGTAAAAGATAGGGAACTCTAATCCCACACTTCTTGCTCGATGATAAATACTACTCCCTCTTAAATCTGTAGGCTCAAACCATTGGAAATCTACTTTTTAAAACTAGCATAAGGATTTATATGAAAAACCAGTTATGCATTTATTTGAGTAAATCTGTAAATAAAGTTAATCTGAGTTTTATAAACTGTAATAATCTGTAGTGGATTCCAAAGCTAAACCAATAATCGAAAGAACCACCTGGCCTCATGTGTTCTACTTTAACTTGTTGACAACTCAAACACTTGGAAACAAAGTTAGCCATATCACGCATATTGTTCCACCAATACAAAGATTTTAGATCCTGGTATATCTTAGTAGAGCCTGGGTGAACAACATATCTCAGAGTGTGAGCTTCGTCAAGGATTCTATTCCATAAATCATCCACATCTGGTACACATAATCTACCCTGGTATCTCAAAATACCATCACCACTGATCTCAAATGACATCACCTTCTGCTGACCTACATCATTCTTAATTTGCATCAAGATGGGATCTTCAATCTGCTTCTTTTTAATTTCCACACAAAGGGAAGACGTAGCTATCTCATGAACAACCATTCCCCCATATTCGGAATCTAAGATTCGCACTCCTAGATTTGCAAGCCGGTGAATATCTTTCAGCATCTCTTTTTTCCCTTCCTCAACATGAGAAAGGCTGCCCATAGACAATCTGCTGAGGGCGTCGGCTACCATATTTGTATTACCCGAATGGTAGTGAAGGTTCATGTCATAGTCTTTCAAAAGCTCCATCCAACGCCTTTGCTTGAGATTTAGTTCTTTCTATGAGAAAACATACTGCAAACTCTTATAGTCAGTGAAAATATCAACATGAACCCTATAAAGATAATGCCTCCAAATTATAAGCGCAAACACCATAACTGCTAATTCCAAATCATGAGTGGGGTAGTTCCGCTCATGTACCATTAACTGCCTAGATGCATAAGCCACCACCTTTCCGTGCTGCATAAGTACACATCTAAGTCCCACGCAGGATGCATCACAGTACACAACAAAACCCTATGTACCTTCCAGAAGAGTCAAAATAGGAGCCGTAGTCAACTTGTTTTTCAACTTCTCAAAACTATTCTCATAAGAGTCGGACCATAAAAACCTCACCTTTTTCTGAGTCAACTTAGTAAGTAGAGTAGCTATAGAAGAGAAACTCTCTACAAACCTTTGGTAATACCCTGCCAAACCCAAGAAAATCTGAATGTCGGTTGGAGTTGTGGGTCTGGGCCATTTCTTTACTGCCTCAATCTTTTGGGGATCAACCTTAATCCCTTCACTAGACACAATATGCCCCAAAAAAACAATAGCATTCAGCCAGAATTCACACTTGGAGAATTTTGCATACAACTTACGATCTTTGTGGGTCTGAAGAACAATGCGGAGGTGATTGGCATGGTCCTCCTAACTTTTAGAGTAAACCAAGATATCATCAATAAAAACTATGACAAATAGGTCTAGGAACTGACGGAAGACCCTATTCATTAGGTTCATGAAAGTTGCAGAGGCAATGGGCAACCCAAAGGACATGACTAAGAATTCCTAATGACCATATCTAGTTCGAAAGGCTATTTTAGAAATGTCTGACTCCTTAACTTACAACTGATGATATCCTAAACGAAGGTCTATTTTTGAAAAACATTTAGCACTGATGATAGGCGTATTTACACGCCTAAAGTACTTTAATTTACCAATATTTTAGCTATGTTTTGAGGACAAAATATATAATTCCTGCACTTTTAGTCTTTTTTTCTTGTAAGTGAGCTAACCAACGTGATTAGCAAGTTTTTAGGTATAAATGATGAAGATTTCAGCATTTTATGGACTGGTTGACGCCAAAGGAAGCTTCACGAAAGAAGGAAGGCAGCTTTTGGAAGTCTATGGACTGAAAGTAACGCATGGAAAACCTATCCCGGACAAAAACAACATTTCCAAAGACTTGGGGATCAGCAGTAACTTAGTAGGATTAGAATAAGGATGCAGTAACCTAGTAAGACTAGGATAAGTACGCAGTAGCTTAGTAGGAATAGGATATGGGTGTTATAAAAACCTTATTTTGCTGAACTTTTCAGCAACGAATTTCCGCCCCATTCTTCCTTATTCATTACAATTTTCTTTCATCTATTCGACTTTTAATTTTTACGACAAGAGAAATGCTATTTGCAAGGAATTCACGCCACAAGTGCTACCAAAACATACTTCACGTGAGATTCTTATTTTGGTATGATGATAATTGCTATTGTATTTTCCGTTGCACTCATGAGTAGCTAAACTTCTCTGTTAGGGTTATGGAAGCCTTATGAGATACTATCTATTGCTATGAGTTTGTGAATTCTCGACACGTATGCTGCTTATATCATTCTTCTCTTCATCTTAACTTAAATTCTTGTGGTTGTAGACATATAGAATACGCCACTATAGCATTAACTTGTTCGAAAGAAAAGTTATATGTGTGGAAAAGAGGGTGTGACAAGGAAATAGGGCTATTAACCTCTGTTTAAAAGTTAGTGTCGTAACTGGATTAACCTCTTGGAGATTTTGTACCATTAGATATGCTTTAAGCTCGAAATAGTTAAAGTGAAATAATCCTTGATGGTCGAAAGACGCCTGGATTTACCATAGAATACGAATCTCTATAAGCACATGCATGTCTGAATTCCGCATAACTCATAGACAATAGATACGTAAAACTCATAAGGTGGACATAACCCTAACTTACAATTCTCAATGATTAAAAACCTACTAAACATTCCGTTTTTAGCATTCCATTTTTACTTTGCTATTTTTATTACTTAAATTCACACTCCAATCCCCCCTTTTTTTGTAGAATTTTTGATCAACAGTCTACTAATTGTTGCTTACTTAGTGACCAAGTATTCCCTGTGGGATTCGACACCCAACCCAGTTGGGTTCTATATTTGACAGCGACCGCTTACACTCTTACGAGAGTTGTAGTTTGAGAGTTATCAAACTTTGGCGCCGTTGCCGGGGAATACGGTTGTCTACTAAGTTTGTGATAATTACTAGACCCTTTGGTTAAAGATTCTTGTATTTTACTTTTAGTTGTTGTTTTTTTTCTGCAGGTTTTTGTTCAGTGCATGCCCAATACTCGAAGTTCTGGTCAACCATTATTACCCATAAATCCTGAACCACAACTTATTGGAAGGATGGAAGCGCAACGAGAAATTGACAGAAGGGCTGCTCAACAAGAGCAGGCTAGATTAGCTGTGTTGGCCGCTGCTCAAGTGCATCAACAGAATATTGATAACCCAGGATGAGCAGCAAATCCTGATGATGAGGACCTGGGTGATGATCAGTTACTAAACCCTAGGCATGATGCCGAGGTGGCGACACCGGTAAACAGAAGAAATCGTCAAGCCAGATTCAGGCCTGAACGCCGTGCTATGCAAATGCCTTTCGACGACAATGATGACGACCTCGATAGAGCCGGAGCCACAGGAGCTATTATCCCGCCGCCCTTGGCACCCGGAGCCAAGTTCAATATTACTAGCACTATGATTCAGTTATTGCAGCTCAAGGGATTATTTGGTGGACTGGCAGGTGATGATCCGAATATGCATTTGGTCAATTTTATCTCTACATGAAAGTTATTCGATAATCCAAGCGTTGGACAAAATGCAATTCGGCTGCGCTTATTTTCATTGTCTCTATATGAGGAGGCAACTCTATGGTTGAACGGGCTGACTCCTGATTTATTACAAATTGGAGGCAATTGAAAGACGCTTTCCTAGAAAGATTCTTTTCGCCATCCAAAAGAGCACAATTGAGAGATGAAATCAGCAACTTTCGTCAGCTTCCAACTGAAGCCCTCCACAAAACATGGGAGAGATTCAAGAAGAAGCTTATGAGGTGCCCAAACCATCACATGACCAATGTCCACTTGATGGAGATACTATACAAATCCTTGAATTTAGTAACTAAACCAGTGGTAGATAATGCGGCTAGAGGATCATTTATGGACCTCACCTTTGTTCAGGCAAGAGAGATGCTAGGCCGCATGACAAAGCAAAGTAGAGCTTGGCATACCAGGGATTCTGAGGTAACAAGCCCCACTGTATCTATTGGCATGACTGTAGAACAAAGGAGAAGAGAGGAGGAACGCGATCAAGATATGGCGCACATGAAAACATAGATGGATCTTCTTACAAAGCATCTATTATCAGGGAAGATCGAAAAAGTCAAAGCAGTTGCATCAAAAAGAAGAGAGAAATCTGACTCTGAAGAAGAAGCTAACTACTTGAATAATCAGGGGGGTTTCCGAGGAAATACCCAAGGAAACCAAGGTCGGAACTAGTACGATAAATCTGGAAACAAGGACCGTGATCAAGGTAGTTGGAAGAATAAGACTGACAGGAGTGGTTTGTATGTTCCTCCTGGAAGTCGTGACACCGCTGCATCTGGCTCTGGTAAGATGTCAATGGAAGATATGATGGCGAAGCTATTGAAAGGAGTAGAGGCAACCAGCACGGGAGTAACCGAGGTAATAAATGATTTGTCCTCAATGAAGCAATTGGTTGACTCGCATTCCACTTTAATAAAACAGCTGGAGCAACAATTGAGTCAAATTTCAGCTACATTAAATCAAAGAAAAGTTGGCACCTTACCAAGTGACACAGTGCAAAACCCAAGGAACGATGGAACATGCATGGCTATTACTACCAGGAGTGGTAAAGTGTTGGAAAATCCAGCCAAAGGTAGGCAAGTGGACGACAAGGTATTAGATGTTGCCGAACCAAAGGACGCCGAAGAAGCTAAAGAAGGCGTCAATGACGTCACCCCTCAACATCCACAGCCTGAAAAGAGTGCCAGTTCGAAGCAAGAGGAAAATAAAGTCATGGAGAAAACTATTCCCCTTCCACCACCACCTTTTCCTCAAAGATTAAAGAAGAGAGACAATGATACCAAGTTCAATAAATTCATGTCAATGTTAAAACAGCTGACCATTAATGGTCCATTGGTTGAGGCGCTAGAACAGATGTCTGGGTACGGGAAATTTATGAAGGATCTTTTAACAAAGAAGTGGGCAGCAAGTGGTGAGTTGACAGATATTGTTCATCATTGTAGTGCAATCGCTACCAGATCACTAGTTCAGAAGAAGGCCGATCCCGATGCCTTCATTTTTCCTTGCAATGACAGATCTTTGAATTTTGCCAAGGCATTATGCGATTTAGGAGCCAACATCAACTTAATGCCACTATCTATTTACAAAAAGTTAGGATTGGGGGATCCTACTCCAACCAATATGAGGCTTGTAATGGCAGATAGGTCGGTAAAATGACCTGTTGGTATTTTATGTGATGTATTAGTGAAGGTTTCTTCATTTATATTTCTGGCAGACTTTGTTATCCTGGATTGTGAGGTGGACTCAGAAGTTCCTATAATCTTGGGGCACCCTTTCCTTGCAACAGGAAGTGTGCTTATTGATTTAAGAGCTAATGAGCTTCTATTCCGGATAAATGACGAAGTAGTCCGCTTTGATGTGTGTAAATAAATGAAGCAACCCAAAGATCTGAACGTGTTCTTGGTAGTTGATGTTTATTTTGATGATGCGAAAGAATTACCTGAAGAGAAGCAGCTTATTGATGACCCATTGGCGGTTGTGCTTATGAATGTTGAGCGTAAGGATGCTGAAAACTATGAAGAAACTATTTGTGCTCTAACAGGATTAGGGTCATATCCTCATGCTCCCAAGAAGCTGGACCTTGATCTCAAAAACCGACCTACACCACCAGCTAAACCATCTATTGAAGAGCCACCCACGTTAGAATTGAAGGAGCTGCCTAGTCATTTAAAGTATGCATTCTTGGGAAGCGGTAACACACTCCCGGTTATTGTGGCGGCAGATTTGGGTGAGCAGCAAGTTGCAGCTCTCATAGCGGTTCTACGGAAGTACATAAGAGCCATCAGTTGGACCATCGCTGATATCATTGGTATTCCACCTGGGATTTGTACACACAAGATTCAGCTTAAAGAAAATTGCATACCCACTATTGAGCATCAAAGACGTTTAAATCCACCTATGCAAGAGGTGGTAAAGAAAGAAATTATCAAGTGGTTAGATGCAGGGGTAGTGTATCCAATCTCCGACAGTAAATGGGTAAGCCCGGTACAATGTGTACCAAAGAAAGGTGGCATGACGGTAGTTGCAAATGAAAAGAATGAGTTAATTCCACTCAGACTTGTCACAGGGTGGAGAGTATGCATGGACTACCGAAATCTGAATTCATGGACGCTTAAGGACCACTTCCCAATGCCATTCATGGACCAAATGCTCGATCGATTAGCAGGGAAAGGATGGTTTTGTTTCTTAGATGGTTATTCAGGCTATAATCAGATTTGTATTGCCCCCGAAGATCAAGAGAAGACAACGTTTATATGCCCATATGGTACGTTTGCCTTCAAATGTATGCCATTTGGGCTATGTAATGCACCAGCCACTTTTCAGCGTTGTATGATGTCCATTTTTTCTGATATGGTTGAAGACACCTTGGAGGTGTTCGTGGATGATTTTTCAGTCGTGGGCGAGTCATTTGAATTGTGCTTAGCGAATTTGAGCATGGCGTTGCAGAGATGTGTTGGATTCAACCTAGTGCTGAACTGAGAGAAGTGCCACTTTATGGTGAATGAAGGTATTGTTCTTGGGCATAAAATCTCCAAAAGAGGAATTGAGGTGGATCGAGCTAAAATCGAAGTTATAGAGAAACTACCACCCCCAATATCTGTCAAAGGAGTTCGTAGTTTCCTCGGGCATGCAGGTTTTTATCGAAGGTTCATTAAAGACTTTTCCAAGATTGCTAGTTCATTATGCAAACTTTTGGAGAAGGATGCAAAGTTCGACTTCGGTGAAGATTGCTTGAAGGCATTTGAATGCCTCAAAGGGAAGCTAATTGAAGCTCCTATCATTATAGCGCCCGATTGGTCTCGACCGTTTGAAGTCATATGTGATGCTAGAGGGGTAGCTTTGGGTGGAGATGAGAAAAGTTATTTCATCCAATCTACTATGCGAGCAAGGTCTTGAACGGAGCCCAAAAGAACTATACTGTCATGGAACAAGAGCTTCTAGCGGTTGTGTATGCTTTTGAAAAGTTCCATGCTTATTTGTTAGGAACCAAAGTGGTAGTTCATACAGACCATGCAGCTCTGAGATATTTGATGGCAAAGAAAGACGTGAAACCAAGGCTAATTCAATGGATATTGTTGCTGCAAGAATTTGATTTCGAAGTAAAAGATAAAAGAGGTTGCGAAAACCAAGTGGCTGATCATCTGTCTAGACTCGAGAATGAGCATATAGCGCAGCCATATCTTGAGATTAATGATGCATTCCCTGATGAAGAGATCCTAGCCACGATGATGGAAGAGTTACCATGGTATGCAGACTTTGCAAACTTTGTGGTAAGTAATGTGATGCCTGCGAATCTATCATTTCATCAAAAGAGGAAGTTCATGAATGATGTGAGACACTACTTCTGGGATGAGCCAAATTTGTTTAGATGATGCGTGGATGGTGTGATCAGATGATGTATATCTCATGTGGAGGTGCCAAGTATTTTGGAAGCAAGTCATGCTTCCCAAGTTGGGGGACACCATGCAGGTGGTCGGACAGCAAGGAAGGTATTGCAAAGTGGCTATTATTGGCCTTCGATATTTAGAGATGCCTACGAATTTGTGAGAAGAAGTGACCAACGTCAGAGACAAGGCACGATTTCGAAGCACCATGAGATGCCCATGTCAAAAATTCTTGAAGTAGAGCTGTTTGATGTGTGGGGCATTGATTTCATGGGCCCATTCATAAATTCATTTGGGATGAAATATATCCTAGTTGTTGTGGACTATGTATTCAAATGGGTTGAAGCAGTAGCGCTGGCCGATAATGAAGGAAAGCGTGTTGTAGCATTCTTGAAGATAAATATCTTCTCTCATTTTGGGGTACCACGTACCATCATAAGCGATGGAGGATCACACTTTTGCAACAAGCTGTTCAAAGTCGTGTTGTTGAAATATGGGGTCAAGCAACACAAGGTAGCCACGCCTTATCACCCTCAAACTAGTGGACAGGTAGAGGTTTCCAATCAAGAGATCAAGCAAATTCTTGCTAAGACTGTACATGCTAATAGGAAAGATTGGTCTCGGAAGCTGGACGATGCACTATGGGCTTATAGGACTGCATTCAAAATGCCAATTGGCATCTCCCCGTACCAACTAGTTTATGGGAAGGCCAGTCACTTGCCCATTGAACTCGAGCATAAAGCATTATGGGCGTTGAAGCGACTGAATTTGAATTGGGATGATGCTATGAACATGAGATTGGAGCAGCTGAATGAGATGGATGAATTCCGTCTACATGCATATGAAAGATCAGACCTCTACAAGGAGCGGACGAAAAAGTATCATGATCGGCGAATTGTTCAATGAAACTTTCAAAAAGGTGATATGGTACTTCTTTTCAATTCCAGACTGAAGCTAGTCCCAGGTAAGTTAAGGTCCAAATTGTCTGGTCCGTACAAAATTAGCCAAGTCTGCTCGTCTGGAGTAGTTGAGTTAGAAGACAATAATGGTATCGTTTTTAAGGTAAATGGGCAACGAGTAAAGCCATATATCGGTCCTCTTGACTCGATTAAATGCATGGCCACCATCTATCTCGACGAAGTCTAAGTACTCGAGGTAACTATGTCGTGCCGCGACAATAAATCAAGCGCTAGATGGGAGGCAACCCATCGGTTTTTTTATCATTTCTTTTGCATTTGTTTTTACTAAATAAAAATCCAAAAAGAAGAGTCGAGCCACGACCAAAACTAAGGCGCTTGATGGGAGGCAACCCATCGTTCTAATTGTTTTTGTTGTTTTTGAGTAAATGTAGGTGTAAGAGGCGTAAAGGAGGAAATTGGTTTCAAATTTTGATTTGGAAGTATTGCATGTTAAAGGTGGTAAGTTAGGAATGAAGAAGCAAAAGGCTATGGGTTAGGCATTGCCTATGAAAATATAGGCAACGAACAAGGGAAGGCCTATGTAAATCTAGGCCACGAACAAGGCTAGGCCTATGCTATGGCCTAAGCTCTCGGATTCTACAATGCCATGGCATAGGCGCCTCCTATGCCTAACCATGCCATAGCATAGGCGCCGCCTAAGCAAAAGCCTTTTGTCTCTGAATCTAGAATGCCATGGCATAGGCGCCGCCTATGCCCAACAATGCCATAGCATAGGCGCCGCCTATGCTCAACTAGGCTTTGCAAAAGGCGCCTCCTATGCCAAGCATAGGCAAAGTATTAGGCGCCGCCTATGCTCACTTTTTGGTCTCCTAATCCGATTCCAAATGGGTCAAAACCCGACCCAAGCTTGTCCTATAAATAGAACCTTAGTCTTAAAACAAAATTGCATTGCAACTTCAACCTAGGCGCCGCCTACCTCTCCAAATTCTCTCAAAAATTTTCCTTTTGCTCTTTTACTTTGCAAGAACATCTTCTGAGGCCATCAACAAAGTAAGTACTTCTTTGTTCTTCTCTTATATTCCGTAAGTATTACAATACTACACCTATAATAAGTTGTTAAATCTTGAAGTAGTGTTGGTGATTTGAATATGGTTGATTTGTTGTGATACAACTAAGAAAGTGAAAGAATATGTATTGGTGTTCTAGACTTGGTTCCAACTTGTAGTTAATTTCGATACACTGTCATACTTCTTGCAAAACCGACATGGTTCAGAAAATTTCATAATCTTGTAACTCGAAAGCTTTATTGAATGACTTGTTCATTGAGATGAAAATCATGGTTAACTACAAACATGAGATGTTGTGATTATTTCAAGCCATAAATTGATACAATATCTATGTAGTAGTTTTATTCAAAGTGATGCATTAGTTCAAAACATGAAAGCATTCTCAAGATTACATGATCTAGAATCGGAAAAGGATAGTTAAGATGACAAGAAAAGTATGACTGCACTGATTATATTGTTGGAACATAACGCCTAAACGTCTATCGATGAAGTCTGAGTAATCGATAACGTTCACTTAATTAGTTTGTGCCAACAAATTATGTATGGGGTGGGGCCACTACTGTTTGTTTGTCGATTGTATTTACCAAGATGAAGCTAACATGACTATCATTTTAATCTCAGGTACAATGGCACCAAAAGCACGACAAGGAAAGGATAAAGTAACCACCTCACAAAAAGGCCAGAAAAGGAGACGAAAAGAGCAAGGTGAATCCTCCTCGCTGCAAATACCTCGCCGTATGTTCGGAATCAAATGGGTCCTAGAGGAGGAAGGAAAGGAGTGGTATAGGAACAATAAAGAGAAAAAATATGTTCATGTGGAGTTGATACAGAAGGAGAGCCTAGCAAAGAAAGAACCTTGCATGTTGGCCAAGATAATGGCGTTACATCTTGATTTCATCTTCCGAGATATGGGAGAATGCAATCTCGATCTAACAGGAGAATTCTATGCCAACTGGTCACCGAAAACTACAGGGTGTGAAGTAAAGATTCGGGGCAAAGTCCTACAACTAAATGCGGAGTTCTTCAACTCTTTTCTGGGACTTCCATCTGTTGATCCATCACCACTCAAAGAGATGTATAATAGACCTCCGTACAGGGCAATCAGACACACACTATGCGGAACACGATCTATGGCATGATGGAGTAGACACAAGGACACCGGTCGGCACAACACCTTCCCATATGCTTCCTTGAATAGAGAAGCCCGGATATGGATGCGAATAGTCAACTCTTGCCTGATTCCAGGGACTCAGTACACAAAGATTACATGAGATAGAGTGTGCTTGGTATACTCATTGATGACGAACGTCCCCATCAACATTGGGGCGATCATTCGATCTTTAATGCGTAAGTCCAGGCTACACAAGAGGTCCCACTTCATCTTTGGCAATCTGTTGACTGCAATATTGAGAAAGGCGGACATTGAAGAGGAGCCGGCTGATCATAAGCTTCCACACAACCCGAAGAAGGTTGACCTCACAAAGGTTAAAGATGCTGAAACTATGCATGGCGTCAACCTTACCACTATAAAACGACATGCTCGGGATGAAAGTTTCTTTTGCTATCTTTATGGCATGACTCGGTTTACCATGATGAGCGGAGGTCGTGTTCCAACTGCTACAAAGCTCCAACAGCTGGATTATGACTACCCAATGAACGAGCATGCAAGGGCTATGTGTGGAGTCGGCGTGTACTTTGAGGAACCTCTTGATGATGACGTGCCAACCGATGATGATCACTGAATGCCAGACTCCGACGTGGAGAAGAACTCTGATGACGATGACTTTGATGATGATTCCGATGCAGGGGGTATGACCCCAGACATAGAGGATGAGTCCGACTAAACAGGTTCTTCTTATTTATTTTCCACTGAGGACAGTGTGTCCAGTCTAAGTATGGGGTGCTGGTATTTGTATGCTATACTTCTTTGTCTGCATTTGCATTCATTTTTTTGTTTTGTTTGTTAGTAGTTAAATTTTAAAATTTTTTCTGAAAAATTTTGCATGAAATTGTTCTGATAGGCAGCATGGTATTATGACAAGAGCCGTTGATAAAATCATTACTATTAAGACATCTAGGCTCTAAACGTGACTCATTATCTGATAAGTGTGTGGTTTAATTCCTTCATCTGTTGGGTCAAGATTCTATACTGCTTCTAATAAAGTCGACCATGTGCCTTGTGTGTGTGAGATGATAGTATATTCTATGTTTGTGGTTGATGCTAGAACTTGCCTGGTATGTATGTAAAGCAAAATAAAGAATGTGAGTTTAGGAGATGATTTAGGCATTTCTTTGGCAACCTGTGATTGTTTACCTTCGTTTTATCTACCCATGGACATCATCCTAGATAACCCCCTTTGAGCCTTTAGCCTATTTTCTTTGACAGCCTCATATGTAAGCCTAATCCATTTTTTCAAGACCATAAGTTGATCCAAATTCCTAAGTGCTTTAAATTGTAAAGTCATGTGACAAAATAAGAGGAAATTGGGTGAGATAGTGCCTCAAAGTGAATTGGTACTTAAATTCGTTATGAAAAAGAATGGTTATTATAGAGGTGTGTTATTAAAAAAAAGAAGAGAGAAAAATGAAAAGAAAAATAAAAAGTTAATTTTGTTCAAAATTGAATAACAAAAGAGGTGAGAAGGGGTGGTAGATTAAAAGAAAGTAGAAAGGTTGTTTAAAAGAAAGTGTTAATGGTATAATGTGATGTATTAAAGCTCTTAGGAACATAGTCACTAATTCTGGCCAAAATAGTCCTACCCGTCCCTTAGCCTACATTACAACCTGCAAAGAACTATTTGATCCTACTCTTAGCATTCTGATATTTAGTGGAGCATGACACTAAGGGCAAGCCTATGGTCAGCAGTTGCAACATATGAATTCTTTGTGAGAGTGAGAGCAAGGATAATCCTATACCCATGTTTCGAAAAAATACAATACTTGTAAGTGATTATGGGTGAGATATTGCGTGAGACACACATGGTTGATGAGTTTTGGGTAGTTATGTATGATTCTTTGTGCCTTAACTTTTGAATACGAATTAACCATCATCACGAGCCTAGATTGGAGGTTGAATTGTTTCTAGTAGTGATTAGAAAATTACTCTTTGTTAATAATCATTGTGCCTGTCTTGATGAATATTTTGTGTTGTTACAGTGAAATCCTAAGTAGATGTTTATATGGGCATGATATTTTATTCGAGGACGAACAAAGCTTTAAGTGTGGGGTGTTGATGATAGGCGTATTTACACGCCTAAAGTACTTTAATTTACCCATATTTTAGCTAAGTTTTGAGGACAAAATATATAATTCCTGCACTTTTAGTCCTTTTTCCTGTAAGTGAGCTAACCAACGTGATTAGAAAGTTTTCAGGTATAAATGATGAAGATTTCAGCATTTTATGGACTGGTTGACGCCAAAGGAAGATTCACGTAAGAAGGAAGGCAGCTTTTGGAAGTCTATGGACTGAAAGTGACTCATGGAAAACCTGTCCCGGGAAAAAACAGCATTTCCAAAGACTTGGGGATCAGCAGTAACTTAGTAGGATTAGAATAAGGATGCAGTAACCTAGTAGGATTAGGATAAGTACGCAGTAGCTTAGTAGGAATAGGATATGGGTGTTATAAAAACCCTATTTTGCTGAACTTTTCATCAACGAATTTCCGCA
The DNA here is from genome assembly GCA_030864225.1 of Capsicum baccatum var. pendulum. Lineage (NCBI taxonomy): Eukaryota > Viridiplantae > Streptophyta > Magnoliopsida > Solanales > Solanaceae > Capsicum > Capsicum baccatum. Next base: position 19,345,729 of record CM061552.1, on the reverse strand, counting down.
CCATTCTTCCTTATTCCTTACAATTTTCTTTCATCTATTCGACTTTTAATTTTTACGACAAGAGAAACGCTATTTGCAAGGAATTCACGCCACAAGTGCTACCAAAACATACTTCACGTGAGATTCTTATTTTGGTATGATGATAATTTCTATTGTGTTTTCCGTTGCACTCATGAGTAGCTAAACTTCTCTATTAGGGTTATGAAAGCCTTATGAGATACTATCTATTGCTATGAGTTTGTGAATTCTCGACACGTATGCTGCTTATATCATTCTTCTCTTCATCTTAATTTAAATTCTTGTGGTTGCAAACATATAGAATACGCCACTATAGCATTAACTTGTTCGAAAGAAAAGTTATATGTGTGGAAAAGAGGGTGTGACAAGGAAATAGGGCTATTAACCCCTATTTAAAAGTTAGTGCCGTAACTGGACTAACCTCTTAGAGAATTCGTACCATTAGATATGCTTTAAGCTCGAAAGAGTTAAAGTGAAATAATCCTTGATGGTCGAAAGACGCTTGGATTTACCATAGAATACGAATCTCTATAAGCACATGCATGTCTGAATTCCGCCTAACTCATAGCCAATAGATACGTAAAACTCATAAGGTGGACATAACCCTAACTTACAATTCTCATTGATTAAAAACCTACTAAACATTCCGTTTTTCAGCATTCCATTTTTACTTTGCTATTTTTATTACTTAACTTCACACTCCAATGCCCCTTTTTTTGTAGAATTTTCGATCAATAGTCTACTAATCCTTGGTTACTTAGTGCCCAATTATTCCCTGTGGGATTCGACACCCAACCCAGTTGGGTTCTATATTTGATAGCGACCGCTTACACTCTTACGAAAGCTGTAGTTTGAGCATTATCAAGCACCCTGAAGCTGTCAAAAAGGTCATGGATTCTGGGAAGAGGATATTTATTTTCACTGTGACCTTATTCAACTGGCGGTAATCTATGCAAATACGGAGGGAACCATATTTCTTTCACACGAAGAGTACAGGTGCACCCCTAGGAGAAACACTAAGTCTGATAAAACCCTTATCTAGGAGATCTGCTAGATGTTCTTTCAACTCTTTTAACTCTACAGGAGCCATTCTAAATGGCGGAATAGAAATAGGATGGGAATCTAGAAGCATATCAATGCTGAAATCTATCTCCCTATTAGGTGGAATTCTTGGGAAATCATCTAGAAAAACTTCTGGGAATTCATTTACAAATGGGACAGACTAAAGTGGGAGACTTTCGGCGTTTAAATCTTTAACTCGAATACGATGGTACAAGTAACCCTTGGAAATAAGTTTACGGGCTCTGAGATAAGATATAAAGTGCCCTCTAGGTTCTAAGGAATGAACCTCCCACTCTGTTGTTGGCTCATTCAGAAAAGAAAAGGTAACCTTTTGGGTCCTACAGTAGAGTGTGGCATAATACTGATGGAACCAGTCCATCCCTAGGATAGCATCAAAAGTAACCATATCAAGTTCTATGAGGTTTGCAACAGTATTCCTACTAAGAATAGACACAACATAATTTTTGTACACCCTTCTAGCCATAATCGAATCTCCCACCATAGTGGAAATAAAGAAAGGTTCAGCAATCACATCAGCTTTAGACATAAAACCAACAGCCACATACGTGGTTACATAAGATAAGGTAGACCCGGGATGAAGCAATACATATACCTCATAGGAAAGATTTTTAACGTACCAGTGACTACGTCTGGCGAGGCTTCTATCTTCTGGCTATTAGTCAGAGCATACAATAGGTTGCAACCACTCCCGACAGCTGAATTAGTTCCCTTTTTAGGTGGTGGTCATGCAGAAGTGTTTTCTTGAGACTTAGCTCCACTAACATTCCTCCTAGCAGAGGGATATTCTCTCTGGAAGTAGCCCGTCTAACTACATGAATAACACACTGACGAGCAAAACTGACACCTTCCATGATGACACCTACCACAAGTCTCACATCACAGATAAGAACGGTACTGCTGAGCCACACTATCTAGCGACTGAGTATCCTGAGCTCTGGGTCCCTAGATGGCCTAAAAACTCTGAGATCATCTATCAATTGGAGGTCTGGGCGCTGGGGCGCTAGATGCAGACTGTGCCTTGCCCCAAAACTTCTTCTTTTGCCATTTGTTACCCCAATTACCACCATACTATTAACTGGGGTTATAATCCACTGATCTGGCTCTCTTTTGTTGCCTGTCCTTCTCTCTGGACTCGGCTATCTTATTCTTCTTCTTCTCATCAACCTGCTACATGTGGATTGTAAGCCTAGCAAAGTACAATTCGCTATTTAGCATCGCCCCTTGACATTCAAGCACCAGATCATTTGAAAGGCCGGAAGCAAACTTTCTCATTCAGTCCCTCATACTGTTTGTCTTCTCAGGAGTATAATGGGCCAGTTGATTAAACTTTAAATTATACTCCTGAACACTCATCTTACCCTACTTAAGGTTCATGAACTCCTCCACTTTGTATTCCCTCAACTCTAGAGGAAAGAACCGGTCAAGAAAAGCTTCCACAAACTTATCCCACACTGTGGGATCAGCACTGTCACCCTTCGCCTTTTCTCACTCATTATACCATTGGTTCACTACATCATTTAGCTGGTATGCCACTAGCTCAACACCTTCTTCCTGATCCACATGCATCACTCTAAAAATCTTCTCCATTTCGTCTATGAACTTTTGCGGATCCTCTTCTACCTTAGTGCCAGTAAACTTAGGCAAGTTCATTCTCATGAACTAAGTCTCCCTAGTTGCTTCAGATGTAACAGGTGCAGACCTAACATCTTCTGATCATTAGTCCTGATTAGCCAGCAACTGTGTTAGCATATGAATAAATTGTCTGAATTCTGCATTTGAAATATCCCTCTGAGTAGTCGGGGGATGGTTAACATTAGTCTAAGGAGACCTAAGTGGACTGGTTAGGTTTAGAGGGACTTCCGGAGTAGGGACAGTTTCTAGAGTGTAAGCTCTATTATGTGTCCTCATCCCATGAGTGGAACAGACTTCGTCCTCTTGAGCATTAATGTTGGTGCGATGGGGAGGCATAACTTGTTTTTCTAAAAAGCAAGAGATCATTGATTAAGGGACAAATTAGACTCTGAAGCACGAACTAAATCACAAACAAGAGAAATATTCTTAAATGCCTAGTAGCCTCCTGCTTATAAGTGTGGCACGCTACACACTCATAAACAAGACACTACCCGATGCAATTTTGCAGACATCCTGGGACAATGAACCGTGCTTTAATACCAAGTTTTTCATGACCCAAACTAGGGCCTGGCCGTGATGGACATCCTGAACCCTGAGGGCCTGGAACGTCCCTCTCTATATGGTAAGCATGCACACATTCATATAAATAAATAAAATGCAGAAACATAATCTTCTACGGAAACATGGTCAATTATGAATTCAACATAAGTATGAAAATTGAAAATCAACTACATCTAATAACATCTGACCCAGGCTGCGAAATCTCTACTACAGGCTAATCTGACAATTGTCTGAAAAAATGGAACAAGGAACCCAGTAGACCAAAATGATAATAAGGGACATAATTTGAAAGACGGTCCTTATGAAATAGATAAGGCTCACCAAGTAATCACTACAACTCTGTCTAACGAATCTACTGCCTTTCTGGATCCCTACACTAAGCCTCAGAACCTGGAAGGAGGAGGAGGGGGTCAATACAGATGTACTGGTACATAAAGAAATCCAAAATAAAGCTTATATGTAAATAAAATAGTTTGGAAAAAAACTTTGTCAAAACATTATACATCAAGTGGCTTTCAAAAAACATGGGCGCATTTCTAAAAAAACATGTAACCTGCCTGTCAATACAAGTTCTGATCTTTATATTACTTCTGAGTTAGGTGGCACTCCTCTACAATTATGATATTCCATGGGTGGTATGGAATCCGCCATTGACTCAGCGGGGAAGCCCCCAACCCAAGTGTGCCACAAGGGTTGGAGTTCCTGAATCTGATATGCCACAGGGCTCTAGGACAGCGTAATAAATAAACCCAGATCGACAAATCACAATTTTGGGCAATGAGTTGTTTAATACTCACTCCTTTTTCGGGGAACCACCTAAAATCTCTTTATGCCCTATTTTATCCTATTCTAAATCATGCATGTTTCTAGTTTCAACATCTGAAAAGTCTGATTTAAACATGCATTAAATCTATTTAGAATTATCATGGCATAGTCTAAATTGGTGTCGTCACACCAAGAATTGCAAGTCCTATTTCTGAGCCATAATACATCATGCATAATTCTTTCTTTAAAACACATTTCAGACCACCCAAACATGCAAACAATATAAAATATTTCATGTTCCGAGAACACAAGTCAAAACTATGCTGAGATTGTTCAAACATATGGTAGTGATGTGTTTTTGGCAAAATCATGCACTCTTTCATTACATGAATATTTTCAAAATTTATTAATATGCACAACCCTTTCTTTCGAATTCAAAACCGTAAATCAGTTTGTAGCATTAATTAGGATATTTCATATCATGCTTTTCAAGATACATTCAAAACAATCCATATCATAAGAAAATTGGGAAAAATCATACCAAGAGAGGGATTCATGTGCTTCATGCTCTCAATTCATTCATAAATCATAAAACATATGCATACATATATATAATTTCAAATCAATTTGGGAAAGGTCAAAAGACCAAAATAATACCGTCAAGATTTCTAAAATATGAATGTATTAATAAATCTGAAAACCCCTTTTCTAAAATCATGATTTCTATGCCCATGAAATTTTAGGAAACCCCAACGTACCTCAAAATAGGAAAACAATAGGTGTTTCTTGAAACCTATGATCCAGGAATTTTGAATCTTCAATCGATTTTGAAAACCCACAGTTGAATCTTAAGTTTCTTGAAGTTCTTGTTTGAAACTCTAGAGAGGATTCTTGATGATTTTGATGAAACTAGAGTTAAGTTTATCAAACATACCCTAAATCCTTTGTTTGACTGGTTTTAAAGGCTAGAAAAGAGTCAAAATTACCCTTAATGACTGCCAAACAAAACTGGAAATTTGAACTTAAAAACCTGATTTCGGGTGCCACCGCGATGCGCCACAATCGCGGTGGTCCACTGGAATTTGATGAGTGGGAAATTGAGTGCCTTCGCGATGCGCCACCATTGAGGAGCCCCACTGTAATTCGACAATTTTCAATTTGACCCTCTCTACGACGCGCTACACACCAAAATGATGATGTTTACGATTGGAACTTTAAATTATTCATAACTTCTTCACCGAGGGTCCGTTTTGGATGAACCTTATATCGTTGGAAAGCTACTTCAGTCATCTACGTAATGGAATATTGAAATATAGGAAATTTCACTTTAAAATTAATTTATATCATTCTAAAAACTAATGCTTAGACTTTTCATGGACGGAATTTAGCTAAGAAGACGTCGAGGTGTTACATATCTGATATGGGCATATCATACGGTTATATTCCTCAATCTAGGAAATAATTTAAATCCTTAATTGATAAGAAATATCTTGGGTTTCCTTATGAAAAATAGCAGTCAAAAGACAAGTAGAAGAACGACGACACACACCGTTACGCAACTTCAAGAAGAAACTTCAAAGTGTCTTAATCATATTATAACAAGGCTTTGTAACTTTAGTTTACAATTTTTAAATATGGAGTAGGATCGAGTCAACTTTGTAATATCAACTGAATGTAACACCCCATGTATTAGGCTAGACTTTGGAGTATCGTTCTTCCGTATGTTAACTCTAATTCCATGAATTTATTTTAAATACACATGTCATGATATTTACCCTAGTGTTTGAAGTAATTTATAGGTGAAAAACATTCAGAAGAATCACTTAGAATAAAGTTGAGTTAAGAGCCTTTGATTCGTCCAAAGTTTGGTATTCGATTCTACACGGGTCTACTTTGAACATGTATAGCTTTAGATATATGTAGAATTTTGTAGCTCAACACCCATCAAATAGTAGATAATTGAGTTAGTTTCTAACAATATAAATTTTTCCTTAATCCAATACCTGAGAAAAAAGTCATACCCTTTTTCGTGAGAGAGGTAGTGAGGGCGCGCGATTAGCCCGCGACGCCCGCTCCATCACCCGTCCCTATCTTACAGCTTTTAGTTACGCATGTTTAAGGGCAAATGGGTCTTTTTTCCTTCACCCAAGTGGTCCATAACACGGGTCTAAGGGTCCTAAAATGCAAAATTGGCCCCTTTATTCACAAATCCTCTCAAAAGAAAACCCGTCCTTCTCAAGAACAAACCCCAGGCTCTTCAAGATTCAAGATCAAGCTTAAAGAAAACCACCAAGAACTTTCACAAATTTATCAATTAAGGTATGTTTGATGTTCATCCATGGGCCCTTTTCACCCATGGAGTCCAAGAATCCATTTTTAAGATTTAAATCATGAATTTACATGTTTACAATAAATTATCTCCATGAATCCATATGAATTTCAATTTTTACATGATGTTTACAAGTAATTGTTGTTGAAATTAAACCATACACAATGGAATAATGATATTTTCTTGTTAAATCCCTAATTTATGGTTTAGAATGGTAGCCATATGATTATTACATATTTTAAACTATTCCCATGCTTTAATTCATGACCTCCATGTGTTTGATGAAATATTTAAGAGATAGTTTTGAACAATAATCCCTATTATAGTTATTTCTAAAAGTGTTCATGTGTTCCTATTGTTATTGCTATCGAGTCCTGAGGGTTATGAATACCTAAAAACTTAGCTGTTTAGTTAGTCTTAGTACTTTCAAAATGGTTTTAGATATGTAAGGGCACTATTGGTCAGCCAATTATCCTATTCAGTTAAACTTAGCTCAGTTCAAAAATCAGTGTCTTTCAGTTAGGAGTAAAACTAAGCATCGAGTGAATATAAGGATGGTGTCCCTCTATCAATATCCATGAGGCACTTGTCTCCTCCATCAGTATGCAAGAGGAATTAGTAGTAGTCCCTAAGTTCCAGATCTACAGTGCCACCATAGACTTTGAGGGGTCCCCCATTAGTTAGGAATGTTACCCTCATCCTTGGGACACTAGATTAATGGATCCACAAAACCATTTTTGATACTTGTGACAAGATACTGACACCCTTTCAACTAGGGTTACAGGCTGGACCCTAATAGCAAATTAGGGCATGTCAGTTACAACATGATTCCACAGTCTTAGTTTAGTATTCAGTATAATTTAGTTCAGGTTTGCATTAACCATAGCATATAGTTATCAGTTATTCAATTACCAGTATTTTAGTATTTTAGTTTACAAAGTACTTTAGCATTATGTTATATTGTTGGTCGTGCATTCTTAGATTTTACAGCATTCACGCATTCTTACTAGTTATTCAGCTATCTGATGAAACACAGTCAATTTTTATTTCATGCAAATAACCTATGAATATTAGCCTAACGTCATCTCACATAACAACACATTCAAAGTACTAATCGCATACTCATTTCTTGCGCTATGATGTCTTATATTATAGGTTCGGATTTTTAGGTTCATTACTGTACTTAGATATACCAGTGCCTCAACTGAAGCAGTAGTGGTGAGTCCTTATATATCGAGGACCATTTATGTTTACTTTAATCTTTTAATTTAGTAGTCAGTCAATTTAGTTGGGTGTTTGTCCCATTAGCTCTACAGTAGTTAGAGGCTTTTCAGACAACCAGTCAGTTTATCAGTTATTATTATCAGTCTTTTCAGCATTTTTATTCAGATGTTTTCAAAACTATGATCTGAATCATATGTTTCAGTATTTAAAACCTTATGGCATTTTTCAGTTAAATTTTGCAAATGTTCTTTGTTATCAGTTTAATTCAATGCTCACAATAGGTACCAGCTCATGGGTTAACTTATGGTCATTTGTGACCATAAGCACAATGTGGCATCCAGTGTGTATCTCTAGGGCGTTATAGACTTAGTATTACAACCTAAGATTTTAAAGTGTCCTAGGGAGTCTAAAAGCTATGTTGAGTAGAGTCTTATGCATGGGTGTGAAGCGCACCACCCTTATGGACAAGAGGCTGCAAGACATTTTAGGAAAAGTTTCCCTCGTTTCATTGTTCATATTGTGCGAAAGAGCATAAGATCCATGTAAACTCTCTTTATAATTCATTTTTCCTTCTATCCCCTGAATTGACATATCTCCCATACCAAATTTAGAGCTACTTTCATTACCTTAGCTCATTCAGTAGCTGCTCAGAGCTATCATTAGGCTATGTTCCTATCTAGACTTATAGTTTATGCCCAACAAATTAAGGAGGTGAGAGTAGGAAGAAAGAGAGAGAGAATCAAAGGGCCAAAACAAGTAGTTTTAAGCCAGGGTTAGAGGGTAATAACTACTCCTGATTCTTTCAAAAAATCTTAGCCCCAATTTGCCTTCATCCAGTGCACTGATGCTTAAGTTTAAGAATGGCAGTCGATATGGAGCACCCGACCCTAAGTCACAGGGTAGTGGGAAGGATGTTCGTACTAATCTGCTTTGTAGAGAATATGGTAGGAATCATAAGGGTGTGTGTAGAGCAAACAGTGATGTGTGTTTTAGGTGTGGAAAGCCAGGCCACAGAGTCAGATATTTCCCAAAGAATGGTCAGCAGGGTTAGTCCAACTTCCCTCCAATTCCAGTCAATCACTCGACCTTGCAAGGTGTCATTTCCAATGCAACTAATGGCCAGCGTTAGAATAGTCTATATGCACTTCAGTCCCGAAAGGATCAGGAAAGTTCTCCTGATATGGTTATAGGTATGTCACAAGTCTTTTCTTTACATTTTTATTCTTTGTTAGACCCTGGAGCTTCTTTTTTTTGTAACCCTCTATATAGTTGTTGAGTTCAGTATCAGTCCCAAAACCTTAGCAGAGCCCTTCTCAGTGTCTACCTCAGTGAATAAATCTATCCTATCCAGACGGGTATACAGAAGCTTCCTGATTTTAGTATCCCAGAAAATCACTTCAGTTGATTTTCAGAAATAAAGCCGTTCAGTTTTAGTTTCCGTATGAATCAATCATTAAATGGAGGGGTAGTACCTTAGTGCTTAGGGGTCATATATGTTTTCAGAGCCCTTCCAAAAATCCTATAATAGTAGATGTCCTAGAATTAGAAGCATGAACCTAGAAGTTTGGTATAAATAGAGTGGGGATAGTATTGTCTGAATTTAATGGATTACGTATCCATGGGGGAAGTTGTATGAAAGATGAACCAGTTGCATGAAAGATGAACCAGTAGGCTTGAAATAGTGAATGCAAGAACTTGAGATAAGTTTTATGGTGTGGGTGTGATTATGTAGCATCCTTGAGCGCTAAGTTTGAATAGGGCTAGTAATATAGTAATTGATGTTCTTACCAGCTAAGTTATGGGCTATAACATGTTGATGTCGTATGTTTAGGTGTAATGGTAATTCTCATGGTTTAGGGAGAAAAATAAGTATAGATATATGATATAAGTAGGCTATAAAGGAATATAGTATAGTTCATTAAGAGCTTGAGAATATCCATGTTAAGTGATAGAATTTAAGATTGAATCTTTGAAGATTGAGCTAATGGAAAGTAGAGTTGAAGCACTAGATGATGTGAACTCATGGTATGGTAATACTCTTGAAAATTATAAGTTAGTCAGTGTTTTAGTTATTGTATGATGATTGTTGAGGCTATAGAAAACTAAGAATAGTGTATCAGAAGGAAGTACTAGCAGTGGGCCTTACATTATCAGGTATAGTCTTTTAGGGTAAGTATAGTGTTTATGTGCATTATTCTACCCCAAAATCTAGAGTAAAGTGGTGACAGTTCATTTTAGAGTTATTGATTAAGTGGTTCACAGACTTAGAATAATGGCTTTAAGCTAGGGGGGGGATGGTATGACAAGTAACCAGGCTCTCAGATCGTAGTAATGACAGCAGTTTGTATAGAAAAGCAGTGGGAAAGAATGATGTCCAACCCTTTCTTATCTCAGTGCAAGGTTTTTCAGTCATAACGATATCTACTCATGCCTTACATATCAGCGCCATGATTATAGTTCATGTTCATGCACATCATAGAGAATTATGTGTATTTCCAGTCCTTAGTATAAAGAGTTCCAGTTTGTTAAGTAGTACGAACCATGTTACACGAATTGACGAACTCCAAAAATCAGGTCATGCATCTTATAACTCATGTATTCATGTTTTACAGTATGTTCAGTTCCAGCACCTATGCAACACTATTAATGATCAGCAAAATTCAGATTTATGTCATGTATGTTCTCAGTTCAGACCTCTTTGATGAATTTATGTCATTGATTCTCTATTCCTCAGGCCTAAGTTGAGTGTCTAAGTTATTCTTTCATGCTTTAGGTACTTATGTCCTAACCTTTCAGTGACCTCCCCTTATGAAATGACAGCAGTGATGAACAATTGCTAGATGGGAGAGAGTAAACGTTTCTTGTTGACAAAACTTATTTCGGCTTACTATTACATGTTAAAAGGGGTCCAAGACTTAGAAAATTTCACTAAATGTTGGGACTTTTAGTATGGAATAATTGCTATCAACACGTGATTCACTTTTTTTCTATTATATTTCATTACTCCCTACCAACAACACATAAACCTTTTAGCACACCAAAATTTATTTCCTTGGGGCATCACTTTCACTCTTTTCTTCTTTAATTATGCACTCCACAATATCTTAATATTTCAAATCAAACACGTAAAAATTTTGGATCAAATTATGGTCAATTGAAAGAAAGGGAATGAGATATATATAAGGCTACCAAAGTGCAAGACGGTCGTCGTCAATATATTTACCCAACTTTGGAGTAAGGGTAGAATCCACGAGGAACAATGTGACTGGCGATCAAACTAATTTGAAACTACAACTACAAGTTGAATTTAAACAAATAATAGAAAAAGATAAAATTTGGCAGTTTTAAATGGTTAAAAAAAAGTTGATAAACACTTCAATTTAACAATGTTATGGGACACTAGAGTTATGGTTACCAAGATGCTTACATAGGTTGGGTTACAAATAACTTTAGAGTTCCAATTGACACTTCAATTGCAAGAAGAGTTGAATCCTATTATTTACCCATTCCTCTCTTGACCTCATTAGGTAGTGTATCCATTAATTCTCTCGAACTTAAAGGATGTGTTTGCTATTCAACTATGTTCTCATGTAGGCAAATCCGGTTAAGGCATTTGCCATTAAACTAAAGATTAAAATCTTTTGATTCCATGTAAACTCTTTCTTTTCCCATATACACTTTCCTCTTGGACAAGTAATGTTCTTAGGCTGACCTTTCAAGTTGCAACTAAGAGAGATCGTTACATTGCTTGAAAAGCACTTTCGTCTTGGACAAGTGATTGTTTCATTGAAGTAACCTAACAAACACTTTCCTCTCAGACAAGTGATGTTTGTAGTGTTGACTCTATTAAGTTGCAGCCAAGAAAGATCATTAAAATAAAGAAAGGTTTATACAACATCAATTTCTTATGGACATACATTAGATTCACAACCCAAATTAGTATTCACATCAAGGTTCCCATAACTCAAGTAAAGAAAATTAGCTATTCATGATACAAAGATCAATAATATGTATTGAATTCATAATCAAGAATAAGTAATAAATCAAACCCATAATCAATCTTCAAATTGAACATGTTTACAAGAATGTTAGGAATTCTCAATGAGAGGTTTCTCTCCTTTTTCGCCCCCAGTAAAATTGTTCAGATAGATGAATTATGAATGAATCAAAAACCCTAAAAGATGCTATTTATACTAAAGCCTAATTAAGGAAATAACATAACAAAATTAATAAAATTGTTTCGAATAGGTGACGCCTAGGCTGACGCCGCGTCAAGAAGTTGACGCCCTATCACGGATGGCGTTAGAGAGGCTTCAGTTGCCTTCAGGTTCTGTCTTAGGATGATGATGTGACTAACGCCGCGTCAGGGATCTGATGGCATATCACCAACGTCGTCAGATATCTTCTTCCCATGATAACTTTCTGCTTAAGGCTGACGCCATTCTTTACATCTTATCACGAATTTGACGCCACATTACAGGCGCCGTCAGAACTACTTCTCAAACTGCAACTCCCTGGTTAAGGCTGACGCTAATACTGATAGGCTATTACGCGGATGATGACTTATCACAAACGTCGTCATCCATGTTTTCTTCTATTTTTCTCAGATTTTCAACTCTTTTGCTCCATTATTGTTTATTCTTATTTCTTCAGCCTTTTCTGTAATATCATGAGCAAACACATAAAACAATCAAAGTTGCTTTAGAATTCACAATTATTTTGAGCTAAAAAGCATTAAATTTGTTAGCTTTTGCTCACACATCAACACCCTCAACTTTAAACAATTTCTTGTCCTCAAGCAACTACATAACACCATACTACGATTCTTAACCAAGAGACACATAAGATACCTATCACAGTTGATTATCAAGTTTAGCTCAAAACTCATGCCACTCTCCACATTCAATTACTTATAAATCCAATTGTGCATATCATTGAAGATTAACAATGTGACCCAAAGAAATCAAGACATGGCATCAATTCAGCAACAATAATCATTCATATATACAAGTTACACTACCCAAACAAGTAAACAGATAGGAATGCACCCGATGTGCCCTTACAACAAAGAAGTTCCTCCTCACTCATATATGAATTCAAGCATGTCAATGCGGGGACAGACAAGATACACTCACTCTCAAATAGAAATTCCAATCAATGCATGTCAAATACCATATGCTTGCCCTTATTTTCATTACCAAGGTGTTCAGACAGATAAGTTAGGATCACTATAAGTATTTTCTTCGGCTTGTACTGTAGGCTAAGGGTTGGTATGATATTCAATGGAATTTAGAGTGACTAAGCCTCCTTGTCACTACCTTAACTTTTGGAGTTCACTTATTAACCTTTTTCTTCTTTCTCTTCTTTTCTTGATCATACATTATTCAGGATGGATGTGGCTTTTCATTTTCATTCTTTTTCTTTTCTTATTCTTCTTCCACATCACCCAGCTTTTATTCTTTTTCACTTATTCTTTTCCTTTTATTCTACCTTTCTTCATACCCAGTTTACATCACGCACCCCTACGATAGCCACCCTCAACTTAGGTTGTTTGCCTAATTCTAGGTGCACAGTGTCCAAGGAGAACCAGGGCCAAAACAGGTTTATTATGATCTAAACGGGAAGGTAATAGGTGTCATAGAAAGAAATGGTCAATTCAGGCTCAAAATAGGGATCAAGAGATATCATGCATACATGGAAGGTTATTTAGGCAAAAAAAGTGACTTACAAATCAAAATGTCCTATGATCCTTTCCTAACCCCTATCTTTCAACTAAGGTAAGAATAACCGGGCAAGTTTTAGATTCAACACACACAGGGAATTAAGACCTCATACACACATGGCACATGGTACATCACAAGCTACTACCCATTCGGTTTATGCAATTGTTAGCAGTGATTATTATGACCTTAGTACTAATACCAAGAAAAGATTCACAGTAGCCACATATAAATGCATATTACATAGTTATAAAACAGACCAACGGAGAGGTGTTTATCAGTCTTAAAAATCAACAAGAATATGTCAACTGCTCTAAATACTTATTTTTCTCTAGTTTACCACAACACAGCACAAAACAAACATAATACGCCTAAATATGCCAGCTCTAATAGGAACAAGACTCTGGGGAAAAGAGGAACGACAACAAAAATCCCAGGAGGACATCAACACCCATAAGTATCCCCACCCTCAACTTAATATCATGCATTGTTCCCAACATGTCAAATCAAAACAAGAGAGTTAGAAACATACCTGTTGCACCTTGGGTGCAATGATCTAATGTCAATCACATAATATGAATACAAACAACAAATTACCTTGGGTTGCCTCCTAAGAAGCGCCTAGTTTAACATCACGGCACGACCCAACTCAGCTTTTTCCTCCACCTTGAGGATATAAATTTCACCCCTAACTTAGAGTCTATCTTCTTGCCTCGCTCATAGGGAGGTGGTACAATGATTAAGAAGACGATTAATGAATGATGCATGGTAAACAACTCGACCCTAAAGTGAGGTGTGTTTTTTGTTGTTTTTCAAGTGTAAAATAAAGAATATAGGATTCGTGTTCCTCATCTTCACAGTTTTCCACTAGTTTAGATGATTCCACAGACAAGATATCATCTAAACATAATATGGAAAAATTCTTCGAGTATGGCCCAACAAATCCTACGTCATAATTTACACTATCCTCTACACATTCACTTTTATTCATCTTCTCAATATTTTCACATTGAATTGGGCTAGAGTTTTCATAAGAGATTGGCTTGTTTTATTATTTTGCCTCTAGCACCATTTCCTCAATCTTGGCATTATCCCTCATGGTTGGTTCAGTTGGTTGGGAAATCTCCAAGGTCTGCTTAACTTCAAGCACAACATCGATATAGGGTTCTTGATCCTCATCTTCACACTCATCCATTATGTTAAATGATTCAACAGATAAGATATCATCTAACCACAATATAGAAAAGTGTTTTGGATGATTGACCTCGATATCCATCTCTTCTATCCTTTCTCTTCCCTCGTTAAATGCCCTAATGTCTTGACATATGTCACATATGGTATCATTCGTTGTGTCTATATGATCCAACATTAGTTAAAGCATAGCTTTAATGTCACTCTTTCCAGTGCTTTGTTCTTCCTTTTCTCGACCGTAAGACCTATCATACTCATAAAAAGAACTAGAACCTGGGTTAGCACAATAGGGGGAAGGGGCATTTGAGAAATCAATCCAATATCCATCTTGACCACCACATAGAGAACAAATAAACTCCCAGTAGGCTGGAGATGGTGTACACATTTCTCTCCGAGGAGTATATTTACAATCTTGCCAAAAGTGAGGTCCATCACAATATGGACATGGATCATCAAGATACGATTTCCAACCACCAAACTCATGTTCATTCCAAGATTCCATAGTAATAAGTAAATTAGAATAAAAGTCTACCTACAACAAGAAATAAAAGAAAACTAAAAACAAATATTTACAAGTTTGAATTCAAGCAAGTAGGCTAAAATTTCAAACTAACTCAATACGCCAAATTATTTCCGACAACGACGCCATTTTTGATAACACTCAACTTACACCTCAAATAAGTGCAAGACGGTCTTCGTCAATATATTTATATAACTTTGGAGTCGGGGTCAAATCCACAAGGAACAAGTGACTGGTGATCAAACTAATTTTAAACTACAGCTACAAGTTGAACTTAAACAAATGATAGAAAAAGATAAAATTTGTGGGTTTTAAATGGTTAAACAAAAGTTGACAAACACTTCAATTTGACAATGTTATGGTACACTAGAGTTATGGATACCAAGATGCTTACATAGGTTGGGTTGCAAATCACTTTAGAGTTCTAATTGACACTTCAATTGCAATAAGAGTTGAATCCTATTATTTACCCATTCATCTCTCAACCTTAGTAGGTAGTGCATCCATTAATTCTCTCGAACTTAAAGGATGTGTTTACTATTCAACTATGTTCTCATGTAGGCAAATTCGGTTAAGGCATTTGCCATTAAACTAAAGAATAAAATCTTTCGAGTCCATGAATACTCTTTATTTTCCCACATACACTTTCCTCTCGTACAAGTGATGTTCTTGTGCTCACCTTTCAAGTTGCAACTAAGAGAGATCGTTACATTGCTCAACAAGCACTTTTCTCTCGGACAAGTGATTTTGTCATTGAAGTAACCTAACAAACACTTTACTCTCAGACAAGTGATGTTTGTAGTGCAGACTCTATTAAGTTGCAGCCAAGAAAGATCATTAAACTAAAGAAAGGTTTGTACAACATCAATTTCTTATGGACACACATTAGATTCACAACCCAAATTAGTATTCACATCAAGGTTCCCATAACTCAAGTAAAGAAAATTAGCTATTCATGATACAAAGATTAACAATATGTATTGAATTCATAATCAAGAATAAGTAATAAATTATACCCACAATCAATCTTCAAATGGAAGATGTTTACAAGAATGTTAGGAACTCTCAATGAGAGGTTTCTCTTCTTTTTTTCCCTTAGTAAAATTGTTCAAATAGATGAATTATGAATAAATCAAAAAACCTAAAAGAAGCTATTTATACTAAAGCCCAAATAAGGAAATAAAAAATTAATAAAATTGTTCGGAATAGGTGACGCCCAGGGTGACGCCCAGGATGGCATTAGAGAGGCTTCAGTTGCATTCAGGTTCTGTCTTAGGCTGATGATATGGCTTATGCCGCATCAGGGATCTGACGGCGTATCACCAACGTTGTCAGATATCTTCTTCCCATGCTAACTTTTTGCTTAAGGCTGACGCCATTCTTGACACCTTATCTCGACTTTGATGCCATATCACCGGCGTCGTCAAAACTACTCCTCAAACTGCAACTCCCTGGTTAAGGATGACGCCAATGCTGATAGGCTATCACGAGGCTGGCGACTTATCACGGAGGTTGTCAGCCATGTTTTCTTCTATTTTGCTCAGATTTTCAACTCTTTTGCTCCATTATTGTTTATTCTCATTTCTTAGACTTTTTCTACAGTATCATGAGCAAATATATCAAAACAACAAGAGTTACTTCAGAATTCACAATTATTTTGAGCTAAAAAGCATTAAATATGTTAGCTTTTGCTCACACATCAATAGCCTAATGGATTATGGGACTAAATAAGATCCTGCAGAAAGGATAGGAAAAGTAGATATAAAATAAGGCTATTAAAGAAATTCTTGTATCATCTCCTAAAGTCAACATTCTTTATTTTGCTTTGCAAACACACCGAGAAAGTTCTAGACCTAGTATGCAATATGAAGTATGACAAAATCCTGAACACACAACACACATGTTTAACTCAAGAAGTATCACTCCTCTCAACCAAGCAACAATAAGAATTTAAAATTATGCCAACACCACACAAGAGTCACATAAAATAGCTTAGGTGTCTCAAAGAAGTCATTCAATTTTTTACACCACGCCATAGAATTTAACACCAACTTATATCAAGTAATCATATGTAGCATCTAGCTAAAGCATCTCTATTTATTTCAATTGAAAACAAAAATGAAAATTACTCCTGAAAATCAAAAGGGATACTGAGTTCAAAGTGCCCCTCAGAAAAGAATAAAAAAGAAAGCTCGAGGGGTGGGTGAAGTGTGTTTCTATTGAACAGGCACAAAAAAAACTGAAAATAAACAAAAATAAAATCTTTTTGTAATTTTCTTTACAACTTTTAGTCAAAAACGTGAAAATAAATAAAAATGAACACCCTATGACTTTACCCTAAGCAAATCAAAATATTTCTCACCCCACACTTAAAATCATACTTTATCTCTGAAGTACATAGGAATACTCCTTGAGGCCTCTAGGCCTAGATCATAGCATCATATCCATCAAGGAGATTCGAGGGACGCCACACTTAGTTTATGCCATGATCTTTAGTTAAGAACTCTGGTACATAGACTTCCCTTCAACCTGTCAACACAAATAAAAGCAAAATCAAAGGTGATACTAAAATAAATTTAAAGATAAAAATAAAATACCTCAACTAGGGTTTCCTCCCAAGCATCATCTTTTTTATTGTTGCAGCACGACTCATAACTCAAATCTCATCCTTTTCCACCTACTTAAAGCCCATTTTCTTCTTTATTGCTTCCCTCTTGAGTGCTTGCCATCGTGCTCTGCAGCTTGTCTTCCACCTGCCTTTTTAAGATTCCCTTCAAGTTTTGTAGGTTCAAGTTTATTTGTCAATTCAGGCAACTACATGAAAGTTTCTAAAGAGGTAATTGAAAGTTTACATTCTTCCACCCCACATTCATATTCTTATGTAGTTATGATCATGCATAGATCTATATAGAGTGAGGCTGTGTTGAGTGATTTAAGCACTCAAAAGATCACTTCTTTATCTTTCAGTATCATCTTGAGTGTTCCCTCTCTCACATATGTCAAAGCTCTATCAGTAGACAAGAATAGATGTCCCAATATGATTGGTACCCTTTCATTTGCAACATAGTCAATAACAATAAAGTTGCATGAATAATAAATTTAACAACCTTAATAAGGACATCCTCAATGATCCATTTGGGAACCACTCACGTTCTATCCTTGTAGCAATACTGAACATGGCTTTGGCTTTTCCAAACCTACTATCTTAAACACATTAAACACAGAAAGGGGAATCAAATTGATGCTTTCACTCAAATTGCTTAAAGTGTGGACAACATTACTTTCACCACTTTGTATAGAAGGATGAAACTCTCAGGGTCCCTTAACTTTTTGGATATCTTGCCCATAATCATAGAACTATACTCTTTAGTAAGTGCTACAGTCTCAATATCTCAAAGCCTCTTTTTCCACACTACATCCTTCAAGTACTTTGCATAATTAGGCATTCCTTGCAAAACATCTAACAAAGGAAGGTTAATGTGAAGTTCTCTAAAGGTGTCAAATAACTTCTTAAAACAAGCATCCTCCTAAATGACCTATTTATATATCTAGATTTTTTGGGGCTTTTTAATGATTTTTGATTTTCACAACCATTTTTTGTTGGTTGTACAGGATCTTTTTCAAAGTCTCCTCGATATTTCTAGCCTAGGTGTTGTCCTGAATACCTTGTTACTACTAAAACTGTTGTGATTGAGCCTGATTATTTCCCTACCAGTAGTAAGGCTAACTCTACTAGTTACGGTTGTAGGCATTACTATAGTTCTAATTCCCTTTTTGCGCATTGCCCATAAAATTCACCAACTCCATGTTTGCTCCACATAAGTCTGTAGAGTGACCACTACTACCACAAATTTAACAAGAAGTCTGAACCTGCTAAATTGCATTAACCTTTCCCTGAGGGTGAGCTATACTCAACTTGCGGAGCTGAGTCATCATTTGATTCTGAAAAGAGAATATTATTTAGGTAATTCTATGATACCATCCACCTTGATCATACCTACAGGCTTCTTCATCACACTTCTAGATATATCAACCTCCCATTTTGGATTACCTTGTGTAATTTGATTTAGGAGAGTGTACAACTCATCTTAAGTTTTTTCCAAAGCCTGATCACATGCCACTGAATCTAACAAAATTTTTATATTAGGGTCAAAAAATTCAATAAAAGTATGAGCTAATACCTCATCGGTCTATTGGTGATGCATACAATTTCTGAGAAGAGACTTGAATCTCTTCTACATATGATAGAGATTTTTGTTTGATTTTTTCTAGCAACTTAGAGTTTCACTCCTCAACCTTGTATTTTTTCCAGAAGAAAAGAATCAAATGAGGAACTTCTTTGACAAATCATCCCAAGTTGTGAATGAATTTGAAGGTTCTGCCTTCAACCATTTTTTTGCTTCCCAAAATGCTGAGAATGAAAAAAGATTGAGCCTCATGTAATATGTAGACTCGAGTGAGAATAAATATGTCACTGATCTCCAAGAAGTTCTGTATGTGAACATATGGATCTTATCCATGAACTTCCAATGTTATGCAGCAATTGCACCATGTTCTGCTTAAGCTCAAATCTAACCCCAAGTTCTAGTTTGTGGATGGCGGAGGTAACATTAGTTGCAAGTGTGATTGCCACTTTGTGCATTTTCCTTGGTGCTTCCATGACTTTAGGAATAACCTCAACCTATTGATCATACTATATGGGGGGCACAGTGTAAGGCCCCTTCCAAAGAATGAGGGTTCGCTCCTTCTTTTTCTCTTATCTCCTCGTGCACTTGTTCCTTGTTTTTATTCTTCTTATGGCTTTTTATAGGCTTTATTTAGCTTCCATATCACCTCCAATTGTCTCCTACAACATCATATAATAAAAATTAGTCCATATGATATAGTAGAGCTCATCAAAGTACACTAGAACAAGAATATCTTAAGCTAGCATCATTAGTTTTTTTCGTGTAAACTCTAATTGATTACTTTGACTCTTGACTTAGTTCAAATACACCATAAAGACACTAAACATGTAGAGTAGCACATAAATACACAAATACTCACTTTACATTTTATTAATCACATCAAGTTATCCTCAAAACTAAGTTAAACACGCATAAATAATGACACTTAGGTGTACAAATACGTCTAAGATCAATTGACCTAGATTTTTTAGTTGAAATTCAAGTTAGAAATAGATGACGTGTATTGGAATTGAAAGGGAAAGGTGAAAAATCAAAGTGGTTGCAAAATTCAGACCTTAAGGTATGATAATGGAAAGAGTAAACTTCAAATCAGTTCAAGTTATTTTTCGACAAAACTGGTAAATAACATCAACTAACAGTTCCTTATACTCAATAACAAAATGGAGTCAGTCAACAGAAAAATAGAAATATAATGGAGATGACTAGGTTTCACGACCCGAACGAGGGCCTGGCCGTGATGGAAATCCCGAACCATGAAGGCCCGAAATTCCCTTCTCTATCTTGTAATCATCCACAACATTCATATAATAAAAGAAAAAGCGGAAACATAATTTGCTACGGAAACATGGTCAATTCTGAATTCAACACAAGTATGGAAACTATAAATCAACTACATCTAAATAACATCTGACTCAGTCTGCGAAATCTCTACAACATGAAAATCTGACAACTGTCTGAAATTGGGATAAGGCCCCAGTAGACCAAAACTGAAATAAGTGACATAATCTGAAAAGACTGGCCTTCTGGAATAGAGAAGGCTCACGACTGCACAATCTAATCAGTTGTCTGAATTATCTACTGCTTATCTGGAACCTTAGACTAAGTCTCAGAATCGAGTGGTAGGGGAGATAGGGTCAATACAGATGTACTGGTACACTGAGCATATCCAAAATAATCATTTATTATTCAACATATATGAGAGCAATTTAAAATAGTTCATAATTATATCATATAGTAAGAATTCACATGGGCATTTTAGAAACCCTGTTAAAATCATCTCAACTTTGAGAAATCTGTGTCACTTCTGCGCTAGGTGGTATACCCTACGACTCTAAAAAATTCCATGGGCTATATGGAAACTTCCATTAACTTGGCAGCGAAGCCCCGAACCCAAGTGTACCGCAAGGATTAGAGTCTCTGAATCTACTACACCACATGGCTGTCGCCAACGTACAATAATAATCTACCCATATCGGCAAATACAGTTTCAAGCTAAGAGTTGCTTGAACTCGTGCCTTCTTCGGGTAACCACCTAACCCTCTTTAAGCCCCTTTTTAAAACTCTATCAAAACATACAGTCTCTGAAAACATGCTCTGAAAATATAATCTGTTATGGCATAAATACATATGGTATCGCCATACCATTGACTTGCAAGTCATGTCAAAGTTCTCAATTCACATGCAATTCTTTCTCTTAAACACAAAAACACATTAATTTCAAGAAACACCCTCTGAACAATTTCAAATCATGCTCAAATGCTATAATATTGCAAAAACATCTTTCAAATCACAAAATCATAATCTTTAATTCAATACACGAGAGGGAGTTAAAAATTAATGCTCTCAACAATCTTAAATCTCAAATTCCATACATAAACGTATACATGTAAATCAATTTAGGGATAGGACCACAAGGTCAAACCAATAGTAACATTAAAACATTCGGAGTACGTAATTTAGAAAATAGATTCCAAAACCCCTTTGAAATTCATGCATAAAAATCTAAAAAGTCATGCTCTAATGGTTTTAAGCCCATGTAGTTTTTTTAGGATAAACCTCACGTACCTCTATCTAGAAATTTAAATAATGCTTCTTGATGCCCATGGCTTGGGGATTCCAAATCTTCAATTTGTTTTGAAAATCCACGGTTGAATCTTGATTTATTTGGATTATCAATATGGAACCCTAGAGAGTGTTCTTGAATATTTTTGGTGAATGTAAGAGTAATATGTTCAATTGGGGTTGAAATCTCGTGTTTGGGATGATAAGGGTGTGGGAAAATACCCAATATACCCTTAATGAGACCGGTATTAAAATATAACTGAGAGCCCGATTTCATGGGCCACTGCGACGCGCCACTATCGCGGTGGCTAACTGGAAAATGACGAATGGGAAATTGGCCCACTCCGCGATGCGCCACCATCGCGGAGTCCCACTGAAAATTGACCATTGTCATTTACACCATCTCCACGATGCGCCTAGGACAGGAATGAGGGTGTTTTACGACTAGGACTTAAATTAACCATAACTCCTTCAGCGAGTATCCGTTTTCGACGCACCTTATATCGATGAAAAACTTATTCAATCATCTACAAAATGAAACTTTGAAGTTTAAGGGATTCCACTGGGAACAAAAAGTATAAATCATTCTAAAAGACAATGCTTGATATTTTAGGGACAAAATTTAGCTAAGAAAAACTTTGGGGTGTTACAATATCCCCACCTTGGGAGCATTCGTCCCCAAATGTTGACGCAGGATACAGAAAAGTATAATTTCAAGCATACTAAGGCATAGAAAGAATAAGGCATAGATTGTACCTTCCATTTCGTCATCCATTAGATAAAAAGTTGGGGTATCTAGCTCCCATGTCAACTTTTGATTCCCAAGTTGCTTCTTCAATTTTTTGGTTTCTCCACAACACTTTAACTGAGGCTATCTCTTTGTTCCTCAATCTTCTAACTTGGCAATGCAAAATCTCTACAGGCTCTTCTTCATAGGATAAGGAGTCTGTCACTTTGATTTCTTCAACAAGAAAAACTAAAGAATGGTCTCCAATACACTTCTTCGACATATAGATATGAAATATAGGATAAACCGAACCCAAACTAGCTGGCAATTCTAACTCATACGCAACTCCACCTATTCTTCTCACAATCTAATATTGTCCAATATAGCGAGGACTCAGCTTACCTTTCTTCCCGAATCGTATGACTCCCTTCATGGGAGAAACCTTGAGAAACACCCAAATGGAATCATACTATTTTTGGGACCTCGGAAGTCCTGTAATGAATTCCATATTAATCATCTCCCAATTCTACAAAGGCAAACCTATCTCTTAAGAAGAACCACCTGGCCTCAGATGTTCCACTTTAACTCGTTGACAATTCAAACACTTGGAAACATAGTTAGCCACATCACGCTTCATATTATTCCACCAATAAATGGTTTTCAAATCCTGATACATCTTAGTAGAGCTAGTGTGAACAACATACCTCGACATGTGAGCTTCATCAAGGATTCTCTTCCTTAGACCATCTATATCTGGCATACATAATCTACCCTGGTATCTCAAAACACCATCACCACCAATTTCGAAAGACAATACCTTTCGTTGACCCACATCTTTCTTGATCTGCATCAAGATGGGATCTTTAACCTGCTTCTCTTTGACTTCTACATAAAGGGAAGATTTATCTATCTCATGAACAACCACTCCTCCATCCTTGGAATCCAAAATTTGCATTTCTAGATTTGCAAGTCGGTGAATATCCTTCACTATATCCCTCTTTTCTTTCCCCATATGAGAAATACTGCCCATAGATAACCTGCTGAGGGTGTCGGCTACCATATTCGCCTTGCTCGAATGATAGTACAGGCTCATGTCATAGTCTTTTAAAAGCTCCAACCATCGCCTCTGCTTGAGATTCAATTCTTTCTGGGAGAAAACATACTGTAAACTTTTATGGTCAGTAAATATATCAACGTGTACCCCATACAAATAGTGCCGCCAGATCATAAGTGCAAAAACCACAACCGCTAACTCCAAGTCATGAGTAGGGTAGTTCCGCTCATGCACCTTCAACTGCCTAGATGCATAAGCCACTATCTTACTGTGCTGCATAAGAACACACCCAAGTCCCACTTGGGATGCATCACAGTATATAAAAAAATCTTCTGTACCCTCTGGAAGAGTCAGAATAGGAGTAGTAGTCAACTTTTCTTTCAACTTCTCAAAACTATTCTCACAAGATTCAGACCATAAAACTTTACCTTTTTCTAAGTCAACTTAGTAAGTGGTGTAGCTATGGAAGAAAAACTCTCAAAGAATCTTCTGTAATAACCCACCAAACCCAAGAAGCTCCGAATATCGGTTGAAGTTGTGGGTCTGAGCCATTTTCTCACTGCCTCAATCTTTTAGGGATCAACCTTAATCCCCTCACTAGACACAACATGCCCCAAGAACACAATAACATTCAACCAGAATTCACACTTGGAAAATTTTGCATACAACTTATGATCTTTAAGGGTCTGAAAGATGATTCGGAGGTGATTGGCATGGTCCTCCTAGCTCTTAGAATATAAAAAAATGTCATCAATTAATACAATGAAAAACAGATCCAAAAATTGATAGAAAACCTATTCATTAGATCCATGAAAGCTGTAGGGGTGATATTCAACCCGAAGGACATGACTAAGAATTCATAATGGCCATATCTAGTTTGAAAAGTTGTTTTGGGAATATCTGACTCTCTAACTTTCAACTGGTGATATCCCGAATGATGGTCTATCATTGAAAAACACTTAGCACCTGGAAGTTGATCAAAAAGATCATCAATCCCAGGAAGGGGATATTTATTTTTAATCATAACCTTATTTAACTGGCAGTAATCTATGTACATATGAAGGGAACCGTCTTTCTTTCATAGGAAATGTACAGGTGCACCCCAGGGAGACACACTGGGGCAGATAAAACCTTTATCTAGAAGATCTTTTAGCTATTTTTTCAACTCTTTTAGTTCTGCAGGAGCCATCCTATATGGCTGAATAGAAATAGTATGGGTATCTGGAAATAAATCAATACCAAAATCTATCTCCCTATCAGGTGGTATTCCTAGGAGATCATCTAGAAAGACTTCCGGGAATTTATTCTGTACGGGGACAGAGTGAAGAGAAAGACTTTTGGTGTTAGAATCTTTAACCTAAATAAAGTGATACAAGCAACCTTTGGAAATGAGTTTAAAGGCCCTGGGATAAGATATGAAGTGCCCTTTAGGTGATAAAGAGTTTCCCTCCCATTCTATCACAGACTCATTTGGAAAAGAAAAGGTGACTCTTCGGGCCCTACAATTCAAGGTGGCATAGCATGAATGGATCCAGTCCATCCCTACGATGGCATCAAAATCAACCATGTCAAGTTCTATGAGATCTGCCTTAGTATCCTGTCTGAAAATAGACACAACATAATTTCTATACCCTCCTAGCCACAACAGAATCTCCCACCGGGGTGGAAACCAAAAAAGGTTCAGCAATCACATCAGGCTCAAACCCAAAACCAACAGCCATGTATGGGGTCACATAATACAAGGTAGACCCGAGATCAAGTAATACATACACATCATGAGAAAAGATTTGCAACATACCATTCACTACATCTGGTGAGGCCTCTACCTCCTGGAAGTTGGTCAAAGCATACAATTGATTTCGACCATTTCCGGTGGTTGAAGTGGCACCCTTCTGAGGTGGTGGTACAGATAAATTTGCCTACGACTTGGCTCCTCCAACATTACTCTTTGCTGCCAGACAGTCTCAATAGATATGACCTAGCTGGATGTATAAATAACACACCAAAGTGCCAAACTGACATCTCCCTGGATAATTCCTTCCGCATCTCCCATAGCGTGGATAGGACCAAGAGGTCTGGGCTATACTTCCCTGCGATTGCGTACCCTGCATCCTCAGCCCTTGAGTAGACTAAATATTTTGGGTGCGCTGCTCAGTTGTGGGTCTGGACACTGGAACACTAGCTGCCGACTGTGCATTACCCCAATTCTTTTTCTTTTACCATTTACCATCCTAATTATCTCTCTGCTGCTGACTATGACTCTGGTCTATCGCTCTGGCTCTCTTTGCCTATCTGTCCTTTTCCCTAGATTCAGCTATATTCTTCTTCTTCTCCTCAACTTGTTGTATAAGCACTGACAGTCTAGCAAGGTCCATATCCCTGTTCAGAATATCTCCCTGACACTCAGCACCAGATCATCTGAAAGGCCAAAAGCAAACTTCCTCATTCGGGCCCTCATACTATTTGTCATCTCAGGAGCATAACAGGTCAGCTGATTAAACTTTAAAGTATACTCCTAAACACTCATCTTACCCTGCTTGAGGTTCATGAACTCCTCTGTTTTAGCTTCCCTCAGCTCCAGATGAAAGAATCGGTCAAGAAAAGCTTCCACAAACTTGTCCCAAACTATGGGTTCAGCACTATCACCCTTCGCATCTTCCCACTCATTGTACCATTAGTTCGCTATATCCTTTAGCTGGTATGCTGCTAGCTCAACACCCTCCACCTGATCAACATGCATTACTTTGAAAATCTTCTCTATTTCGTCTACGAACTACTGTGGGTCCTCTTCTACCTTAGCGCCCGAGAACTTGGGCAAGTTCATTCTCATGAACTGGCCCACTCTAGTAACTCCAGAAGTAATAGACACAGACCTAGTATCCTTCGACCTCTGAGTATGTGCGGCTACCAGTTGTGCTAGCATGTGAATAGACTATTTGAATTCAACATTATAAACCTCTCCTTCATAAGGCTAAGTGCGATTGTCCCCATCCGGGGAACTCTGGGAGGACAGGTCGGTATAGGAAGTACTCCCAAAGTAGGAATGGGTTCTGGGATATGAGCTCTATCATGGGTCCGCATCCTATGGGTAGGACGAACTTCATCATCCTGAGCATTAACGTTGGTGCGATGGGAAGGCATCGCTGGTTTTCTGAAAAACATGAGGTCATTGATTAGGGGAAAGATTACATTCTGAAGCACGAACTAAATCACAAAGAAGAGAAACATTCTTAAACTCCTAGTAGCCTCTTGCTTATAAGTGTGGTGCGCTACACACCATAAACAAGACTCTACTCGATACGATTTCACAGACACCCTGGGACCATGAACCGTGCCCTGATACCAAGTTCGTCACAACCCAAATGAGTTCCTGGCTGTGACGGACATCCCGAACTATGAAGGTACAAAACGCCCTTCTCTATCTAGTAATCATTCACAACATTCATATAATAAAAAAAAATCAGAAACATAATCTTCTGTGGAAACATGGTCAATTTTGAATTCAACACAAGTATGGAAACTGTAAATCAACTAAATCTAAATTACATTTGACGCAGTCTGCAAAATCTCTACTACATGAAAATCTGACAATTGTCTGAAACTGGGACAAGGCCCCAGTAGACCAAAAATGAAATAAGTGATATAATCTAAAAAAACAGGCCTTCTGGAATAGAGAAGGCTCACCACTGCACAATCTAATCAGCTATCTGAATTATCTACTTCTTATCTGGAACCTTAGACTAAGTCTCAGAACTGAGAGGTAGGGGAGAGAAGGGGGTCAATACAGATTTACTGGTATGCAGATCATCTCCAAAATAATCATTTATTATTTAATATATATGAGAGCAATTTAAAATAGTTCATAAGTATATCATATAGTAAGAATTCACATGGGCATTTTAGAAACCCTGTTAAAATCATCTCAACTCTATGAAATCTGTGTTACTTCTGCGCTAGGTGGTATACCCTACAACTCTGACAAATTCCATGGGCTATATGGAAACTGCCATTAACTCGGCAGCGAAGCCCCGAACCCTAGTGTGCCGCAAGGGTTAGAGTCTCTGAATCTACTACACCACGCGGTCGTTGCCAGCGTACAATAACAATCTACCCATATCGGCAAATAGAGTTGCTTGAACTCACGCCTTCTTCGGGTAACCACCTAACCCTCTTTAAGCCCCTTTTTAAAACTCTATCAAAACATATAGTCTCTAAAAAAATGCTCTGAAAATATAATCTGTTATGGCATAAATACATATGGTATCGTCATACCATTGACTTGCAAGTCACATCTCTGAGCCATTATTAGTCTATTGTAAATCTTTGTTTTCAAAACACAAGTTTTGGGACCACCATTTCAATAATTCAATTTAAAGAAACTCTTTCTCAAACATCATGTAAACACATGCAAGGAACTCATCTTTGTTAAGCATTTTAGTAGTACTGTACAAGGTGGTCATGTCAAAGTTCTCAATTCATATGCAATTCTTTCTCTTAAACACAAGAGCACATTAATATCAAGAAACACCCTCTCAACAATTTCAAATCATGCTCAAATGCTATAATATTGCAAAAACATCTTTCGAATCACAAAATCATAATCTTTAATTCAATACACGAGAGGGAGTTAAAAATTAATGCTCTCAACAATCTTAAATCTCAAATTCCATACATAAACGTATACATGTAAATCAATTTAGGGATAGGACCACAAGGTCAAAACAATAGTAACATTAAAACATTTGGAGTACGTAATTTAGAACATAGATTGCAAAACCCCTTTGAAATTCATGCATAAAAATATAAAAAATCATGCTCTAATGGGTTTAAGCCCATGTAGTTTTTTAGGATAAACCTCACGTACCTATATCTAGAAATTTAAAGAATGCTTCTTGATGCCCACGGCTTGGGGATTCCAAATCTTCAATTTATTTTGAAAACCCACGGTTGAATCTTGATTTATTTAGATTATCAATTTGGAACCCTAGAGAATGTTCTTGAATATTTTTGGTGAATGTATGAGTAATATGCTCAATTGGGGTTGAAATCTTGTGTTTGGGCTGATAAGAGTATGGGAAAATGCCCAATATACCCTTAATGAGACCGGTATTAAAATATAACTAGGAACCCAATTTCATGGTCCACCGTGTCACGCCACTATTGCGGTGGCTCACTGAAAATTGATGAATGGGAAATTGGCCCACTCCGTGATGCGCCACCATCGCGGAGTCCCACTGAAAATTAACCATCGTCATTTACACCCTCTCCATAATGCGCCAAGGACAAGAATGATGGTGTTTTATGACTAGGACTTAAATTAACCATAACTCCTTCACCGAGTGTCCGTTTTGGACGCACCTTATGTTGTCGAAAAACTTGTTCAATCATCTACGAAATAAAAAGTTGAAATCTAAGGGATTCCACCAGGAACAAAAAGTATAAATCATTCTAGAAGTCAATGCTTGATATTTTAGGGACAAAATTTATCTAAGAAAAACTTCGGGGCGTTACACTAGGTGCATGCTATTTAGAAATATCTATAGAAAAGTTTTTGGGCAGAGGCTAACAACACTGCTGTTTATCTGCAAATAGGCTTCCTTCTAGAGTAGCGAAGGATAAAACACCATATAAAGCATGGTATGGTCATAAACCCTCATTGTAATTTCTCAGAATATTTGGCTACTTGTGTTTCTCTTATGTACCATAGGTTAAGAGAGATACCCTGGATAAGAAGGCAGTTCTTAGCATTTTTACAGGCTACAATGTTGTGTCCAAAGAATATAAGGTCTATCAACCTTAAACAGAGAAAATTGTCATAAGTATAGATGTCCACTTCATTGAGGACCAACACTGGAATCGGGAGAAGCCCAAAAATAATCCTACTATTGATAGTCTATTAGATCCAAAAGATCTAGTAGATGATCCTACTATTAGAGTACGAGGTTGATCTCTGATATTTATCAAAGGTGCAATACTGCAATCTGTGAGCCCGCAAACTATGATTAAGCAGTAGGGGATGACACATGGGTGGCTGCAATGAAGGACGAGATAATGGTGATCCAACAATATTAAACGTGGGAGCTTATTTAGAAACCTCTTGACAGAAATATCATTGGTGTAGAATAGGTCTTTAGTACAAAGATGAATGCAGATGGTTCCCTCAACAAACACAAAGAGAGGCTTGCGATGAAGATCTACGTTCAGATTTTTGGAGTAGACTACTCAACACCTTTCGCACTAGCTGCTTGACTGGACACAATCAGATTGCTACTAGCCATTACAATGGAAAAAAGCTGGAAAGTTTATCAACTTGCTGTTAAGTCAGCCTTTCTCAATTATCTTCTCTAGGAGGATATTAATATTGAGTACTAGATGGGTTTGTTGTCAATGGGAAAGAAAATAATGTTTATTTGCTAAAGGAAGCTATCTATGGTTTAAAGTTGTCACATCCCAAAAGTAATTCTTAGATGTCATTGACAGCCGCTAACACTACCTGTCGGGACAACCAATCTTCATTAAACTTTATCAGTTAATAAGCACTACAATAAAGTATGTGCGATTCCTACACATCAATAAATAGAAAATAATGTATCAGCAAAAATCCATAATCAAACTATAAATTTAACAATCACTCAAGAACTAATTCTCTATCCCAAATTCTACACTAAGACCATGGAGCATATAAAATAAGAGTTACATGAGTTCAACTTTCAGGCATGTAAACCCAATGAAAAGAAATATAATCTAAAGATCTACGGAAGAAACAAAAGACACCACGACTAATGCGAAGGTCACCTCAACAATACAATCCTTACAAATAAATCGTCACCTGCTAGTTTCACCTTACATGATAGTATCTATAGATGTGAAAGTAAGGAGTGAGCTTTATATAAAATATAACCTAGTAAGATCACTGACTCGCTACTTGAAGTACTTGGGACAAGTATTAAAAAATACAACAACACCAAGAACGTGCAGCTATTACGCACAGGAATTATATCACAATAAGATAACCAACGAGACCCAACAATCATTCATCAGGAACTATATATCACAATATAATTTATACCTTGTACTTATTACAATTTGTAATTACAGTAATTAACCAACACCAGAATTTTTGGGCAACATACATAATGCGCCAAATATATTAAGAGTGCAACATATACAATGCGCCAAATATATCAAGAGTATACACAATACTCAAGAAAGTATACAGAATGTCCTATATCAAATCAAGAAGCATACACAATGCTCAAGGTAAGCATACACAATGCTCAAGGTAAGCATACACAATGCCCCAATAGAGCCAAGAAGAAAACACAATATTCAAGGAACCATACACAATGACCCATTAGAACCAACAAACATACATAATATTCAAGGAATTACATACAATGCCCCAATCTCATAGTACACAATTGTATCACATCTTGAAATAGTTTATAAAAGGGAATTTTAGTATTCTTGAATATAAAATATACATGGATGGCCTTGAAGACCATTGATTCTGCCAAGCATATTCTCGTCCCAACACATGGACCAGACAGATAAAACATATTTTTGTAAAACAAATTTGAAAATAAAGCACCCAAAGCTTAAAGCCTCACTTACCTTGCTAATGAAAAATTTTTCAATCTCGTATCACGTAGAACACCACTCAAACAATCTCCAATGGCTCCAATTTTCTTTGACTACCGGCAATAGTGCTCTAAAGATCCTTTTCTTTGTCTATGAACCCTCCCAAAATTTTCACAGTAAGTTTTCTTGTTTTGTTCCGAAGATAAAGGAATAGAAAGGCCATATTCTACTCGTAGAAGTGAAAAAAAACTAAACAAGGGGGAGGGTTTTGGCTTTGGCTTGCCCACTTTGATTCTCTTAATTAATATTAATAATACAGGCTAAATTATTTATTTAGCCTTGATTAGAAAAACTGGGTTATTATATTTAACTACTTAAAATAGCATTCGTCCTCAAACGAGTCTTGAATTATATTTAAAGTGTCAAATAAATTAAGCAAAATTTCTATTTCAAATCACTAATCTAGTAGGTAGAGTCTCAAAAAAAAATTTCTTCTTATTTGAGATAGCGAATGGTTTGGTCAGCTATAGCATTGAAGTTTATTTCACTGGTGACTATAAAAATAAGTTAGTGACCAAAACTACGGTCTATGCACTATACCCACTAAAATAACTTTCGTAAAGCTTTATTGGACCTAATCTGGTTCGAAAAGTTATGCTCCTCTTGAGTTACTACCAACTAGCATACAACTCATGTGCAAGTCTATTTAAAGCTTCAAACAACAGCTCTGAACAAGATAATAACTATTATGAGATAGAACTCGGTCAAATAACTAATCATGAGCCACTCTCTATATAAAGTCCATTTAGCTAGTGTTGGGACTGGATATCTGCATTTGTTATGTCCATATGGTGCTGGAACGCATCCAAGAACCTATATTACAACCCTGTAGTGGAATCCATCTATTGCTCTTATAAACGGTAGTGTCATAATACTCTCAAGTATGATAATGTTCGAAAACATCCACATACATCCTACTTAAATGTTTTATGCACTTACTCTTGTCACACATGAAAACAGAAACATCTTGTAGCATTACACTATCTTTGAAATATATTACCAAATAGGCCAGTATCATTTATAATCAATACAAATTAAATCAGGTGCTAAAGATCTCTAATATTTGCCATTTCATCATGATTGCTGACAACCCATTTTCTATCCTCCGAGCACTTAGTGAAAAAAGAATACGTCTATCAAAATTATCTCTGCTATAATATAATTTTTCTAAAAAATCAATGCATATACAAACTCAACCTATTTTTTTAAAGCCAACCATGTCTACAATAGTATTTTTTTTCATCCCTCCTATTTAAATATGAAAAATTCAAATATTGAACTACCTTGCATCACTGTTTGATGTTAGGTCTCCTTTTTTATCTCAATGCATATTTATAAACCTCAAAAGTACTAAATATTGAAAAACATGTTTAATCATATCAAGTAAAAATCTCCTTAAGTCAACCACCATAAGTGCATATACATTGAACCCTCAAACAGTAATCCTCACACTTTACTTACTATAAAAAACTATCACTAACCCCAATAAAGTCAGGATTTCCTCACCGATCAACCTTTTCTGCCTCAACAAAGGAAATTGTAACATAACACATGCTAGCACCTTAGTATGTATAATATCATAATTTATCACCCTTTTACTAGATAACTCAATGCTTAAAAATATCATGACATAAAAATTAAAAGTCATACTTTCGATCTACTATATTTAATAGTATTATCCCAATATTCATAAAACCCTTTTCAACATCAGCATATGCTTTTATCAACAAAATGTTTTGTATACTTTCTAAA
Source organism: Capsicum baccatum var. pendulum (assembly GCA_030864225.1). Taxonomy (NCBI): domain Eukaryota; kingdom Viridiplantae; phylum Streptophyta; class Magnoliopsida; order Solanales; family Solanaceae; genus Capsicum; species Capsicum baccatum. The sequence continues at coordinate 19,312,763 of CM061552.1, read as the reverse complement.
GAACATAATAAAAAGAATTTGGACATTCTGAATAGTCCATACATCTAGTCCATGACCATTAGTGTTGTCTTCAGTTATCATAGAGATGTCACCAGATTTTCATGCTAATCAGAGCAAATCCTAATACATGCCTTCATATTATCCACCCTTTTCTCATTCTGTTCAAGATATCGACATCCCAAAACTACTTTAGATACCAAATAACACCATGTATCTACAGGTACAAATCAATGCAATTATGATAAAATAAAAAGATATTTCCCTTCACAAAGCTCCAAAGTCTTTTGTCGATTATCAATAACTATCTTTGTTGGTTCACCGTCCATCCGAACGATTAAAATTAATCTCTTCAAGATGATATACTTTATATGTTAACCTCTTACACAAAGTCAACTATGTCATCTAGAAGAGGAGGCTATCTATATCCTAGATGTATGTGAAAACAAAATTGAAAAGTTAACCTCGAGTCATCTTAGCGCACGAATAATGAATTAAACAAAGGAAAATATGCTAGGTGTTCGGTAGACTCAAGGTCATAAGTATGGACGTCTACATACCCATGAACAAGACTCTATCCAACACTGCTTCATTATTTAGGATCTAAAGCACCAACTTTGTCACGTCCCAAAATAATTTCTAGATGTGGCTGGAACCCGCTAGCACTACCAATCTTATGTACACTTTCTCAGTTCATAAGCACTACAATATAGTATGTGAAATTCTAACACATCAATAAATAGATAATTATAATTCAACAATAATCCATAATCAAACTATAAATTTAACAATCACTTGAGAACTAAATTCTCTATCTGAAATCACACACTAAGACCATGGAGCATCTAAAATAGAGTTACATGAGTTCAACTTTCGGGCATGTAGACTTAATAAAAAGAAATATAATCTAAGAGCTAAAGTTGAAACGAAAGCCTCCACGAATAATGCAGTCTCACCTCAACAATAGAATTCTTACAAACGAATCGGTACCTACTAATTTTATCTTTTGTGATAGTATCTACAGACTTGCAAGTAAGGAGTGAGCTATATGTAAAATATAACCTAGTAATATCCCCAGCTCACTACTTTAAGTACTCCTAGGACAAGTATTAGAAAATAAAACAACACCAAGAACATAAAGTTATAACACACAGGAATTATATCATAATAAAATGATCAATGAGATTCAACAATCGTTCATCAGGAACTATATATCACAGTACATTTTATACCACGTACTTATCATAATTTGTAATTAAAGTAATTAAACAACACCAGGATGTTTGAGCAATATATACAATGTGCCAAATATATCAAGAGTATACACAATACTCAAGAAAGTATACACAATGTCCCATATCAAATCAAGAAGCATATACAATGCTCAAAGAAAGCATAAACAATGCCCCAATAGAACCAACAAGCATACAAAATATTCAAGAAAGCATACACTGTTAGAGTGGGTAAAGTGGGGAATGGACTGGTGGTTTGCTTATATGGACTTGGGTAATCCTCACCTCTTGATCTAGCTTTTGAGGTTGAGTTAGGCCCAAGTTCCATTCTTTACATGGTATTAGAGCCAAGTCCATCCCTATTTTGGGCTCCTGATCCATGGGCTAGTGCCAGTTGGTCCTGGGCATGGGAGGGGGGGTGTTAGAGTGGGTGAAGTGGAGAATGGACTGGTGGTTTTCTTATATGGACTCTGGTAATCCCCACCTCTTGAGCTAGATTTTGAGGTTGAATTAGTCCCAAGGTCCATTCTTGAAATACACAATATCTCATTAGAACCAAGAAGCACACATAATATTCAAGGAAGCATAAACAATATCCCAATCTCATGGAACCCAATCATATCACATCATGAAATAGTTTATAAAGGAAATTCTAGTATTCTTGAACATAAAGTATATGCAGCTGGCCTTGAAGACCGTTGATTCTGTCAAGCACATGCTTGTCCCAACACATTGGCCGGACAGATAAAAAATACATTTTTTAAAAATAAATTTAAAAAGCAAGCACCCAAAGTTTAAAGTCTCACTTACCTTGCTATGAAAAATTTCTCAATCTCGTAATGTGTAGAACACCACTCAAACAACCTCCAATGACTTTAATCTTCTTTGACTATAGGCAACAATGGTCCAAAGATCCTTGTCTTTGTCTATGAACTCCCCCAAAATTTTCACAGTAAGATTTCTTATTTTCTTCGAAAGATAAAGGAACCTAAAAGCCCTAGTCTACTCCTAAAAGTAAAAAAAAAAACTAAACAAGGGGGAGGGTTTTGTCTTGCCCACTTTAATTTTCTTAATTAATGTTAATAATATAGGTTAAATTACCCATTTACCCCTCATTAAAAAAATTGAGTTATTTTAAGAGTAAGCACTAAGAGCTTGGTATAGAAAGATAGATGATCATTTGCTTAGTTTAGGCTTCAAGAAGTGTACTTTATATTTGTTGTTCAGGTGATGACATATTTATTATATCTTTGTATGTTGACCATCTCCTTTTCATAGGAAGTAAGGTTTCTCTAATTGAGGATTTCAAGTTGGAAATGAGGAACGTCTTTCAAATGATAGACTTTGGATTGATGGTGTACTTTTGTGGAATGGAAATAGAACAAAATGATGACAATGTGTTCAGTATGCTTAAGAAATCCTAAAGAAGTTCATATGATAGTTTGAAAAGTTATGAGTAGTACAATGAACCAAAAGGAAAAGTTTTCCAAAGAAGACGGAGCAGTAAAACTGGATAAGGAGCACTGTAGAAGTCTTATTGGCTACTCGATGTATTTGACTGCAACTAGGCCTGATATCCTGTATGCAGTGAACCTTTTGTCTCAGTTCATGCATTGTGCAAGTGATTTAAACTTGAGAGCATCTAAAAGAGTTGTCAAATACATTAAGAGAACTGCCAACGCTATGGTGTTAAGTTCCACAAAGGTCAGAAGTTTAAACTTATAAAATTTTTCGACAATGATTGGGATGGTGCACTTGGTATGAAGATTCCTTCAAGTTTTTGTTTCAAACATGGATCAGGAGCTTTCTCTTGGTGTTTCAAGAAACAAGATGTAGTAGCACAATCATCAACTGTGGTAGAATTCATTGTTGCAACAACAGTTGTGAATATGGAGCAAAAAGAAGGAACTGAGGTTTTAATTGATAACCAATTTGCATTTTCTATTGCTAATAATCTAGTATTTCATGAAAAAATCAAGCACTTCAATATTAATTTGTTTTTCTTCAGAGACGTGCAGAAAGATCAAGATGTGAAGCTTCTTTACTGCATAAGCGATGAGCAGGTGCAGACATTTTTACGAAGCACCTTTCCCATGGCAAGTTTGAGTTTTTTAGGGAGAAACTAGGAGTTTAAAGTTCCTAAACCAAGGAGGAGTGTTAGTTGCTGTATTTTAGAACTGTAGACTTTTATTTATTTACTGTAGTAGATTAGTTTCTATTTTTCCTCAAATAACTTCTTTACCTAGTATTCAGGAGTTTGCTTATTTATGTTTCATTAATAAAAAGGAGTTTGCTTATTTTTAGTAGATTTGTTGCTGATATTTAGGTCCATTAAGTTAGTAATTTAGTATAAATATAAGTTTTATGCGGTGAAATAAACTGCCCTTTCTGTTGAATCAAAAGGAAAGAGGTCTCAAGTGTGGAAGATTCTAGAAGAGTTAGTTATGTTTGAAAGTCTGTTATAACTATGTTCTTTAAAGAGTTAGTTATATTGTGATTAACGGCTAGTGTAAGTAGTTTGAGAGAGTAGTTGATTTCTCTATAAATAACCAATTATGTACTATGGATAACATAGGTTGAATAAACAAAATTCATCATTCTACTCTACTAAGCTCCTTCTTCTTCTCTGATTCTCTTACTCTGTTCTTCTTCTTCTTCTTCTTCTTCTTCTTTGCTATTCAGTGCATATCTCAAACCTAGAGTTAAAGCACTGATCAGAGAATAATTTCATGGTATCAGAGCCAGGTTGGTTAGATCAAAACTAGCTACCTTAGTCGATTCTGGAGATTGAAGAAAGTGCTCAGTCACAGATTCATGTTTTTTTAGTTTCTTGAAGGATTTCTTGAGTCGAAATTTGAAGGTTCAAGTAATGGAAAATGGTGTTAATGTTGTCGAAATGGGTGGTGGATCAACCAACAGTGTAGGATTTGTTACTGCAATGGATTACAATCATCCTCTCTTTCTCAGTCCCACATATGTTAGTGGTACACAGATCATCTCCTTCCAATTGACAAGTGTGGAAAATTTCTCTATCTGGTTTAGGTCTATACGAGTAGCTCTGTTAGGAAGGAATAAATTAGGACTTGTTGATGGTTCTTGCACTAAATAAAAGTTTTCTTCTAATCTGGGAAACCACTAGGAAAGAGTAAATGCTATTGTATTATAATGTATTATGAACTCTATGTCTAAAGAGTTATTAGGTTGAATCATGTATGCATCAGTTATAAGTGTTGTGTGGAATGAGTTTCTTGAAAGATTCAACAAAGTAGATAGTGCTAGAACTTTCAATATGCATAAGGAAATTGCAACACTATCTCAAGGAACAACTTCTATGTCCAGCTATTTCTTAAAACTAAAGGATCTATGGGAAGAATTTGAGGCACTTGTGCCTGCTCCTCCTGATTGTGATTATGAAAAGTTCAAGGAGTTTGTTCTACATCTACAAAAACTAAAGTTGTTTCAATTCCTCATAGGACTAAATGAAACATATACATAAGCTAGACGTTAGATACTACTTATGACTCATTTGCCTACTATCAATCAGGCATATGCCTGATAATGAGTGACGAAAGCCAAAAATCTGTAGCTAGTAATGTAGGTGTGCTAGGATCTGGTCCTGCAGGCATTGGTAAAAGTCTCGATTTATCCATGTTTACAAGAAATGGGATACATAAATTCAAGAAGAACTACAACTTGCAGTGTGACTTCTATAAGCTAAAAGGTCATACTAAGGAAAACTGTTGGAAGTTAGTTGGATATCCTCAAGACCAAAAGTTCAAAAAGAGGTTCAGGTCTGAAGGAGCTAATACAACATACAAGGTGACTACTGATTCTCAAGATACTACAGAAATAACTTCAAGGCAAGGTTCTCATTCAAGGTCTGTACAAAGTAACTCGTTCAATGATGGGTGCCATCAAGAAGATTCCAAAATGCAGCTGGATCAACTAGGTCAGATGGGAACAGTAGCCTTTACTAAGGAAGAATATGATCAAATCCTGAAGATGATCAACAAAAATAATGGTGCTAGCACTTAGTATTAGTGTATTTCTAGCTTCATATGAGTCAAGAAATTGGATAATTGAAACTGGTGCCACAAACCACATGGTTGGAAAGTTAGACTTACTAGTGAATGAGTCCATAACAAAACTAGATAAGCCAAGAAGAGTGTATTTACCTAATGGTGATCCGACTAAAGTTACACATGTGGGGTCTAGTTATGTGTCTGCTGAAAATAGTATAACGAATATGTATCATATTCCTCAGTTTACATGCAGCTTGCTTTCAGTATCACAACTGACCAAGGAATGAAAATGTTTAGTGAACTTCTTTCCTGATTTTTATGTTTTCTAGGATCTTTGTAATGGAAAGGTGAGGGGGATTGGTAAGCTTGATGGAGGTCTGTATCTCTTAGTTAATACACAAAAAAGGAAGGTTGCAGTAACAACAAAAGTCTCTACTAAAGCTGATGAGAGTAAGGCCCAAGCTAAGGTTGATCTATTGCATACAAGATTAGGACATGCCTTCTCTAATATACTTCTAAAGTTGCTACCTAATAAGTTTTATGTAGTAGAAGATAGAGTAAAGACATGCATTATCTGTCCTTGTGCCAAGAAAACCAGACTTTCTTTTCCTACAAGTAATACTCAGTCTGCATGTTGTTTTGATCTAATACATATGGACCTATGGGGACCTTATAGAATTCCTACTATGAATGGTAACAGATTCTTCTTAACAGTGGTTGGTGATTGTTCAAGGTTTACTTAGTTGTTCTTATTAAAACTCAACTCAGACGTGTATGTGCAGATACAACAAATTTCTTATGTATGTTAAGAAACTGTCTGGCAAAACTGTGAAAGTAATAAGAACTTATAATGAAACTGAGTTTTTGAACTCATTATGTAGTAGTTTATTTGCAACCAAGGATATTGTACATCAAACCTCATGTTCTTATTCACCTCAACAGAATGGTGTGGCTGAAAGAAAGCACAGACACATTCTAGAGGTCACAAGAGCATTGAGGTTTTAAGCAACAATACCCGTTAAGTTTTGGGGATATTGTGTTTTAGCTATTGTTTACCTCATAAATAGGTTACCTAGTTCAAGTATTGATTATTATACTCCATATGAGAAGTTATATGGTACTAAACCATCTTGTGATCACCTAAGAGTAATAGGTTGTCTCTGTTATGCTACGGTGCTAAACGAGTCTGACAAGCTCATGCCAAGATTAAGCGCAGCTATGTTGATGGACTATTCTAGTACTAAGAAGGGATATGTCTTATATGACATATCTACTAATGTTTTCTTTGTTAGCAGGGATGTGTCTTTCAGGGAAGATGTGTTTCCTTTCAAGCTTAAAGCAGCTGATAATCAGATTCCCTATCATGTGTTTCAATTAGAAGATCAATATCCAGCAACAAGTGATGTTATGACACCCTTGCAGGTTCCTATTAATGTCTCATCTTAAGAGGTTCCTAACATTATGAACCAGAAAGAGCACCTACAGCCTCATGTGCCTACTACTAGACAGACCATAACCAAGGTATATCAAAGAAGATCAAGCAGACATCAAGAGGTTACTCATCAAGAACAACAACTACAAAGGGTTTTTAATACTACACAGCCTAATACTCAACTATCTGTAGCTCAAGATCAAAGAAAATTAATTAGAGAAAAGAAGTCACCAGCATGGATGAATGACTTTGTCTCTAAGAATACAAAGAAGGTACCCCATGCTCTTGCTAATCATATGTCATATGATAAAGTATCTCAGCCTACAAGCTACTCTGAGTCCTGCAAAGATCCTAGATGGATAGATGCAATGAAAACTGAAATAGAGGCCTTAAATTCCAAACACACTTAGGAGGTTGTTCCCTTTCCTAAAGGTAAAAAGCCATTGGTTGCAGATAGATATACAGGGTGAAGTATAAGGCTTCAGGTGAAGTGGAAAGATTTAAAACTAGACTTGTAGCAAAGGGTTATGGACAAAGAGAAGGTATTGACTACAAAGAAACCTTCTCACAAATTATGAAGATGAAAATAGTAAGAACTATTCTTGCTACTGCTGCAAAGAAGAATTGGTTTGTTCATCAGATGGATGTCTATAATGCATTTCTAAATAGTGACCTCACTGATGAAGTATACATGGAGTTGCCAGTTAGGGGGAGAATTTAGTATGCAGAATGACCAAATCCCTATATGGCTTAAAGTAAGCACCTAGACAATGGAACCCAAAGCTATCAGAAGTCTTACTAAGGTCTCAGTTTGTTCAAAGTCAATATGATCCATCTTTGTATATAAGAAAGACACAAGAAGGAATCACTTTGGTACTTGTGTATGTTGATGATATGCTAATCACTAGTGATAGCTTGAAACTAATAGAAGATGCAAAAGTTATGCTACAACAAAGTTTCAAAATGAAGGATCTAGGTGAGTTAAGGTTCTTCCTTGGCATAGTTCAAGCAAAGGGATACTAATGCACCAGAGGAAGTAGACTCTAGAGTTACTATCAGAGTTGGGATTGACAACTGTTAAACCAGTGATTACTCCAATGGACTACAATACCAAACTGACCTCAAAATAATTTGATGATCATGTCAAACAGCTACAACCTATTGATGATCCTCCTACAGATCAAGGTGTATATCAAAGACTGATTGGCAAGTTACTATACTTAACCATGACTAGACCTGATATTGCATTTAGTGTAAACACTAAGTCATTTTCTACAAGAACCAAAGAAGTCTCACATGGATGTTGCAATCGAGTTGTGAGATAGGTTAAAAATCAACCTGGTCAGGGTGTGTTACTATCTAGTGAATTAAGTGATCAGGTAAGTGCTTACTGTGATGCAGATTGGGCATCACGTCCCCAAACTAGGAGATCAGTGACTGGTTACTTTGTAAAAATTGGGAAGTTAGTTGTATGCTGAAAGTCAAAGAAACAAGCTACTATTTTCAGAAGTTCAGCTGAGGCTGAATTGAGAAGCTTAGCAGCTGTAACAACTAAGCTGGTTTGGATACTAGGCTTGCTAAAGGAAATTGGAATGGAAGTAAAGCTACCAGTCAAGGTGTTTAGTGACAACAAATTAGCTATTCAAATAGCTGCAACACATTGACATTAATTGCTTCTTCATAAGAGAAAAGATAAGCCAAGGGATGATCAATACAAACTACATTGCTACACAAGATCAGCCTACAGATATGCTGACTAAAGGCCTCACCAAGGCTCAACAAGTGCATATAAATCACAAGCTAGAATTGTGTGACATTTTTTCACCTTCCTAGCTTGAGGGGGAGTGTTGAATACAAAAGGAAAGAGGTCTCAAGTGTGGAAGATTCTAGAAGAGTTAGTTATGTTTGAAAGTCTGTTATAACTGTTTTCTTTAAACAGTTAGTTATATTGTGATTAGCAGCTAGTGGAAGTAGTTAGAGAGAGTAGTTGATTACTCTATAAATAACCAATTATGTACTATGGCTAACACAAGTTGAATAAGTAAGATTCATCATTCTACTCTACTAAGCTCCTTCTTCTTCTTTGATTCTCTTACTATGTTCTTCTTATTCTTGTTCTTTTTCTTCTTGTTCTTTGCTATTCAGTGCATATCTCAAACCTAGAGTTAAAGCACTGATCTGAGAATAATTTCACTTTCCACTTCTATTCAATAAAACTCTCTTCTTTCCAGTTCTTTATTGCTTTATTGTTCTTATTCTTTAATTATTCAAAAGTTATCTTTTGTTTTTTTCTATTTTTTCACTCAAATTAAGAACAAATATTTTCATTGCAGTACTTATGTTTGAATTGAATTACAACAATTTTTAAATATATGGGTTATCTAGCTTGGAGTAAGAATCGTCATGGTTTTATGGTTTCTGGCCATAACTCCATAGGCCTAGTGTATTTTATTTAATACATTCTTTTATTCGATCTGTTCAAATACCAGTAATAAGAAATAACACCCTACCTCTATAGTCATTTGCCAAAAATGATTACAAATGAGGGCCTTTTTAAATATCTTATGATTAAAAGATTTGTAATCATCTTAGGACACCGGTAATTCACTTTTTTGGCCCTTTATGCTTTAGTGAATAATATTTTATCATTCTTAGTTTCACTGATTCAATTTTTAGTAAAATGCTATTAGGTACTAGTTTTCTCACTTTGTTTTTTGTCTCTTGGGTCGGTTTGAAAATAAATGAATTAGCAGTCTTAGAATACTATTCTTGTCAAACTTAAACTTCAAACTAAAAGCAAGGTTCGTAAAATTTTCTTCCCTTTAGGCAAAGTATATTAACTCAATGTTAAGTAAGATAAATTCGAGCTTGATATGGATTTCCCTCATTTTTGTATCATAGACCAAGGATCTATTTTCATTTTTTGCTGGAGCAATGAGCCTATTGGAAGTGGTCCGTTTTGTACCCGAGAAGCCTATTAAGAACAAGGATTGTTTTTACTTCCCCGCCTTGCTACTCTAGGTTGGGACTAGGCCCGGGGGGAGAAGTTATAGACACCTTTCAATACTTTGTATCTGGAGTACTTCATTTAATTTCTTCTATCATATTAGGCTTTGATGGAAGTTATCATGCACTTTTGGGACAAGATATACTTAAAGAATCTTTTCCTGATACTGAAGACAATGTTTAGGAGCATGAGCAATGTCAATGTGATTGTTTTTTTTTTTTTATGAAGTTTCATCCCATATTGTTGAATAAGATTTGTAGACATTATTATTATGATTTTGATATACTTTAGGTAGTTGGACAGATTGTCTGTATGGAGAAAAGATTATTCTATCATGTGTAATTTGTGCTTTTATTTGCGTATACTTGTGTTGTGACACCACAACCTTTGAGCTAAAATTTGAACCATCTTTCCTATGTGTATCAACTCAAGAACCATGATTCCTATGTAAATATAAGTATGTTGATCAATTATATAGTGTGAGAACATATTTGTATATTAATTGAGGTCATAAAGGCCTCCTAACTAAAAGATGAGTAGAGAACTTTTCTACCAATAGAGTTTTAGCGGATGCTCCTACTTAGTTCAACTTCCAATGACTATTACTACTAAAATATGATGAGTTATATAGCCTACTATATATCAATGAAAGGTCTTCGATTCTTCTTTCCAACGCCACTAGTTTTGCCTTAATCCAATATCGGTGTAAAACATTATACACGATTTACCAAAATGGTGTTTGTTTGTCAAGGCACGACGGCCAAGGTGACGCCCCATCACCCCAGTGATGACCCGTCACACCAAACCATCACCCCTAAGAAGAAAGACTGGAAATTGGTCATTTTGGGATGGGTGGAGTGACGATCAGTCACTAGAGTGACGGTCCATTGCCCAAATCGTCCGTAAACCTTCTTGCACTATTATAACATTTTAAATGAGGTATTTAAGTCTTTTACCTACCAAAAAATCCTCCCCCACAACTTAAATCACGCTTTAAACTTATTTACTAATAAAACATAAGTTTATCATCACTTCTTTTTCTCTCCTCTCTTAAGAGAGAAAATTTAGGATTTCCTCCCAGGACTTATACTTTCAAGGCTTAGATTCAGAGATATCTAAAATATTGTTCATCAAAAAGGTATGTGGGACTATCCTAACTCTTATGGGCTTACGTTTAACATTTTAACAAGATTTAAAGATATTATGTATGTATATGTAATTGGTTTTGAAAATCATTTGAAGAGCATGCATTATGAACCTATTTTGATGAAAGTATGCTTTTATTATGGGGTTTTTCCATAAACTTGAGTTATAATCATATCCATGAATTATATGAGTTTCAAAAGTGATTTATGAGCATGATTTTTGCAATTTCCTCTCCCGTGATAAATTTTATGGTCTTAACATATTATGAATTGTGAAATGAGTTTGAGAGCATGAACTATAAGTCCCCTTTTTTGATCATGAGATTTATATGTGACTAGTATTGGGGCTATTTTATGAATGATGATAATTCTTGAGTTTTAAATGCCTGTCTAACTATTATGCATTGTTGTTTTGCATGTTTTCAAAGGAGTATTTCTTATGCTAAAGGCTCTTATGTCCTAATGAAGAAATTGCATGTGATTGATGAAGGAATTGTATACCATGTGTTAAAGACTTGAAAAGAGAGTGTTTTGCACAAGTTTTCATATGATTTTGAAATAAGAACTCTTATGTGATATACAAATATTTTGGTGGCCATTAAAATGTTTTCAATGAGAAGTGCTATGGGTTTTATATGACATGATATGGCTTGCAACTCTAGGTATGACAATACCTATTATGAAGTGCCTTGGACATAAAAGTAAATGAACATTTTTAAGCATAAAGCATGGTTTTAAAGGGATAAAATTAGACTTAAAGAGAGTTAGATGGTTACCCGAAAAATGTATTTGAGTGTAAAGGTTCATTGCTAGAAATCGAGTTTTGCAAACTAGGGAGACATGATTGGCAATGGCCAATGTATACTTGCCCCTGGGTACTTGAATACTAGAATAGTATGTAGGAATCCTATCCTTCCAAAAAACTTGGATTAGGGGGCTTGGCCGATGAGTTAATGGCAAATTTTGCATAGCCCATGGGATTTTAGAAATGCAGGGTGTACCATCTAGCTCAGAAGTAAATTAAATAGTTGAGTCAATATTTTACAAACGTAAATTGAAGCTCTTTATATTACGCCCATTTTCTTTTATATATATTATGATAAATGGTTTTCACAATGCTCTCTATTATTTTACATGAAATATATGGTTCTCTTGGATTATTCTGCATACCAATACTTTCCAAGTATAATATAGGTTCTAAGGCATAGTCCCGTGGTCCATCATATCAGTAGAACATTTGAGACAATGACAGAGTTGGTAAGCCCTCCGACTTTTGAAGAGCATTTATTCATATGTTGGCTTTTTCAGTTTATGGTCCAGCCAAGGGCCTTGTCCCGGTGTAGATAGTAGGTATTCAGTAGAGGCTTCGCAGAAGAGATTTGAGTATTGTACTGTCACAAATTTTTGACAAAGTTTGATTATGAGTTTCCCTTGAATGTCATTATATCTTTTGCACTTTGATTTATGTACGGTTACGCTCTTGTTTACTATACTTTATCTTGAGCCGGGAGTCTATCAAAAACAACCTCTCTACTTCTACGGAGATAGCGTTATAGACTTTATACATTTTACCCTCCCCATACCCCACTTTATGGGAATACACTGGGTTTGTTGTTGTTGTTGTTTGGTTTATGTATGGATTATGCATATGATAGTATGCTAAGGGATCTCTCGAGCCTTTGAGGTTCGAGATAACAGTCGCGTCCAGGGCCTCAGCTTGGATCGTGACATGTTCTTAGCTCAAATGAATATTAAAACTTATGAATTGTGCATATCCAAAATATTTTGAACTACAGTACATTAGCCATGTAGAAATCACAGAAATCTATGATTTATGTTTATATGTATTTGTTGACGGAGCATGGCAAAATAAGCTTGAGCTCTTAACCAAATGCAAAACAAATGGAGAAAAAATATATTAAATTATTCCTCTACTGAATACTTTTTGATAAACATTGTTTGGGTTGCATATACCTAGGTGTAACACCCTGAGTCTATACCCTGGACTCTACACAGTGTTCACAATCCCGAAGGACCACAAACCAACCCATGACTGGTACCTGCTGCAATAACTTAATAATAATATGGTAAATATGCATAAAGTAGGCAGGAAACTGGCCATAAGGTTCAATACTATAAATGATACTGAATATTGAATCATAATACCAAAACTGAGCATCAATACTAAAAACTGAACAACTGTCTGAAAATACTCTAGTCTGAAAAGCCTCTAAACTATCTGAATTATGGAGTTGATGGGACAAGTACCTAACTAACTCCGACTACTGAAAATGAACTGAAATATTGAAATAAATAATCACATCCTCAAACTATGAGGACTCACCACTAACTCTGTATGCTGAGAATCTGAACTACTAAGGGTGCTTGGGAGCCTGTACGTCTGAACCTATGATACAAGACATCATGGTGCAAAAGAAAGGAATGCATCAATACTTTGAAAGTACTGAGTATGCTCAGTAAGGTAGCCTAAAATTCATGGGTTCATATACATGAACAATACTAACTGAATAACACAAGTATGACTGAATGAGAGTACAAGCATGAATACATAAACTGTAACTAAGATCGTAATAACACTGAATACTAAATAACTGATAACTGAATGACTGTATCCAATAGTATTGATTCTTTATAACTATACTGAGTCTCGTACTAAGCTGAGTGACTGTTCCTGATAGTCCCGAATCTACGGAACTGAATTGAGTTCCATAATGAGATTGAATTTGAAACTGAGACTGTAAGAAGTAATCATCTAACTGACATACTCCATCTCTAATTGATTTGGGGTCCAACCTATAACCCAGTTGGAAAGGTTTCAATACCGTGCCATGGGTAATGACAAGTGTTGAGTCACCCTCATCTGGAAGGTGCTCTAAACGAGAATGGTGGTACTCTCAACTAGCAGGTAGATCACCTCATCAACCCTCAACTGGTAGGTTGATGTCTTAACCTACACTGTATATGTAGTTCTAGAATGAAAGGACTGCTTCTAAGGATTTCACCTTCTACTGGCAGGTGTGTCCCCATCCTTGGGTTCACTCGGTGCTGAATCCTACTCCCAACTGAATAGACACTAGATTGAATTCTAAACCGTACTAGGCTAGAATAAACTATTACTGATCATACTGTATGACTGGACTGAACTGATTTTACTGAAATGAGCTGGACTGATTCTGAATTCACTGAATTTTCCTAAGTTTTGTAACTGACTGAATTCTACTAATCATGACATGACTGATACCACTCTTTGACTGACCATGTCTCTAGATAAGAAGCTAAATTGTTAGGTATTAAATACCCCCAGGACTTGATAGCATAAATTTAAAAGACATGGCATAATCTTGACACATGGTAACTAACTATTTAGTCATCATTTATTCATTTGAGCATTTAAGCGAACACTTACATGGTGTTCCCGGACAAGTTAAGTCTGAAAGTGTTCGCTTAGCCTTTGAAAGTTGGCCTCAAATATCATAAAGCGGCCTTACCTACTTCAAACCAATCAATAAGAGATCTATACCTCCTCCCATAAATCACCTCAAATTGAGCAATCTAAATACTGGAATGATAGCTATTGTTGTATGTGAACTCCATCAAAGGCAAGTGGTCATCCCAACTACCTTTAAAGTCTATCGCACATGCTCACATCATATCCTCTAAAGTCTGAATGGTCCTTTGTGCTTGATCATCTGTCTGAGGGTGAAAATCTGTACTGAGGTAAACTCGGGTGCCAAGACCCCTTTGGAATGCCTTCCAGAAATGAGAGGTGAACTGGTTACCTCTGTATGAGATAATGGGCAATGGAAAACCGTTCAATTTGACAAACTCCTTGATATAGAGTTTGGCATAATCCTCAACTGAATAAGAGGTATGGACTGGTAGGAAATAAGTTGATTTGGTTATTCTGTCTACAATGACCTAAACTGAATCATGCTGAGGACGAGTACGAGGCAAACTCGTCACAAAGTCCATGTTCAATTCTTCCCATTTCCAAGTGGGAATACTGAACTCCTGCATAGACCCACTAGGCTTCTGATGCTTAATATTAACCTGCTGATATGTTGAGCACTTAGCCTCAATCTTTACAATATCTCTCTTTATCCCATTCCACCAATAGATCTAGTGCAAATCACGGTACATCTTAGTGGCCCCTAGATGAATAGAGTAGCACGCACCATCTGCTTCTATAAGAATTTATTGTCTCAAGTTGTCTACACCCGACACACACAGCCAGCCCTGACAATGCAACACACTATCTCCCCCTTGTGACAAAACCTCTACTTTCTAATCTCTGACTGATTCTTTTAACTTGACTAGACTAGGATCCCTATCATTCTTTTCCTTCACCTCGGAGACTAGGGATGATTCTGAACTACTCTGCACCCACACACTACCTTCTCCTGAATTGACTAAGTGGATACTTAGTCGGGAAAGATGATGAACTTTCTGAACTAACTTCTTCTTATCATCTTCCATGTGAACAACACTACCCATGGACACCCTATTAAGAGCATCAACCACTATATTGGCCTTGCCCGGATGAAACAGAACACTCAGGTCGTAGCCTTTCAACAACTCCAACCACCTTATCTAATGGAGGTTTAGATCTTTATGAGAGAATACATATTGTAGGATTTGATGGTATGTAAACACATCAATATAAACTCCATTCAAATAGTTCATCTAAATCTTTAAGAAAAACACTACTGCGGCTAGCTCAAGATCATGAGTAGGATAATTCTTCTTATGGGGTTTAAGTTGTCTAGAGGCATAGGCTATGAACTTACCTCTCTGCATCATAACACACCCCAAACCAACTCTAGAGGCATCACAATATACAACAAAGCCTTCTGAACCATCTAGCAGGCTCAAAACTAGAGTTGTTGTGAGTTGAGTCTTCAACTCCTAAAAACTCTATTCACAAGAATCTGACCACTAGAATTTGACCCTTTTCTGAGTCAGTTTGGACATAGGGGTTGCAATAGATGAAAATCCCTCAACAAACCTTCGATAATAGCCCGCCAAGCCCAAGAATTTCCTGATATCTGAAGAAGAGATTCGTCTGGGCCAGTTTCTTACTCTTCAGTCTTTTTGGGGATCAACCCTAATATCATCACCGAAAACTATATGGCCAATGAAGGCCACTGACCTTAGGCAAAATTTACACTTGCTAAAGTTAGCGAATAACTGATGGTTTCTGAGGGTCTGTACTACTATCCTGGGATGGTCTGCATGATCATGTTCACTGCAGGAGTAGACAAGAATGTCATCTATGAATACTATGATGAACAAGTCCAAGTACTTCTTGAACACGCAGTTCATCAAGTCCATGAAGGTTGCTGGGTCATTGTTAAGACCAAAGGACATTACTAAGAATTTGAAGTGACCATACAGAGTTCTGAAAGCTGTTTTTAGGATATCACACTCCCTGACTCTGAGCTGATAATTGCCTGATCTGAGGTTTATCTTTGGGAAGTAACTGGATCCTTGAATTTGGTCAAACAAGTCATCGATTGTGGTAGGTGGATACTTATTCTTGACCATGACTTTTTTTAAATGACCATTGTCAATACACATTCTGAGGGAACTGTCTTTAGTATGCACAAATAAAATTGGTGCGCCCCATAAGGACACACTAGGTCTGATGAATTCCTTATCTAGGAGATCTCTTAGCTGCTCTTTTAATTCTCTAAGTTCTAGAGGTACTATTCTGTATGGTAGAATAGATATAGGCTGAGTATCTGGAAGAAGATAGATTCCGAAATCAATTTCCTTTTTGGATGGAACTCCGGGAAGATCTTCGAGAAACACCTCTGGGCTATTCACATGCTACTAACACTGATTTAAGAGTAGGGGTTTCTAATCTAGAGTCCTGGACTCAAACGAGATGGTAGACACATCCCTTAGATATCAGTTTTCTCGCTCGAACGTAAGAAACAAGATGACCCTTCAGTGCTGAAGTACTACCCCTCCACTCTAGGATGGGCTCATTTGGAAACTAAAACTAAACAATTCTGTTTCTGAAGTCGACTGAGGTATAGCAGGAATGAAGTCAATCCAGGCTGATAATGACATCAAAATTATTCATCTCTAATTCGACTAAGTCTACTGAAGTTACTTTCTCGGATATCATAACTGAACAGTTCCTGTATACCCGTCGAGCTATAATAGATTTACCCACTAGGGTAGAGACTGAGAAAGGCTCTGCTAGGATTTTGGGACTGACTTTGAAATCAACTTCTATATAGGGAGTAACGAAGGACAAAGAAGCTCCTAGATCCAGCAAAGCAGAAACATGTAAATGGAAAACTTGTAACGTATAGGTGACCACATTAGGAGAGCTTTTCTATAACGCCCCGAAAAATGGGTCCCAGATCGTTACACGGTGCTTGAGGCTATGAGTAGCCCCAAGCTAACCCTTTGATCCATTTTCATTTAGTTCAACAAATATCAACGGGGTTTTCATAAATAACCCTTAAATATCAACAGCGTAATCATCATCCAAGAATAAAAGAATTTTAAAAAGATAACAAAATATGACTTATTAGTCAACTCCCAACATCTATACTAGTCCGACAAGCCTCTAAGAAAATCAATAAAACCAGCGAGCCATTGAGACATGCTCCAACTGACTCATACTCAGTTATCAAATGTAAACAATTCCGTAAAACTAACTTCAGACATCACCTCCTCAGAACATGAGGACTCACCACAACAGAGGATATAGAACAGCATGCCCGAAGAATCACTGTCAAACCTAGAACTGAGCACCTGAACCTACATTCCAAGAAAATGCAGCCCACATCCGAAGATGTGGCTTAGTACCATGGAAAGGAACTGAGTATATGGGGGTGTATGCAGTTGTATAAATATCATCATCATAAATATTTATAAAAAATATGTAGGATGTATGAAAGACTCACATAGCCCGAAGAAAATCATTATAATAATGAGAGGATGAAATATGTACAATAACAATTGTGAGTCATCATATAATTTGTCAATCACTTTTAGTTCACCAAGAATATCAATTCTCATAATGTAAATATCATTTAAATCTTTCGAAAGAATAACTTTCACAATTCCACTTTCAAATCACTTCACCATTTACCATAGACATAAGGAAACACACACACACTGGGACATCCTATAACCGACATAAACCATGTGAGCCTCATGGAGTCCAATGTGCAACCCATGCTGGGGAGAGCCATCCTATCCTTGCCATCGGAGTAGGACTATCGATATCAAATCCATACAAACTACTGATCACTATATAAATTAGTCTCAGGCTCACTCCTATGGGGGCACGTAGTTCTAGGGAAGTAAGGTCGCTTTATACCTCCCACTCGGTGCTAAAGATTTCTCCCGAATTATCTCAGATCATTTCAAAGACAATCCACAACAAAATAATTTTAGTAATGTATAAATATACATCAGGAGCCATCATGCTTCCCATCTATCAACATCAACCACGTTGTGGATTTCATTCACACTCGAGTTCAAAACAACACCATTAAGACCAAAAGGTCAAATCATTCAAAATATCTCAAATATTCAACATCAACGTGATTATAACGCACACTTTCTCAAAAAAATACAATTTTCAATGGGGATTCATGACACAAATATCAAAATCAAGATAAATATCATTCAAGATTCATGCTTTATATCTCCACACATGTAAATTCATCTTTCAAAATCATAAACATCAAGATTTCATAATAATTATCATAAGATATGGGTTCATGCTTCAAATTCATAAAAATCAAATAAAAATTATTCCTTTGTAAAGAAAATTACTTTTGGGCACAAGAACGAAAGAGAGTTCTTGTTGAAAAACCCCACATACCTTGAATGATGAACTTTAGATCGATACTCATTTTTGAGATGTTAATCGTGCCTTTGAATGATGGTTCTTGGAGTTCTTGAACTTGGAACTTGGAATCTTGAATAAATTTGCAGAATTAATGGTGAACTTTGGAGGTTCTTGAAGTTGGATGTAGGAGCTTAGGGTTTTATTTTTGATGGAATTTGATGAAATATAACATATAATGCTTCTAATAGGATTTAAAATAGGGTTTGGATGGATTTTGAGTGAGGGGGAAAGACCAAAACGCCCCTAAAAATCAAATAATTCTCAAATCTATCCTTTGGTGGACTGTTTTGATAGTCTGAAGTAGATTAACCATAACGTTTTACTCCAATATCAAAATTGGATGAAACCAATTTCATTAGAAAGAGGAATCTCATATATTTCCATTGATATACAGTATCTCACCCAGATCATTGTGTACGAGGAGTTATGATCGTTTGAAGTTGATCCAAAACTTAACTTTTGATAGGCTGAAGTAGATCAACCATAACATTTTGCTTCGATAGACAAATTGGATGAAACCAATATCACTGGAAAGAGAACGTGCAGAGCTTTCCATTGATATATAGTGGATCACTCATACCATTATGTACAAGTAGTTATGATAATTTAAAGTTGGAGCAAAAATATGCCAGGCCTCGGTACTTTTTCCTGCACGTTTTACTGTTTACTACTATTCACGGTTTAATCGAAATGTTCATAACTCATCGCTCGGGTGCCCATTTTGGATGATCCACATATTGTTGGAAAGATTATTCGATACTCTATGCAATGGTGGGTCATAATCTAAGACAGTCGACACAAAAAATTTATAATTCATTCTAGATGATAGAACCCAACACGTTTATGCACAAAATTTCAACAAAAAATTTCCCGGGGTATTACATCATCCCCCACTTGGAAACATTCGTCCTCAATGACGCTAGACATGCCAAGATCATATAGGGAATAGAGAATACAGGTGAAACCATTCATTAGAATCATCACCACATCGTTTCTCACCCCGAATGCAACATAGAATGCATAAATTCAAGAATCTACAGCTGAACACATAATAAATGACAACTGAACTGCTGCAACTTTTATCAAAAGTGCATGATTTAGGAATGAACGGTACCTTCGGCTTGATCGTAGTTCGCAAATAATAGGTGCGGGTACTTGGATCGCATATCCACCTCAGCTTCCCAAGTTGCACCCTCAATAGATTGGTTTCACATTGTTCCTTAGTCTTCGAACAGTGAAATCAAGAATCTCAACAGGAATCTCATCAAAAGAAAGATTTTCTTAAATGTCAGCACTCACAGAGGAATCCACTACCACAACATCGCTAATATGCTTTCTAAGCATGGAGACATGGAATATTGGATGAACAGAGGACAATTAGGAAGGCAACTCGACCTCATAAGCTACCTTACCAACACGGCTAAGAATTTTGTAAGGACCAACATAACGAGGACTAAGCTTTCCTTTCTTTCCAAATCTCTTCACCCCCCTCATGAGTGAAATTTTCAGATACACTAGGTCACCAACTTCAAACTCAAGGTCTCTCCTTCTAACATCAACATATGAATTCTGACGACTCTGCATAGTTTTCAACCTTTCCCTAATCAACTTGACTTTTTCCATAGCCTCAAATACCAAATCAGGACCACTCACAGCCACTTCACCCACCTCAAACCAACCTATGGGTGATCTACACTTCCTCCCATATAAGGCTTCAAACGGAACCATGCCAATACTAGAGTGAAAACTGTTATTGTAAGAAAACTCTATCAACGGTAAGTGATCATCCCAACATCCCTTAAAGTCAAGTGCACAAGCTCTCAACATATCCTCTAAGGTCTAGATGGTCCGCTCAGCCTGACCATCGGTCTGCGGATGAAAAGCAAAACTCAAAAGCACTTGGGTACTAAGACCCTTCTAAAAAGCTTTCCAAAATTGTGAAGTGAACTGAGTACCCCTATCTGAAATGATAGACAAGGGAACTCTATGCTGTCTGACTAGCTCTCGACTATACAATCTAGCATAATCCTCAGCAGTATATGAAGTATGAACAGGCAAGAAATGAGCAGACTTAGTCAACCTATCAACCATAACCCAAATAGAATCATGATGGCGTCGGGAAGGAGGTAACCCAATCACGAAGTCCATATTTATCTCTTTCCACTTCCTGGTGGGAATATTAAACTCTTGCATCATACCACCAGGTCTTTAGTGTTCAACCTTAAGTTTTTGGCATGTTGCACACTTAGCTACAAGCGCTGCTATAGATTTCTTCATGCCACTCCACCAATAGATTTCCCGCAAGTCTTGGTACATCTTGGTGGCACTAGGATGAATAGAATATCGTGCCCCATGTGCTTTATCCATAATCCTCTATCTCAGATCAACACCATTTGGGACACATATTCTACCCTACAATCTCAACACACCATCTCCCCCTTGGGAGAAAACCTCTACTTTTTGGTCCTTGACTGACTCCTTTAGTCTGAACAAACTAGCATCTAAGTATTGCTTTTCCTTCACTTCCAAAACCAAGGAGGATTCAGAACTACTCTGAACCCTTACACTACCTTCAGCAGAGTCAAATAATGTCATGACCCGAGCCTAGGCCCTAGCCGTGACGAGCATCCCAAACCATGAAGGCCCGGAACACCCACTCTCTATCTGGTTATCATGCACAACATTCGTAATCATAATAAAATGCGGAATTGAAATTGAGTATGGAAAACATGGTCAAGTTCTGCATCATTTTTGAATAATACTATCTAACATTAGTCTGCGAAATCTCTACTAAGAACACAAATATCTGTCTGAAAAGAAACTTGGACAAGGCCCCAGTAAACCAAAAACATAATAAATAAGATAATGTCTGACATAATTAGGCCTTCCAAATAATAGAAGGCTCACCACTGTGAGATCAAGTCTGCGAATCCGAGAATGTCTACTGAGTAGCTGGACCCCTAGACTGTGCCTCAGAACCTGGAAGGAGGGGGGGTCAGCACAAAAGTACTGGCACGCGAAGCAATCCAAAAATAGTTTAATGGAACATACATATATATATATATATATATATATATATATTAAGTGAAAGCAATTTTTTCATCAAGACATCATGAATAAAACTGTTTCAGAAAAATACATGGGCACTTTCTGAAAACATGTAACCTGTCTCTGAGTTAGGTGGTATTCCCCTACAAGTCTGATATTCCACGGGCTGTATGGAATCCGCCATTGACTCGGCGGGGAAGCCCCCCAACCCAAGTATGCCGCAAGGGTTGGAGTGTCTGAGTCTGATACGCCACAGGATACTTAAGTCAGCGCATAATAGTATACCCGGGTCGGCAAACCACGGTTTTAGGCAATGAGTCGCTTGAACTCAAGCCTTCTTCGGGGAACTACCTAACATCTCTGTATGCCCATTTTTAACCTTTTCTGTACATGCAACATTCTGAATTTCTAAAATCATGAAAGTCTGAAATGTCTGTTAGTCTGAGTCTGATATGGCATTAGTCTGAATTGGTATCGTCATACCAAGACATTGCAAGTCATGATTTTTCTGAGCCATAATGTATTAAGCAAGAGCTTTCATTCAAAACATAGTTTAGACCACCAAAACATGTAACTGATGTAAAGGATTTCATATTCCGAAACTTAAAGTTCAATTCATGCAGAAATTTCATCAAACACCTGGTGGTCAAACGTCTTTAGCAAGTTTATGTATTCAAAATTGAAACACATTCATTCATATATGTATATAAACTGTCAAATCGCTTTGGAGATGGTCAAAAGACAAAAACAATGATGTTAAAACATCTTATACATAAATATATATACATAATTTAAAACCCCATTCTAAAACATGATTTTTCTATGCCCATGAGAATTTAGAAAAAAAACCCGCGTACCTTGTTCTCCATGAATTTAGGGTGTCTATCGAAACCTACATCGAGAGGATTCCAAATCTGTAATTTGTTTCACGAACCCGAGGTTAAATCTTGAGTTGCTTGGGTTTTAAATGTTGAAACCCCAGGGAGAGTTCTTAAGGAAATTTGAAGAATATAATGATATTTTGGCTCTTTAGGGATTTAATCCCGTGTTTAAGTTGATAGGAGAATGAGTATTTACGGAAATGCCATTAAAATACGGATGGACTGAACATTTTGGCCGGGCGCCATCCAGCAGGCGGCGCGGGCTAATCGCGCGCTGCCACTGGATCGAAATCCAAACGAGGCCTTAGGCTCGTCAAAAAATTTTGAATTTCCTCCGAGACGTACTACAACCTTTCCCCATCGTAATGCAACAAAAAATCCAAAAATGAAGGTCGGGAAGGTCGAGAAGTTCTATCCCGAAGGGTGCCAGCTAAGAATGAGTCTAAGTCATTTCAACAATTAAAAGAATTTAAAACTTAAGTCTAAAGCTCAGAAATTACAGTCTAATACATGCATGACTTTTACGGGGCGTTACATTACCCCCCCTTGGGATCATTCGTCCCCGAATGATGATACGGGAATAGTCACGCACGATTTCAAGCAGATTCATACATAGAAGGAAACATAAAGCAAGAATTGTACCTTCCAATTCATTATTTGCTGGTACAAATAGGCTTGGGTATCTCAATTTCATTTCATGCTCCGACTCCCAAGTTTCTTCTTCAACTTTCTGATTTCGCCATAACACTTTAACTGAGACTATCTCTTTACTCCTCAATTTTCTCACTTGTCGATCTAGGATTTCCACGGGCTCTTCCTCGTAAGACAAAGAATCGCCCACCTTGATCTCATCAATGGGCACCACCAAAGAGTGATCTCTGATGCACTTCTTCAACATGGATATGTGGAATACTTGATGAACAGAACCCAAACTTACAGGCAATTCTAATTCATACGCGACTCCACCTATTCTTCTTACAATCTGATACGGGCCTATATAGCGAGGACTTAGCTTACCCCTCTTCCCGAAACGCATAACTTCCTTCATGGGAGAAACTTTGAGGAAAACCCAATCTCCAATCTCAAACTCTAACTCTCTTCTTTTGACGTCGGCATATGATTTCTGATGACTCTGAGCTGTCTTAAGTTGTTCCCTAATGAGTTTCACATCCTCCATTGCCTGATGAACAAGATCAGGCCCATACATCTACATCTCACCTACTTCATACCAGCCTATTGGAGACCTACATCTCCTACCATACAATGCCTCAAAAAGGTGCCATCTTAATACTAGAGTGGAAACTGTTGTTATAGGCAAACTCTATTAGTGGCAAGTGATAAACCCAACAACCTTTAAAGTCAATCACACAGGCCCTCAACATGTCCTCCAGGGTCTGGATGGTGCGTTCAGCTTGCCCACCAGTCTGAGGGTGGAATGCTATACTTAAGTTCACCTGGGTACCTAAACCTTTTTTAAACGATCTCCAAAACTGAGAAGAAAACTGCATACCTCGGTCGGATATAATGGAGACAGGCGCTCCATGCAAACGGACAATTTCTGCAATGAACAACTTAGCATAATCTTCCCCCGAATAGTTAGTCCTGACAGGCAGAAAGTGAGCTGACTTGGTCAACCTATCTACAATCACCCATATAGAGTCATACCGATTTCGGGACTTCGGAAGTCCTGTAATAAAGTCCATATTGATCATTTACCACTTCCACAAGGGCAACGCTATTTCTTGGGAAGTACCTCCTGGCCTCAAATGTTCTACTTTCACTTGTTGGCAATTCAAGCACTTAGAAACAAAGTTAGCCACATCTCGCTTCATATTATTCCACCAAAACATAGATTTCAAATCATGGTACATCTTAGTAGAACCAGGATGAACAACATACCTCGAGGTGTGAGCTTCATCAAGAATTCTTTCTCGAAGCCCGTCGACATTCAGAACACATAATCTACCCTGAAACCTCAGAATGCCATCACCACCAATTTCAAAAGACATCACCTTTTGTTGACCCACATCTTTCTTGATTTGCATCAAGATGGAATCTTTAACCTGCTTCTCCTTCACTTCAGCACAAAGGGATGACTTAGCTAACTCATGAACAATCACCCCTCCATCTTCGGAATCTAACAGTCGCACTCCCAGATTCGCAAGGCGGTGAATATCCTTCACCATCTCTTTCTTTTCTTCTTCTACATGAGAAAGGCTGCCCGTAGACAACCTGCTGAGGGCATTGGCTACAACATTTGCCTTGCCCGGATGGTAATGCAGGCTCATACAATAGTCTTTCAGAAATTCCAACCACCGCCTCTGCCTGAGATTCAATTCTTTCTGCGAGAAAACATACTGCAGACTCTTGTGATCAGTGAAGATATCAACATGAACACCGTACAAGTAGTTCCGCCAAATCTTAAGGGCAAACATCACAACCGCTAACTCCAAATCATGAGTAGGGTAGTTCCGCTCGTGCACCTTCAACTGCCTAGATGCATAAGCTACCACCTTACCATGTTGCATCAAAACGCAGCCAAGTCCCACACGGGACACATCACAGTAAACCACAAAACCATCAACACCCTCGGGAAGAGTCAAAACGGGTGCAGTGGTCAGTCTGTCTTTCAACTTCTCAAAACTATTTTCACATAAATCAGACCACACAAACTTTACCTTTTTCTGAGTCAGTTTAGTGAGTGGGGCCGCTATGGATGAAAGACTCTCTACAAACCTTCTGTAATAACCTGTTAAACCCAAGAAGCTCCGAATATCGGTTAGAGTCGTGGGTCTGGGCTATGTTCTCACTGCCTCAACTTTTTGGGGGTCCACTCTAATCCCGTCACTGGACACAATATTCCCTAAGAAGGCAATAGCATCTAACCAGAACTCACACTTGGAAAATTTGGCATACAACCGATGATCCTTAAGGGTCTGAAGAATGATTCGGAGGTGATCGGCATGATCCTCCTTACTCTTAGAATAAATTAGAATATCATCAATAAATACAATGACAAACGAGTTAAGAAACTGACGGAAAACGTTGTTCATAAGATCCATGAAGGCTGCAGGGGCATTAGTTAACCCGAAGGACATGACAAGAAACTCATAGTGACCATATCGGGTTCAGAAAGCTATTTTAGGAATGACTGACTCCCTAACTTTCAACTGAAGATAGCCCGAACGAAGGTCTATTTTTGAAAAACATCTAGCACCCTGAAGCTGGTCAAAAAGATCATCAATCCTAGGAAGAGGATATTTGTTTTTAATTGTGACCTTATTCAACTGACGGTAATCTATGCACATACGAAGGGAACCGTCTTTCCTACGCACGAAAAGTATGGGTGCACCCTAAGGAGATACACTGGGGCATATAAATCCCTTATCTAGGAGGTCTGCCAGCTACTCTTTCAACTCTTTTAGCTCTGCAGGAACCATTCTATATGGCGGAATAGAAATGGGACGGGTATCTGGCAACACATCAATACCAAACTCTATCTCCCTATCAGGGGGTATTCCTGGGAGATCTTTGGGAAAGGCTTCTGGAAATTCACTCACCACTGGGACAGACTGAAGAGGAGGATTTTCAAATTTAGAGTTCTTAACTCAAATAAGGTGATACAAGCAACCCTTAGAAATGAGTTTTCAGGCTCTGAGATAAGATATAAAGTGCCCTTTGGGTGCTAAAGAATGCCCCTCCCATTCTATCATTGGTTCATTCGGGAAAGAAAAGGTAACTATACGGGTCCTACAATCCAATATGGAATAGCATGAATGGAGCCAATCCATCCTTAAGATAGCATCAAATGCAACCATGTCCAACTCTATAAGGTCTGCCATCGTATCCCGACTACCAACAATCACCACACAACCCCTATATACCCTTTTAGCAACAACAGAATCCCCCACTAGGGTAGAAACAGAAAAGGTTTCAGAAATCACACTGGGATCAAACCCGAAACCAACAGCCACATAAGGGGTCACATAGGATAAGGTAGTTCCGGGATCAAGTAACACACAGACATCACGGGAAAAGATTTGTAACGTACCGGTAACAACATCTGGGGAAGCTTTCGCCTCTTAGCGATTGGTCAAGGTATATAACCGGTTGCGACTGTTCCCGGCAGCTAATGTGGCACCCTTCTGAGATGGGGATGGGCTATGGAATTGCCCTGAAACTTCGCACCACTAGCACTCCTCCTAGCAGATGGGCAGTCCCTCTGAAAGTGGCTTGACTGACCACATGAATAACATACAAGTGTGCCCAACTGATATTTCCCCGGATGATTCCTACCACAATTTTCACATCGCGGGTAAGTGTGATGCTGCTGAGCCACACTACCCTGCGACTGAGTATCTGGTGCTCTAGATCCATAAGGAGTCTGAAAGCTCTGAGTCTGTCTGTCTGCAGGGGGTCTGGGCGTTGGGGCGCTGGCTGCTGGCTGTGTATTATTCCAAAACCTCATCTTCTTCGACCACCTATTTCCCCAGTTACCACTCTGCGGCTGACTCTGGTGCTGGTCCACAGATTTGACTCTCTTGGCCTGTCTATCCTTCTCTCTAGATTCGACGATCTTTCTCTTCTTCTCTTCCACCTGCTGCATGTGGACTGTCAGTCTAGCAAAGTCTAACTCCCTATTCAACATTGTCCCCTGGCATTCAAGTACCAGGTTATCAGCAAGGCTGGATGCAAATTTCCTCATCCGGGCTCTCATATTGCTAGTCAATTCTGGTGCATAGCAGGCTAGTTGATTAAACTTCAAAGTGTATTCCTGTACACTCATACTGCCCTGCTTCAGATTCATGAACTCTTCTGATTTGGCCTCCCTCAACTCCAGAGGAAAGAATCTGTCAAGGAAAGCTTCTACAAACTCACCCCAAACTGTAGGCTCAGCACTCTCACCATTTGCATCTTCCCAGTCTACATACCACTAATTTGCAACATCCTTAAGCTGATAAGTTGCCAATTCCACTCCTTCAATCTCATCTACATGCATTACCTTAAGGATCTTCTCCATCTCATCCATGAACTCCTGTGGATCTTCCTCCACCTTTGTACCAGTGAACTTAGGTGGATTCATCTTCATGAAATGCCCGACTCTAGTAGCCTCAGACGTAACGGATGCAGACCCAACATCTTTCGATCATTGAGCCTGATTAGCTACCAACTGTGTCAGAATATGGATAGATCGTCTGAAGTCTGCATTTGAGATATCTCTCTGAGCAGTTGGTGGATGGTTGACATTAGTCCGAAGAGCCCGAGGTAGACTGGTTGGGACTGAAGGGACTCCCGGAGTAGGGACAGGTTCTGGAGTGAAAGCTCTATTACGGGTCCGCATCCCATGGGTGGGACGGACCACATCTGCCTAAGCACTCTGATCGATGTTGCAATGGGGAGGCATAGTCGTGTTTCTGAAATACAAGAGATCATTGATTAGGGGACAGTTTAGACTCTGAAGCACGAACTGAATCACAAAGAAGGGAAACATTCCTAAACGCCTAGTAGCCTCCTGTTTATAAGTGTGGCGCGCTACACACCCATAAATAGAACTTTACTCGACGCGATTTCGCAGGCACTCTGGGACCATGAACCGTGCTTTGACACCATGTTTGTCACGACCCGAGCCTAGGCCCTAGCCGTGACGAGCATCCCGAACCATGAAGGCCCGGAACACCCACTCTCTATTTGGTTATCATGTACAACATTCATAATCATAATAAAATACGGAATTGAAACTGAGTAAGGAAAACATGGTCAAGTTCTGCAACATTTCTGAATAATACTATCTGACATCAGTCTACGAAATCTCTACTAAGAACACAAACATCTATCTGAAAAGAAACTGGGACAAGGCCCCAATAAACCAAAAACATAATAAATAAGATAATGTCTGACATAATTAGGCCTTCCGAATAATAGAAGGCTCACCACTGTGAGATCAAGTCTGCAAATCCGAGAATGTCTACTGAGTAGCTGGACCCCTAGACTGTGCCTCAGAACCTGGAAGGAGGGGGGGTCAGCACAAAAGTACTGGCACGCGAAGCAATCCAAAAATAGTATAATGGAACATACATATATATATATACATATTAAGTGAAAGCAATTTTTCATCAAGACATCATGTATAAAACTGTTTCTGAAAAATACATGGGCACTTTCTGAAAACATGTAACCTGTCTGTTCATTTCAAATCATGATCTGTGTTTTACTTCTGAGTTAGGTGGTATTCCCCTACAAGTCTGATATTCCACGGGTTGTATGGAATCCATCATTGACTCAGCGGGGAAGCCCCCAACCCAAGTGTGCCGCAAGGGTTGGAGTGTCTGAGTCTGATACCCCACAGGACATTTAAGTCAGCACATCACCTAAGTAATCTTCCGTACCTCCTCTAAAAATAATCGTGGATCCTAATCAGACCTGGACCCATAGAATTCCGGTGGATTCATCCACATGAAGTCATGGATCCTAGAAACAGATGAATCACCTCCCTACTGCTGTGGAGCCAGGGCCAGGTTGGCTTGAACATTTGCAGTAACAGCTTGGGCCAGCGCCTGAAAGGCTGCTCGAAATTCAGCAAAGACACGTTGTCATTTAATGGGTCAGCGGGTTGAGGTTGCTGACCATCATTATTTCTTCTCGCTCGATGTGGAGGCATATTTCTAAAAGAGGAGAGCAAGAATCAATAGTAGAGAGACACTTTAAGCAAGATAGACTTCTGAAAGAAAGAATCACACTTTTTCCTAAAACTTCTTGTAGCCTCTTGCCCATAGATGTGGCGCACTACACACCGATGATAAAGACTCTACTTAACACGGCTTGTCAGACTCCCTAGGACACCTTAAAACCTTAGGCTCTAATATCAAGTTTGTAACGCCCCAAAAAATGGGTCCCGTAGCATCACACGGTGCTTGAGGCTACGAGTATCCCCAAGCTAACCCTTTGATCCATTTTCATTCAGTTCAACACAAATCAATGGGGTTTCCATAAATAACCCTCAAATATCAACAAAGTAATCATCATCCAAGAATAAAAGAATTTCAGAAGGATAACAAAATATGACTTATTAGTTAACTCCCAACATCTATACTAGTCCGACAAGCCTCGAAGAAAATCAATAAAACTAGCAAGCCATTGAGACATGCCCCAACTAACTCATACTCAGTTATCAAATGTAAACAATTTTGTGAAACCAGCATCAGACATCACCTCCTCAGAACATGAGGACTCACTACAATAGAGGATGTAGAACAGTGCTCGAAGAATCAATGTTGAACCTAGAACTGAGCACCTGAACCTATATTCTATGAAAATGTAGCCCACATCCGAAGATGTGGGTCAGTA
Source organism: Capsicum baccatum var. pendulum (assembly GCA_030864225.1). NCBI lineage: Eukaryota > Viridiplantae > Streptophyta > Magnoliopsida > Solanales > Solanaceae > Capsicum > Capsicum baccatum. The sequence goes on along the minus strand of CM061552.1, from coordinate 19,282,755 downwards.
CCATGGAAAGGAACCAAGTATATGAGGGTGTATGCAGTTGTATAAACATCATCATCATAAATATTTAGAAGAAATATGCAGGATGTATGAAAGACTCGCATAGCCCAAAGAAAATCATCATAATCATGAGAGAACGAAATAAGTACAAAAACACATGTGAGTCATCATATAATTTGTCAATCGCTTTCAGTTCATCAAGAATATCAATTCTCATAATATAAATATCATTTAAATCTTTTAAAAGAATAACTTTCACAATTCCACTTTTAAATTACTTCACCATTCACCATAGACACAAGGAAACACACACACACTGGGAGATCCTATAATCGACATAAACCATGTGAGCCATATGAAGTCTAACGTGCAACCCACATTGGGGAGAGCCCTCCTATCCTTGCCATCGGAGTAGGACTATCGATATCAAATCCACACAAAGTAGTGATCACTATATAAATCAGCCTCAGGCTCACTCCTATAGGGGCACGTAGTTCTAGGGAAGTAAGGTCGCTTTATACCTCCCACTCGGTGCTAAAGATTTCTCCCAGAATTAGATCATATAATTTCAAAGACAATCCACAATAAAACAATTTCAGTAATATATAAATATACATCGGGAGCCATCATGCTTCCCATTTATCAAAATCAACCACGTTGTGGATTTCATTCACGCTCGAGTTCAAAATAACTCCATTAAGACCAAAAGGTCAAATCATTCAAAATATCTCAAATATTAAACATCAACGTGTTTATAACACACACTTTTGAAAAAAAACACAATTTCCAATGGGGATTCACGACCCAAATATCAAAATCATGATAAATATCGTTCAAGATTCATGCTTTATAACTCCATACATGTAAATTCATCTTTCAAAATCATAAACATCAAGATTTCATAATAATCATCATAAGATATGGGTTCATGCTTCAAATTCGTAAAAATCAAATAAAAATCATGCCTTTGTAAATAAAATTACTTTTGGGCACAAGAACGAAAGAGAGTTCTTGTTGAAAAACCCCACATACCTTGAATGATGAACGTTAGATCAATACTCATTTTTGAGATCTTAATCGTGCCTTTGAATGATGGTTCTTGGAGTTCTTGAACTAGGAACTTGGAATCTTGAATAAATTTGCAGAATTAATGGTGAACTTTGGAGGTTCTTGAAGTAGGATATAGGAGCTTAGGGTTTTCTTTTTGATGGAATTTGATGAAATATAACATATAATGCTTCTAATATGCTTTAATATAGGGTTTGGAAGGATTTTGGGTGAGGGGGAATGACCAAAACACCCCTAAAAATCATATAATTCTCGAATATGTCCTATGTTGGACTGTTTTAATAGTCTGAAGTAGATCAACCATAACGTTTTACTCCGATATCCAAATTAGATGAAACCAATTTCATTAGAAAGAGGACTCTCATATATTTCCGTTGATATATAGTATCTCACCCTGATTATTGTGTACAAGGAGTTATGATCATTTGAAGTTGACCTAAAAATTCACTTTTGATAGGTTGAAGTAGATCGACCATAACTCTTTGCTCCGATAGACAAATTGGATGAAACCAATTTCATTGGAAAGATGACTCGTAGAGCTTTCCGTTGACATATAGTAGATCATCAAAGATGACTCGTAGAGCTTTCCATTGACATATAGTCGATCGCCCAGATGATTATGTACAAGGAGTTATGATCGTTTAAAGTTGGAGCAAAAATACGCCAAGCCTCAGTACTTTTTCCTGCAGGTTTTAGTGTTCACTACTATTCACGGTTCGATCGGAATGTTCGTAACTCGTCGCTCGGGTGTCCGTTTTGGATGATCCACATATTGTTGGAAAGCTTATTCGATACTCTACGCAATGGTGGGTCATAATCTACGACATTATGCATGAAAAATTTATAATTAATTCTAGAAGATAGAACCCAATAAGTTTACGCACAAAATTTTAACAAAACATTTCCCGAGGTATTATATTTCCTGATCCTATTGGTATTGAAGAGCATAAATTCTTTTTGGGTGCTACCCACCGGTGGCACTGGAGGCAGCACACTACTAATATGGGCTACTAGACTAAGCTAGGGGACGTTTATTCTGACCCTGAGATCCTGACTGGAGACAATCTCTGACTCTATGGCCTAGCTTGCCACACCCAAAAAATACATCGCTACCCGCTCTACAGATACCTTGGTAGTTTTTCTAAAACTTTAGAGTCTTCACAACCCACACCCAAGCTTCTCCCACTTCTAGATTTACCTCCTCTCTTAGAAATACAAGCTCGCACAGTTGCAAACTCCCCACCCACATTTATTTCCTCTCAAGAAAAATCACATATCAACTCACACTCACAACCGTCCTTGGACAATGCATTAGTGGGGGACGTATATTCAGCTCCTGCAACTTCTCCAGGTAAATTTCTATCCCCGCCCCTTCTACAATTGCTCTGATATCATAAGTACAGAGCAAGTAGGTGTGCATACATCCAATTCTCCCTAGATCCCACTTTTGGAATTACATTGGATATGTTATTGTTCAAGGCTAGATTGATTTACAATACCACCTAGTTTTGGGGTTTGTATCTTCATTTAGCAAGCTACTTGACTATAAAGTGAATAAAAATGATCAAAATTTTAGTCTTTTATCAAATAGTCTAAAAGCTATTTGAAATCCATGTAACAAAAGAAAGAATCCTCAATTTTGTTCTCTTACAGGTGAATATTGGTTTTCAACTGCTGCACCTAGTTAGGGCTGGTCATTATTTATGCCATGTTGTGTACTCACTGATCCTAAAAAGGGCTTCCTTGTTGAAGACCACTACAGCATGTAAGCTGATGTTTCTGTAATTGGTGTTTTAAATTGTCTTGTGATTCATCAAGACTTAATGGGCTAGAATTCTTGAACAATGGTCTTTAATATTGCTTGAAACTTCTGTTTGTTTCCTTTGGCTGCACCGTATTAAGATTTTACCAGTTAAGCTTGATCATTTTATTGGTGTCATTAATTGATTTTGTTTTGCCATGTTAGCTTGTTTGCGCTGTATGTGTGGTAAAATACTCTTTAAGTAACATTGCTTGTGAGTTTCAGTTAATGTATCTAGAGCATATATAGCCAAACTGTCACATTTTGATCTTTGGGTTGTGACTCTTTTATAGGAGGTATTTATACCAAGTCTTACCATATCCAGCAGTTGGTTGTGTTCTAAATGTTATCACAAGGATAATGATGTGACCTAAGTGATGGATAGAAATAAAGGGCTAATTCATACTTTAACAATGTGCGGTTAAGCAAAGCACAACCTGCAAGTCCGAAGTCTCCCAAAAATTTAGGAAACCAAGACTGCCATTCGGGAAGATGGAGATCTTCACAACATGATATACGACGAACTACGAGGTAACCTCATTTCATGTGAACGCAATTATATAAACAGGTACCACAAAGAAGAGAAGAAGAAACCAGTAGCCTTCAATAATGCTCCAACCGAAGAAGTGGACATTCTAGAAGATGATAATAGTGAAGGAATGGCTCTCATAAATTGTAGAGTAAGGAAAATCATTAGACAGAGACAGGAAATATCCCAAGGAGCCAAGAATGTTGATTACACCAAAAACGATGATCATTTTTATTACTGTGGAAGTCCTAGTCAGTTTAAACAAAACTATCCTGAGTTAAGAAGAAGATAGTCTAGAAAAAATCAAAACTTTAGAGCCTGGAGTGATGAAGATGAAATCGAACAAGAAGTAGAAGCCATCAACATGTGCTTTATGGAAACATGTGAATCAAGTGAGGTAAGAATACATCATTATCACAACTGTAATATTCTTGAAACTAACTTAGATTTGATAACTGGCGAGCTTCAAAAGGTTATAGATGAATATAACAAACTTGCTTAAGAGAAGAAAAGTTGAGAAGCTTGATTTAAACGAAAACTTGAGAAGTAATAGAGAAGTCATCAAATAGAAATCGAAGCATGTCAAATTGAAATTGACTTGCTTCATAAAGAGTTTGATGATGTAAAAATAAAGCTAAACAATATTAAGAAAACTCCTAGTCATAGTTTTGTGAGATCCAACTCTTTTTAAAATAATTCAAGTTCCTCATCAGAATTGGTTAAATCAACTAAGATTTCCTGTTTTTCTTGAGGACCTGTCTGTTTTCAATGTAGACAGAGAGGGAAAAAATCGTATAGCAGTAAGCATAAGCTTAAAAGTGTGTCGGTTTGGAGGCCCAAAGAAAGCACATCTAACCCGCAAGGACCCAAAACCACTTAGGTACCTGAACAAAATTGATCTTCTTGTGTTGCAGGAATAGGTCCGCAAGAGCTATAAGAAAGAAATGTGGGTCATTGATAGCAGATGTTCCAGACACACGACCGTAAAGAAGAAAATTTTTTCTACTCTAAAGAAAATAGATGGGGAATCAGATAATGCTAGAGCAATGTCATCAGAGTTGGCTCAGTAAAACTCAGCTCATCATGAGAATTCATGGAAGTATATCTAGTAGATGGCCTCAAACACAATCTGCTCAGCATCAATTAGCTTTGTGATGCCGGATTTGAAGTACTCTTAAAAGTCGAAATTTCTCAATCAAACACGATAAAAGAGACATCTCTCTCATCGGAGAATGGGTTGACAACATTTATGTTTTAAATAGTCCCAATTTTTCTACCTTAACTTTCCTCACTATGTAAGCCAATAATACTTGGTTGTGGCATAGAAAGCTCAGGAATGCTAGTATACATATCATTGAGAAGTTGTCCTGAGTTGAATTGGTGAAAGAATTATCAAAACTGAAGTTTGAAAAGGATCACATCTATGATGCCTGCAAATTGGATAAGAAGACCTAGAAATCCTTCAAAGTCAAAGACATTGTCTCCACCACCAAACTTTTTTAAACAATCCACATTGATTTGTTTGGCCCTACCGAAATTGTAAGCATCGGTGTAAAGAGATATGTTTTTGTCACAATTGATGATTATTGATATTTTACTTGGGTAATGTTTCTTTCTCATAAACATAACGCTTTCACAAATTTTGAGATTTTTTTTTAGAAAGGTACAGAGAGAAGCTGGATACCTCATCACTGTGCGGGAGAAGAATTTGAAAGCAAGGCATTTAAGGAGTATTATGCTCAAAATGGATACTCTCATAACTTTTCTTCACCTCGGTCCCCTCAGCAAAATGGTTTAGTGGAGCAGAAGAATTGATCTCTAGGCAATGTTGTTAGAACATAATCTCCCAGATCATTTTTGGGCAGAAGCAATAATCACCGCATGTCACATTATTAACAGGTGCCTGATCCGACCAATCCTAAAGGAAATGCCCTATTAAATCTCAAGAGAAAAGAAGCCCAATATCAGTTATTTCCATCTTTTTGGTTGCAAATGTTTTATTCATAACAATGGTAAGAATAGCTAGGGAAAATTTGATCCATAAAGAGACGAAGGTATTTTTCTTGGGTACTCTCCCACTAGTCGGGCCTACAAGGCCTTTAATAAAAGAACTTTGTGTGTTTAGGAATCTATGCATATTGTATTTGATGAATATAATCACTTCTCTACGAGTTTGAGTGCTGATGAATAATAGGTTAATAATCTACAATCTGAAAAAAGTAACAACACAATCTATGCGCCATCAGAAGATAAGTCGACTACACCCTACCAAGAGTCGACTCCTAAAGAAGAAATAATAAATCCCAGTTCTCCAAATAAATGAAGCTATACTAGTCATACAAACAAACTCATCATCGAAAATCCAGAGAATAGATTGCAAACATGAGCATCATTGAGGAAACAAGCAGTTGTCGTCCTTATTTCTCAAATTGAACCCAAGAAAAGCGATGAGGCCATCAAATATGAATCATGGGTTAAAGATATGAAGGAAGAACTGGACCCGTTTTAACAAAATCAAGTTTGGACTCTAGTTGAAAGACTAATAAACTGCTCAGTAATTGGAATGGATGGGTCTACAGAAATAAATTAAATGAAGTAAAGTTATCGTAAAGAAATGCAGACTTGAAGCTCAAGGCTACTACTAGCAGGATGGTATTGATTATGATGAGGAATTTTCCCCATGGCAAGGTTAGAGTCAATATGAATTTTATTAGCTTTTGCAGCGTTCAAATGTATTAAGTTATATCAAATGGACATAAAAAGTTCTTCTTAAATGACTTTATACATGTGGAAGTTTTTTATAAAACAACCCCCCAAATTTGAAGAGCCATCATATCCAAATCATGCTTTCAAATTATCAAAAGCACTCTACGACCTCAAATAAGCTTCAAAAGATTGGTATGAGAGATTGAGTACTTTTTTACTAAATAACAATTTTCAAAGCGGTAAAATTGAGACAACTCTGTTCATATTAAATGTTGATTCAAATCTTCTCATTGTACAAATTTATGTTAATGATAATATTTTTGGTAGTTCTAACATCTCTATGTGTAAGAATTTTGTTAATTTGATAAAAGTATAATTAAAAAGGTGTCTTATGGGTGAGCTCACATTCTTTCTGGGATTACAAATCAAATAAACTGTCAAAGGCACTTTCATCAGTCAAACCAAGTGCAAGAAAGAACTCATCAAAAGGTTTGGTATGGAAAAAAGGAATGGCCTATGAAACACCAATAAGCCTATCCCAAGCATTGATTTAGACTTGTATGGAAAAGACATTAATGAAAAGATGTACTAGGGGATGATCGGATCTCTAATCTACTTGACTGTAAGTCAACCAGACATTATGTTTAGTATGTCTAAATGTGTAAACTTCCAGTAGACTCCCAAGGAGTCTCATCTCATTGCCATGAAATGGGTCATCCGATATCTAATTGGAACTCAAGACTTTGGACAATGGTATCCCCTTCTCCTTACATTTAGATTTAATTGGTTATTCAGATGCTGATTTTACAAGAGATAAAAATGATAGAAAAAGCACTACTGAAACATGTCAAATTATTGGTGATGTCCTTATCTCATGGCATAGCAAGAAGAAAACTTCCATATCTTTTTCAACCACTGAAGCCGAATACATAGCTATCGGAAGTTGTGGAACTCAAATCTTAAGGATTATGCATCGGCTTCTTGACTTTGACTTATTTTTTGAATTTGTTCCTATTATGAGTGATAACACCAGTGCTATCAGCTTATCTAAGTATACCGTGCATCATTCTAGGGCTAAACATATTGATATTAAGCATTATTTTATTCGAGATCATGTAAAGCATGGTGATTTTCCTCTAAAATTTATTGACTCTGAAAATCAACTAGCTGATAATTTTACAAAACCCCTGCTAGAAGAAAGATTATGTTCTCTTAGAAAAAGTCCTGATATTCTTAGCATTAATAATTTTTAATACTTTTTTTTGATAGTAATTTGCCGCAATTTTTGTTAAATAAAAAAATATACATTTTTTTTGCACCTCTTCTGAAAAAAGAGTCATCATTACATCCCCTTTTTTTAACAAAAATTACTGCCCCTTCCCTTTTTACCTTCACAACATACCCCCCTCCCCTATGCCACCATTTAACTGCAATAATTGCCTTCCTCTTTACCTTTCCCAGATTCATCTCCCCCTCTTCTCCACTAAACTTTTCCTCTCTTCTCCAAAAGGCTGTGTCTGATCTAGACTCTGCATTTACCTCTAGTCTCTATCTCTCTACTTAAAGTGACATATTCCTTTTAAATTTCTCTAATTCTGTCACAACATGCATAAATCCCTCGCATACTTCCTAACCAAATACTAACTCTGATGACTTTTATTTAAAAGGGGTCCTTTCCCTTCTTTAAATTATTAACTGTAAAATGATTTCAGTTTTTTACTCCTTGTTGTATCTCTATGGGTAGATTTCTTTGTCTGCATGTTGCCTGCGTATGTTTTTTTTTTAATTATGTCAAAGGGGGAGAAAGCGGAAACATCAAAGTCACTTACCAGTGAGGGAGAACAAAGAAAGTCAATTGATGTTACATGGAAGTCAACTAATACTTGTACAAGTCAAGGGGAGCAAGCTGGTAGACAGGAATCCAGCTGATATTTAATCTTGTTTGTCATTATCAAAATGGGGGAGATTGTTAACCTCCAAAGTCTATGTTTTAATAGTGACAAACTAACAAGTGTATCTTTACAGGATATTGAAGACTACAAATATTGGAAGGATAATGGAAGTCGGCTCCAGGAATCAAAGGACATCAATTCACTATCCACTGCATCCAAGTAAACTAATCACAATGAGAAAAAAATGGAAGGAGAATCTCAGCTCCAAAAGTCATGAAAAATCAGATCAATCACGATTAAGTAAAAGAAGAAAAATGTTACAAACATATTTGGAAAGGCATCAATCTCTACAAGACCAAAAGGAACAATAGATCACGGACATATTTGATATGGGAATGATTAAAACAAGTATACGGATATATCTAATAAGGACATATCATACAACTAAATTTCTCAATCAAGAAATCAATTCAAATCATTAATTAAGAAGAAATCCCTTGGATTCCCTTATGAAGAGCAGCAACCGAAGACTATAAAAGAGGAAGACTAAAGATGGATAATGGTTAGGAAACTTCAAAGAAGAAATCAAAGTTTCTCCATCTTAGTCTCACCAGGCTTTGTAACTTTTAGTTTACAATTGTTATATAAAGAGTAGGATCGAGTAAACTTTGTAACATCAACAGAAGTTGTGTCATAGGATTTGAAGAACAAAATAAGTCTTCAGAACTTGTTTCTCATTATTGTTCTCGATCTCTACATTAAACAATCTAAGAAAACTTTAAAACCAAAGGGATTGGAAGTATGCATGTAATACACCGCACTTCTACCTAGCTTGAAATCATCCTAAGAATGTTAGAAACTTTTTTTGAAAGATGAATCCACTTTTGTACACGTGGTATATTTAATATTTTCACTTTTTGCTCAGTGGGAAATTGAATTATCTTACCAACAATACCAACTTAGTCCAAATCCGACATCAGAAGAGGAAGTTATGGCCAAAATATAGAAGCAGTCAAAACTGCCAGTTCCGACGATGAAGGCCTACGGACCATTGCATAAGTCATCGCAATGAGGCAGTGAACTCATCTTCTGGCAAAGTGTGATAGATAGGTCCGATGGACCATTGGACTAGTGATGGATTGTCGACCATACCGTCCCAGGTGAGGCAAAGAGTTTAGGTTCTGGTCATGTTCGATGAGATGGACCGATGGGCCATCGGACATGCGACAGACCGTCGCACCCACCGTTGCACACCTATTCAGTTATTTTTTTAAGTCACTTTAATAGGGGTATTTTGGTATTTTACCACCCGCTTATATATATCCAGTTATATCTGACCTCAGCTTATTTGTTCATTATTCTTTCACAACAACAAAATTAGGGTTTTCTCTCTAAGATTAACAGCCAAGAACAAAATCCAAATTTTCTTCAAGAAATAAGAGATTCCAATCCTTCAAGTTCAAGAAACTCAACCCAGGTATGTACAGTGTTCATTCATGGACTCATTTCGTCCATGAAGCCCAAGAATTCTTTTCTACGTTAAAGTTTATGGATTATCCTTTATGAATTTCATGTTGGCTTGCTAGTATTCATGTTGATAATAACAAATAAATTTTAATACGTGTTTGGTGATAAATTTCATGTGGAATTGATTAGTATATGTGTTGGTTCATATAAACCCATAATTAAACCCTTGAATGATGAAATTAGAATTGAACCATGATATTAATTGTTGTACAATGTTGGTTACACATACTATGCCTATCATGTGTTTGATTAAATTCCTATATGAAGGAAAAGTGCCTAACTAGAATGATATCATGAAATCCCCATGTTTGTACAAGTTCATGCATATCACAAGTTTAATGAAATGCTTTAATAAATGAATTATGGATCATGATGATCTGTCATGTGTTAAAGTAAGTCATCCTATGTCAGTTTCTTTCCATCGAGTCCTGGGGGTACTTGTACCTGACAATTTAGGTGTGTGCCTAGAGCCAATGTCAATTTTCACGATACTCTCAGTCAAGTCATGATCCATAGAACTCAGTCAGTCACCTGACTCAGGAAATATCTGAAATCTTTGTAATCGCAGTAGTTCAGTAATCTCAGTGATCTCAGTATTTTGAAATCTCAGTAACCTCAGTATTCCCAGTAAATCTCAGTAACTTCAGCACTCTCAGTCAGTCCTCAGAACTCAGTATCATTTTGTTAGTCGGCGAAACTCAGTGAACTCAGTTTAACTTCACTAAACAATACCATTAGTATCAGTTCAGTTTAGTTAATCAGTTCAGTATCTTCAGATGGGAGTAGGATTCAGCACCGAACGAGCCTAGGGATGGGGACTCACCCGCAAGATAGGACTAAGATCCCTAGAAGTAATTCCTAAGTTCTAGAACTATGTAGCGAGCATAGGTTGAGATGCACCCTACGTATTTAGTGACTATATATACATATCATCTGGGTTACCTACTAGGAGGGTTTGACGAAAGAGTTCCCTGTCAGTAAGGGTGTAATCACAGCGTGTCTTTATTCGTGGTATAGTACTGACCCCCTTCCAACTAGGTTTATAGGTAGGACCACACCAGTTTAGTTTCGAGGCGTGTCGGTTCGATGATCACTTCCCACAGTCTCAGTTTCAGTCTTAATCTCAGTCTCAGTAAAAGAACTCAGATAGTTCTTCAAATTTGAGACTATCATTACAGTCAACTCAGCTCAGTATGGAACTCAGCTAGTTCCATTAGATTTAGGACTGCCAGATGTAGTAACTCATGTTATCAGTTATATCAGTTACTATAACTCATGTTCTCATTATTCAGCTTTAGGACTGTCAAATACAGTCAACCAGACTAGTTCTTCATAATTAGAACTGTTAGAAACAAACATTCATGTATCAGTAATATAGTTTTAGTTCTCCAATATTCAGTAATACAGTATTAGTTCCTCACTTATCACTGACTCAGATATCTGGGTTACCTACCAGGAGGGGTTGATGAAAGAGCTCTCTGTCAGCGAGGGTATACTCATAGCTTATCTTTCCCTGTGGTATGGTATAGATACCTTTCTAGCTGTGGTTACAGGTAGGACCCCACTAGTTCAGTTCTGAGGCATGTTGGTTAGATAATTACTTCCCACAGTCTCAATATCAGTCTCAGTAAAAGAACTCAGATAGTTCTTCAGATTCAAGACTTTCATTACAGTCAACTCAGTTCAGTACAGAATTCATCTAGTTTCATCAGATTTAGGACTGCCAAATACAGTCAATCATGTTAGCACTTATATTATTTATCAGTACTCATATTGTCAATATTCAGCTTTAGGACTGTCAGATACTGTCAACCAAACCAGTTCTTCATAATTAGAACTGTCAGAAACAAATATTTATGTATAAGTAATATAATTTTAGTTCATTAGTATTCAGCAATATAGTATTATTTCCTCACTTATCAGTGAATCAGATATCAAGATTAGTAAACTCAGTTATTCAGTACCCCAATATTCGTAAACTTATATGTCAGTGAATCCATGTTATCAGTAGACTCAGTAGTCGGAACCTAGTATTCAGTCCTATCACGATCTCAGTTCGGTTATGTATTCATGCATGTATTCTTACATTCATGACTTTTCAGTCAGTTAGTATTGTTCATTCACATGAACCCTTTTCATTTTCCTACCTCACATGCATATATATGTACATTCCCATGTACTGACGCATTTGCTCTATGGTGTTTTATTTTACGCCATAGGTTTAGAAGCACGAGATCTAGAGCGTCAGTAGCATTCCAAGTTTTAGTTGACAGAGTAGCAGTGTGTCCTCATCATTTGAGGATAATATTATTTGATTATGTTATTCATTCAGTAATTATTTAGCTCAGTTGATGGAGTTAGTTGGGGACATGTTCCATCAACTCCTTATTCAGACAGTTTAGAGGATTTCAGACTATAGCATGTTAGACAGTTACTTCAGATTCATTTTAGTATTGTTATGCCATTTTTCAGATATTTTTCATCAGAATTTTATTAAATTTTGAACCTTATGGCCTTATAAATCCTATTTTGCATTCTTATAGTGTATGTATATATATATACAATATATTATGCAGTGTACAGGTACATATATCAGTCATGGGTTAGTTTATGGTCCTTCGGGGTCATAAGCACTGTGTAGCATTCTGTGTACTAGATTTGGTGTATTAAAAACTTGGTATCAGAGCCTAAGGTTCAACAATGTCCTAGGAAGTCTGAAAATCCGCATCTAGTAGAGTCTTATACATGGGTGTATTGTGCACCACACTTATGTACAGGAGGCTATGAGGTGTTTCAAGAACAGTTCCCCTTCTTTCAGTATTCATGTAGTGCCAGTGAGCATAACTTCCCATTAAACTCTCTGTCTAATCTACTTTTTCCTTTAATTTACAGAACATGTCTCCCTAAAGGGATAACAAAAGCGAAACCAAAACTTAGTCAGCGCCTCAGCCCATCCAGCCAGATTCTCTGGATGAGTATGTCTCTCATGCAGAATTTAGGACTATATTTACTACTCTAACCAATTCAGTTGTAGCTCAAAATGAATGGCCAGCTACTATTTCAGCAACCCCAGTAGCAAATACTACTGCAGTCAAGATTCAGGACTTCACCCGAATGAATCCTCCTATATTCATTGGTTCCAAGTCTGAAGAGGATCTACAGGAGTTTTTTGATTAGGTTTATAAAGTCACAGACATCATGTGAGTGACTTCAAGTGAGAGCGTAGAGCTAGCCACCTATCAGCTATAAGATGTAGCCTATACGTGGTATAAACAGTGGAAGGTAGACAGGGGTACAAATATATAGCCCATAGAGTGGGAAGAGCTTGCTATAGCTTTCTTAGATAGGTTCTTTCCCATAGATCATAAGGAGGCTAAAGTGTTAGAGTTCATCAATCTCAGACAAGGTACGATGATTGTAAAAGAATACTCCCTTAAGCTCATTCAGTTAGCCAGGTACGCTCTCCATGTAGTAGCAGACAGTAGATCTAAAATGAGTAAGTTTGTGTTAGGGTATTAGGTAGAGTGGTTAAGGAGTGCAGGACTCGATGTTAATTGGTGGCATGGACATATCTAGGCTTATGGTCTATGCCTAAAAAATCGAAGAGCAGAAGCCTAAGAAGAAGGAGAGAGAAAATAAGAGAGCCAGAACAAGTAGTTATAGTTTAGCACAGCATGGGTCACAGGGTGGTAACCATTTTCAGTTCTGTCAGAAATGTTTATCCGCAGTTCACTCTTCACCTAGTGCCTTAGTACCAAAGTTCAGAAATAACTGTAGGAATGGGGTATCAAAATCCAAGGCCCAGAGTAGTGAGAGTAGGATTCTTACTCATCCATTTTGCGCAGAGTGTGGTAAGCATCATAAGGGTGTGTGTAGATCTGGCAATGGTGTGTGTTTCGGATGTGGTGAGTTAGATCTCATTGTCAGAGATTGCCCCGAGTTAAGTTATCAGAGTCATCTCTGCTTCTCATCTCAGCCTGGTCGCCCGAATCAGCAGGGTGCCAATTCCAATGCCACCAGTGGGCAATGCCCAAACAGACTCCATGCTCTTCAGTCGTAATAGGATAAGGAAAGTCCTCCTAATGCAGCCACTAGTATGTTATATACTTCCCATTTGCATGTTTGTTCTCTCTTGTCTCATCAGATTCATGAGTTTCTTTTTGCATAGTAGTTAAACTTTAAGGTCAGGAAGTCATGCCTTTGATCCTAGTTATAGTTATAGTATGTGTAGAAAATCACTAAGGGAAGATGATTCCTAACCTACTCTTATCTCAGTGCAATTATTTGGTACCATAGTTATCACCTTACCTATGTATGTTTCACACACCTCCCATAGGATCGTGTATGTGTCGAATTCCTAACATGACGAGTTCCAACACGCTTAGTACTATAAGTCATGTTCCATGAACATAAAAATTCCAGACTCAGGTCATGCAGCTCATGACTTATGTACTCATGTCATGTCTTATAGTATGTCCAGTCCACATGACTCATGATCCTCCCAATAGTAATTAGCCAAACTCAGCTTATGCTATGTATACTCTCAATTTAGATTTCTCAATAAATCTGTGGCCTTGAAGTTCTGTCTGTCAGTCCTCAGCTACAACATCAATTTAATAACTGATAGTCTGTAAAGGACTCAGATAGTTAGCCATTATGATTCAGTACTTTAGAAGCAATGTCAGCCTCAGTTACTAGCATTTGATACCTGTATGAGTTTCAACTACAGACTTAGTTACAGTCTCTACTACAGTCTTAGTTATAATGCCAGCTTCAGTTTAGAATCAGATCAGCACCATAATCTAACTTTAGGTGCCGCTTGACCATGGCATGTAGTTATTAGTCATACATTTCATCAGTGTTTCAGTACCTCAACTTACGAAATGTTTCTGAATCACGTTATCCGCCTGGCCTTGCGTCCTTGGATAATTCAGTATTTCACAAACTCATGCTTAGTTATTTCATGTTACTCAGTTAGTCCCTTTCTCATGTTCGTAAGAAAACTCCATATCCTTAGCCTAGTTATTTGGACTAAGTACTGTTCATATCTCAGATAAACAGTTATGATTTAGTTCCTAGGTTCCTTGCGTATGACCTCAGTTTCCCTCAGTAGCTCAGCCAAGACAGTATTCCTAGAGGGACCTAGTATCCCAAGGGGGAGATATGCTATGATCCCCCAAACTTTTATAACATAAACATCCCACTCCCTTTTCACGCAATGAATCCAAGTTAGAGTAGAGGATGCTCATAAGTTGACCCTAAAATTCAAATCTCAGTTTTGAGCCATGTATTTAGGGGCTCAGTTTATCTCGTAAAATTCAGTTTATATGTCATGTTTCAGCCTCAGTCATGTTCTCAGGTTCCCGTTCATGCATACTTCTAGCATAATCATGGGGTCATCAGTACTTTTTAGCTTACATAATAGTTTTTCTTAAACTTACTCAATTCCATGTTCAAATTACCATTACAAACTTTGTATTCAGTTCATGTTCAGATCCCCATCAAAAACTTGGTACTAAGTACCCTTGCATATTCATCCATGCATTCATATATCAGTTCAGGAATGTAATTATGCATCAGAAAAGCATTCTCACTGTGAGAAATTCAGTTCATTAGAATATTTAGTCATGTATTCATGAGTCAATTATCCAGCATCATATATGCATGAATTCAGCTTATCAGTCATGCATCAGATATACATGTTCATATTATATTCAACTCTTTAGTCATGTCAGTTATGAAATCATGTTTCGGTAGTGTATGTATTCTACATACTTCAGTTGATATTTTCTCCTATCTCAGTCTTCTCCATTCAAGGATGAATGTTCCCAAGGGGGAGATATTGTAATACCCTATAGTTCTACCTAGCTTGAAATCGTTCCAAGAATATTAAAAGCTTTTTTTGAAAGATAAATCCACATTTTTACACGTGGTATCTTTAATATTTTCACTTTTTGTTAAGTGGAAAATTGAATTAGCTTTCCAACAATACCAATTTCTTCCAAATCTAACATCGGATGAGGAAGTTATGGCTAAAATACAGAAGCAGTCAAAACTGCCAGTTTCGACAGTGAAAGCCGATGGACCGTCGCCCAAGTTGTCGCAACGAGGCAGTGAGCTCATCTTCTAGCAAAGTGTGATGGATTGGTCCGATGGACCATTATACTAGTGATGGACCATCGACCTTATCATCGCAGGCAAGGCAGAGAGTTCAGGTTATGGTCATGTATGATGGAATGGACCGACGGGCCGTCAGACATGCGATGGACCATCGCGCCCACCGTCGCACACCCGTTTAGTTATTTTTTTAAGTCACTTTAATAGGGGTATTTTGGTCTTTTACCACCTTCTTATATATATCCAGTTATATTCGATCTCAGCTTATTTTTTCATTATTCTTTCGCAACAACAAAATTAGGGTTTTCTCTCTAAGATTAATCCCCAAGAACAAATTCCAAATCTTCTTCAAGAACTAAGAGATTCCAATCCTTCAAGTTCAAAAAAATCAACCCAGGTATGCATAGTGTACATTCATAGAGTCCTTTCGTCCATGAAGCCCAAGAATCCTTTTCTACGTTCAAGTTTATGGATTTTCCTTTATGAATTTCTTGTTGGGTTGCTAGTGTTCATGTTGATAATAACAAATGAATTTTAATACATATTTGGTGATAAATTTCATGTCGAATTGATTAGTATATGTGTAGGTTCATGTAAAACTATAATTAAACCCTTAAATGATGAAATTAGAATTGAACCATGATGTTTAAAAATAGTTGTACAATGTTGGTTACACATACTATGCCTATCATGTGTTTGATTAAATGCCTATATGAAGGAAAAGTGACTAACTACTATGATATCATGAAATCCCCATGTTTATACAAGTTCATGCATGTAACATGTTTGATGAAATGCTTCAATAAATAAATTATGGATTATGATGATCTGTCATGTGTTCAAGTAAGTCATGCTATGTCAGTTTCTTTCCATCGAGTCCTGGAGGCACTTGTACTCGATAATTTAGGTGTGTGCCTAGAGCCAGTGTCAGTTTTCACGATACTCTCAGTCAAATCATGATCCATAGAACTCAGTCAGTCATGTGACTCAGGAAATCTCAAAAATCTCAAAAATCTCAGTAATCTCAGTAGTTCAGTAATCTCAGTGATCTTAGTATTCTACAATCTGAGTAACCTCAGTATTCCCAGTAAATCTCAGTAACTTCAGTACTCTCAGTCAGTCCTCATAACTCAGTATCATTTTGTTAGTTAGAGAAACTCAATGAACTTAGTTTAACATCACTAAACAATACCATTAGTATCAGTTCAGTTCAGTTAATCAGTTCAGTATCTTCAAATGGGAGTAGGATTCAGCACCGAGCGAGCCTAGGGATGGGGACTCACCCGCTAGATAGGACTGAGATCCCTAGAAGCAATCCCTAAGTTCCAGAACTATGTATCCAGCGTAGGTTGAGATACACCTACGCATTTAGGGACTATATATGCATCTCATCTGTGTTACCTACCAGGAGGGGTTGATGGAAGAGCTCCCTGTCAGCGAGGGTATACTCATAGCTTGTCTTTACCCGTGGTACAGTACTGAGACCCTTCCAGCTGAGGTTACAAGTTGGACCCCACCAGTTCAGTTTCGAGGCATGTCGGTTAGACGATCACTTCCCACAGTCTCAGTTTCATTCTCAATCTTAGTCTCAGTAAAAGAACTCAAATAGTTCTTCAGATTCAGGACTGTCGTTATAGTCAACTCAGCTCAGTATAGAACTCATCTAGTTCCATCAGATTCAGGACTGATACAGTCACTCATGTTATAAATTATATCAGTTATCAGAGCTCATGTTGTCAGTATTCAGCTTTAAGACTGTCAGATACAGTCAACCAAACCAGTTCTTCATAAGCAGAACTATCAAAAACAAATATTCATGTATCAGTAATATAGTTTTAGTTCTTTAGTATTCATAAATACAGTATCAGTTCCTCACTTATCAGTGACTCAGATATCAGGATCAATAAACTCAGTTATTCAGTACCCCAGTATTCATAAACTCATATGTCAGTGAATCCATGTTATCAGTACACTCGGTAGTCAGAACCTAGTATTCAATCCTACCATGATCTTCGTTCAGTTACGTATTCATGCATGTATTCTCACGTTCATGTCATTCGGTCAGTTAGTATTGTTCATGTATATTAACCCTTTTAATTTAGCCTAGCTCACATGCATACCAATAAATTTCCACGTACTGATGCATTTTCTCTATGGTGTTTTATTTTAAGCCATAGGTTTAGGAGCACGAGATCCAGACCGTCAGTAGCATTCCAGGTTTTAGTAGACAGAGTTAGCAATGAGTCCTCATCATTCGAGGATGATATTATTTGATTATGTTATTCATTTAGTACTTATTTAGCTCAGTAGATGGAGTTAGTTGGGGACATGTCCCATTAACTCCTTATTCAGACAGTTTAGAGGCTTTCAGACTATAGCATGTCAGATAGTTACTTCAGATTCATTTTGGTATTGTTATGCCATTTTTCAGACATTGTTTCATCAGATGTTTATTCAGTTTTGATCCTTATGGCCTTACAACTTCTATTCTGCATTCTTATAGTGTACAGGTATAGATATCAAACATGGGTTAGTTTGTGGTCCTTCGGGGTCATTAGCACCGTATAGCATTGCGGGTACCAGATTTGGGGCATTACAATGCACCAAATTGGTGTTTCGAACTTGGATAAATCACGGTGTATTTACTTTATGGTTGATTACTTATTTGCTTAATTTTTTTAAATCTACTCTATCTTGTGAAATGTATTTATCTATAGGCAAGTCGACTGTGAAGAGTCAGTAGTCAACTCAAAGAAAATTTTCTATTCACCCCCTCTTGAATTTTAGGTCATACTTTTCCTTTCAATAACAACATTTTTCTGAGGAGTTCTAGGATAGAGAAATTCTGTCTTATTCCATTTTATGCCCAGAATTCCTCCACTCTTACATTATCAAACTCTGTTCTATGGTTAGACCTAATCCCTGCTATTTTTCTATCCAACGTCACTTGGATTTGCATGGGAAAAATCACCAATACTTCAAAAGTTTCATCTTTTGATCTCAATAACATGGTCTAAGTTTACCTAGAAAAATAATCCACAATGACCATGATATATTTCTTTCCTCCTCTACTTTGAACCTATAGAGGTCTACATAAGTCCATGTGAAATAGATCAAGAGGCCTGCTGGTACTAACTTGTTTCTTCTGCTTGAACAAGGACATGGTTTGTTTTATTTTGACACAGGAAGCACATACCTTGATATTTGAAAACTGAAACTTGGTAACACCACAGACCAAGTCCTTTGCGACCAACTTATTATGAAGTAAGGAGCTGATATGGCCAAGTTTTCTGCCACAAGTCAGTATTATTACTTTGAGCACTTGGACAAATGAGATCATATCCAAGAACTGAATCCATATTAGCAACATAAATGTTCTTGCATCTTTTGGCTCTAAGAGTGACTTCACCAGATTGAAGACTGGTGCTAGTGAACCAATCAGATAGGAAGTTAACTCCACTGCTCTTATCACAGACTTGAGAGACACTGAACATATTATACTTTAATCCACTCACATTATAAACATTTTCAAAAAGATCAAGTGATTTTCTAATTTTTTCCAACACCTAGGATATATCCCTTATTACCATCACCACATGAGACACCTCTACCTTGAAGTTCCTTGAGTGAGAGAAAGCATTCATTTCTTCCATTCATATGCTTGGAGTATCCACTATCCAAGAACCAATAGTGACTTCTTTCTCTTAATCCCCCTGCTCATAAGTATCATTTTTTAGGTTTGAGAACCCATTTATGTCTGAGTTCCCTATAAGAGGATAGGGTAGTAATTAAGACTTTCTTTTTCCAGATAAGTGGACCAGGTCTGGAGTAGCTGTTCCTGCTGAACATAATTAGTCAGGCTCATATCAGCCCTTAACTTGGCTTTACAATTCCTTTTCATATGACCATTCTTCCACATTGAGTACATGATAAATAATTGGACATAGACACCTATTTGGGGTAGGAATTGTAAGGGGGACTACCATGTTGACAGCTTAGAACTTTGTCATTGTTAGATCTCTGACTAGTCAGAATAGCTAAAATCTAGAATTAGAGATTTGTTAAGTTCTTCAGTTGTACGGACCAGGTTCCTCTCTAGCTCAGTATTTCTCTCAAAAGAGGTTGTAAGAAGTCCTTGGAACTCTTTCCACTTTCCTTCAAGCTCAATTTTAAGACTACTGCCCTCAAACTTTTCCTTTAATACTAACTAAGATAACTTCCTCAGATTTCTTTCATTTCAACATTTTCAGAGGTCAATTTTTGAAACTGTTCTCCCTACTCAGATATTTGAATAATTAAAGAATTTTTTTATTTTCAAGATTATCTATACTCTCATTAAGAAAATTTGTTCTCAGTAGTGATATCACAAAGAGAATTAATCAATATATTTGCAAGTCTTTTCAGTTTCTTATAGGAATTGTCATTGAGGTTTTGCTTAATGTCAAGAAGAGTTACCTCTTCATATTCATCATTATCTGATTTTTTCATAAGATTAAAAAGAGAGTTATAAATGTTATCTTATTCTTCTGCAACCATCATAGAGATATCTTTTGGATGCTCTGACTCATTACACTCTCTGGATGAGTCCCCCCTAAGCAGCCAATGATTGCTTGACTATATAATCAGCTGCAACTTGTCCCTTAAACTTGTCAGGGACCTAATTCTTCCACTTTCCTTTGTCTCCTCCTGTATTAACATAATCATTGTATTCCAACTTGTGCATTGGACAATCCTTGATAAAGCGATCACGTTTACCACATATGTGACAATAATCATTTCCCCCATTGGATTGCTAGCATTTCCTTTCTTCTATAATCCACCATTCATTTTCATAGATCTTATAAATATTCGAGCTAAGTAAGCTACATACTCATCAGCTTTCTTGGTTCCTTCTTATCTTGGATTGTTGTTTTTTCAACTCATACGTCTTCAAATTACCAATCAAATCATCCATTTTAGGAGTCTTGAGATCTTGAGACTTAGTGATAGAATTGAATTTACTTTCCCATGACTTAGGTAGAACACCAAGTATATCCTTCACTTGTTTACTTTGTGGAATTACTTCTCCAAGACAGTGTAACTCATTTGCAATAGTAGTGAATTTGGTGTGCATTTCTTGAATGGTCTCGCTTTCATTCACAGTAAGGCCTTATACTGAGTAGTGAGAATATCCACTTTGGACTCCTTAACTTGACTTGTTCCCTCATGGATAGTCTTCGAACAGTCCCAAATCTTTTTTGTTGATTCACATATAGATATTCTATTATATTCATAAGGACTTATTCCACAAACAAGAAATTTATTTGCTTTATTTCTATTTTCATTCTTTTTCAATCATCTTCATGGGAATGTGTGGTCCATCACAGATAATGTTCCAAAACTTGCTATCTTCAACCATTATGAAATCATGCATTCAAATCTTCCACCATCCATAGTATTGACCATTGAAGCGGGAAGGTCTAGTGGTTGAGTGACCTTCATCACATTGGGTGGATCAGCCATCACTTAGGATCCACTCTAGGTGTTAACCATTTAGAGAGCACAGTTCTGATACCAATTGTTGGCTTATGAGTTCACCACGTGTAAGGGGACCAGGTCCTATACACACCAAATTATTAAATAAATAAGATATAAAGAAAAGTGTTGCAGATAAAAGGCACACAATGTTTACGTGGAAACTTCCTTGCTCAAGAGAGGAAAAACCACTACCTGTCTCATAGGATATGCAACAAAATCCACTATCTTCAAATCAGTATGTGATTATAGTCTCCATTAATCACACGGATCCACCTCTTAGTCCTTATCACCTTGTAATACTTCTATTACAAGTCTTGTGCAGCAACTCTACTACACCCTTTAAATCAACTAACTCGAGTTGACTCCCTGGGTAACTCTACCCAGAATAACAAATGCCATGATGAAGAAAACTTGACTAAACATCATACCAAAAGTGTTTCTAGAGAAACCATTTATGTTTGTTTAAAGATTCCAAAAGTGTTTCTAGGTTTTTTCAGATACTAACAACATAACAAATGTAGTCATAGACGGTTCGACATACCCTTTTCCAGTCTCTATCATGTAAGACTACATTGGGTATGTTGTTGTTGTTGCTACTATTCAAAATGATAAATCATGCCAATTTTCTACAATAAGTACTTTTATAAGAATAACAACACACTTTTAATTCTCATAAGCTTAGCCAAATAAGTTATAAGTTGAATATACATTTACAAAATATAAAATTAATCAACTAGTACGCAAGGGTGTGGCGTAGTAGTATTCAAGGAAGTTAATTCAGAGCCTAAAGTCTCAGGTTCAAATCCCAGAGAACAAAAATACACTAGGTGGTTCTTTCATTTGTCCTAGCCTTGGTGAACAGGATTACCGGATATCTGTGTAAAAGCAATTGAAAGAGGGTAGCTAAGGTAATTAAAGACGGTAAAATTTGATGCCAAAAGCAAGAGGACTCAGGTACGGCCTAACCCAATAACTTTAGTTCAAACCATGTAATTGTACAAAAAGATTCACAAATTATGACCAAAAATTAAGTTCAAAACTCAGTTACTAATACCCAATATCTCTATCCTAGAATTTAAAACCATAAGGGTCATTTGGTATGGGAGATGGGATAGACAAAGTTATCCCATGGATCAGTATATCACATGTGAATAAGTTATCCCATGGATCAGTATATCCCATGTGAATTCTTTCACATCATATATATGAAGAAACTTGTCCAGTCATTATTATATATATGGTGGGATCAGGGACTAACTAATACTCCTAACCAAATAGAGTGTAAAATAATCTTGTATTTGATCTCAAGATTATTATCCTCTATTATTCATATAAAATAACCCCATGAAGTTCTAATCTTAGCAAGCACCTTCCCCAGATTTTGCTGAGTAAATCAATTTCACAAGACAGTGCCAAAAACAATATACCTAATGAATTCTCACAAGTGGAGTCTAGTAAAAGTAAGACACAAGGTCGGATTTGGAGAAAGTAATATATACCCAAACCATATTCCAAAAAAGACTGTATCCCTACCTCTTGGGGTAGAGAGGTTATTTTTTATAAACATCATCAAATTAAAACTAGTTTTTATGCATACCTTATCAATTGAATCTTTCTTTTTCTATTGATATTAGGGCTTTACTTTTTCATCTTTCCCCAAAAACCATCTTACTTTAATTCAAAAGCAATTCCTTCCATTGTCAGCACCGGCAAATATATTGTCCTGCATCAATATTGCACAAATGAACACATGAAGGAGTTAACAGATGTCATCTCTGTAGAATTGTGTAACTAGCTATGAAGGCGCTTATGCCTCTATCATCCATTAATGACACAAATATATCCTTTTTGTGAATTACATAATCAACTATAAAGGTGGTTATTCCTCTATTGTCCATTAATGACAATTGTAATTTTTGTTGGAGAAAAATAGTTAGAGGCCCTTTACAACAATAAACCTAAAATAACTCTATTTATCCTTCGTTACTCAAACAAACCCAACTCTACATTTTGTATGCCATTATAGCCAACATTTCTATTTTCACACACGAAAATATGGCGGATGCTCCTCTTTTGTGTGTGTGTGAAAACAGAAATGTTGGCTATAATGGTATACAATAAGTAGAGTTGGGTTCATGTGAGTAACAAAGGAAAAATAGAGTTATTTTAAGTTTATTGTTGTAAAGGGAGGCTAATCAGGTTAATCATTCCAAATATATCCTTTTCATGAGGAAAATAAATTTGATTTTATATTTTATAAAAAAATAAAAGTCGCTTAAAGATGAGTATATTTGATACTTCTTGCAAAGTTCAGGAGTACATCAAATTCTTTTCGCAAAGTTTAGGGATTTAATCCTTGTGGCACATGAATTTTTTGCCTTTTTAAAGTCAACGGCTAATTTGGTATGTTGATGACCAAATTTATTTTTTCACTCATTTTCTTCTTAAATCTATTGTAAATGTCCTAAAATCTCTATGCAAATAGAAATAATAAATTTGTAAATTTTGGACTCAACTTGTCTTTTGGGTGAGGTGGACACCACATAGCATCCCGCCTCACCACCAAATAGCTACGAGGTGAAATTTTTTTTATCATTTTTTATTTTTATAAATTTTTTTCTTTTTTCTTTTTATCTATTCACTTCTTTTTTTTTATTTCAAACATTTTCACATTAAAGAATGAAGGCAAAAAATAAAAATAAAAACAAAGAAATCTAAAAAATTATAAGCTAATAATTCATACTGGATGAGGGGTATATCTGCAAACAGATGAAGAAATTAACTTCATAGATAGAAGAAATTTTACCAGAAAAATCTCTATCAGCCTTTGCCTTCTTAGCTTCGTCCATTTCTCATATTGGTGACATCCATTGATGTTCAAACTGTGCCTTAGATGCAACCTCCCAAATCGATCAATTTCTTGCTTAAATTGCTTTAATTCTTATTAAAAAAGTAAGCAAATCAAGATTTTTCCAGACCCCCAAAGGATAATGGATTAAATTAGACAGGCATATATTTTTTTCAACACATAAATGTGGTTCTTCTATAATTGACTCGGAGTCAATAGACGCAGGCAGGTTTTCTAATAGGCCTAATATCCCGCTCCAGTATTGGGTCGTCCTAGGCTTATGCCTAAATAGGGTTTTGGTTTTGTTCTATCCTAGGTGTCTAGAGTGGGTTTGAACACTGGTTCTCAAGCGGACAACTTGAGTTTGAAAATACGAACAGCCAGTAGATGACTCACGTGCTAACAAGTCGTTTGTATTTCTAACACTTTAATGGAATTGAACAATAGGGGCCGGGACATCCACGAAACCCCCAAATAGTTTAAATAATGCAGGAATATGCCATGAGATATGATAGTTAAACTTTACAGAATTGAAATATATAAACACATAAATAGTTAATTAAAAGACGAAATCAAACATTTGGTTAGAACCTAGTTAAAAATCTTCAGCAGAGTCGTCATTTCTGTTTTACGGAGAAATTTTGACTTTTTGAGAAAAGTCGCCACTTAATTTTGAAAAGGAATTAAGAAACCTTTATAAAGTACTTTGAACGATCTAAAATAGAAAAATCATTCTAACTTAAAGATTCTGAATAAGCGGTTCCTATTAACGTTTTAGCAAGGTGTTAGGCACCTAAAACGTCCGCTAACTTGATATTATCCGGACTCTTTGACAACGTCTTTTGAATAACTTCAAAAAGATTAATTTGTTGAAAAGTAGTTGATTAAGAAAAAGTTCTTTTTTGCAAAATTAGTTTTTTAGTGACTTAGTTAGGGATTCAACTAGGTTCGCAAGAAACATGCAAACAAGTAAACGAAAGTAAAAGGGGAGAAAAGCGGAGAAGTAGTTATTTAGGCTTTAAGCCCAAACCATCGACCTTGTCCTAATCTAGTTAGGTTTTCATCCCATTTTTTCTTTCACCTGTCCTAATTCTATGTTTTCGAGCCATTTTCAGCTCTATTTTTTACTTTATCAGTATTAAATACAACTTTGACTTTGAGGCCCAAATAAATAAACAACGAAATAAATAAATAAATAAATAAATACAATAATACGAGTGAAATAAATAAAGAAATGAGACTTTCAAGTTGACCAGCCTCTTCAAGGGAACTTTAATCCATGTTTCCTTTTTTGTTCCGACTCCTTGTATCCAAATGCCACAGGATCACTTTTGGACTTACAACTTCGAGATTGAATCAACGAGATGGGCCTTATCGGCTCATTAAGGAAATGCAAAGAAAAAAAAGTCCATTTGTACTCTGAGGTGTACCCATGCAAAGAAAAGGATGAAAGAATTAATACCGATTCAAGATACACATGACATGGTTTAAAGCAAGAGAAGGTGTCGGATACTAGTCTAACACCAAAAAAAATAATGCCTTTCTACAACATAAAAAAAGATTCACGCAGCGAAGAGAATAATGGCTGATTTTAAGGAAAAAGAAAATTTTTAAAATTTCAATGAAGATTCAAGCGTCAGAATTATGATCAACGAACAAGAAATCAAATTTTACTAATCCCTAAAAGTGAGACGTAACTCAGGACCGTATTATGAATGATTCAAAATGTTTAAGTAGTCACATTTAGCCATAACAATCCTGACATAAACTAGAACACCTTGGCATAAGACGAACGGCAAAAGAAAAAACATGTAAGAATAATGTAAAATAACTGAATAAGAGCCAATAATATACAACATAGGTAATTACTGAGTCATAAAACATGTATCTGTCAATGAAAATTCTTCATCTATGTATGAATTCGTACTATGGTACCCCAGAATCACGGGATTGGAACGTTGGGGTGAGCCAGCTCACCCATTTCCAAAAACTATATTGAATTTTCGTAACAAACACATGCCATCCTGGCGGGTCGAAGACGGGTCGATGTTGGGATTCTATTTTTTTCTGAATTTAGGGTTAAGGATGACGGGTCGGGTCGCAAAGTTGATGTATTTTGGTCGGTTGTTTGCTGAAGGTCGAGTGTTGTGGGTTATCGATGATGGTTGTTGTTGTTATGCTCTGTTTTATGCCGATGTCTTGTTAAAGGCTGTCTCTTTGTTGAAGCTGGAAAGGGAAATATTGTGGGTTGGATGGGGTTAAGAAATAAAGGAATGGGTTGCTGCTCGTAGTCTAATTTAAAAAATAGGCCAAAATTAGTTTAATTGGGTATAGAGTGGATTAGGTAATTGGATATTTGGTTAATTGGATTGATTGTGGCCATTCGATTTCAATTATGATCAAACTTAATAAATTGACTAAATCAAAATTCGATACGAATTAATACCTTTTTTAATCTCAAGCTTCTTGATTTAATAAAATTAAACAAATATTTATCCAAATAAATTAATTTTTGAGAGTAAAATATATTCAAATCAAAATGTTAATCGTTTCAATTTATTTTCAAGTTTAATCAATAAAAATCTAATTTTAATGAAAATGTTCATTTAAATAACAAAATTTATACACTCTCGTATATAAAAATGCGAAAAATGTACAATCGTTAATTAAATGATAAAATTGAATTGAATAAGTAATTTAAACTAGCATTTATTTGAATCAAAATAATTGTTGTGATTTTATTTTAAAATTAAAGAAACTCAAAATTAAATTGGATTGCGGAGGGCAAAAAATTAAGTGTCAACAACTACACCCTCCCTTTGGGTAGGGTGGATGCAAGTAACCCTAGGTAAAGGGAGGTTAGCGTTCCTAATTTTTGTCCGACCATAAAATCGTATCTGAAAAAGGTTGGTTTTTGCACGAGTTTCATGGAGTTATGGACAGACCTCGGTATCAGGTTTCCTACATAGATTAGGTTACATGAGAATTCAGGTCACTTGTAGTTCATAAAGCTTTATTTAAAGTACGATTTTCAAAAGATCCACCAACTATCTCGGTTTTAGAATTTCTGATAAAACCAAAAGGTTGGCAAATGGAGGAATTTGGAGGGAGGTTGGAATGCAATCGAGTTGTCTATATAGAGCCCAGCCTACATATGCTCAAGATTTCAGGGAATCAAACTTCTTGTAGTACGACTCAATTGGTAGAAAAGATGGTCCTCCATTTCAGACGATATTTGGCTTGGGATGAGTGACAAGTTAATGATCGAGTTGTGGAAAAGAGGCTTGTAACCTCTTAACCATGAATGTGGGAACCTTCACATCCATAGGCTAGAAATTACCTAGACATAATTTCCAAAACTCTAGGTGTGTTGTCACTCGAATTTGAAAGAAAACGAAGTTTACCCTCGGTATGAGTTTAGGAATATCCCAAAGGTGAAGCTGAAACCAGAATATCCCAGAATTCCCATATGCCTTCTAACAGGGGTGTGGTTGGATGGTGGTGGCGATCATTCTTTAGCTCACGTCCAAAGAGTTTGATGTCCCTCTTTAGACTATGTCCCATTTTGCTGCTAAGAAAGAGTTCCACATTGTGTTGCGTCCTATCTGAAGTCGTCCCCACCTGTGGTTTTGATTTGAGATTTTCATCCTCTCAGATGCTCTCGACAATGCTTCAAGAAAAAAGTGTTAGTGCTAAATGTAATTCACGAAAGAGGTATGTAATCTTTTACCATATCTCCACGTGAGTTGTGGCCTGAAAAGTAGAGTCATCTCTTCATGTACCTGCTTGGAATGAAATAACCAGTAATAGCAAACACAACAACCCTCTTGGTTGTTGTATGATTATGACATTTGTCAGTTGAATATGTCTTCAAAGTAGGGTGGACCTTTTAGACACCGGCGATACTTTATGCAGAACGGTCCCTACAACCGCGTAATCTTGTGATGGTGTGGCAGCCCTTTTGTTTACCTATATCACTTGTTGGATGTGGAATGATAACTTCTCCTGGTTATAGCCGATAATCGATAAATTTCCCTTAAATTGTCAATCTTTGGATAATCTTGCACATTATTTGATGTTGGATACGAGGCGACTTACAGATATCATTTGAATTGGTAGCTTTTAGGTAATCCTATACATTATCCGACCTTGGATAAGAGATGGCTTACAAATATTCCTCCAATCGCTAGCTTTTAGGTGTTCCTACACATCATCCGACCTTGGATACAATATGACTTATAGATATCACTCAAATTACAAGTCCTTGGGTAATCCTGCATATAACCGATCTTGGATATGACGCGGCTTATAGAGAACCCTTGGACGTATCTATTTGATAATTTTGCATATTCTCCGGTAAGGATTTAGTTGCGACTTATGGATAACCTCCAAACTATCAAATTTTGGGGCGATCTTGCACACTATCCGGTTAGGATGTTGTTGTTGCATACAGATGACTTACAGGCTATCAACTCATAGGCGATCTTTCACACTATCCTATTTTAAATAATATGACTTATAGATGAACCTCAAATTGTCAATTTCGAGGAAATCTCATATATCATCCATCTTTAGATACTGACTTAAACGCGTCCCTTCAAATCCTGTGCTCTTGATGCATTTAGATTCTGATACATAAAATGATGAAATATCCTTGACACCAGCGTTTATGTCTCGCGTGTCAACAGATATGAAATGCTGATGATATCCTTGATGCCAGCGTTTATGTCTTGCGTATCAACGAATATAAAATATCGATGATATCCTCGATGCCAGCATTTATGTCCTGCGTGTCAACAGATATGAAATTGGATGATATCCTCGATGCCAACATTTATGTCTTGCGTGTCAACAGATAGAAAATACTTATGATATCCTCAATGCTAGCGTTTATGTCTTGCATTTCAATAGATATAAAATGGCCCTCTCGGCAAATGATATGAATGGCCCTCTTGGCAATGATATGAAATGGCCCTCTCGGCAATGCTATAAAGCGCCCTCTTGGCAATGATATGAAATGGCCCTCTCGGCAATGATATGAATTGGCCCTCTCAACGATGATATGAATAACCCTCTTGGCAATTTGAAAACAGTTTCACCTGAGTTTGTTTATCTGCATCTTGCTTTGTACATGTACCAATGCTCAAGGTAGAAGATTAGTAGACACAAAATTGCTTTTGCTAGCAACTATTTTTTAGAAAAACTCTAAATATAATATTTGTAAAGAAGACAAGACACTTTTGTTTATCCTCCATGATCTCAAGAAGTGAGATGGACAATTCAACAGGTCCTCAATAAATGGGTATTAAACCCATGTTTAGG
Source organism: Capsicum baccatum var. pendulum (assembly GCA_030864225.1). NCBI lineage: Eukaryota > Viridiplantae > Streptophyta > Magnoliopsida > Solanales > Solanaceae > Capsicum > Capsicum baccatum. The sequence goes on along the minus strand of CM061552.1, from coordinate 19,253,431 downwards.
GATACCCAAAAATACCGTTCTTGAGCATTAGTGCTCTGGTGTGTCTCCTAATTTGCGCAGGGATTTTTGAAAGAGACTCATTTTTGTGTATTGGTCCCTGTATCCACAGAAAAATGATTAGTTTGAGTGAAACTACTCCATGTTGACCTTCTTCGATTCTCCGTTTGCTCCACACCGTCTTTTGGGTACTCCACCATGTTGGTACCTCCACCCTGGCTCCCCGCTCCCATAGACGCCTAGGCAATCACTAAGTAAAAGATTTTGTAAAGATTTTTCAAAAGTAGTCTTATTTTTAGCAAATAGTTTTGAAAGTTTCTGAAAAAGCTTTCGAAAATCTCTTTCAGTCATGTCATGTACTAGCCCAACGAACGTATTCCTCTTAATTTTGACTATATCAATGGAGGAGTTCCAGAACTCATCATCATTGTTGGAGGGTTCTACAAATGGTTTTGTCATAGCCAAAGATTTAGTTTACCTAGACTTTGTCGCAGTTAGTGGCTTCAAAATCTTCGCTTTAACCTCTGGTGCCAGGGAATTTGAAATATATTCTAGTATTTGTAGGAAATTTTAAGGCCTCCCTCAAAATTTCTGCCCCAATTTACAGTAGTCTAAGATGATATCATCTCGAGTGGATCTGAAATCTTTGCTGATCTTTATTCTCTTTGTTGGATGTTGATTTTCTCTTGTGAATTTTCGAGATTCCTTCTAAAAATTCAGCCCAGTTTCCATTTTTTGGGGTTATATGACCGAGCCATTGGGGCGCCTACATATCCCGTTGAAGCAGGAATCAGGTCAAATATAGTTCAGGACTACACTATGGATATATAGAAAAATCTAATGGGTTGACTGAAGCCGACATAGGCCGCCTACGCATCTCATTCTTGAGAATTCAGGTCATCACGTAGTTCATACATAAAAGAAAAGGATAAATTTTCCTAAGGGGTTGACCGAAGCCGATATAGGCCGCCTACATATCTCATTCTTGAGAATTCTGGTCAAACGTAGTTCTTACACAAAGGGAAAGGGTTCTAGGAAATTACACATCATAAAATTGATACTATTATAAAGGCGATTACAAATAAGCCAAGAAACAAAAACTATAACATCTTTCAAGAACAATATCTCTTTACCACATCAGAATTGATTGGTTTGGTCCACTCTTGACTATCCATCTCAGGTAGGATTAGGGCTCCTCCAAGTTGGGCCTCTTTTGATTTTTACATTCCTCTATATCTACTACTAACATCTCCTCATCACCTTTAATGTTCATCATTATTTCCTTCACTTTGTTCGTCTAACCCTTGACATGACATGACATTGGCAGGTTTTTAAATTATTGCTACCAAAATAAACCTTGCTAGATAATCATATTTTAAAAAATAACTTCATAAATAAAGGGAGGCCTTTTGGAAAATAAATAAAAACTATGGCTCATGACCCACACAATTGTGGGCCCATGCCTTTTTGAAAGTTGTAAAACACGAAACAAAAATTTAAGACATAAAAGGGTGGATCACAGGGCCTTCTTCGGATCATCACCTATTTTAAAAACTATTAGTAAATACCCTTTTCATCTATCACGATGGGTGTCGGGTTATGAGTGGAGTAGAGGTCCAGTTTTGCAAAGGCTTCCTTTGATGCAATCTTCTTCACCTTACCGTACACTTTGGAAAATCATCTGGTAGAGCATTTCATCCTTCGAATAGATCTCCTATCCCATCCCTAAGACCATCATCGTTTGACAACTCATGTACAGGAAATAACTGGTACAAGAGCGGCAAGGGCCTAAACAGACTCGCCTTTGAATTATCTTCGATCTCATCTTCCTTTCTTGGTTGGTATCCTACTCCACGCTTAAATGCTCTTTTCGGGACCATAATTGGCTCAATAATTCCTTCCGAATTATTACTCAAGGCAGCCATAACTTTCTCTATCATTTCCACTCCTTCTATCTTTTTGGAGTTTCGTGAATCCACATTAGCAATTGTCTCGCTAGATACCTATTCTCTTGTTATTTCAATCATGATAACCGTGTCTCCCTCATGATTAGGCAATGGGTTACTAGCAACATTTGGTGCCGGCGCCTGAAGAGTGATGATCTTATGGTCAATCAAGTCCTGGATCTTGTGTTTCAGATTAATGCAATCCTCGGTATTATGCCCGGGAGATCCTAAATGATAAGCACAGACTTAATTGGCATGAATGAATCGAGAATTGAGATTGGTAGTCTTTGGTTGAATAGGCTGTAAATAACCGGCCTTCATCAGTCTTCTAAAGAGAAGGGTACGACTTTCAGCCAATGGAGTGAATTTTCTGGGTGGATTCTTCTTGAAGCTTACACGTGGGTGGTTATACTGATTTTGATTAGCAGGGGGAGGTACTTGATGATAGTTTGGAGGCGCTTGGATATTTATTTGATTGTTTGGAAGAATAGCTTGAACATGAGATTGATAATTTGGCTGTGGAATTTGGAACTGGGGTCAAATATTTGAAATTAGAGCTTGATATTGGGGATGGGCGTAGAATACAGGCTAAAAATTTGGTGACGGTGGTGAGGAAAGAATATTCCTAGGCTTGAATTTCCTCTTCAATTTATCAACAAAATCAGTAGAGACCGCAGTCACATCCTCTCTTTTCTTCTTAGAGAATGCAGAAGATTCAGATGATGTTGGGGTTTTGGCAATCTTTCCCGTTCAGATGTCTTCCTCTAATGATTCCCAATCTTTACTAAATCTGCGAAAGTTTCTCGGAGTTCGGATACCAACCTGGTATAATATTGTCCCTCCTGAGCACGAGAGAACACAGACACCATTTCTTCCTCAGACATGGGAGATTGTACTTTGGCAGCTTCTTTTCTCCAACGGAAGGCATAGTCTCAGAAACACTCATCATTCCTCTACTTGATCTGATCTAATAAATATCGGTCAGGGACTATTTCAATGTTGAATGGAAACCTATTATGGAAACTTTTGGCCAATACCCTTCAACTAGTCCATTTTTTCAGTTCTTGAGACGTGAACCAATCTAAGGCTTCGCCACTTAAGCTTCGGCTGAATAAGCGCATTAATAATGCCTCATTTTCCCTACTCCCACCAGCTGATCACAATACCTTCTCAGATGGGCCATTGGATTTCCGGTGCCATCGAACACTTCAAATTTAAGGACCTTTATAACCTTCTGGTAGATCAACTCCAGGGTAAACACATAAACCATCATAACCTAATCTGTCGTTGTTCCCCTCTCCATGAGATTCCTTGATCCTCATGATCTCTTCATTCATAGCTAGCAACTTCATTTCATGCTCGATCCTCCACTCTTTCTCCTTCTCCTCGTAATGGTCCACCTCAGGATTAGGAAGGGAATTATAGATGTGAGGAGATATGATGACATGAGAAGGATTTAGAAAGGAAGCTTGATTTTGTGGATGAAAGAAAGTTGGTTGGTCGATAGGGAGAACATTTCAGAAACTGGAAAAGTTTTGTGGAATTTACGAGTAGTTTGGTGGGATCTGGGAAGAATTCTGCGGATTCAGAAATGAAGTTTGTGGGCTCAGAGATAGATTAGGCAGCTTTGGTATATTTGGGGATGGATTTTGTGGATTTACCAATCGATTCTAGGGATTTGGGACTGAATTTTGTAGATTCAAAGAAGGATTTTGTGGGGTGAGGGTTGGATTTTATGGATGCTAAGCATTTGGATTATTTTCACAATTGGTATTTTGGACAAGTGGAGGGGCAAAGATGGATGATATGTTATTTTACTGATCCCGAAGAATAGGCGTACTAAGGGGAGGGATTTGGAGTGGAGTTTCGTGTCCTCCTGGAGCGGGAGCATTGACTGTGATGGCCAGGTAAGCCAAATCTCGAGTATGATTTATTTCCTCCTAAAGTATTTCTAGCTTTCTTACGAGTTCCGCAATCAACTCACTCTGTTCCGCTATTACATTGTCCCTGATGGTCAATGTATTTTATTCGTCATTTCCAGTCATTATTGAATGATGGTCAGAGGATGAAATTTTATGCGCTTTTGACCGAGTGAAGTAAGGATGTTCTGCTAACTTATTTCAACACGTAGTAGTTTTCTATTATCTGTAAAGCAAAACAACTCAAAAGCAAATGTGTTAGTTTCCACATGTGATAAGCAATGTAAAATACTTGACAAGAAATAGCCACGTAGAGTTGTTTGTGTCATAGCCGAATCCATCTATAGGAGCATAGCGGATAAAGTTGTCTTTGATCCAAACAAATGCACATAAACACATAAGACAATTATATCACATAAGAACATTATAATAATGCGTATCTTAACTGGGGTGACCCTTTTGAGCCAAGGGTTTGGGCCTAACGATTTTTGAAGAAAAATATATGCTTGCTAAAGGTCAATCCATTATCCCCCAACTTTTATAGACACTAAAAGGGCATAAATGCCTGCAAAAGATAATAAAAGAGGGATACAATCTTTAGGGAAAGGGAAATAACATGAAAAAAGACACGTTCCCACACAAGGGATAGAAAATACTAGCTCCTGGGTGCTTCTTCTACCAGCCTTGGCCTTCTTAGCTTCGTCCATTTCTTATATTGGTGACATTCGTTGACGTTCAAACTGTGCCTTGTATGAAACCTCCCAAATCGATCAGTTTCTTGCTTAAATTGCTTCAATTCTTCTTACGAAAGTAAGCAAATCAAGCTTTTTCCCGACCCCCAAAGGATAATGGATTAAATTAAACAGGCATATATTTTCTTCAACACATAAATGAGGTTCATCTATAATTGACTCGGGATCAATAAACGCAGGGCAAATTTTCTAATAGGCCCAATACCCCGCTCAGATATTGGGTCGTCCTAGGCTCATGCCTAAATAGGGTTTTGATTTCGTTCTATCCTAAGTGTCTAGAGTGGATTTGAACACTGGTTCTCATGTGGACAACTTGAGTTTGAAAATACGAACAGCCATCAGACGACTCACGTGCTAATAAGCCATTCGTATTTCCAACACTTTATTGGAACTGAACAATAGGGGTTGGGATATCCACGAAACCACAAAACAGTTTAAATAATGCAGGAATATGCCATGAGATGCGATAGTTAAAATTTACAGAATCGAAACATATAAACACATAAATAGTTAATCAAAAGATGAAATCAAACATTTGGTTAGAACCTAATTAAAAATACCCAACAGAGTCGTTATTTCTATTTTGCGGAGAAATTTTGACTTTTTAAAAAGAGTCGCCACTTAATTTTGAAAAGGAATTAAGAAACCTTTATAAAGTACTTTGAACGATCCAAAACAGAAAAATCTTTCTAAGTTATAGATTCTAAATAAGTGGTTCCAATTAACGTTTTAAGAAGGTGTTAGGCACCTAAAACATCCGTTAACTTGCGGTTATCCGGACTGTTTGAAAACATCTTTTGACTAACTTTAAAAAGATTAATTTGTTGAAAAGTAGTTGATTAAGAAAAAGTTTTTTTTTTTTTGCAAAATTAGTTTTTTAGCGACTTTGACAGGGATTCAACTAGCTTTGCAAGAAACATCCAAACAAGTAAACGAAAGGAAAAGGGGAGAAAAGCAGGGAAGTAGTGATTTAGGCTTTCAAGACCAAACCATCGACCCTGTCCTAATCTAGTTGCGTTTTCAACCCATTTTTTCTTTCACCTATCCTAATTCTATGTTTTCGAGCCCTTTACGATCGAGTTTTCACTTTACTTGTATTAAATACAACTTTGACTTCGAGGCCCGAATAAATAAACAACGAAATAAATAAAACAACAAATAAATAAAGATAACAATAAGAATGAAATAATGAAGAAACAATACTTTCAAGTCGCCCAACCTCTTCAATGGAACTTTAACCCATGTTTCCATCTTTTTCCGACTCCTTGTATCCAAATGCCACGGGATCACTTTTGGACTTAGAGCTTCGAGAGTGAATAATTGAGATGGGACTTACCGGCCCATTAAGGAAATGCAAAGGAAAAAAAGCCCATTTGTACGCCGAGGTGTACCCATGGAAAGAAAAGGATGAAAGAATTAATACCGATTCAAGATACACATGACATGGTTTAAAGCAAGAGAAGGTGTCGGATACCAGTCCAAGACAAAAAAAAATATGCCTTTCTACAACATAAAAATTGATTCACGCAGCGAAGAGAATGAAGGCTGATTTTAAGCAAAAAGAAAATTTCTAAAATTTCAATGAAGATTCAAGCGTCTGAATTATGACCAACGAACGAGAAATCAAATGTTAGTAATCCCTAAAAGTGAGATGTAACTCAGGACCGTATTATGCATGATTCAAAATGTTTATGCAGACACATTTAGCCATAGCAATCCTGACATAAACTAGTACACCTTGGCACAAGACGAATGGCAAAGGAAAGAACATGTAAGAATAATGTAAAATAACTGAATAAGAGCCAATAATATACAACATAGGTAATTAGTGAGTCATAAAACATGTATCTGACAATCAAAGAGTTCATAATGTAGCATAAGGACTGTAAATAATTGTCAAAGATGCACAACTAATATTCCAAATGGCCGAAAAGACTATATTTGAACAAACGACAACTTAGACTCTATTAGTCATAGCCTAAACTACGTACCAAACCCATTGACCAAGTGTCTTGAGAAAACAATGACATGAAGACTACATTTAGCAGCTTAATCAGACAATTGTCAACAAAGAATATTTCAATCCATCCGTTGTTTATGGTATCTAACGATTACACTGTAGTTGTAAACAAAAAATTCTGTAACTCGGAAAAGAACATCATAAAGCATCAAAGTTGACAACTTTAAGGTAGAAGCAATCAAACACTCGCCTCTTATAACTCACACTACCAGTCGCAGAGTGAATTAAGAGAAAAAAAACATTAGCTGAGTTGCACGTGACCAAGATACGAATATAACATATTAAATTTAGATATCCTAAACTTGTCAACTGTATGCAGCCACACTAAGGATGTATTATCCTTCACATCCCCGAATAATTCAACATGATGCACAACTCGAGAGTAAAACACTTAAAACAACAAATCAGCGTGTTGTTGCATAAGCTCATATAAGAAGACAAATAGCGTGGTTTTACGTAATATACCCAGTGCGCTGTTCAAGCTGACATAGAGATTACCGTTATCCTTCAAAAACAGGAACACTCAAATAAGGTTTAGAGGTATTTACCAGCGAGAAGTAACCATCTATAATCATCTAGAATATAATACGAGCGACTAAAATATGCAGGAACGTCCAGGAACTAAAGAAAACATTTAGGCCGGCTCGGATACAGAAAGGAGTAAATGTTCAAGTATTAGAACAGTATATAAATCACTGAACATGACCACCTGAAGATTCAGACATAAAGCAGCTTAAAGAGATACCCGCATTTATTCCAAACACACCCTAACATATCTCTTCAGGCAAAACAAATTCACTTCATTAAAACCAAATCAAAAATTGCACAATATTAAAATTATTGATTCATGCTACACTCTTGCATATAGCTCACATCGCCATAGATCATGAGACAGTAATCAAAGTAGTTGATAGTTAAACTCACGATGTGGATACTGATTCAGCTAAACAAATGATCACCAAACAATCTTAAGGCCGTCATGGCCGTCTACAGTGAACAAGTCACAGCCTCATTCATGATTAATACTACACAGATAGATAATTCTACGAAGAAAAAAGTGGGATGAAGCAGAAAAATGATGAAATTAAAGGGACAAGAATGTGTTTACCTCTTTCGGGGCAGCAAAATGGGATAACGCGCTAGCATCGAGATGCGCCACCATCGAAAACCCGCGTTATCAACTCAGAACCTCCAATCAGTCGACCAAATGGCATAGAGAAGAACAAAAGAGAAAAATTTCACCAAAAGAAGCTATCTTACTCTCAGAATTTTCTTACTCCTATCTTTTCCTTGCCTAGCTTTCTCAGAGAATTTTCCCCTCAAATTCCTAACCCAAGAATTTCCAACCTCTTTCTGCTCTTAAAATAGTGAACCAATGTCCTCTTATATAGAAGGTAGAATTAGGGGTATTTCTTGAATTTTCGTAACAAACACACGCCATCCAGGCGGGTCAAAGTCGGGTCAAAGTTGGGAGGCTATTTTTTGCCAAATTTCAGGTTAAGGATGACGGGTTGGGTCGCAAAGTTGATGGATTTTTGTCTGTTGTTTGTTGAAGGTCAAGTGTTGTGGGTTATCGATGATGGTTGTTGCTGTTATGCTCTGGTTTTTTTGGATGTCTTGTTGAAGGTTGTCTGTTTGTTGAAGCTGGAAAAGGGAAATATTATGGGTTGGATCAGGTTGAGAAATAAAGGAATGGGCTGCTGCTTGTAGTCTAATTTAAACAATGGGCCAAAATTAGTTTAATTGGGTATAGGGTGGATTAGGTAATTGGATATTTGGTCAATTGGATTGATTGTGGCCATTCGATTTCAATTATGATCAAACTTAATAAATTGACTAAATCAAAATCTGATACGAATTAATACCTTGTTTAATCTCGAGCTTCTTGATTTAATAAAATGAAACAAATATTTATCCAAGTAAATTAATTTTTGAGAGTAAAATTATATTCAAATCAAAATTTTAATAATTTGAATTTATTTTCAAGTTTAATTATTAAAAATCTAATTTTAATGAAAATGTTCATTTAAATAACAAAATTTATGCACTCTCATATATAAAAATGCAAAAAATATATAATCGTTAATTACATGATAAAATTGAAGTGAATAAGTAATTTAAACAAGCATTTGTTTGAATCAAAATATTTGTTGTGATTTTATTTTAAAATTGAAAAAACTCAAAATTAAATTGGATTGCAAAGGGCAAAAATTAGGTGTCAACACGGTTCATTTGTTAATTCTGCTGATTGCATGCTACCTGATTCTGATTGGGTTATAATTAATGATCTTGTTAAGTTTTTAGAAAAATTTTATGTTGTTACGATTGAATTTTTCGGTGCTTATTATCCTAGTGTTTGTAATATTTTAGCATATATAGCCGATATTTCTAGTTTGCTCAAAGAATATAAAAATAAAGAAGGTTATAAAGAAGTTGTTGGTGTCATGCTTACTAAATTTAAAAAATATTTTTTCTCGATTCCCCCCTATTTACTTGGTTGGTGCTTTGCTAAATCCGTGCATGAAATATAATACTATGGGTGATGCAAATAAAAACATAGAAAAATTATATAATCACTATGTTGATTTATTTGATTTAGCTATACCTACAAATATCACTCAAACTGTCACTCCTCATCCTCCCGAGGAGTCATCGTCTTCTAAAATGCCGGCACATAGTGGTTTTCCTGATTCCTTTTATAGTTTACCTTGCTGGAATAGTGTTGATGAGAGAGCTTACACATCAAGTTATCAGGAAAAGCTGAGATATTATCTTCGGTCGCCGCCAGAGTATCGCAGACGAAGGATCAACACGTTGGATTGGTGGATGAGTAATGAAACAAAATATCCTGTGCTTTCAAGATTATCTAGAGATATCTTGAATGTTCTGATGTCAACCGTTGCATTAGAAAGTACTTTTAGTCAGGGACGACAGCACCTTGGAGACAACAGTCACTCGTTGGGAAGTAATGCAATGAATGTTCTAGTTTGCCTCATAGATTGGATTAGAACGGAAAGAAGAAACGAAGGAATGGAATCGGAGCCGAACGACGAGCTGAAACTTGAAGAAATTATGTCTTCACGGGAGAACTCAGCAGAATCAAGTTCAATGCATGGTTTTGCCCCCATTGGCTTTGACTATCCTATGCAAGTTCCCGTTAATATTAACATGAATGAGTTGGAAAAAATGATGCATAATTTGTAGATTTTCATTCATGTAAATTATAAATTTGGGATCATTTTGTAATCACTAAAATTCAAAATTTCATTCTCTCCTTCCTTAGTCCTTACTTTGTAATTTTTTTCATTTAATGATTTAAATTGAATTTCTAGTTTAAATTAAAAACTTACTTCTAATATATTATTAATTTACTATAATCGATTATTAATAATTTATTATATTAAGTAGCATATGTCTTGTATATTTGTGTATATATCTTCTATAGATGTTTATATTTAATGTATACATATGTATGTGTTTTATAAATTGTATAGATATTGTAGTGTATATAATATATATATATATATATATATATATACATATATATATATAATTATATATTTATATATTGTAGTATATTTTTTATTTAAAGTACAACATATATATTGAATAATGCGTATATATGTGAATATATCTTCTGTAGACGTGTATATTTAACGTATACATGTGTATATGTTTTATAAATTAGTATAAAACAATATAACTATATATATATATATATATATATATATATATATATATACATACATACACTCACATTGTAATGTATATATATTGTAGTATATTTTATTTAAAGTAGTAAATGTACATTGAATGGTGCGTATATGTGTGTATATATCTTCTCTAGACGTGTATATTTAACGTATACATGTGTATATATTTTATAAATTAGTATATAACTATATATAAATATTGTAATGTATATATATTGTAGTATATGTTATTTAAAGTAGAGTAGTACATATACATTGAATGGTGCATATATATGTGTATATATCTGCTATACACGTGTATATTTAGCGTATACATGTGTATATATTTTATAAATTAGTATATAACTATCTATCTATCTATATATATTGTAATGTGTGTGTGTGTATATATATATATTTATATTGTAATGTATATATATTGTAGTATATTGTATTTAAAGTAGAGTAGTACATATACATTAAATGGTGCGTATATGTGTATATATATCTTCTATAGACGTGTATATTTAACGTATACATGTGTATATGTTTTATAAATTAGTGTATAACTATATATATATATATATATAAGTATATACATATCTTGTAGTATATGTTTTAGCTAAGGTAGTACATATATATTGAATAGTGCGTATATTTGTTTATATATCTTCTATTGGAGTGTATATTTAATGTATACATGTCTATATGTTTTATAAATTAGTATATAACTATATATATTGTAGTATATATGTGTATATATCTTCTATAGAGGTATATATTTAATGTATACATCTGTATATGTTATATAAATTAGTATATAACTATATATATATATTGTAGTATATGTTTATTTAATGTAGTACATATATATTTAATGGTGCGTATATTTGTGTATATATCTTATATAGACGTGTATATTTAATGTATGCATGTGTATATATTTTATAAATTAGGATATAACAATATATATATATATATATATATATATATATATATTGTAGCATATACATATATTGTCGAATATGTTTTACTTAAAGTAGTACATATATATTGAATTGTGCGTATATTTGTGTATATATCTTCTATAGACGTCTATATTAAATGTATACATGCGTATATGTATTAAAAATTAGTATATAACTATATATATTGTAGTATATATATATATATATATATATATATATATATATATATATAGATAGATATTTTTTTTGTATATGTTTTACTTAAAGTAGTACATATATATTGAATAGTGTGTATATTTGTGTATATATCTTCTATAGATGTGTATATTTAATGTATACATGTGTATATGTTTTATAAATTAGTATATAACTATATATATATATATATATATATATATATATATTGTAGTATATACATATATATATATATATATATTGTAGTATATACATATATATATTGTAGTATATGTTTTATTTAAAGTAGTACACATATATTGAATTGTGCGTATATTTGTGTATATATCTTCTATAGACATGTATATTTAATGTATACATGTATATATGTTTTATAAATTAATGTATAACTCTATATATAAACTTATATATATTGTAGTATATATAATTATATATGTTGTAGTATATGTTTTATTTAAAGTAGTACGTATAGTCGTATATATTGAATAGTGCATATATATGTGTAATTGTGTATATGTGTATATATTTTTTAAATTCTAATGTAGTATATACTATATATATAGTGTATATATATTGTTTAACGTATTTAAAATGTATATAGGTAGGTATATATTGTGTATATTGAAAAAAAAAATTGTTTTTTAATTTTTGACCGGGTTGGGTTAAGTGGGCCGGGTTAGGGCTGTTTTTGAAATTTTTACTGTTGAGCCCGGGCCGACCCACTTAACCCCAGCTCGGACCTGGCCAGGCCTGCAACCCGGTTAATTTGAACGGGCCGATTTTGGGTTGGCCCGGTCCGACCCACATGACAGTCTTACGCGTCACCACCAAATGGCTACAATTTGAAATTTGTTCATTATTTATTATACTTTTAAAACTTTTCTCTTTTTTTCTATTCACTTCTTTCTTTTTATTTACGAAAAAGGGTTAAAAATACCCTTGAACTATTTGAAATGGATTAACAGAACCCTTCATATTTTTTTTTGGCTCAAAATACCCTTCTGTTTGTTTTTTTTGTCTCAAAAATATCCCTCCATTAATTTTTTTGACTCAAAAATACCCCTCTATTAATTTTTTGGCTCAAACATATCCTTCTCTATAATGGAATGCTACCAAACACACCACGTAGCTAAAAATAAAGTTACTTACTCAGTCCATGTCAGAATACACGTGAAAAATCACTCCATTTAATCCACCTAACAATCAACCAATTTTATTCTATTTAAAAATCTAATCTGATCCATATTCATAAAGCCCGAACCAAGAGGAAAAATTCAATTTTTCAATTTTTTTCTCATGTCATTCCTTTCTCCACCTTATATTTTATTATTTTACATTTTCAAAGTTACAGTACTCACTCGAGCAATTCTTGACCTCATCAACTTGTTGTTATCCTACTTTGCCACTAAACTTTCACTCTCCAAATTCTAATTTTGTCTCTGAATTACCATTCCTCTCACTACAATCAGGTTCCTCATTAGACTGTAGGATATCCAGTAGCAATCTGAGCTCTTGAAAATATGATCAACTATTTGAGGATCCAATTGTTTGGGGTCGACTCGATTATAATTCGATTGTTTCAGATCAACAATTTAAGGACCTAATTGTTTCCTCATCTTTCACCTTGATCAATCCAAAAATATTTGAATCAATCACATGAAAAAATAAGCAATCAAATTCTTCAATCTCTTTCCTCTTGAGCCGGATTTTTTAAAATACGAGTGGGATTGGTCTTTTAAATAAAAATAATGGGTTGATGGTTAGATTTATTAAATGGAGTGATTTTTCATTTGTTATGTTGACGTGGACTGATCAAGTGACTTTTTTTGTTCACGTGGCGTGTTTGGTGGCATTCCGTTAGAGAGAAGGTTATTTTTTATTCAAAAAATTAATGGAGGGATATTTTTGAGTCATAAAACCAAAAAGAAAGGTATTTTTGAGTCAAAAAATTAATGAAGGATATTTTTGATCCATTTAAAACAATTCAGGAATATTTTTGACCCTTTTCAGTTTTATTTATCACATTTTCATCCTGAAGAATGGAAGTAAAAAAGAAAACAAAAACAAAGAAATCAAGATAACGAGCTAATAATTCAAATGAGAGAGATTTATTTATAATTCATTCACATCAAAGCCTTCTTCGATTTCATTACATTTCTTCATAAGTTTTATTTGAATTTATCTTTTTGTTGAATAACTTATTAGCTTTCACCAGTAAAGAAAAAGAAAAAGGGGCAAATATGACGTCAACTTTGCAACTTACAGCGGGTATATCCCTCGTTAAAAAAGAGTTCACCATTTAACAAATGGTGTATATATTCCCTCAAAATCTAACAAATGATGCACAGTTACCCAATTTAGTAACAGACTACAAGAACAACATACCTCGTATAATTCCACAAGTAGGACTTAGTTACCAGATTGAAATTTTTTTAAAAAATCTAAACTAGTTTTAAATTTTAAAAAATATCATCTTGCTTAAAATAATAACCTAACGTCATTCCTTTACCCCTCCACCCTCGACCCTATTTTGTTTTTTAAAATGTCCCCCGGTTTATTTAGGCCCAATCCAGATCCGCTTTTTTGCTGAATAGCTGAAGAATTTTTTTTTCTTCATTTGTATTAGATCTCGAGGAATGAAAAAGTTAGCGAGGTAATTTTTTTAAGTCAACATGACATATTTTAAATTAAAAATAAACCCATATTTATAATTTTTATTTAATTCAATCAATATATGTAGATCTAATTATGAAAAGGGTAAATATGCATATTTGCTAGAGCACGGTGTATATATTTGCACCACTTTGAATATTCCCTCTATGACGCTAAATTGAGGGGTAAATTTGCTCCATTCTCTAGGAAGAAAAATAAGTTGTTTACACTAATCTACATTGATTATAGAAATAAACTTTGTCGATAATGGTGAAAACGTTAAAGCTAGCCCGGACACCATGGTCATAAAAATAAATGAAAGAGGTTCGTTTACTATTTACTCTTGATAAAAAGACTCTTTAATATAAAATATTATTATTTAATGTTGCCACGATCCGAGCCGATTCCTAGCCGCAACAGGCATCCCGAACCATGAAGGGATGAGAGACACCTTAACACACTATCATAAGCATAACTCATATAAATAGAAGTGAGGAAGATATAATGAAATTCAGGGGAAACTTATAATCAAACTGTGTCAACAAAGTTGTGATAGTAAAATAATCAAATCTCGTCTACAAAGCCTCTACTGAATACAAACTGTCTAGGCCTGGATAAGGCCCTCCTGCTCGACCATAAACTGAAAGAATTCAACATATAAATTAATGTCTTCCGAAAGATGGATGACTCACAAACTTTGTCATATCCTAATGTTCTATTAATGTGATGGACATTGGGACTGTGCTTTAAAACCTACATTATGAGACAATGCAACCGCCACAAGTATGGTCAATACATGAAATGTATTGGTATATAGAATAATACAAAGACAATATATATTTCATATAAAATAATCAAGAGCATTGTGAAAACAATTTGACATAATAGAGATAAAAACTCATGGGCATACTTAAAAGCTTCAGTCAACCTTGTAAAACATAGACTCAACTCTTTCTTTTAGTTCTAAGCTAGATGGTATACCCTACTTCTCTACAATCCCACGGGTTATATGGAATCCACCCTTGACTCGGCGGCCAAGCCCCCAATTCGAGTTTGCCGCAAGAATTGGGGTACATAATCTCTTGTACGCCAAAAGTACATAGCAAGTGTACAATCCACATTTCAGGACATAATAAACCTGCATTGACAAAATATAATTTTCGGCAATGAGTTATCTAAATTCGTTCCTTCTTCGGGTAACCATCTATCTCTCTTTAATTCTAGTTTTAGACTCTTAAAAATCATAAGTTCATACTTATAAAATATCACGAACCGAACCAGGCCTGGCCGTGACGAGCATTTCCAACCATGGAGGCCCGAAACACCCCTATCTGTCTGGTAATCATGCACCTAATTCATATGTTTAAAGTAATGCGAAAGAAATACAATAATTCGGAAACATGGTCATAAATATGAAAAGAAATAATAACGGGGTGATAAGGTTCCCCCAACATCAATCAACCTCTAAACAATTATCTGCGAAAATCTCTAAAAAATGACTGAGTCAAGTAACTATATATAAACTGGGACAAGGCCCCCAGTAGACCCCAAAACTGAATATAAAATAAAAGGACTGTAGGACATAAGACCTTCCAAAACATTGAAGGCTCACCACTTGTCTCTGCAAGAATGATCTACTGATTCTTTCTCTTGACCCCTAGACTGGGCCTCTGAACCTGAGAGGTTGGAGAGGGGAGGGGGTCAGCACAAAAGTACTGGCACGCAGAGATATAAAAAAAACACAATATTTTTACAAAATATAGTTGAGAGCCATCACAAAGAAATTTCGTATCAAATCATTTGAAAACACATGGGCGTAATGCAATAGTTTCTCAACAACAATGAAATGCAATTGAGCTAGGTGGAATACCCTACATAATTTACACCAACTGTCTAACCTAGGTTGCCGCCGAGATTAGAGTATAACTGAGGGAGAGACATACAAGATCACATAACATGGTGTCTCGACCCAATGGTAGTGCCCAAGATCACTTAGCCTGAGCTCCTACCTATAGTTCCAATTCGGGAATGACATAAAGTCAAGTACACAAGATCACTTATCCTGGTACCAAATCTCCGTGTCGGCAAACATGTTTTCTAGTGATGAGCCCTTACACTCAAACGCCTTCTTCGGGCATCTACCTATCTCATGTAAAATTGATGCATTCAAATTTCATTTGATGCAATCACATATCATGTTCTGTAGGGTATCGTCATACCCGACTTGCAAGTCATCAAAATCCCATCCATATATGCATAATCATATAAAAACCAAGGTGCTTCATCATTTACAAGTGGTGAACAATAATTATTTCAAATTCATGCTCTCTTTTATTGGTCACAATATGAAATGGGGTATCAAGACATTATCATGGGAATTTGAAAGCAATTTATCATTCATATTTATCAAATTTCCATGGAAAATCTCAAATCACATATGCATGGTTTCAACCATTGAAGTATATAGGCAAACAATTCCCATGACATAAAGAAAAATGACTTAGAAATCATATTGAAAGAAAGTTATTATCATTTGATTGAAAACCCCCATTTAAAAGCATGCATGTTCATAAAAACTACACCCATGAGATTTTAGGATAACCCCACGAACCTCTATTTCCAAGGATAATAGATGTTTCTTGAAGCTTGCGGATTGGTGATTCCAAATATGTAATTATCTTTGAAAACCTATGGTCGAATCTTGAACTATTTGAGTTTTTATTGTGAAAGCCTTAGGAGAATCTTTGAGCACTTTTGATGAATGAAGGTGTATTTTGGGGTCCTTGGAACTGAATTTCGTGTTTTAGGGCTAAGTAAGGGTGGGAAAGGACCACTTTGTCCCCAAAACGGAGTGTGTAAGTCACTTGAATTCTTTACATAGGCGCCGCCTAGGCTATCGCCTATGTTTACATAGGCGCTGCCTAGGCTATTGCCTATGCTTTCCAGTGGCCATGGGGGATTGGTTAGGCAACGCATATCACTTTGAAAGGCCATAACTTCTTGCTTGGGTGTCGGATTTTAGCAAAATTGATATCATTGGAAAGATAACTCGAATACCTATCATTTGACACATAGTAGGCTTCATAATTAAACATATACAGAGAGTTATGGTCAATGGAATATGACACACTTTACAATGTCCACTAAAACTTAGTCAATCGAAATAGTTTCAACTCCTCCATGAGTTGAAGGACCTCTATGGTCTAAATTCCAGCTTGAGTGGATTCACATGCTACACAAATAATTAACATGCTGTATTGGCATAGGATTTTATGGCTTCGGTATTATCAACGCATCGAAATCATGGTCTATATTGTAGCCCAAAATGCGGGGCGTTACATAAAATTTCATCTCTTGTTATGTTAAGGGCATTTCAAATCAAGGTATCCTCATACCTAGACTTGCAAGCCATATCATATCATACCATATCATATCATACCATATCGTATTCATAGCACTTCTTAATCAAAATTTTATTATTGACCACCAAGATGATTCAAATATCATAAAATAGTTCTATTTCAAAAAGGGCATATAGGTTTAGGTCGAGCAGTTTCCCTTCAAGACATAACTCTTAGGTGGATATATCTTTCATAATTCATGCAAGTTCCATGTGAAACAAATGTGTTTTGACATACATAAGATGCTCTCTGAAATCATATGAGAAATCAGTCCATAATTTGATAAAAGAATATTAGAGACATCAATCTTTCCATAGTAATTTGGGAATCCACAATAATTGTAAAACACATAATTCTTATCATAAAACGAGGTTTAATGTTTCAAACACTTCGAACGTTTCAAAGCTCATATCATATGCACACAAATGAAGTCTCAAGTTTATGAAAAACCCCATAGTAAATACATAAGTTCATCATAAAAGTGGAGGTTTCATATTTCATGCTCTCAAATTCATTCTCAAGATTCATAACATATACACACACATAAATACACTTTGAAATCCATAGATAAATCATGTTTATACCCATGAGTAGTAGGATAGTTCTGCATACCTTTTGACAGAGCAAAATTGAAGAAAATCTTGGAGTTTGGAATTACAAGCTTTAGAATTGAGAAACTCTTCTTGATGTTCTTGAGACGAAGACAATAAGGATCTGAGGCTTTCCCTTAGTTTTGGATGAATTTAGGGTTGTATGATCGATTGGTGGATTTATGGGGCTGAAAGGACCATTTTGCCCTTGATTTAAAGTGGAAAAAACATGTTTTAACATATGAGAAAGACGGATCGTGCCGCGGACCCAAAAGCATAATTTAAGCTTTGCCTCGCGACCCCAAATAAGATGCACCAACATTACCTCGCGACCCCAATTGCGCACCCTAGACAGTGTCTCACTAAAACATCTATAACCTTTTACTCAGAAATCGAATTGACGAACGATCAATTGCATTAAAAAGAAGACTCAAAGGGCTTGAATTTGATAAATAATGGGCCACAATAGTCATTATATTCTACGAGTAATGGTCTTTGGAAGTTGACCCAGGAAAAATCGTATATTAAAATTCAAAAGGTAGGAAATTCCTCAACTCAACTTTGAGATAGGAGATATTTATGACTTCAAATCATCTCCGAAATTGTTACCACCCTAAAAAAATATTATTCACACTTTTATATAAATAGAAATCATCGGGTTCGGGTCTATATAAATTGAAAAGACAGTTGAAAATTTAGTCCGAAAGTGTGGGGTGTTACAAATATTTTTATAATATTTAGAACCGTGAAATCTACTAAAAAATCTAAAATTTTACTTATTAAGTTTTTTCTTATTTGAATTATGTCCTACTAATATTTAGGACCTAAAATCAGTCAATACTCTTGTATACACCAACTACTTCATTTCCGCAAAGCTTCAATGTTTTCTTTTCATAAAAGAATTTCAGGCATGTCTCCAAATTTTCTTGAATTGATAATATATTAATAATTTGAGATAAGCATCCAGTATCCATCGAACTATGCCGAAAGTTGCTGCGACACACTCGAACATCAGAGGTATTATAACCCCCCACCCCCCCCACCCCCCAACCAAAAAAAAAAAAAAACTCAATTTTAGTATTTTTTTTTTGGCAACTTTTTGTGCTGACACGACACCTTTATTTCATAAAATGAAGCTCACGTCAAAGATTCTATGTTAGCTAAAAAGGTTGTGCCAAGTTAGTTAAAAGGGATGACAAAAATATGCTAAAATTTAGTTAGGGTCCGGTGAAGTTGGAATGTGTCCAAGAAAATTTGGTCATAGTTCACGAGGCAATTAGATGCTTTACTCTAATAATATCACAAATATTTTTATATAAATGCCAAACTTTGACAAGCTTCACCACTTTTTTCACCAGGTCATGCGAAGCTCATGTTCAGAAGCTCAACATGAAATTAGGTTTCTCCTTCAGGAGGATCGATGAAATTTGCCAGCCTTCTTGAGGGAATTCTCACATGCTTGCTAGTTTTACGCTCTGCCAAGATGTCCTCCACATCATCATATCTCCAACCAAATGATTAAAATCCTGCTCGTATCTGTACATAGAAAATTAAAATTACAACAAAGCTAATTTGATGAAAACTATGAGTAAAATGGTGAAAATACAAACTAATTTTCCTTGCCTCCGAAGAAAAGAAATACAGTGCGATGTCATCATCACTAGGATCGGACCATAGATCAGATTTCTGAAGCATTTCAAAGTGAAGACAAAGAGGAAATAACTTTGCTTCTTCCGAAACAGTTTGGCATGCTTTGAGTGATAGGTGAGCAACAAGTCCACCAAACAAATTATACTCTCTGTTTCATGCTTTAAATTCACTCATGCCAGAAAAGTGCAAGAAAACAGGCATTATTTTCATTCACAAGACAACATTGTCCATATTGATAAATTATCAGCCAAGTGAATAATCAGTGAGATATCTCCGTACCTCCAAATAGGATCATAATCTGTGCTATTTTCAAGTGGGATGGCATTAGGATTCGTGACCGTGACTTCATCTATCATCTAATTCTTACAATCTTCACAAGACCAATGGATAAACTCATCATATGTAACTTTATCAAGACAGTAGCTGGACAAATTTAAAACACAGAAGATTATTAAATCATTTTAAGAAAGGATAGAGTGACCTTCTCCACCATTAGTGACACAAATTTTGAGCAATCAAGGCAACAATTAGCCTAAGATATTAATTACCTCCATCAGTAAACCAAACTAGAACCATAAATAAGTCATTCAAAGAAACATAGATGAATTACTGTGAGGATAAACTCAACTTAAATTGTGAATCCATTGAGTTGCTCATAAACATAGTGCTTTCCAAACCTCTAAATTAGTCAAAATCAGCATATTTGGCCTTATACTCTTATGTTTTAAGGGAAGAAGTGGCCTTTCACAAGTTAAATGGGTGTTCTCTCAAGTTTTGGCCTCTGTGTGTATACAGGTGATGTCCTATTTTAGCAACTTCACGACATTGATATTCCCTCTAGAGAGTGGTGTGACGCTTGCAGTTGATGATATGGCAAGCTAATTTCAACTTTGGCCCATTTGCACTGCCGTGCAGGCAGTTGACTGGTGTGTAGTTTGACCGGCACAATCAATGCGAAGGTTGAGGTTTTATAGTTTCTAAAAAAGTGAATATCCTTCTCAAGTTCTTTTTCTTGTGAAACCCTTGCCAAACTCAAGAAAGTACTTATAATCTTCATATAAGTAAGGTAATTTTATAAATGAAAACCAACATCAAGTTAATGTTGGTGATTAGATGCAATTACCCAATAAGACAGCCTTCCTGGCTGTGATGAGAACTAATAAAATGGAGCAAGTCCTCTATGATTTTGTCTTGAACGAAATTGTAAATATTCTCTTGGCAGGTTTTATGAATTTCTCTGGTTATTGAATCCCTTCATCATATTCATTAATAATAATTACCTTTGACTAATGTAAGAGTTCATTTCATTGATGACTGAACGACAAATTTATACAATAAGTGTAACACCCCACATTTCGAGCTAGAATGTAAACCGTCGTTCCTACACGTAATAGTTCCAAAAGACAATAAATTCGATGCAAATTAAGTGTGTTAATCAATTATATAGTCTGGGAATCTAGTTGAGCATGAATTAAGATCATAGAGGTCCCTAAACTCAAAGACGAGTTGAAAGCTTTCCTATCGATTGAGTTTTAGTGAGCATCTAAACTTGGGTCAACTTCTATTGACCATAACTTTTGGTATATAATGAATTATGGGGCCTACTATATATCAAATGAAAGGCCTTTGAGTCCTCTTTCCAAGATACAAATTTCGCCTTAATCTGACACTCGAGCAAAAAATTATGGCTTTGCAAAGGGATGTGCGTCGCCTAACAATCACAAACATTCACCGGAAAGAGTTTGCCATAGGTAGTGCGATGCAAACCATAAATTTTGCCATAGGGAATGTGACGCAAACCATAAAGTTTTCCATAGCTTGTGCGACGCAAACCCCATGTGTAACGCCCCAATTTGCTGAACCGGAATGGTACACAATGCTCATGACGCCGAAGGACCACAAGCTAACCCATGACTGATATTTGTACTCGTATACGGTATAATATAACATAATAACGTGGAAACATGCACTGAAAGGCCATAAGGTTCAATACTGAACATACTCTGCATAACACCTGAGTGGGGTAATGGAATAACCAAAACAAAACGAAAATACTGAAGTCTGAAATCAAATCTACATATAGTCTTAAAGCCTATACTGTCTGAAAAAACTGAATAAAAAGTTAATGGGACATGTCCCCAACTAACTCCGTCTAACAAACTGTCTAATGAGATAATAGAAAAATCACCATATCCTCGAAAGATGAGGACTCACTTGTACTCTGATTGCTGCAAACTGGAATCTACTACTGATATGGAGCTCGTGTTTCTGAACCTATGGTATAAGAACACCATAGTGCGAATGCAGCAGTACAATTGAATGTACTGGTATGCATGTGAGGTAGGCTAAATACATAGGGTTCATATGCAAGAACAACAATAACAACTGACTGACTATCATGAGCGTGTGAGTACATGTATAAGACGTGGTAACTGACACTGATAATGTGAGTACATGATAACTGAACCTGAATGCTGATAACATGAATGATTGTATCTGAATATAACTGATAACATGGGTGATGTAACTGACATCATTGAATCTAATGGAACTATCTGGGTTCCATACTATGTTTGAGTTGACTGCATCTGACAGTCTTGATTCTGTAACATGAAACTGTGGGAAGTAGTAGTTAACCGACATGCCCCAAATATGCTATAATAGTTGAGTTGGGTTTCAATCCATGCCCTGATTGGAAGGGTGGCAATACTGAGCCACTGGTAAGGACAACATATGAGAAACCCTCCGATAATAGGTAACTCCAGTGAGAATGGTGGGAACCCTCATATAACAGGTTAAGCCACCTCATCTACCCTCATATAGCAGGCTACGATGTCTCAAAGTATGCTGGCTACATAGTTCTGGAACACAAGGATTTACTTTTAAGAATCACATCCTCATATAACAGGTGAGTTCCCATCCTTGGGTTCACTCGGTGCTAATTCCTACTCCCATCTGAATAGAGAACATGATTTACTAAACTGAACATCGACTGAATTACTAAATTCCCTTGACTAATAGAACACTACTGATATCTGTCAATTGACTGAGTTCATGAGATCATGGAGATTTCCTGAGTCATAAGACTGTCTGAAGTCTAAGGATTCATAGCTTGACTTAGAGTATCGTGAAAACAAGACATGTCTCTAGGCACACAACTAATGTTTTGGGTATAAGTACCCCCAGGACTCGATAGAAAGATACTGACATGACTTGATATTCTTGAATATATAGTAATCACCACAATACGTTTATTGAGGCATTTCATCAAATGTCTAATAGGCATAACCTTGTACATTCATGGGGATTTCATGATATCATGCTAGTTAGGCAAATTTCCTTCATCTAGGCATTTAATCAAACATATTGCAGGCATGATACATGTAAATGTCAATGAAAAACAATTTAACATCATGGTTCACTCCCAATTTCATCATACAAGGTTTTAGTCATGAGATTTTATAAATCTTTATCTATACTAATCAACCCACATTGAATTTATCATCAAGTCATGGAATAGAAATTAATTCCTCATTTATCAACATGAACATGAGCAGCCAAAACATGGACACATAAAGAAAATCCATAACTTGTAGTTGAAAAGGGATACTTGGACTTCATGGACGAAAGGGGTCCATGAATAAACACTATGCATACCTTAGTTCATAAATATACGAAGATTGACGGAGAGATTCTTGAAATTTGAGGGTGAATTGCCTTGGAATTGGACTTTCTATGAAAACCCTAGGGCTTGTTCTTGAGTGTTTCTGAGAGTAATTGACTAATGATAAGTATTTTGGTCACCAATAGATTAATTCTCGTGTTTTAGGTTAACTAGGGCCATCAAAAAAGACCCAATTACCCTTGAAAGAATTTAAAAATGGAAGCTGGGAACTGAAAATTCCAATTTTTGGCCTTGGCGCGATACGCCACTATCACGCCAAGACACTGGAAATTGACTACTGGACCAGGGACCTTGGCGCGACGCGGAGTCAATCACGGTGCCCTTTTGATTCTGCTTTTCACCCTTGGCGCGATGCGCTGGGATAGTGGAGCAACACTGGAAAAAGGACGACTGTCATTTTGGATTATGGCGCGATGCACCATTGACTGGATTGACGGTGTTCTATGACTGAAACTTTAAATTGCCATTACTTCTTACCCGGTTGTCGGATTTAGGTGAATCTTATATCGATGGAAAGCTTAATGAATTTCCCACATGAAAAAAAGTAAAAATATTGAAAATTTCTAATGCAATAATAATTATTCAACTTACAAGCTAATACTAGGTATTCTTGGGATGAAATTAGCTAGGAAAAAATTTAGGGTATTACAATATCTCCCCCTTGAGAACATTCGTCCTCCAATGAGACTGAGAGAGGGGAAGTACATAGACTGACATGCACACTAAACATGAATAAATGGAACATGATCTCATGACTAACATGACTGATAACTGAGCACATAACACCGAACATGGACATCTAAGGCATGTATAACTAATTCATGAATGAATAACTGAGTGTTCTTAAAGAACTAAGTTTCTCACAATGAGATGCAAGTCTGATGCATAATTAGATAATCGAGCTGATACATGAATGCATGAATGAATATGAAATGGTACTTGATACCAAGTTTATACTGGGAACATGAACATAAAACTGAATACCACGTTCATGATGAACAATGAACATGAAATTGAGTAAGCTTAAGGAGAACTATTACCTTGAGCTTGATCTAAGTCGGAGGGAAAGAGGCGAGGATACTTGGTATGCATGTATGCTTATACTTCCCAAGTAGCTCCCTCGACGGACTGATTTCCCCAAAGAACTTTAAGTAGAGGGACTTCTTTATTCCACAGTCTATGAGTCTGATAGTCTAGGATTTTGACTGGGATCTCCTTTAAGAGAGGCTATTCTGAACATCTATGCTCTGAATAGGGACTACAATTACTAGGTCACTCTTTTGAAATACTTTTTAGAAGTGAGAGGTGAACTGGGTACCTCTATCTAAGATAATAGATAATGGAACACCATGCAATCTGAATAACTCTCTGATGTAGAGTTTGGCATAATCCTTGGCTGAATAAGAGGTATGAACTGGAAAGAAATGAGCTGATTTGGTCATTCTATCTACAATGACCCATACTGAATCATGCTGATGACGAGTTCGAGGCAAACCCATCATGAAGGCCATGTTCACTTCTTCCTACTTCCAAGCAGGAATAATGAACTCCTACATTGGATCATTAGGCCTCTGATGCTCTATCTTAACCTGCTTATATGTAGAGCACTTAGCTACAAACTCTACAACATGTCTCTTCATTCTACTCCACAAATAGATATCCTACAAATCGTGGTACATCTTAGTGTCCCCTGCATGAATTGAGTAGCATTCACTATGCGCCTCTGCAAGAATTCGCTACCTTAAGTCATCTACACCTGGAACATAGAGACGATCCTGACAATGAAGAGCACTATCTCCCCCTTGGGAGAAAACCTCTACTTTCTGATTCTGAACTGAATCTTTTAACTCGACAAGGCTGGAATCCCTATCTTGCTTTTCTTTCACCTCAAAAACTAGAGATGATTCTGAACTACTCTGAACACATACGCCACACTTTAAGAAATCGACTAAGCGAACGCCTAGTTTGGAAAGCTGGCGAAATTCTTGAGCTAGCTTCTTCTTACTATCTTCCGTATAACAAACACTACCCATTGACAGCCCACTCAGAGCATCGGCCACTATGTTGGCCTTGCCCGGATGATAGAGGACACTCATGTCATAATCTTTCAAGAGCTCTAACCACCTTCTCTGATGAAGATTGAGATATTTCTGAAAAAAGACATACTGAAGGTTCTTATGATCTATGAAGATGTCTACATGAACGTCGTATAGATAATGCCTCCAAATTTTTAAGGCAAAAACTACGGCTGCTAACTCAAGATCATGAGTAGGGTAATTTTTTTCATGGGGTTTAAGCTGTCTAGAGGCTTAGGTTATGACCTTACTATGCTGCATGACAAAAAACCCCAAACCTACTCTGGATGTATCATAATAAACTACAAACCCATCTGAACCATTTGGAAGAGCTAGAGCGGGAGTTGAGGTGAGTCGAGTCTTCAATTCCTGAAAACTCTTCTCGTATGGATCTGACCACTAAAACTTGACTTTCTTTTGAGTCAATCTGGACATAGGGGATGCAATAGAAGAAAATCCCTCAACAAACCATCTGTAATAGCCAGCCAGACCCAAGAAACTCCTAATATCTGATGGAGAGACGGGTTTGGAGCAGTTTCTTACTGCTTTGGTCTTTTGAGGGTCTACTCTAATGCTATCACCGAAAATGATATGACCAAGGAATGCTACTGACCTTAGAAAAAATTCACACTTACTAAATTTGGCAAATAACTGATGATTTATGAGATTCTGAAGTACTGTTCTGAGATGGTCTGCATGATCGCGCTCAGTGCAGGAATAGACCAGAATGTCATCTATGAAGACTATGATGGGCATTGCTGATGATAGCCGGATCTGAGGTCTATCTTAGAGAAATAATTGGCACCTTGAAGTTGGTCAAATAAGTCATCGATTATGGGAAGTGGATACTTATTCTTGATCATGACTTTATTGAGTTGATGGTAATCAATGCACATTCTAAGAGAACTGGCTTTCTTGCGCACGAATAAGACTGGTGCACCCCATAGGGAAATACTAGGTCTAATGAATCCCTTATCTAAGAGATCATTCAACTGTTCTTTCAGTTCTATGAGTTCTGCCGATGCCATTCAGTATGACGGAATAGAGATAGGCTAAGTATCCATAAGAAGATCAATACCGAAGTTTATTTCCATTTTGGAAGGAATTCCTAGAAGATCTTCGGGAAAGACATCTAAATATTCATTTACAAATAGAACTGATTCAAGATCGGGAGTCTCGGAACTGGAATCCTTAACATGAACAAAATGATAGACACATCCCTTAGATATCTATTTCTTTGCCCGAAGGTAGGAAAAAAGCTGACCTCTAAAAGCGGATACACTACCCTTCCACTCAAGGATGTGTTTATTCAGAAATTGAAACTAAAGTATTTTGTTTCTATAGTCGACTGTAGGATAGAAGGAATGAAGCTAATCCACATCGAGAATGACATCAAAATCAGTCATCTCTAATTTGACTAAGTCTGCTAAAGTGACTTTCTGAAATATCATAATCGGGAAGTTCCTATATACCCATCGGGCTATGATGGTTTTACTCACTGGGGTAGAGACTAAAAAGGGCTCTACTAGAATTTCGGGACTGATTCCAAAATGAACTACTATATAAGGAGTAACAAAAGACAAAGAAGCTCCTGGATCTAGCAAAGCATAAACATGCACATGAAAGATCTGTAACGTACCAGTAACTATATCAGGAGAATTTTCCTAATATTGTCCAGTATGAAAGGCATATAGATGATTTGGGCGTTGCCTACTAGTAGCACTGGAAGTGGCACCCTGCTGATTTGGGCGACCGAACTGAGCTGAAGAGCGATTCTGTTAACCCCGAGGACCTGGCTGAGGACAATCTTTGACTCTGTGGCTTGTCTTGCCACAACCGAAACAAATGCCACTACCCACTCTACACACACCCTGATGGTGTTTACCACAAGTCTGGCAAAGAGGATAGGTGCGGACACTGCTAACACTGCCCTGGGTCTTAGATCCTAGCGCTCTATCTTTGTTACCTTCTCTGAACTTAGGAACCGGAGCACTGGCTGTAAAGGTAGCTAGAACTGATGACTAAGGATAAAACTGGGAACGGT
Organism: Capsicum baccatum var. pendulum; assembly: GCA_030864225.1. NCBI lineage: Eukaryota > Viridiplantae > Streptophyta > Magnoliopsida > Solanales > Solanaceae > Capsicum > Capsicum baccatum. The sequence goes on along the minus strand of CM061552.1, from coordinate 19,225,845 downwards.
TTTCTCCTTCTGACTTAGGCTGAGCGAAGTTGAAACTACCTATCTTCGCTCTCTTATTCTACTTCTCCCTCTACTTAATCTTCTGCTCCTCTATTTACTGAGCATGGGTTATAAGTCTAGCTAAGGTCATGTCACTGTTTAGCATGGAAGATCTGCACTCATTAACCACGCTGTCGTTCACCCCTGAAGCCAACTTACTTACCTTTAATCTATTGTCTGTAACCAAATGAGGGGCATATTTAGATAATTGAGTAAACTTTAGAGAATACTCTTTCACTGTCATATTGCCCTGAGGTTAATAAAATCTAGCACCTTGTCTTCTCTAAGCTGTTGGGGAAAGAATCTGTCTAAGAATGCAGTGACAAACTCCTCCCACTCTATAGGACCTGAATCGTCAGACCTTTCTGACTTTCACTATTTGAACGAAGCATGAGCCATATCCTACAAATGGTATGCATCTAGCTCAGTACTCTCAACAATAGTCAACCCTCTGATGTCTGTCACTTTCTGGATCTAATCAATGAATTCCTAAGGGTCTTAATCTACCTTAGACACAAGGAAGGTTAGAGGATTCATTCGGGTGAGGTCACGAATCCTAGCTGCAGTTGAATTGGCCACTAGGTTGGCTGGAATAATTGTTAGCCATTCATTATGAGTAGTGACTGATGGAGAAAGAGTGGTAAATGCAGTCCTAAACTCCGCATGAGAAACATGATCGTCCAAAGGCTCTTCGGGCTGAGGGGCTAATTGATTTCTTCTTTTAGGAGGCATATTCTGAAATAAAGAGAAGAAGATGATTAGACTAAGAGATTGACTTGTGATTATGCTCACTGGCATGACATGAAAATGAAAAGAAGGGAAACTGTTCTTAAAACATCTCATAGCCTCCTGCACATAAATGTGGCGCACAACACACCCATGTACATGACTCTACTAGATGCACATTTCAAACTTCCTAGGACTCTGTTGAACCTTAGGCTCTGATACCAAGTTTGCAACGCCTCAATTTGATAAACCGGAATGCTACACGGTCCTCATGACCCCGAAGGACCACTAGATAACCCATGACTGATATCTGTACTCGTACACTGCATAATATAATGTAATAATGTGGAAACATACACTGAAAGGCCATAACGTTCAATACTAAACATACTCTACATAATATCTGAGTGGGGTAATGGAATACCCAAAACAAAACTGAAAATACTGAAGTCTGAAATCAAATCTACATATAGTCTGAAAGCCTTTTGTGTCTGAAAAGTCTGGATAAAGAGTTGATGGGACATGTCCCCAAATAAATCCATCTAATAAAATATCTAATGAGATAATAGAAAAATTATCATGTCCTCAAAATTTGAGGACTCAGTTCTACTCTGATTGCTGCAAACAGGAATCTACTACTGATCTGGAGCTTGTGTTTTTGAACCTATGGTATAAGAACACCATAATGCGAATGTGTCAGTAAGATTGAATGTACTGGTATGCATGTGAGTTAGTCTAAATTCATGGGGTTCATATGCATGAACAATAATAATAACTGGATGACTATCATGAGCATGGAAGTACATGCATAAGACGTGATAACTGACACTGACAATGTGAGTACATAATAACTGAAACTGAATGCTGATGACTAAATAGTAATAACTGATAGCATGAATGACTACATCTGAATATAACTAATAACATGGGTAACTATAATTGATAGCCCTAAATCTGATGGAATTATTGGAGTTCCGTACTATGTATGAGTTGACTATGTCTAACAATCCTGATTCTATAACATGAAACTATGGGAAGTAGTATTTAATCGATATACCCCAAATGTGCCATACTAGCTGAGCTGGGGTCTAATCCGTGCCCTGATTGGAAGGGTGTCAATACTGTGCCACTGGTAAGGACAATATGTGAGAAACCCTCTTATAACAGGTAACTCTAGTAAGAACGGTAGGAATCCTCATATAACAGGTTAAGCCACCTCATCTAACCTCATACAGTAGGCTACAATGTCTTAACCTATGCTGGCTACATAGTTCTGGAACACAAGGATTTACTTCTAAGAATCACACCCTCATATAACAGGTGAGTTCCCATCCCTGGGTTCACTCGGTGCTAATTCCTACTCCCATCTGAATAAACACTGAACATGATTTACTGAACTGAACATGGACTGAATTACTAAAGTCAATTGACCAATGGAACATTACTGATATCTGTCATCTGACTGACTTCATGAGATCATGGATATTTTCTGAGTCATAAGACTGTCTGAAGTCTAAGGATTCATAGCTTGACTTAGAGTATCGTGAAAACGTGACATGGCTCTAGGCACACAACTAATATTTTGGGTACAAGTACCCTCAGGACTCGAAAGAAGGAAACTAACATTAGTTGATATTCTTGAATACATAGCAATCACCACAATACGTTTATTGAAGTATTTCATTAAATGTATAATAGGCATAAGCTTGTAAATTCATGGGGATTTCATGATATCATGTTAGTTAGGAAAATTTTCTTCATCTAGGGATTTAATCAAACATATTGCAGGCATGATACATGTAAATGTCATTGAATAGCAATTTAACATCATGGTTCACTCCCAATTTCATCATACAAGGTTTTAGTTATGAGATTTTATAAATCTTTATCTATGCTAATCAAACTACATGGAATTTATCATCAAGTGATGGAATAGAAATGAATTCCTCATTTATCAACATGAACATGGGCATCCAAAACATGAACACATAAAAAAAATCCATAACTTATAGTTGAAAAGGGATTATTGGACTTCATGGACGAAAAGGGTCCATGAATGAACACTATGCATACCTTAGTTAGTAAATATACGAATATTGACAGAGAAATTCTTGAAATTTGACGGTGAATTCCCTTAGAATTGGACCTTCTATGAAAATCCTAGGGCTTGTTCTTGAGAGTTTCAGAGAGTAATTGAATAATGATAAGTATTTTGGTCAATAATAGTTTCATTCTCGTGTTTTAGGATAACTAGGGCCATGGAAACAGACCCAATTACCCTTGAAAAAATTTAAAAACAGAAGCTGGGAATTGAAAATCCCAATTTTGGACCTTGGCAAGATGCACCACTATCGTGCCAAGCCACTGGAAATTGACAACTGAGACCTGGGACCTTGGCGCGATGTGGAGTCAATCGCGGTGCCTTTTTGATTCTGGTTTTCACCCTTAGAGCGTTGCTCTAGGATCATGGAGCGCATCGCGGAGCAACACTAGAAAAAGGACGTACATCATTTTGGCTTATGGCAAGACGCGCCACTGACTGGATTGATGATGTTCTATGACTGAAACATTAAATTGCCATAACTTCTTACCCGGTTGTCGGATTTAGGCGAATCTTATATCGATGGAAATCTTAATGAATTCCCCACATGAAAAAAGTAAAAATCTTGAAAATTACTCATGGAATAAACATCATTTAACTTAGAATCTAATGCTAGGCATTCATGGGATGAAATTATCTAGGAAAATTGTGGGGTATTACACCATGGCACGACCTGGACATTTCGTTTTTGAGGTATTTCGAGAGAAACTAAGTAATTTGACACTCCTAAACCATCCCTAATCATCTTTAAACGAAATGAGGATTATTATTAAGGTTTTAACTCTCTTAAGATCCCTATTTAATCTTTCAAGAAACACAAGAGGAGAAAACAACTAGGGTTTGGGCAATCAAGCTTAAATGTCCAATCTTTTTGAAATTTCTTCATGAATCCTTTGCAACTAAAGTATGTGGGGTTTCCTAAACTAGATGTTATTGTTTAAAACATCTTGAATAATATTTAAAGTTATAAAAATCATGAATTTATAAAGGGATTTTGGAAATTACATTTACAATTATTAATTATGACCTCTTTAAATGATATTATTGCTTTGGACTTGAGGCCTTTTCCCTAAATTTTTTTGTACTCGTATATATGTATGTATGAAATTGAGTTTGAATGTTTAACTAAGAGCATGAAAAATTGTAACCCCTCTTTTATTACTAAGCCTTTTGTTTTTGTACAATATGAGCTATTTAAATTTCATTTAGAGAAGCAAGATACAAATGTATTGATTATTGTTTATGACTTGATTATGGTTTTTAATTGAGGAAAGGGTGCATTTATATATTGATAAAAGTTGAAGATATATAACGAAAGAGTTGCATATTTTGTCACAAATTTCATGACCATCGCATGTTTGTTGAAATGTTGAAAGAGTGATCTTTGCATAATTTGATAAATGGTTTGAAGTATGAATTTTCATAAATTTGGTTGAAGTATAGTGGTCCAAACCTTATGCCTGAAAGAAAAGACTTTAATATGATATTTTGTGGCTAAGAAATATGACTTGCAAGTCTTGGTGTGACGACACTAACACAGATAATGCCATAACAAATTCATAACATATTACAAGTCAGATTTCACATATATTTTTAGAATGTGTGTTTTGAATGATGATTGTTTAGAAAAGGTTAAAAATGGGCCTCAAGAGATGTTAGTTGGTTACCCAAAGAAGGAACGAGTTCAGAAAACTCATTGACCGAAATCATATTTTGCCGATGCGGGTTATTGTGTGCCTAAGAGGGATTATGCGCTGGCCTAGTGCCCTATGGCATATCAGAATCAGAATTAGAATCTCTAACTCTTGCGATAAACTTGGGTTGGGGATTGACCGCCGAGTCAAGGGCGGACTCCATATAGCTCGTAAGGTCGTATAATTGTAGGGCGTACCACCTAACTCAGAAGTAATACAATGATTAGAACTGCATTGTCAAAATTGTTTTAAGATCATTGAAATTTCCCATGTGATTTTAACTATTTCATGCATGATGTTTCAGACTTTTTCTCATCTATGTTATCTATATGTAAACATATTATTTTGGATTGCTCTGCATACCAATGCGTTTGTATTGACCCCCTATATTTAAGGGTCTGAGGCTCAGTGCAGAGGTCTCACTAAGCCATAGATCTATCAGACAAAAGTGTGCAGTTGGTGACCCTTCTTTATTTTGCAAGGCTTGTTTTTAGAACAATATTATTTCATTTTTGTTTTGGGTCCGACTGGGGCGCTGTTCCAATTTTAGACAAGTTATTATATTCTGATGTATTTGAGATTTCTCTTATATTATTGTGAATATTGTGCATGATTACCATATATAGAAGGAAGCCCGGGCATTCGTGGTTTGGGATGCTCGTCACCCTGGTTCGGGTTATGATAAACTTGGTATGAGAGAATGATTCATGGTCCCAGGGTGTCTACGAAGTCCCATCGGGTAGAGTCCTATTTATGGGTGTGTAGCATGCCACACTTATAAGCAGGAGGGTACTAGGTATTTAGGAATGTGTCACTTTTCTTTATGTTCTAGACCGTGCCGTTGTGTTGTCCATTTGAAAGTCATCTAGATTCCTTCTTTACTCTGATTTTGTTAACTATGTCTCTTTGTCGAGTTGATTCAAGAGCAGAATCTTAGAGCCTATATGAGGTGGTCCTTTCTAATTAAATTATAAAAGATTATAAAATTGTACAAGTGCTTGAGAGGAGTACGTTGGTGCTTCAAGGCGTATTAATTCTAGTGCATTCTTTGATCCTAAGGAAATCATGCCTTTCAGCCTAAGGTATTAAGTGTATCCAGTCCCTATCAAAATTGTTGTTGTAGATGTCATGCATAAAGATAATGATGTGTATCAGAATATTGGAACTGTATTTCCTTCTGAGTATTAGTATATATTAAAGTGTCGTGACTGATTGGCAGTGAGATTGGGCGAAAAAATTGGTGATATGAAGTCACAAGGTTAGAAGTCAAATTGAGGGTGACTTTTGAGTAAATAAATAGTTTTAGTGGTATAACCATTGATTGAGGGATGATTTTCCATTTTATGGTGATAAACTAGTGTGGTAGAAATATTAGTAGATCATATGGCAGTATGTGACGGAAGTGTTTGTCTATGATTATTATCCATTCAGAATAGGGAAAGACCCTAGAGTGGAAAGGTATGGAAATTTCTTATAGGCTGTTAATAGAAAAGGTTAGAATAGTCAATAAGTTATAAGTATATACTCATTGTTGTATATGGAATTTTGAATGTAGTTATGATGTATGCATGGGTGGGTATTGATGATGTGAGAAAGTAGAATATGTTGAAAAGATCGTAATGGGTTATGATGTTACCTTACCCCCTTGATTTGTCTTTTCTTTAATATTTTTAAATTTGTAGTGCGTGTGAGAAGGTATGCAGTAGATTTAGAGTTTTAGTAGTAATGTCGCGAAGAGGATGGACTTATGGACCATAGATAAGTAAAATAAGAGACTTAGGTTGATATTTCTATTCAATTGATTAGTATAGTATGTGACATGCTTCATATGATTCATATGATTGGTGTTCTTAGACAATAGACTTGAACTTTTGATGTGGACTATAGTAATAAGAATAGTAGCTAAAGATTGATAATGCATGTTTTGTGAGAATAAATTAGTAGGCTTGATGTGAGGTATGAAATAGCTGAGGTTGTCAACTTGTGGAAAGCGGATTGGATAATTGTGATATTTATGTACATAAGGACTACCGTAAAAAAATGATGAATTGTGTTGAGTCATTAAGTGGATAATGTCCTAGGAATAAAAGAATAAGTTGAACCTAGAGGTAGGATGTCGTTAGATAAGCTGTGATGTGTATGGTATCACGTGTACCTAGATTTTATTCTCAAATCTTATGTTATGGAGAAGTCTGGGGAGTTGTTGTATAGTGTTATTTAGAGTTGAATTGATGAAATATGGGTTGGCAATATGCGCCTTTGGTATAGTTTTACAAATTTTGTTAAGTTGTAAGTTATGTGATTAAAGGTGTAATGGTAAGTACTCTAAGGAGTTGAAGATGAAGTATTGTGTGTCTAGAAGCGTGGATGTCTTCTCCAATGATAACGTTAGCCATAAATAGATGACTTTGGGGTTTGGAGGATGTTAGGATTAGTGTACCTAAAGGGGATTCTTGTAACACCCTGAAATCTCATCCTAAGACGTCACACAGTGCTTAAGGATACAAGTAGCCCTAAGATAAACCTTTGAGCCTATTACTACTTCTAACACTTGCTTTAGAATAAATAAGCTAAATAATGATACTTTATTGTGTCAAATATAATCTGAAATAACTGAAAATAATGTCTGGATAGCGAAAATACTAATAATCTGGAACAAAACTTCAACTGACAGTCTAACAAGCCTCTACTTACTAAGAACTAAAGAGTCATTGGGACAAACCCCCAACTGACTTAAACTGGACTGAAAGCAATAATCAACTACTATAAAGATTGAAAACAAGGAATTACGTCCTCGAACCATGAGGACTAACCAATTGTTGACGTGTAGATAATGGTATTCGAAGAAAACTGTCACTGCCGAGACTGAGTGTAACGCCCCAAAGTTTTTCCTAGCTAAATTTTTGTCCCTAAAGGATCAAGCATTGGCTTCTAGAATTATTTATACTTATTTCCCTATGGAATTCCTTAGATTTCAAGTTTTCATTACGTAGATGATCAAATAAGTTTTCCATCGACATAAGATTCGTCCAAAATGGACACTCGGTGAAAGCGTTATGGTTAATTTAAGTCCTAGTCGTAAAACACCATCATTCCTACCCTTGGTGCATCGCGGAGAGGGTGTAAATGATGATGGTCAATTTTCAGTGAGACTCTATGATGGTGGCGCATCACAGAGTGGGCCAAATTCCCATTCGTCAATTTTCAGTGCTCCACTGCAATAGTGGCGCGTTGCGGTGGCCCATAAGATCGGGTTCCCAGTTTAAATTTTTCCTGTTTTGTTCAGAAGTTAACAAGGGTAGTTTGGACTTTTTTAAAGTCTCTTAAAACGTCCAAACAAGATATTAAGACCTCTACAAACATAATATACGACATTCTCAAGATTTCCCTCAAAGCAAAAACCTTATTTCATATACTTCTTCTCCAAGAAACTCAAGACTCAACCTTGGGTTTTCGAAGTTGATTGGAGATTTGGAATCCCCAAACCATAGGCTTCAAGGGTCATCCATTATTCTTTATAATCGAGGTACACGGGGTATTCCTAAAATCTCATGGGCATAGAAATCATGTTTTAAAGAAAAGGGTTTTCGGATTAATGAATAAATTCATGTTTTAGAAGTTTTTATGGTATTGTTTTAGTCTTTATGCCTTTCCCCAAATTGATTAGAATTGTATATATGTATGTATGCATTAAAATCGTGAATTGTGAATCGAGAGCATGAAATATATAATCTCCCTCTCCCATTACTTTATTATTTTATTTGCAAGTTATGAATCCTTACATTTCATGGTTTACAGAATGATTCAAGATACTTTTTGTCTTATGTGAAGTTCATGATGATTAAGAATGAGAGAGAGGAATGCTTTAATGATTTTAAATGTTGAGATTGATAAACAAAGAAAATTCAGGAATGTTTTTGAGAAGTTGTCCACTACTTATTAAAATTGTTGAATGAATGGAAAGCCTTTGCATTATTTTTGACTTATGATTTCAGATATGACTCTTCTTACACTATATGCATGATCAAGTGGCCTGAACATTATTTTATAATGAAATAATCATATATTGCTAAGAATAAAGACTTGCAAGTCTTGGTATGACGATACCAACTCAGACAATGCCATAACAGACATAGACTAAAACAGAAATCAGATTTTCATCTTTTAGAATTTCAGAATGATGCATGTTCATAAAAGGCTAAAATAGGGAATAAAGAGATGTTAGGTGGTTTTCTGAAGAGGGCACGGGTTCAGATAGCTCATTGCCCTAAACTATGATTTGTCAATCCGGGTATATTATATTACGCTAGCCTAGTGCCATGTGGCGTATCAGAATTAGAGACTCTAACCCTTGAGGCATACTTGGGTTAGGGGCTTCCCCACCGAGTCAATGGTGGATTCCATATAGCCCATGGAATATTAGATTTGTAGAGGACTGCAACCTAACTTAGAAGTAATACAAAGAACAGACATTGCATTGAGAAGAATGATTTATGATTTTCAGAAAAATGCCCATGTGTTTTGAGAACTGTTTATGCATGATGTCTTAACAACTTGCTCTCAACTATTTTACTTACATAAAAGTTTTATTTTGGATTACTTTGCATACCAGTACATTGTATTGACCCCTTTCCCCCTACCTCTCAGGTTTTGAGGCTCAGTCTAGGGGTCCAGATAAGTAGTAGATTTCATCAGACAGAGTTGCAGTGTCTAGTTGGTGAGCTTTTTATATTCTTGAAGGCTTGTTTATTTTCAGACGATTATCAGTGGTTATGGTTTTGGTCTACTGGGGGCCTTGTCCCAACTTTCAGATTGTGTTAGAGAGTGTAGTAGAGATTTTGTAGACGGTTTGTAGATGTTGCTAGTTAGTTTTGGATTCCATTCTCCAATGCTAAATTTATATCAGATTTATGACCATGATTCCATCATGCTATAATTTCCATCTTTCCTTATTTACATGTGAATGGTGTATATGATTTCAAGATTGAAAAGTGTTCGGGCCTTCATGGGTTGGGATGCTCGTCATGACCAGAGCCTCAGTTTGTGTCGTGAAAAACTTGGTATCAAAGCACGGTTCATGGTCCCAGGGTGTCTACAAAATTCCCTCAGGTAGAGTCTTATTTATGGGTGTGTAGCATGCCACACTTATAAGCAGGGGGCTACTAGGTGTTTAGGAATGTTTCTACTCTTTGTGATCTAGTTTGTGCTTTGGAGTCTAATCATCCTCTAATCAATGCTCTCTTGCTTTTCAGAAAAATTGATCATGACTCCTCGTCGCACTATCATTCAGAATACATAATAGATGAGGTGTGTCCCACTCATGGGATGCGGACCCATAACAGAGCTCTCACCCCAGAACTTGTTCCTACTTTGGGAGTACCTTCAGTCATAACCAGCCCACCTCTGGATCCATGGACCAATGTTAACCGTTCCCCGACTTCTTAGAGGGATATTTCTAATGTAGAATTCATACACTCTATTCATATGATGGCATAATTGGTGCCCAACCATGCTCAATGATTGGAAGATGTTGGGTCTGCATCTGTTACATCTAAGACTAATAGGATAGCTCAGTTCATGAGAATGAACCCGCCCAAGTTTACTGGCACCCAGGTAGAAGAAGATCCACAGGAATTTTTGGATGAGATGGAGAAGATCTTTAAGGTGATGCATGTGGAGGAGATAGAAGGGGTAAAGTTGAAAATTTATTAGCTCAAGGATGTTGCAAATCAGTGGTATAACGAGTGGGATGATGCGAAGGGAGAGAGTGCTGAGCCCACAGTTTGGGGCAAATTTATGGAAGCCTTCCTTGATCAGTTCTTTTCTCTAGAGTTGAGGGAGGCCAAAGCTAAGGAGTTTATGAATCTGAAGCAGGGAAATATGAGTTTCCAGGAGTACACTTTGAAGTTTAACCAATTAGACCACTATGCACCAGTGATGACTAGCAATATGAGAGCTGGGATGAGGAAGTTTGCATCAGGCCTTTCAGATTATATAATGATTGAATATCAAGGGGCGATGCTAAATAAGGATATGGACTTTGCTAGGCTATCCATCCTTATGCAAAAGGAAGAAAAAAGAAAAAACAATCACTGAGTCTAAAGAGAAGGACAGCAGGCAAAGAGAGACAGAACAACAGATCAACATTAGAGTCAACTGCAAAGTGGTAAATAGGCTAATAAATAGCATAAGAAGATGAATTGGGGTAATTCACAGTCCGCAGGAAACGCTCCAATTCCCAGACCTCCAATTGACAGAAGATCTCAAAGTTTCCAGACTAATCAGGGATCCATAGCTTAGGATACTCAGTCATAGGGTAGTGTGGCTCCGCAGCACCATAGTTTTCCACAGTGTGAGACTTGTGGTAGGAATCATCTAGGAAGGTGTTAGTAGGGCGCATTTGTATGTTATTCATATGGTTAGCCGGGTCACTTACAGAGGGATTGTCCATCTTCTAGAAAGAATGTTGGTGGTGTAAAATCTCTGGCAAATTCTTCCACACCACCACCACCTCAAAAGGGCGCCACTTCAGCTACTGAAAGTGGTCGCAACCGGCTGTATGCTTTGACTAATCGTCGGGAGGTAGAGGCTTCACCAGATGTTGTCACTGGTACGTTACAATTCTTTTTTCGTGATGTTTATGTTTTACTTGATCCCGGGTCTACCTTATCTTATGTGACCCCATATGTGGCTGTTGGTTTTGGGTTTGAGCCTGAGTCATTACCGACCCTTTCTCTATTTCCAATTTACAGGGTTATTCTATTATGGCTAGGAGGATATATAAAAATTGTGTTGTGTCTATTCTTAATTGGGTTACTGTGGCAGATCTCATAGAGCTTGATATGGTTGATTTTGATGCTATCCTAGGGATGGACTGACTCCATTTGTGTTATGCCACACTAGACTGTAGAACCTGAAAGGTTACTTTTTCTTTTCTGGATGAGCCAATAATAAAATGGTAAGGGCACTCTTTAGCACCTATAGGGCACTTCATATCTTATCTAAGGGCTCGTAAACGTATTTCTAAAGGTTGCTTGTATCATCTTATTCAGTTTAAAAACTCTAACACTTGAAGTCTTCCTTTTCAATCTGTCCCTAAAGTAAATGAATTCTCAAAAGTCTTTGCAGATAATCTCCCTGGAATACCACCTGATAGGGATATATATTTTGGCATAGATGTGTTGCCAGACATCCGTCCCATCTCTATTCCACCATATAGAATGGCCCCAGTTGAGTTGAAAGAGTAGCTAGCAGACCTCCTAGATAAAGGTTTAATCTATCCTAGTGTTTCTTCCTAGGGTGCACCTTTACTTTTCATGCGAAAGAAAGATGGTTCCCTGCGTATGAGCATAGATTACCGCTATTTAAACAAGGTCACTATAAAAAATAAGTATCCGATTCCTAGTATTGATGATCTGTTTGACCAACTTTAGGGTGCTAAGTGCTTTTCTAAAATAAACTTTGTTCAGGATATCATCAATTGAAAGTTACGGAGTCACACATTCCCAAGACAACTTTTCGAACCAGATATGGTTATTATAAATTCCTAGTCATGTCCTTCGAGTTGACTAACGCCCCTGCTGCCTTTATGGACCTAATGAATAGGGTCTTCCGATAGTTTCTAGACTTGTTTGTCATAGTTTTCATTGATGATATCTTGATTTATTCCTAAAGTGAGGAGGACCATGACAATCACCTCGGAATTATCCTCTAGACTCTGAAAGATCATAGGTTGCATGGAAAGTTCTTCAAGTGTGAATTTTGGTTAAATGCTATTGCTTTCTTGGGGAATATTGTGTCTAGTGAGGGGATTAAGGTTGATCCCCAAAAGGTTGAGGCAATAAGGAAATGGCCCAGACCCACGACTCCAACTGACATTCAGAGTTTCTTGGGTTTGACGGATTATTACAGAAGGTTTGTAGAGAGTTTTTCTTCCATAGCTGCACCACTTACTAAGTTGACTCAGATAAAGGTAAAGTTTTTGTTTTCTGACTCTTGTGAGAATAGTTTTGAGAAGTTGAAAGACAAGTTGACTACTGCTCCTACTTTGACTCTTTCGGAGGGTACAAAAGGTTTTGTTGTATACTGTGATGCATTCCGAGTGGGACTTGGGTATGTTCTTATGCAGCACGGTAAGGTAGTGGCTTATGTGTCTAGGCAGTTGAAGGTGCATAAGCGAAACTACCCTACTCATGACTTGGAGTTAGCGGCTATGGTTTTTGCACTTAAGATCTGGCGGCACTATTTGTATGGGGTACATATTGATATATTTACTGATCACAAGAGTTTACAGTATGTTTTCTCGCAGAAAGAATTAAATTTCAGGCAGAGGCGATGGTTGAAACTTTTAAAGGACTATGACATAAGCCTGCACTATCATTTGGGAAAGGCGAATGTGGTAGATGATGCCCTCAACAGATTCTCAATGGGTAGTCTTTCTCATGTGAGGAAAGAAAAGAGGGACATGGTGAAAAATATTCATCGACTTACAAATCTAGGAGTGCAAATTTTGAATTCTGAGGATGGAGGAGTGGTTGTTCATGAGATAGCTAAATCTTCCCTTTGTGCAAAAGTTAAAGAGAAGCAAGTTGAAGATCACATCTTGATGCAGATCAAGAAAGATGTGGGTCAACAAAAGGTAATGTCATTTGATATTGGTGTTGATGGTATTTTGAGATACCAGGGTAGGTTGTGTGTGCCAGATATAAATGGTCTGAAGAAGAGAATCCTAGACGAAGCTCACACATTGAGGTATGTTGTTCACCCTGGCTCTACTAAGATGTATCAGGATTTGAAAACCATTTATTGGTGCAATAATATGAAGCGTGATGTGGCTAACTATGTTGCCAAGTGTTTGAATTGTCAACAAGTTAAAGTGGAACATATGAGTCTAGTTGGTTCTTCTCAAGAGCTAGCTTTGCCTTTGTAGAAGTGGGAGATGATTAATATAGACTTCATTATAGGACTTTTGAGGTTCCAAAACCAGTATGATTCCATTTGGGTGATTGTAGATAGGCTGACCAAGTCAGCTTACATTTTACCTATTAGGACTAATTATTCGGGAGAGGATTATGCCAAGATATTCATTGCAGAAATAGTTCATTTACATGGGGCACCTGTGTCCATCATATCCGACTGAGGTACACAAATTTCTTCTTAGTTTTGGAGATCTTTTTAGAGAGGTTTACGTACCCAAGTGAGCCTAATCAATGCTTTTCACCCTCAGACTGATGGGCAGGATGAGTGCACAATTCAGACCCTTGAGGACATGTTGAGGGCCTGTGTGATTGATTTTAAAGGTAGCTGGGTGGAACAGCTTCCCCTGATAGAGTTCGCATATAATAACAGTTTCCATTCCAGTATTAAGATGGCACTATTTAAAGCATTGTATGGGAGAAGATGTAGGTCACTAATAGGGTGGTATAAAGTGGATGAGACGCAGATATTTGGGCCTGATCTTGTTTATTAGGCAATGGAGGATGTGAAAGTCATTAGAGAATGACTTAAGACAGCTCAGAGTCGTTAGAAATCCTACATCAATGTTAGGAGAAGAGATCTAGAGTTTGAGGTTGGAGATTGGGTGTTTCTCTAGGTGTCTCCCATGAAGGGAGTGATGCAATTCGGGAAGAAAGGTAAGTTGAGTCCTCATTATGTAGGGCCATACCAGATTGTAAGAAGGATAGGTGGAGATGCATATGAGTTAGAATTGCCAACCAGTTTGGGTTATGTTCATCCGGTATTTCAAATATCTATGTTGAAGACATGCATGGGAGACCATTCTTTAGTGTTGCAAGTCAAAGAAATCAAAGTGATAGACTTCTTATCATATGAAGAAGAACCTGTAGAAATTTTGGATTGCCAAGTTAGAAGATTGAGGAACAAAGAGATAGACTTAGTTAAAGTGTTGTGGAGAAATTAGAAAATTGAAGAAGCAACTTGGGAATCAGAAGTTGACATGAGAGCTAGATACCCAAACCTTTTTGATCCAATGGATGGCGAATTGGAAAGTACAATCCTTGCATTGTTCTTTCTATGCCTTATTATGCTTGAAATTATGCTTGTCTGTGTCCCGCGTCAACATTCGGGGACGAATGTTCCCAAGGGGGGATATTGTAACGCCCCAAAGTTTTTTCTAGCTAAATTTTGGTCCCTAAAGTATTAAGCATTGGATTCTAGAATGATTTATACTTATTTATTTGTGGAATTCATTAGATTTCAGCTTTGCATTATGTATATAATCGAATAAGTTTTTCGTTGACAGAAGATTCATCCAAAACGAACACTAGGGAAAGGAGTTATGGTAAAATTTAAGTCCCAGTCGTAAAACACTGTCATTTCTGACCTTGGCGCGTTTCGGAGAGGGTGTAAATGACGATGGTCAATTTACAGTGAGACTCCATGATGGTGGCGCGTCACGGAGTGGGCTAAATTCCCATTCGTCAATTTTCAGTGCTCCACTGCAATAGTGGCGCGTTGCGGTGGCCCATAAGATCGGGTTCCCAGTTAAAATTTTTCCTGTTTTGTTCAGAAGTTAACAAGGGTATTTTGGACTTTTTTGAAGTCTCTTAAAACGTCCAAACAGGATATTAATACCTCTACAAACATAATATATGACATTCTCAAGATTTCCCTTAAAACAAAAACCTTAGTTCATATACTTCTTCTCCAAGAAACTCAAGACTCAACCGTGGGTTTTCGAAGTTGATCGTAGATTTGGAATTCCCAAATCATAGTCTTCAAGGACTGGCCATTATTCTTCATAATCAAGGTATGCAGTGTTTTCCTAAAATCTCATGGGCATAGAAATCATGTTTTTAAGAAGAGGGTTTTCGGATTTATGAATAAATTCATGTTTTAGAAGTTTTGATGGTATTGTTTTGGTCTTTAGGCCTTCCCCAGAATTGATTTGAATTGTATGTATGTATGTATGCATTGAAAACCATGAATTGTGAATCGAGAGCATGAAATATATAATCTCCCGCTCCCATTACTTTACTATTTGATTTATAAGTTATGAATCCTTACATTTCATGGTTTACAGAATGATTCAAGATACTATTTGTCTTATGTGAAGTTTATGATGATTAAGAATGGGAGAGAGGAATGCTTTAATAATTTTAAATGTTGAGATTGATAAACAAAGAAACTTCAGGAATGTTTTTGAGAAGTTGGCCACTATTTATTGAAATCGTTGATTAAATGGAAAGCCTTTGCATGATTTTTGACTTATGATTTGAGATATGACTCTTCTTACTCTATATGCATGATCAAGTGGCCTGAACATTGTTTTAGAATGAAATAATCATATATGGCTTAGAATAATGACTTGCAAGTCTTGGTATGACATACCAACTCAGACGATGCCATAACAGACACAAACTAATACATAAATCAGACTTTCATGTTTTAGAATTTCAGAATGATGCATGTTCAGAAAAGGCTAAAATAGGGCATAAAGAGATGTTAGGTGGTTCCCTCAAGAGGGAATGGGTTCAGATAACTCATTTCCCAAAACCGTGATTTGCTGATTCAGGTATATTATATTACGCTAGCCTAGCGTCGTATGGCGTATCAAAATCAGAGACTCCAACCTTTGCGGAAACTTGGGTTGGGGGATTCCCTGCCGAGTTAATGGAGAATTTCATATAGCCCGTGGAATATCAGAGTTGTAGGGGAGTGCCACCTAACTCTGAAGTAATACAATGAACAGACATTGCATTGACAAGAATGGTTTATGATTTTCAGAAAAATGCCCATGTGTTTTGAGAACTATTTATGCATGATGTTTTAACAACTTTATCTCCACTATTTTGCTTATATAAAAGTTTTATTTTGGATTACTTTGCATACCAGTACATTGTATTGACCACCCTCCACCCTACCTCTCAGGTTTTGAGCCTCAGTCTAGAGGTCCAGATAAGTGGTACATTTCATCAGACAGAGTTGCAGTGTCCACTTGGTGAGCCTTCTATATATCAGAAGTCCTGTTTATTTTTAGACAATTATTAGTGGTTACAGTTTTGGTCTACTGGGTGCCTTGTCCTATCTTTTAGATTGTGTTAGAGAGTATGTGGTAGAGATTTCGCAGACGGTTTGTAGAGGTTTCTAGTTAGTTTTGGATTTTGTTCTCCAATGCTAAATTCATATTAGATTTCTGACCATGATTTCTTCTTGCTATAATTTCCATATTTCCTTATTTACGTATGAATGAGGTATATGATTTAAAGATAGAAGGGTGTTCGGGCCTTCATGGTTCGGGATGCTTGTCATGGCCAGGGCCTTGATTCGGGTCGTGACACTGAGCGCCTGAACCTACATTATGAGACAATGTAGCACACACACTTATATGTGGATCAGTACTTTGAGGATGTACTGAGTATATGGGAATGTATGCAATAATTAAAACAATATCATCAATCTTTTAGAAATCATGCATGCAGCTATAAAAGGCACATAGCTTGAGTAAGACTGAAATCTGAATCTCATGAATCATGTATAATGAGACATAAAATATAAATCTCGTGAGTCATTATATTAGTTCTAAAACCTTTATTCTCCATGTTATTCTCAAAACTTGTAGGCAAAAGAAATCTTAAACCAAAATCTTTTAAAACTTGTACTCTTATCTTATGGAGAATAAAGGACTTCTTTAAGACTTAGAGCTTATAGGACTTTGGGACTTAGGGAACTTGGACTTGGGGGATTTTGAGAGTTTTTTTTAACCGACATAAACCATGTGAGATGACATAGAGTCCATCATCTTTCCCACGTTGGGGAGAGATGTTCTACCCTAGCCACCAGACTGAAACTTAACTTTAGCGATCAATATCTTAACCCACTTGGGGTAAATAAAAAACATACAGGGGCACGTAGTTCTGGGGCATGAAACCTTGGAATCAAGCCCAACTCGGTGCAAAATACTACTCCCATAATGTGCAAAATCCACATTATTCATAAGCACAAAGAGAAAGAGGATTTAGGGCACAAAGAGCCTTGTTATGTAATTGATTTTAAGTTTTTGGAAGGATTGGGGGTAGGTTAATTGACCAAAATACCCCCTTTAACTCTTAAAAAACTTGAAAACAAAATATTTTGCAAACTGGGTGGCAACCGTAATGTGCCACTATCGCGGTGGCTCACTGGAAATTGACCACTGGGAACTGGACAGACTCTGTGATGCGGGGCTATCGCAGTGTACTTTTGGAAATGCCATTTTGGCACTTGGCACGATGCATCATTATCGCCCTGAGCTTCTGGAAATAACAATTGGGAATTTACCCATCTCCACGATGTACTAAGTGTCTGATTGATGGTGTTTTACGACTGGAACTTTAAATAGCCATAACATTTTTCCTGGTTATCGAATTTGGGTAAATCTTATATTGTTGGAAAGATAATTCAATTTCCTGCATGATGAAAAGTCAAAATTAGGAAAATTCTCTACGGTTTAGACATTATTCACTTTGGAAGTCATTCCTTAAACTTCTTGAGATGACATTTGACTTAAAGAAAGTTCGGGGTATTACAATATCTCCCCCTTGGAAACATTCGTCCTAGAATGTTGCTAGCAAAAATTGAGATGCTAAAAGCTCAGACTATAACTGTTGTGCTACTAAGAGCATGACTACACTGATTTGCAAATACATGAGCTATCACTTGAATGTCTATATAAAGCTTGAAATATGGAATGAAAAGAAAAAAATGATTTGAGGAAACTTGTTACCTTGAATTGAATCTGAATCTGCGGTGAAAAGATGAGGGTACTTGGTTTGCATATCAGCTCCTGCTTCCCAAGTGGCTCCCTCAAAGGATTGGTTTTACCAAAGGACCTTGACTAATAGGACTTCTTTGTTCCTTAGTCTACGAGTCTGATAGTCAAGCATATCCACAAGAATTTCTTCATATGATAGGCTATCATGAACTTTTGAGCTTTCTAAAAGAACTACAATGGTGGAGTCACCCACACACTTCTTAATAATAGAGAAATGGAATTTAGGATGCATGGATGAAAAGTCTGCGGGCAACTTAATCTCATAAGCCACTTTCCCAACATGACTCAGAACTCTATAAGGGCCAACATAACGGGGACTAAGCTTCCCTTTTTTCCTAAGTCTTTTCACCCCTTTCATGGGTGAAATCTTCAAGTACAACAAATCATCCAACGCAAACTCAAGATCTCTTCTCCTCACATCAGCATATAACTTCTGATGACTCTAGGTTGTCTTCAACCATTCTATAATCAACTTAACCTTCTACATAGCCTCAAACACAGCATCAGGTCCAATCATATCATCTTCACCCACTTCAAACAAACCTATGGGTGATCTATATCTCCTCCCATAAAGAGCCTCAAATAGGGACATCTGGATGCTAGAGTGATAAATGTTGTTATATGCAAATTCAATCAGTGGAAAATGCTCATCACAACTACCCCTGAAATCAAGAGCACAAGCCCTCAACATATCCTCCAAAGTCTCAGCCTGACCATCTTTCTGTGGATGAAAAGCAGAACTAAGGTGAACTTGGATACCAATACCCTATAAAAAATCTTTCCAAAACTGAGAAGTGAATTGAGTGCCCCTATCTGAGATGATAGACAAGGGAAATCCATGCAATCTGACTAACTCCTGGATGTATAACCTAGCATAATCCTCAGCTGTATAAGATGTATGCACTAGCAGGAAATGCACTGACTTAGTCAACCTGTCTACAACAATCCAAATAGAATCATGATGATGATGCGAAAGGGGTAAACCAGTAACAAAATCCATTTTCACCTCTTTCCACTTCTAAGTGGGGATACAAAAATCTTGTATCACACCACCAGGCCTTTGGTGCTCTACTTTAACTTGTTGACAAGTTGCACACATTGCCACAAACTCAGCTATATCCTTCTTCATACCACTCCACTAATAAATTTCCCGCAAATCGTGGTACATCTTGGTAGCACCGGGATGAATAGAATACCACGCCTCATGCGACTCAGCCATAATTCTCTGCTTTAAATTATCAACACAGGGAATATACAATCTATCCCAAAACCTCAACACACCATCTCCCCCTGGGAGAAAACCTCTACCTTTTGTTCTTTAACTGACTTCTTCAGTTTGACCAAACTAAGATCCATATCTAGCTTTTCTTTCACTTACGAAACTAGTCTGAACCAAAACACTACCTTCAGCCGAGTCAAGCAACCTAACACCTAGTCTATCCAAATAATGCACTTCACGAGCTAATTCCTTCTTATCATTCTCCATATGAGCCACACTGCCTATAGACAACCTACTAAGGGCATATGCCACTACATTGGCCTTTCTCAAATGATATAACACACTTATATTATAATCCTTGAGCAATTCTAACTGTCTCCTCTGCCTAAGATTTAAATCCCTTTGAGTAAACACATACTGTAGGCTTTTTTGATCTGTGAACACATCAACATGAATACCATATAGATAATGTCTCCAGATTTTCAAAGCAAAGACCATAGTAGCTAATTCAAGATAATGGTTTGGGTAATTCTTTATATGAGATTTCAACTGTCTAGAGGCATAGGCTATAACCTTACCCCTCTGCATCAACACATAATCCAAACCAACTCTAGAGGTATCATAATACACCATAAAACCATCCGTACCATCAGGCAATGTCAACACAAGTTCTGAAGTAAGTCGAGTCTTCAACTCCTAAAAACTCTTCTCGCAGTAATCTGACCAAAGGAACTTAACTTTATTTTAGGTCAATCGGATCATGGGAGATGCGATAGATGAGAAACCTTTAACAAAACGGTGGTAGTAGCTAGCTAGACCTAAGAAACTTTTAATGTCTAACAGAGAGATAGGTCTAGGCCAGTTTCTTTATAGCTTCTGTCTTTTGGGGATAGACTCTAATGCCTTCGGATGAGATAATATGACCGAGAAAGGCCACTGACCTTAGCGAAAACTTACACTTGCTGAAATTGGCGAACAATTGATGATCTCTAAGAGTTTGTAGGACAATTCTGCATGGTCATTCTCAGTACGGGAGTACACTAGGATATTATCTATGAATATTATGACAAACATATCAAGATATTGCTTGAACATACGATTCATGAGGTCCATGAAAGCTGCCGAAGCATTGGTTAGCCCGATAGACATGACTAGAAACTCAAAATGACCATAATAGGTTTGGAAGGTTATCTATAGAATATCACATTCCCTAAATTTAAGCTGATGATATCCGGATCTAAGGTCTATCTTCGAGAAATAATTTGCACCTTGCAACTGATCAAACAAATCATCAATTCTAGGAAGAGGATACTTATTCTTGACTGTGACCTTATTAAGCTGATGATAGTCAATGCACATGTGCAAAGAACCATCTTTCTTTTGCACAAATAGGATAGGTGTACCATAAGGAGAAATACTGGGCCTTATAAAACCTTTATCTTAAAGATCTTTGAGTTGATCATTCAACTCCTTAAGTTCTATGGGTGCCATATGATATGGATAAATGGAAATAGGCTGTGTCCTTGTATAAAATAAATATTTAATGTAGGCATTTTATGTTCATGTGTATAATGGTACCCCTTTGTGATAAGGAGTGTGGAGGCATATGCACATAAGTGTGGGAGTTGTAGAGTAATGGCTATAGAGGCTAGTGAGAGCTAGGAGAATCACCTTAAAAAAGAGAGGGTTTCAAAGTATAGTTTATCAAAGAGAGTTTAGCATTTATGTGTATGGTGAGATAACTTTTTGTTTTGAGAGTTATTGATATATATTTTGACGTGAAGGTATGCTCGCAAGTTTAGGATTATAACTTTGATCTAAGGGGAAGATGATGGATTAGATAGTTCCCAAATTTTTCTTAGTGTGGTAAGTTTCAGGGAGAATTTATGATGCATGTTGCTCCTACTTTAATTTTAGAGTCCATTCCACCAATGTCTCATTTATTCAAGTCCCTCCTACATCTAAGGTTTAAGCAGTTGATGTAACTTACGTTATGATCCAACCTCCAAACTAGAATCAATAATTTCTCAGTAAATCCAGCCTTTCATGTATTCAAGCTCTATAATATGATGTTCGTGATCCATAAATTCATATCCCAAATCATGCTTGGTTTTGAGGAACTATGTTTTTATATGATAATGATTTTTTTTATGCAGGGATTAACCAAAGTGATAGAGTTTATGCTAGCTCATGACTATTTTAGCTCTGAAAATGAGAAGCGATAGCTTCAAGTAAAAGTCCTTGTCTAAATCATCGACTTTATGAATTCTACACTCATGTTATAATACTTATGATGCATGCTCTCATGTTTATCACTGTGGTTGTCCTAAGAACTCGTGCTATGTTGAGTTTATGCCAGACGACTCTCTACTTATGATCTAGACACTTGATGTATGAAACACTTCGTGTCTATTCTATCGTATCTTCACCTCATGTCCCTCCTTGAGTAGTGTGGTAAGTATAAGTTATGGTCTAATAAGTGTTAATTTGATTCATGATGTTTATGCTTGAGTCCCTAAATAACCCTCCATATGTTAGTATGAAGGTGGTTGTGGAAGCGTAGTGATGTTTTAGGTAAGGGAATAGATGTTCTAGAAGGTGAAATTTTTTGATGTGATTTCTTGAGATAAGGTTATAGGAGTAGGGGGGTGTATATGAATATTATTTATGTGAAATAGTTAGGAGGGATGTATATGGTGAAAATCTTTGTGAGAATGATTGAATTTGCTAGACTTGGTGGAGAGATCCATGAAATGGGGTGTAGTAGTGGTAGGCTTGAATTTTATGATTGATGAAAACACAAGCCACTGTGCCATGTGGTTAGTATTCTTTGAATTAAGACTTTAGGTTAATGGATTATAGTGATGAGGTGAGGTGATTTCTTTATGTGATGTAGAGTACAGAGTCCCATAGTTTAAATTATCACCTCTTTCCTCCGAGTTGGGCTTCAGCATAGAATTATTATACGTTAGGACATAAAATTATTGTGGTTATATGAGTTATGGGAGCATAGTAGGTCGGAAATTATGAAGTATGTTGATTAATGTTGGGGCATATATGAATAGTGTCTCTAAACTTAAGGTCCATCTTGTAAGGTGGAAATGCTTCTAAATCCTGCCTCCCGTGAAATCTCATTTCATGATTAGTACTAATGTAAATAGGGCCTATGATCGCCAAATAAACTCATTCTAGATGTTGTAATGATAATTATTCATAGACCTCATATGCAAGGTCCTCCCTATGTGAAGTTTCACTACCTCATGCTTCGTGCTTACGCATTTCACTAGGGGTTATCATGAAGCTCTTTAGATTCCTTTGCATATTTTGTTAAGGAAAAATGTTCAATCCAAGGTTAAGTTTCTTATTCCATACCTTTAGAGCTCTAATAAGTCCCTACCCATCATTCAGGGTGAATGATCCCAAGGGGGAGATAATGTAACACCCCGCATTTTGGGCTAGAATGTAAACTGTCTTTCCTATATGTAATAGTTCCAAAATCCAATACATCCTATGTAAATTTTGTGTTTTAATCAATTATATAGTGTGGGAATCTAGTATAGCATGAATTGAGATCATAGAGGTCCCTATACTCAAAGATGAGATGAAAGCTTTTCGATCGATTGAGTTTTAGTGAGCGTCTAAACTTGGGTCAACTTTTATTAACCATAAATTTTGGTATATAATGAATTATGGGGCCTACTATATATCAAATGAAAGTTCTTTGAGTCCTCTTTCCAAAGATACCAATTTTTCCTTAATCCGACACTTAAGAGAAAATTTATGGCTTTGTAAAGGGGTGTGCATCACAAAAAAATAGCAACCGTTCACCGAAAAGAGTTTGACATAGGCAGTGCAATGAAAACCATAAAGTTTTCCATAGGAAGTGTGACAAAAACCATAAATTTTGCCATAGCTTGTGCAATGCCAACCCCATGGCACAACGACCTGGACATTTCATTTTTGAGGTATTCTGAGGGAAAGTAAGTCATTTGACAACCATAAGCCATCCCTAATTATCCTTAAATGAGATTAGTCTTATTAGTAAGGTTTTAACTCTCTTAAGATCCCTATTTCATCTTTCAAGAAACACATGACAAGAAAACAACTAGGGTTTGGGCAATCAAGCTTAAAGGTCCAATCTTTTTGAAATTTCTTCGTAAAATCTTCACAACTAAGGTACGTGGGATTTTCCTAAACTACATGGGCCTGTTGAAAACACGTTGAATAAGATTTAAATTGATAGAAATCATGAATTTATAAAGGGTTTCAGAAATTACGTTTACAATTATGCATTATTAACTCTTTAAATGATATTATTATTTTGGTATCGAGGCCTTTCCCCTAAATTTATTGGTACCCATATATATATATGTATTTATGAAATTGAGTTTAAATTTTTAATTGAGATATGGACAATCATAACCCCTATCTTGTTACTAAGCCTTTTGTTTTCATACGTTATGAGCTATTTAAATTTCATTTAGAGAAGAAAGATACAAATGTACTGATTATTATTTATGACTTGATTATGGTTTTGAATTGAGGAGAGGATGAATTTACATATTGATAAATGTTTAAGATATATAGGGAAAGAGTTGCATGTTTTGTCCCAAATTTCATGACCACCGCGTGTTTGTTGAAATGTTGAAAAGAGTGATCTTTGCATAATTTGATAAATGTTTTAAAATATGATTTTTCATAAATTTGTTGGAAGTATGATGGTCCAAACCTTATGCTTGAAAGAGAGACTTTAATATGATATTTTGTGGCTCATAAATATGATTTGCAAGTCTTGGTGTGACGACACCAACACAAATAATGCCATAACAGATTTAGAACATAATTGAAGTCAAATTTCATTTATATTTTCCGAATGTGAGTTTTGAAGCATGATTGTTCAGAAAATATTAAAAATGGGCTCAAGAGATGTTACGTGGTTACCCGAAGAAGACAAGAGTTCAGATAACTCATTTCCCAAAATCGTGTTTTTCCAATGCGGGTTATTGTGTCCCCAATAGGGATTATACGCTGGCCTAGTGCCCTGTGACGTATCAGAATCATAATCATAATCAGAAACTCCAACTCTTGCGGCAAACTTGGATTGGGGGCTTGGCCTCCAATTCAAGAGTGGACTCCATATAGCCCGTGGGGTCATAGAATTATAAGGCGTACCACTTAACTCAGAAGTAATACAAAGATTAGAATTGCATTGTGAAAATTGTTTTAAGATCATTGAAATTGCCCATGTGTTCTTAACTATTTCATGCATGAAGTTTCAGACTTTTTCTCATCTATGTTATCTATATGTAAGCACATTATTTTGGATTGCAGTACGTACCAGTACATTTGTATTAACCCTTCTATATTTCAGGTTTTGAGGCTCATTACAGAGGTCCCGCTAAGCTGTAGATTATTAGACAGAAGTATGAAGTCGGTGAGCCTTCTTTCTTTTGAAAGGCCTATTTTTAGAACATTATTTTATCATTTTTGTTTTGGGTCCAACTTGGGGCCTTGTCCCAATTTTAGACAAGTTATTATATTATGATGTATTAGAGATTTCGCAAACCGAGATGGATATTGTCTAGATACTTATTTATTTTATTCCATATTGTTAAGTTGAACTCAATGCATGCCCATGATTTCGTTTGTATATTTCTGCATTTCTTTTATATTATTGTGAATATTGTGCATGATTACCAGATATAGAAGGGCACCCAGACCTCCGTGGTTCGAGATGCTTGTCACGGCCAGGACCCCGGTTTGGGTCATGAAAAACTTAGTATCGGAGATCGATTCATGGTCCCAGGGTGTCTGCAAAGTCGCCCCGGGTAGATTCCTATTTATGGATGTGTAATGCGACACACTTATAAGCTAGTGGGTACTAGGTATTTAGAAATGTTTCACTTTTCTTCATGTTCTAGATCATGCCATTATGTTGTTCATTTGTAAGTCATCTAGATTCCTTCTTTACTATGATTTCGTTATCTATGTCTCTTTGTCGAGTTGATTCAAGAGTAGAATTTTAGATCCTAGATGAGGTGGTCCCTTCTAATTGAATCATAAAAGATTATAAAATTGCACAAGGACTTGAGAGGAGTCCATTGTTTCTTCAAGGCGTATTGATTCGAGTGTAAACTTTGATCCTGATGAAATCGTGCTTTTCAGCCTGAGGTATTAAGTGCATCCAGTCCCTATCAAAATTCTTATTGCAGATGTCATGTATAAGGATAATGATGTGTAGCAGAATATTGGACTGTATTTCAACCTGATATATTAAAGTGTCGTGACCTATTGGTAGTAAGATTGGGCCAAGAAGTCAGTGATATGAAGTCACAAGGTTAGAAGTCATAGTGAGGGTGACTTTTGAGTAAATAAATAGTTTTAGTGGTATAACCATTGATTGAGGGATGATTTTCCATTTTATGGTGATAGACTAGTATGGTAGCAATATTAGTAGATCTGAGATAGAGCCTTCCGATCCTTATGCCATTTGTCCTCGTCCATACATGATGAGGGAATCTTATCAAACCCTAATAGAGCATCGTCCAAATCTATCTGCACGAGCACAACCCGCATCTTAACCTATCATAACAAATATCTTGTGTTTCAATATAACAGTGGAATATCATACGTCATGGTTACCATCCCCCAAAAAACAATCAAAGAGGCTTTGATACCAGTTTTTTATGATTCGGATAGAGTAAGCAAACGACAAGTAAAAGAAAACAAGAACAACACACAAATTTAAGTGGAAACCTTTGTGGTAAAAAACCACAGGTAGAGGCAAAGGAGGTTTCACTATAATGGAGAGAGAGTACAAATATAGAGAAGGATGAATTTTCTGAATACCAAAAACAACCCACTAAATGCACTTATACAATATGTGCATACAAATAAGTCCTAGGCCTAAAATCATAAAGGTCTATAGGGCCCGTCGGCCCAATCCCTACGCTACTACCATAGACCCCATTGAAAATCACCAACATGGGTCACACCGCGAAGCTTTCTGGGACGGATCAACAAAATTCGGGTCACAACTCTAAAAGTTTTGTACAAAGAAATTAGTGCCCTATGTAGCAGCATAGCTTTATCATTATTTTAGGCTTCAACTGCTTAAAAATATTAGTGTCCTATGTAGTATTGGTAAGGTCTCTCTACTTCCACAAGGTATTGCTAAGGTCTGCGTACACCTATCCTCCCCAAACTCCAACCGTTGGATTTCACTATGTTGTTGTATTCTCTCAATTGAAGTAAGCCAAATATGACAAGCTTATAATATATCCTGATTTACGTCTTTAAGAAGATTGGCAAATTTAACATAACTAAGCTTGAGAAAGGCTGAGTTTCAAGAAAATCATGCCAATTTTTAGAGGATAATGCTTAGGTCACTTAATAATTAACTCCTAGACCAAACCAAACAAGTTTACAATGTTATATGTTCAAATAAATAATCAGATATATGTTAAACCACAAAGGATCACAGTATTCCAGATAACAAATCCAGTTTTACTTCTAATGGCAGTTTAATAGATTCAAGGGAGAAGAATAGATCAACAAATCAATAGAATAAAACTGAAACAAAAATTGAAATTTATGCATAGTTCTGACAGCTAAAATAGGTCGTTGCTATGGAACATAGTTTTTAAGAGCAATATGTTTAGCTGAACAAAGAACTTAGGGTTTTCTATTTTGAACCGGCCATCAACAATCACAATAAATTGACCCTATTCTTTTTCTACTGTGAAGCTATGTTAACAAAGAGATAAGAAATCACCAGGAACAAAATGCTTTACTCAAGTCTTTACAGAGAGATGAGAAATCCTACTGATAATGGAAGTTGCGATTGGAAATCAGAGAGATTTAGCTGATAATTTGAGCGCTCAATGAGAAATTTTGATCACTAATTTGGAGCAACAATTAGCTAGGGCGTGATATTTTTTGGAGAATATAGAGAGTTTTATTTTTATTTTTCGCGCCTTAAGGTTGATTAGCATTATTTTTAATAAAATTTTTATTATAATTATTTGGTGGTACTTTTTTCTAAATTATTATTAGGGACCAGTAAATAATTTTTATTAGGACCAGATTTTATACCTTACCCAGAAAAGCTCAATTAGGGACTGGAATTTAATCTCGTCCTAATAAGTATACTTTTAGAGACCGAATTATTGACTCATCACTGAATGTTGGTCTTAAATAGACCTTTTTCTTGTAGTGTTTATAGAGTGATGTGTGTCTCATGATCTCCCATTTAAACAACGTAGTAACAGGTGTAGCATAATCACTCTTATGGCAAGGTATAAACGTGCTATCTTAAGGAACCTATCCGGTGCACAAAAGATGTTATCATGATCCATATCATTTCTCAACAAACTGAAAACAAAGGCCATTTACTGTCCCAATTTTATTATATCCCTTGGCAAAGAAAAAAAAAGTCCAATGAAGGTCCATTCATAGTGGACAAAGGTGTTGTAATCCTTGAGGGAACATTTTAGACATAGTTTGCTTGCATTCTTGATATTTGCTATGCATCCTTTCTAGATCCCATCTAATGGATGGGCAATGATATTTTCTTCCTAAATGTCTTAGAGTCTTGTGCTCCCTAAATCATCCCATTATTCAACCATTATGGTCCTACTTAGCAAACAACTCTTTCACGGAACACCTAGCACCATACTGTACTGGCTTTAACTAAGATCAGCAAGTCCATAAAATCTTAGCTAACACATTAGACTAACAAGCACTGTAGACTTTTAAAGACTCAATAGCACAAGCAAATAATTCCTTTACATATTCAATGCATATCTCCTAAAAAGTGTAAGGATAACCACATTATTGTTTCTAAGCTTTTTTATTGAGGATAACGTAAGGAATTACCTTTTCTCGTAAAGTTATTAAGGCTTTGATGATCCATCCTAATGAAAAACATCAAAGGCCAAAGATAACATTGTCAATTAGCTAAAGCTCACACTAGTGCGACAACTCCTTATAATACGCACCAGTAATGAAATCCCACATGTGGGATTTGGGAGAATAGAGTGTATGTAGGCCCTATCCCTGCCTCATGGAGGTAGTGAGGTTGTTTCCGGAGGACCTTATCTAAAGTATAGCAATTCCAAGAAGGTATGCAAAGGAAAGCAGAAGTGCAGAAAGCATATCAACTAATAAGAAATAGCAACAACAACAAAATTCAGAATAAGAAGAGAAGAGAATAAATCTAGAGAGAAGAGAGATAAGGCCTGACTAAGAGAGAGAAATGGAGTGAAGATTAAAGAGAATCAGACTTACCTATTTTTTTTTTGTGGCAAAAGCCGAAAAAGCCAATCTCATCAATGAAGCCGGAATTAAAATTAAGTGTTTAGTGAAAACAATAAATGGGAAGGAATGAAACCTAATAACTTCATATAATAGGTTAATAAAACCATATATCATTTATGTTGGAATCATTTTTATTATGTTACTTTATTTAGTTGTGCACGTTTATTTGGCATTTTAAAATAAATTATATTGCTTCTCACATCACCCTTTAAGCAAAGCAGGCTCTTGTCCCCTGTTTGCACTTCATCTTGTCTTAACCTTTATCAGAAGAGTAGAATTATACACATATCACTAGCCCAAACAATATAGGAATTACAACTAATACACATGTTCCAGCTGGTGATAATAGATTCTTTTCACGTTTATGCAAGACAACAGACAATTACTGAACTTTAATAATGACATTTAGTAACTATCAAGATAGTAAGATACCAGACCAATGTGAAGATATTTGTCAGAGAGTATATAAGTTATTATATTGTGTCAGATATACATAGTCAAATATTATAGTTAAAAGGCATGATCTTAGAGATCTGCTCTTGACCTTTTGTGTCTAGCTTTGTGTATATATTCTAGGGGTAATATATCATTTAGTGAATGAGGTGAAATACAGCTGCATCATTAATATGGCATTAGAGCCTCCTGTTGTCTTTGTAGAGGCTTTAGTTGCCTTTACCGTTGACTGTTCCGACAGATTTTTCGATAACTATTCCAGCATCTTCCTTTTATAGAAGCACTTTCTGGCCATCTCAAACTTTCATTCTGAGTTTGTGAGGATCAATCATACATTCTAATCTTAACCATCACTCCTATAATTTTCAGTAACCGAAAAACTACAAAAGAAGTCATCGTCATCGGTTGTTTCTTCTTTTTTCTAGCAAAGTTCTTCAGTTTAGATTTGAAAAAGTTTCTACTAGATCTGCAGTCATCAAGAGGAGTCTTGTTCTTCTCTTTCCTCTATTTCAAGTTCTTTAAACAAAAGCTTTTCCTCTTTCTGCAACTCATTTCTTGTATTTGTCCTCATTTCTTTGTTAAAAACAACACTTATTTTTTTGTAACACCCCACACTTTAAGGCTAAAGTTGAATCGTATTTCCGGTGTATATATTGAATCCAATGTTTCTAGTTAGAAAAAAGTATGATTTATATTTCCCAATTGTGGGAACATCTTTGGAGATGAATATACACCATACAAATTTCTTAGCTCAAAAGTTAAGTTGAGCCCTTTCATATCGATAGACTTTTAGTACTCTATTCTACATGGGTCAGCTTTGAACGAGTATAAATTTTTATATATGTGTAATTTTGCAGCTTAAGACCCACCAAATTATTGATAATTGAATTAGATTTCCAATGATACCAATTTTGCCTTAATCCGACACCCGAGCGAAAAGTTGTTGCCATGTAAAAGGTTGTGGGTTGCTTGAGAAATCACAGATGGCCACAGGAAAGGGTGTGGGATTGGCCATTCGACACTTAATTAAGGGCTGGGCGATTGGACATGCGACGCCCACCTTAGCTTGGACGATCAGCTGTGCATCGCCTCGGTCATTGCACATGCCAAAAGTGCTCCATTTTGTGTTATTTTAAGGGCAACAAAGTCTTTTAACGTTACATAACCATACCAAAACATCTATATTTTAAATTAGGGCCATTATTCATGCTTTAACACCCACAAATTCCTAGTTAATCTTCCCTAATCTCAAAAGGAGAAAACAACTTAGGGTCTGAGCACTCAAGCTAAAAGGGTCAATTTCTTCGCGATTTCTTCATTATTAAGGTACGTGGGGCTATCATAAATCTCATGGGAATAATTTTTATGATTTTAAAAACCTTTAGTTATATATATATATATGCAAACAAAATGGGTTTTGGAAAATTATTTTAAGAGCATACATCATGAACCCAACTCTATGAAAGAATGTATTTGTCATGGGTTTTTTCTATAGGATTGATTTATAATCTCGCGCATATGTGATTTGAGTTCAAAAAGTGATGTATGAATGTGAATTGTGAAATTCCTTCCACATGATGAAATCTATGGATTTTTCATAGTATGAATTGTGAATTGTTTTCGAGAGCATGACTTAACAACCCTTTTTAAATCATGAGATTTATGAATAACTAATGTTGGGGAACCTTTACGAATGATTATATTTCTCAAGTTATAAATGCCTCTTTATCAGTTATGCTTTGTTAATTTACATGTCTAAAAACAGGCAATTCTTATTCCAAAGGCTCTTGTGTACTAATGAAGAAAGCGTATGTGATTTATGAGTGAATTGACCACCGCATGTTTAAGTCTTGAAAAGAGAGTGTGTTTCCATAAGTTTGCATATGATTTTAAAATAATAACTCTCTTATGATTTGATAAAATCTTTGGGTGGTGATATGCATGTTTTTGAATAAGAAAGGAAGACACGATGTGGTATTATATGAATGACTTGCAAGTTTGGGTATGAAGATACCCAGAGATGGTATGCCCTTAACAGAATGAGCATTGAATGTTTTATAAGTATGAAGCATGGTTATTAAGAGGCTACTATTGAGATTAAAAAGAGTTAGATGGTTACCCGAAGAAAGCACGAGTTGAGAGACTCAATGCTGTAGACCGTGATTTACCGACATGGGATTATGGTACCCTACTTTGTGATCTTATGTACCTTGATTCACGTCACCCCAATTTGGAACTATGGTTAGGATCCCTCCTTTGTGATCTTGTGCACTACCATGAAATTTTTATTTTATTGGGGATTTGGCACCCTGCTTTGTGATCTCGCGTGTCCCCCTTACTAACACTCCATCTTTGAGGCAAACTTAGATTTGGGGCCTAGCTGTTGGTTTATGGGCGAAATCCATATAGCCTATGGATTTCTATGTATGTAGGGTGACCCATCTAGATCATAAGTATAAATAAGTAGTTGAGTCATGATTATAAGAAAATGTTTGAAGCTCATCAAATTATGCCCATGTATTTTCAACTAATTTATGCTGACATGCTTTTATGAAATGCTCTCACCTATGTTGTATAAAAATATATATTTTTTTCTATTGTTCTACGTACCAGTACCTTTGTGTATTGACCCTTTATATTTCAGGTTCTGTAGTATAGTCACATAGTCCATTACTTCAGTATAAAATGTGGGATATGACAAAAATGGGTGAGCCATCCATCTTTTGGAAGGCCTTTACTTATACGTTGTGTCTTTTAGTATAAGGTCCATTTGGGGGCTTTGTCATGGTCTAGATAGTTAGTCATCATTAGAGGCTTCAGAGAAGAGAGTTGAGTACTGAATTGTCATAATTTTCTTGACACAGTTTGTATTAGAATGAATCTCTATTGAAAATTATTATATCTTCCACAAATTGATGTATGTATGGATTATGCTTATGATTACATGCTAAGAAATCTCTCGGATCTTCATGGTTTGGGATGCCCATCATGGCCAAGGCCTTGGCTCTGATTGTGACAAACTTTGTATCAAAGCACAATTCATGGTCCCAGGGTTTCTACGAAGCCATGTCTAGTAGAGTCTTGCTTATGGGTGTGTTGTTCACAACACTTATAATGAAGAGACTATCGAGAATTTAGGAGTTGTTTCCCATTCTTTCACACTGTAGTTTACGCTGTAGCATCGTCCATAGGAAATTTAACCTAATTCCTTCCTTGCTCTAATTCTATTGGCCATATCTCATTATTGAGATGATATAAGTGCAAAATCTTAAAGTCTAAAAGATGTGGTTCTTCTAGAATAGGTCGTCAAAAATTTATGAAATCTCACAAGGACATGGGAGGAGTCCATTAGTTCACACGTGCATTGGTTCTAGTGTATACCTCTATCTTAATAAAATTGTGTTTTTCAACCTGATGTTTGAAGTGTATTCAATCCCTTTTAGAAGCCTTGTTGTAGATGTCATGCTTAAGAGTAGTGATATACGTTTTGAGAAATATTTCCACCCGACTAGTAGTATACGTTAAGGTGTCATGACCTATTGGTAGTAAAATGGTCAAAAAGTTAGTGATATGAAGTCTCAATTTTAGGAGTCAGAGTGAGGATGACTTTTGCATTAATAAGCTAGTTTTAGTTGTATAAACGTTGACTGATGGATAGGATACCATTTTATAGTGATACACTAATGTGTTATCAATATTTGTAGACTGTATGGCAGTCTGTGAAGGAAGTGACTTGCTATGATTATTATTTATTCAAAATGTGGAAGGATCTCTGAATGGATGGTTATGGTGGTTGTAGAAATTATTTATAGGCTGTGAATAGAAAGGGGTAGATCAGTCAATAAGTTATGGGTAGATACATATTGGTGTATTTGAAATTTTAAGGTAGGCTAAATGTGTCACAACCTAAGCCAAGACCCTAGCCACGATGAGCATCCCAAACCATGAGGGCCCGGGCGCTCCTTTTCTATATGGTGATCATGCACCACATTTATACAATATAGATAAATGCGGAAGAAAAATTTTATCATACGGAAACATGGCCAATGTCCTAATCTAATTAAATAATTCGAAATAAAATCCTTAATATTCCAAAACACATGACACCCATCTGCGAAATCTCTATCATTACAAGATTCAACATATGTCTAGAAAAAAACTGGGACAAGGTCCCCAGTCGAACCATGAATCAAATAAATAGCAATATTTTATAAATCAGGCCTTCAGAAATAGGGAGACTCACCAACTGCAAATCTCAGACACATCAATCTACTGCTTATCTTGATCCTGAGACTACTCCTCAAATCCTAAAATATAGGGGGGTCAATACATATGTACTAGAACACAGAACAATCCAAATAAACAAAAATACATTTATATTCAACATAGGTGAGAGTGTTTCAAAAGTACATGCTATCTCAAAACAGTTAAAAACACTACGGCATAATATGAATCTTTCAAACACATTCTGCAAATCTCGACTCTACTATTTCTTCTCTTTTGAGCTAAATGGTACACCTTACAAATTCTCTAATTCCACCGGTTATATGGAATCCACCCTTGACTCGGAGGCCAAGCCCCAACCCAAGTTTGCTGCAAGGGTTGGAGTATCTACTTATCTACTACGCCACAGGGCCGTTTCCAGAGTACAATCTCCCTTTCAGGTAGCATGAACCCATGTCGGCAAATCACAGTTTTGGGCAATGAGTCGGCTGACTCATTCCTTCTTTAGATAACCATTTAGCTCTATTAATCCCAATTTTAAGTTCTTTAAAACATATATTCTTTTTCTTAAAGTTGTTTCTCTCTTATAATCTTCGGGCACATCAAAATAGGGTATCGTCATACCCAGACTTGAAAGTCATGTCACAATATCTCTACTTCCCTTATCATATTTCTAAAGATGTTTATTAATCACCTAAAAAATCTACCATTTGAATAAAAGTTAATATTTCAAAATAGTTTAAAACCAAACCATTCTCTACTCATTACTTATTATACGGTGTGATGTGTGAGCAGATACTAACATATTTGAGGCTTTTAACTCTAAATAATTGTGAAGCCTTAAGCAACTTTTGTTGTTTTTGATTGTTTTTATGTAGATACAAGTGATCGGGGAGGAAACAAAAGAAAAGACGAATAAATCAGCTGAAATCTTGTGCGAATAAGCTAAAGTGTAGCTGATACCATTTCTGAAGCATCGTCAGACATGAGATAGGCTGTCAAAGTTGCTGTCAAGCTTAGACAGAACTTAAGGAGTTGAAATGAAATGTAAAGACATTTGGGAAGCACCGTCAAATCTGTGATGAGGGTTCAAAAGTGTCGTCAACCTAAAGCAGATCATGCTAATTTCCAGTGAAGATGTGACGACATTTTTTACTAGCCGTCAAATATTTGACACGCTGTTATATTTTCCGCCAGAAGAATGAGAAGATAACAATTCACTAGAATCTTTGATGACATCTTGCACACGTCGTCACACGTCTGACAAGCCGTCAAGATCGCCATCATCTATTCTGAAGAGAAAACTGAAACCTTAATTTTTGTTTTCTTATTTAGAATTAAGTATTTATAGCACTTTTAGGGTTTTGAGCATTATTCATCTATTATTGAGGAGAACGGACGATATTCTTTCCTCCCTATCTCAATAACAATAGTTGAGTGTTTTGCCCTGAGATTCAAATACAAGTTCACTTTCAATTTCATTCATCATTGTGAGTTAATCATTTCAGTTATGAATTCAAATTGAATGCTTGTTTCATGCGTCATGAGTTGCTAAACTCTTTCAACCTGGATTATGGAATCTAAGGTTAGGTCATGATAAGGTGTTAAATAATCAAGGTTTAATAAGTGTTAGGATTTCTTGATAATTCTGAAATTATAATTTATGTTTGTTGGTTACAAACAATAGGTTTACCTACTTTGGTTTGCTTGAGAAAGAAATCATAAACAGTGGGAAGTTAATTATCAACAGGGACTCAGAAAGGCTTCATTTAATAATCAGCGCTGTAACAAGGTTAATTAAACTGAGGTAAAATCTAGGTAGTCAGTTGCGATTCCCTAAGTCCGAGAGGATTAGGAAATTAGATGCTTGAATAGGTCGAGAGACATTTGAGCATACCATCGATAAATATAGTTTGTAATCCCAACCACCGTGAGAACCTTAAGTTATTTGTAGCATCTGTCATGTACCGTAAACCCTAGTGAACATAATTCCGGTTATTCCATAAACTCTTGATTACCAACAATCACTTGTTCAACAATTTAAAACCCCCATTTTATCTTTTTGTGTCAGTTGTTTGAATTTAACATGTAGCTTTTCTTTCAAATTAGTTTAATCGCTACTCACATTGTTCCCTGTGGATTCGACCCTGACTCCAAAGTTGGGTAAATATATTGACGATGACCGCCTTGCACTAAATTGATGTGTAAGTTGAGTGTTATCATGGTGGTCACATTTTTCAATCACTTTAAAGTCATTCAAACTGAAATCATGATCATTATAAAAGAACTAAAACCCGCTTATCATCATCACATAAAATGGTACAATTTGTACATAACAGATCATAAACATTATCAAGCTTTTCACAATTTGTATAATCAATTCCCAACTTGTAAAATCAGTTAAATTTGTAGTAAAAGAGGAAATAAAATGTTTCACTCTCTCATAAACTTCTCAATCTTAACATCACAAGATTACACAAACGTAATTTGAGTTTAAAGCACTACATCACAACTTCAACAATACTTCAGAAAATATAGATTTTTCAATGCATATTCATCAACAATCTTGAAAATAATTTCATATGAATTAATATATATATATATATATATATATATATATATATATATATATATATATATACACACACACACACATATACACTTTATACCTATTTTAAAAATAGTAAATCCATGCTCATGAGGTTTAGGATAGTCCCAAGTACTTTATGTTGTTTAGTTTAAAGATTGAAACTCTAATCTTGACCCTTTTCTTGAAATCTTGAACTTAGAGAAAACCCTAATTTGCTCTTGTTCTTGAGAGTGGAGAGGATTTTAGTTGTTCTAAAATTGTTAATAGTTGATTAATAATGTTTGGGGTGTAATTTAATTCGTTGGGGGAGGTTTCTGGGAAGTGAAAATACAAAAACTCCCCTTCAAAAATGTCTTGTCTGAGCAACTCATCCTCGACTGATGGTCTGGGTGGCGGAATGAGTGATGGACCATCAATCAAACCATCATTTTATCAGCAAAGAATGAGCTTTCTACCTAAGGTCGATGGGTAGGCTTGATGGTCTATTAGTCTAGTTATCGCATCTCAATAGACTGACACCTCTATGGAAAATGGGCATATATTTTTACCCTAATATCAGATTAAGGCCAAACTGGTGGTGTTGGAAAGAAGACTCAAAGACCTTTCATTTGAAAATTTGTAATCCCTCTAAGTCATTATATACAAGAATTTATGGTTAATGGAAGTTGACCCAAGTTGAGACATTCACTAAAACTTTATCGATAGAAAGATTTTCAACTCGTCTCTGATAGCTTCCAAGTTGACCCAAGTTGAGACATTCACTAAAACTTTATCAATGAAAGTTGACCCAAGTTGACTCCCACATAGCTTCATCATCTTTTTGGTTTTTCCACAACACTTTAATTGAAACTATTTCCTTGCTTCTCAGCTTCCAAACTTGGTAATCCAAAATAGCAATGGGTTTTTCTTCGTACGACAATGAGTCTTTTATAGTGATCTTCTCTATAGGCAAAACATAGGTAATGATCTCCAATGTACTTGTTCAATATGGACACATGAAATACTGGATGAACAGAATCCAGAACGCTGGCAAATCTAACTCATAGGGAACCTCACCGATCCTCTTCATAATATGATATGGTCTAATGTAATAAGGACTAAGCTTCCCTTTCCTTCCAAATTGCATGACTCCCTTCATGGAAGAGACCTTGATGAATACCCAATCGTCAACCTCGAATTCTAACTCTCTCCTTCTAACATTGGCATAAGACTTCTGGCAACTCTAATCCATCTTAAGTCACTCCTTAATGATCTTCACCTTCTCCATTGCTTGATGAACAAAGTCAGGCCCAAATAACTGAGTTTTACCAACTTCATACCACCCAATAGGTGATCTACATCTCCTCTCAGAAAGTGCTTCAAAAGGAGCCATTTGAATACTACCATGGTAGCTATTGTTGTAGGCAAATTCTATCAATGTCAAATGATCTACCCAACTACCTTGGAAGTCAATTACGTAGGACCTTAACATATCCTCAAGGATCTAAATGGCGCATTCAACTTTCCCTTCATTATGAGGGTGGAAGACAGTACTTAGGTTCACTTGTGTACCTAAAACCTTTTGAAAAAACCGCCTAAATTGTAAAGATAATTGCGTACCTCAGTCTGATATAATGGATACTGGTGCCCCATACAATCAAACTATTTCCTTAATGTACAGCTTGACATAGTCATCTCCCGAATAGTTAGTCCTTACAAGTAGAAAGTGAGCTGACTTGGTTATGCGGTCAACAATTACCCTAATGGAGTCATATTAGTTTCGGGACATCAGAAGCCCTATAATGAAATCCATATTGATCCTCTCCTATTTCCATATAGGCAAGGCTATCTCTTGGGAAGTACCACCTGGCATCAAATGTTCCACTTTGACTTGTTGACAATTCAAACACTTAGACACAAAGTTAGAAACATCTATTTTTATATTGTTCCACTAGAAAATATCCTTATGGTTATAATACCTTTTAGTAGACCCTGGGTGAACAACATACCCCGAAGTTTGAGCTTCATCGTGAATTCTTTTTCACAACCCATCCAAATTTTGCAAACATAGCCTACCTTGATACCTCAAAATACCATCACCGCCAATTTCAAATAGTATTACCTTCTCTTGATCCACATCATTCTTAATCTACAACAAGACGGGGCTTCGACCTGCTTTTTCTTAACTTTAGCACATAGGGAAGATTTAGTTAAATCATGAAAAATTACTCCTCCTTCTTTGGAATCTAGAAGTTGAGCCCCTAGATTTGCAAGCCGGTGAATATCTTTCACCATCTCACTTTTTCCTTCCTCAAGATGAGAAAGACTTCCCATTAATAACCTGCTGAGGGTGTCGGCCACCGCATTCACCTTGCTCGAATGACAGTGAAGGCTCATTTCATAATCCTTCAATAGTTCCAACCACCGCCTTTGCCTAAGATTCAGTTCTTTCTGTGTGAAAACATACTGCAAACTTTTGGTATTAGTAAATATATCAACATGCATACCATATAGATAATGAAACCATATATTAAGTGTTAATACTATTGTTGCTAACTCTAAGTCATGGGTGGGGTAGTTCTTTTCATGCACCTTTAACTACCTAAATACATAAGCCACCACTTTACCATTCTGCATAAGTACACACCCAAGTACCACCTGGGAAACATCACAGTATACAACAAAACCCTCTGTACCCTCGGGAAAGGTCAAAGCTGGCACGGTAGTGAACTAGTCTTTCAGTTTCTCAAAGCTGTTCTCACAAGATTAAGACCCCAAGAATTTCACCTTTTTCTGAGTTCATTTAGTAAGTGGAGCAAGTATGGAGAAAAAACTCTCTAGAAACCATCTGTAATACCCGGCCAAATCAAAGAAGCTCTCAATATCGATTGTAATCATGGGTCTGGGCCATTTTCTAACCGCCTCACCCTTTT
This sequence comes from Capsicum baccatum var. pendulum, assembly GCA_030864225.1. NCBI lineage: Eukaryota > Viridiplantae > Streptophyta > Magnoliopsida > Solanales > Solanaceae > Capsicum > Capsicum baccatum. Next base: position 19,186,798 of record CM061552.1, on the reverse strand, counting down.
GGGGGTCAACCTTAATCCCCTCACTAGAAACAATGTGCCCCAGAAAGCAATAGCACTGAGCCTGAATTCATATTTGGAATACTTTGCATACAACATATGATCTTTGAGGGTTTGAAGGATGATTCGGAGGTGATTGGTATGATCCTTCTCATTTTTAGAATAAACTAAGATGTCATCAAAAAGGATATGATGAATAGATCAAGAAACTGACAAAACAACTTATTCATTAGGTCTATAGAGGTTGTAGGGGCATTAGTCATTCTGAAGGACATGACTAAGAATGCATAATGTCTATATCGGGTTTGGAAAGCTGTTTTGGGAATATCAACCTCCCTAACCTTCAAGTGATGATACCTTAAACGAAGGTCTATCTTGGAGAAACATTTGGCACCATTAAGTTGGACAAAAAGATAATCAATTCTAGAAAAAGGGTATTTATTTTTAACTACTACCTTATTCAGCTGATGGTAATCTGTACACATATGGAGGTAACCATATTTATTACGCACAATCAGTACAAGTGCACCCAGGGAGGTACACTAGGATGAATAAATCCTTTATCAAGAGGGTCCTTTAATTTGTCTTTTAACTCTTTCAGTTTTGTAGGAGCCATTCTGTATGGTGGGATAGAAATAGGACAAGTGTCTGGCAACAAGTCAATGCCAAAATCTATAATACCCTAGGAAATGTTTCATTGAAATTTTGTGCGTAAACGTGTTGGGTTCTATCTTCTAGAATGAATTATAGATTTTCCATGTGGACTGTCTTATATTATGACCCACCATTGCGTATAGTATCGAATAAGCTTTCCAACTATATGTGCATCATCCAAAATGGACACCCGATCGACGAATTATGAACATTCCGATCGAACCATGAATAGTAGTGAACAGTAAAAGGCCTGGCATATTTTAGCTCCAACTTTAAATGCTCATAACTCCTTTTACATAATGATATGGGTGATCTACTATATATCAACAGAAAGATCTGTGAGTTCTCTTTCTAATGAAATTGGTTTCATCCAATTTTTATATCGGAGTAAAAAGTTATGGTCGATCTACTTCAGCCTATCAAAAGTGTATTTTTGGGTCAACTTCAAACGATCATAACTCCTCGTACACAATGATCTGGGTGAGACACTATATATCAATGGAAAGATATGAGAGTTTTCTTTCTAATAAAACTATTTTCATCCAATTTGGATATCAGAGTAAAACGTTATAGTTGATCTACTTAAAACTATCAAAACAGTTCATCAAAGGACAGATTCGAGAATTATTTGATTTTTAGGGGTGTTTTGGTCATTCCCCCTCACCCCAAATCCATCCAAACCCTATATTAAAGCCTATTAGAAGCATTATATGTTATATTTCATCAAATTCTCTCAAAAAGAAAACTCTAAGCTCCTACATCCATCTTCAAGAATCTCCAAAGTTCACTGCTAATTTTGCAAATTTATTCAAGATTTCAAGTTCCTAGTTCAAGAACTCCAAGAACGATCATTCAAAGGCACAATTAACATCTCAAAAATGAGTATCGATCTAAAGTTTATAATTCAAGGTATGTGGGGTTTTTCAATAAGAACTCTCTTTCGTTCTTGTGGCCAAATGTAATTTTCTTTACAAAGGCATGCTTTTTATTTAATTTTTATGAATTTGAAGCATGAACCCATATATTATGATGATTATTATGAAATCTTGATGTTTATGATTTTGAAAGATAAATTTACATGTGTGGAGATATAAAACATGAATCTTGAACGATATTTATCATTATTTTGATATTTGGGTTGTGTATCCCCATTGAAAATTATGTTTTGTTTTAGAAAGTGTGTGTTATAAGCACGTTGATGTTGAATATTTGAGATATTTGAATTATTTGACCTTTCGATCTTAATGGAGTTGTTTTGAACTTGAGTGTGAAATAAATCCACAACGTGGTTGATTTTGATAGATGGGAAGCATGATGGCTTCCGATGTATATTTATATATTACTAAAATTGTTTTGTTGTGGATTGTCTTTGAAATGATTTAAGCTAAGTCTGGGAGAAATATTTAGCACCGAGTGGGAGGTATAAAGCGACCTTACTTTCCTAGAACTACGTGCCCCCATAGGAGTGAGCGTGAGGCTGATTTATATAATGATCACTAGTTTGTGTGGATTTGATATTGATAGTCCTACTCTTATGGAAAGGATAGGACAGCTCTCCCCAACGTGGGTTGTACGTTGGACTCCATGTAGCTCACATGCTTTATGTCGGTTATGGGATTTCCCAGTGTGTGTGTGTTTCCTTGTGTCTATGGTGAATGGTGAAGTGATTTGAAAGTGGAATTTTGAAAGTTATTCTTTCAAAATATTTAAATGATATTTACATTATGAGAATTGATATTCTTGATGAACTAAAAGTGATTGACAAATTATATTATGACTCACATGTGTTATTGTACTTATTTCATCGTCTCATGATTATGTTGATTTTCTTCGGGCTATGTGAGTCTTTCATACATCCTGCATCTTTTTTTTTTAAATATTTATGATGATGATGTTTGTACAACTGCATACACTCCCATATACTCGGTTCCTTTCCATGGTACTGACCCATATCTTTAGATGTGGGCTGCATTTTCTTAGAATGTAGGTTTAGGTGCTCAGTTCTAGGTTTGATAATGATTCTTCGGGTATGCTATTCTACATCCTCTATTGTGGCATGTTCTGAGGGTGTGATGTCTGATGTTGGTTTCACAGAATTGTTTACATTTGATAACTGAGTATGAGTCAGTTGGGGCATGTCTCAATGGCTTGCTGGTTTTATTGATTTTCTTAGAGGCTTGTTAGACTAGTATAGATGTTGGGAGTTGACTAATAAGTCATATTTTGTTATCTTTCTGAAATTCTTTTATTCTTGGATGATGATTACTCTGTTGATATTTGAGGGTTATTTATGGAAACCCCATTGATTTGTGTTGAACTAAATAAAAATGGCTCAAAGGGTTAGCTTGGGGCTACTCGTAGCGTCAAGCACCGTGTGACACTCCGGGACCCCTTTTTTTTAGGGCGTTACAAACTTGGTATCAGATACTAAGGTTTTATGGTGTCCTAGGGAGTCCGACAAGCCACGTTAAGTAGAGTCTTGATCATCGCTGTGTAGCGCGCCACATCTATGAGCAAGAGGCTACAAGTTGTTTTAGGAAAAAGTGTGATTCTTTCTTTCAGAAGTCTATCGTGCTTAAAGTGTTTCTCTCTGTTATTGATTCATGCTCTTCTCTTTCAGAAATATGCTTCCACATCGAGCGAGAAGAAATAATGATGGTCAGCAACCTCAACCCGCTGACCCATTGAATGAAAACGTGTCTCATGCTGAATTTCAGGCAGCCTTTCAGGCACTGGGCTAAGATGTTACTGCAAATATTCAGGCCAACCCAGCCCCGGCTCCACAGCAGCAGGGAGGTGATTCAGCTGCTGCAAGAATCCGTGACTTCATGAGGATGAATCCGCCGGAATTCTATGGGTCCAAGTCTTATGAGGATCCACAGTTATTTTTAGAGGAGGTGCGGAAGATTACTCATGTAACACCCCGTACTTAATTACGTGCATTAGCCATTGTTATATGTGTTGGAGTATATGTATTGATCCTAAGTTAGGTATATATGAGTATTGATTATTTTGAGATAGTTTCAAGTGTATAGTTTGATTATATGTGTATAGGAATCGACCTTATTTATACCGGAATTTGCCCGTCGATGTTTCCATACGAAGGTTATTGAATAAGCTTTCCGACGATATAAAGATTTTCAAAAACGGATAAGTTTCGGATATAAGCGAGCACGTTCGAAACTATAAAACGGTGGCCGGGATGTGAACAGTAAAATTGCAGGAAAATTTCCAGTTTTTGGGTCAACTTTGAACGATCATAACTCCCTCAATATAATGAACTGGGCGAGCTACCACATATCAAAAGAAAGCTCTGTGAGTATTCTTTCTAATGAAATTGGTTTCATCCAAATCCAACATCTGAGTAAGGAGTTATACTCATTCTATTTCAGCCTCTCAAAACAGATTTTTGTGAACAGTAAATTAGCAGGAAAATACTGAGGCCTGCCAGTTTTTTGGGTCAACTTTGAATGATCATAACTCCCTCAATATAATGAACTGGGAGATCTACCATATATCAAAAGAAAGATCTTTGAGTCATCTTTCCAATGCAATTGGTTTCATCCAAATGCAACATCTGCGTAAGGAGTTATACGCATTTTACTTCAGCCTCTCAAAACAGATTTTTAGGGTCAACTTCAAACGATCATAACTCCTTGTACAGGACGAACTGGGTGGCCTAATTTATATGAAATGAAAGAACTTTGAATTATCTTTACAATGATACCAATTTCACCCAAATACGATATCGGAGCAAAGAGTTATGGTCTATCTACTTCAGCTTGTCAAAACAGTCCACCGGAGGACATATTTGACATTATTTAAATTTTAAGGGCACTTTGGTCATTTTCTATGGTATTATGGACGGGAATATGTGTATATATACATGTATATGAGCTCAAAAATCAGTTTCTTCATCAATTAGAGGAAAGAACAAACCCTAGCCTGATTTTCAACTCTAATTATCTTGTGATTCAACCGTGGAAAGTCCAAATTGATTCCGTAGTTGTGTTCATCGTCTCAAGGGCTTCGAGAAGCACCCTTTATTTGTGCCAACAGGACTTCAAAACCCAAAGGGCCATTCTATGGTAAGGATGTAAATTATGTTGGTGTTATTTATATGGATATGTATATATATATATATATGCATGTGAGCATAAGAAGTATGTTATTTGATTGTTGTTGAAAGATGATTGGAAATGATGTTGGATAATTCTTGTGCATGGTTGGATTATGTTGAATTGTGAAGGGATGATGTGGTATTGATGATATGGTATTGAAATGATGATTTTATATATATATATATATATATATATATACACACATAAACCTATTGTTCAAGTTGGTTTTTGGAATGCTTTGCAAATATTGGTTGTATGGAATTATGGAAGAGAATTGTGGTGTTGGGTTGCTAATACTAGATGCCAAATATTTCATTGTAGATAAGTGATTTGTAAAGGCGGGAAGTTGTGTTGAATTGGTATCCGAATCTACAACGAGGTATGTAAAGCATACTCTAACGATATTCTTTGGCATGAAAACACCAATGTTCCATCAAGTAAGATTCCGGGGTTATCCAAACACATGTATTGTTCTACATTACCAATGAAGTTGTTTCCATTCTATACAGTGTCAAAAATGTTTCATTGATATACCAAGAGGCTCCTATTTCATTGTTGTGATATTGATGATTCTGAAACATACTGTTGATGTACCAATGAGTCCTTATTACATCGTTATTGTATAGAAGGTCTATTACTTGATTCCTATTGATGTATCATTGTTCCAAAGGTGCTATATTGGCATGAACACTAATGTAATAATCTCAAAAGCTTTTGAACTAAGTTATTGGAAAAATTTCTTATGTGTTACTTGATATACGTGTGGGTGGTATCCCAGGGGCATAAGCCTAGCATGGGTCGATCCCAATTGATATGTACTGGGGGCAGCCTAATGGTCACAGTACGGTACAGTATTGATTATTGTTAGGTGGTTGGAGGTTCGGGAGGAGGAGGTAATGGCGAATAATAATTGTAAAGAATGAAATGAACGAATGTATACCGTTCCACAAATGTGTTTGTATTCAAGAACCCAATTCAGATTAATAATAATGTACATGATCCTAAAAGTGTTTATGAAGTGTGGTTCACTTCTATTATGATTTATTCACATGTGTACGATTTTCTTGATCCCCCATATCACATATGATTATTTACAGCTTTACATACTCAGTACATATTTCGTACTGACGTCCCTCACGGGGGACCTGCATTTCATGCTGCAGGATCAGGTACTTTAGCTCATTCACAGCATAGATAGGAGCCAGGTCATACAGCTACTGTTGGTGAGCTCCAGTTTACTTCGGAGCTTTCCGAGTCGGTTCCTTATATTTTGTTATTGTACAGGAGTCATGTGTGGGCGGGGGTTTGTCCCGACCCTAGTTATGTCATGTATATCCTAGAGGCTTTGTAGACATAAAGAAGGGTAAAGTCATGGAAGTTTATATAGTGATGTTATATTCGTATATGGGGTGGCCCCGACGGCCAAGTATTATATATATGTATATATATTTGTGCGTGTTGTGCTGATACAGGTAATTAGACCCTTTTATATGCAGCGAAGTGCTGCCCAAATTTTTGGTGACATGTAAGTGAAAGTACAGGTATTTGAACGGGTTCTCCCGGGCCTTCTCGGCTTCGGGTGCCAGTCCGGCCCGATGGGATTTGGGCCGTGACAAAAGTGGTATCAGAGCGGTTCGTCCTAGTGAGTCTACAAAGCCGTATCTACGTAGAGTCTTGTTTATCGGTGTGTTGTGCACCACATCTATAAACAGGAGGCTATGGACATTTAGGAATTGTTTCTTTTCTTCATGTCTTAGATCGTGCGATAGAGCTTATATTGTATATGAAGTCATAGTTGACCACTGAGTCAGTTTGTTTATCTTATTATAGTAATGATGCCGGTTACCAGAAGCAAGAATACCGGTAAGCAAGTAGATGTGGCTGCCGGAGAGGGGACTAGTAAGTCACCCACTATACCAGCTAATCAAAGTGAGGCTCCAGCTGAGCATGCATCAGAAACTTCCCCCAGTCCAGAAGAAATAAGGGAGAGGAGAACTATATCCCCAGAGCCACCTATTAATGTTGTTGATCAAGATCTTAGAAATGCAGTGCAACTTTTGACTCGTATAGTTGCTGGGCAAGTCCAAGGGCAATCCATTCCTGTCGCGGGTTCTAGCAGTACTGATAGGGCGGCTAGTCTTCGGACACAAGATTTTCTTAAGATGGATCCGCCTACTTTTACCGGATCCGATCTTAACGAAGATCCGCAGGACTTTATTGATCAAATCCAAAGGGCCCTAGAGGTGATGCATGTATCGGGCAGAGAGACAGTGGAGTTAGCCGCGTATAGATTCAAAGGTGAGGCTATATATTGGTATGAAGACTGGAAACGGTCGAGGGGCATTGATGCACCCCCAGCTACTTGGAAAGAGTTCAAAGAGGCATTTATTGATCATTATCTTCCATATGAGACTCGTCAGGCCCGTGCGGATCAGTTCTTAAATCTTCGGCAGGGTAATACAAGTGTGAGGGAGTATAGTCTTCGATTTAATTCCTTGTCCAGATATGCTCCTAATGTTATAGCTACTATGGATGACAGAGTTCATCGGTATGTGAACGGATTGGATCCGTATTTGGTTAGGGATTGTACTATTGCTGCACTGAATAAAGATATGGATATAGCTAGGATCCAAGCATTTGCACAGAAAATGGAAGATCAGAGGCAGAGAAGAAGAACGCAGGAATTTGAAAGTGGATCTTCTAAGAGGTCCAGATCTACAGGGCAGTTTATGGCTCCACAGGGAGGTTTTAGACCTCAATTTTCTGCTAGACCACCTAGGCCATTATTTTCTTATTCTGCAGCTAGTGCTCCACCACAGCATCGGGGGTTCAGAGGCAGTCAAATTGGGCAAAGAAGTGAGGGTCATAGTTCGCGATCAGTGGGTTATCATGGGCAAGGGAATATGATCCAACTGAGACATCCTCGAGAGCCATGCAATAAATGTGGAAGGAATCATATGGGCGCATGTCGAATGGGAACAAATGTTTGTTATTGGTGCGGTATGACAGGGCATATGATGAGAGAATGCCCACGAAGGGGCGCAGGTGGTGTAGCACGACCTTCGGGATCAGCTGTTGCATCATCGTCACCGGTATCTTATTCTGGTAGAGGCGCACGACCCGTGGGTCACGCTAGAAACGAAACAAGAGTCGCCAGTTCCAGCGGGACTCAGAATCGCACTTATGCTTTAGCGGATCGACAAAATCTAGAGGCTTCCCCAGATGTGGTTACGGGTACGTTGTCCATATTTTCATTTGATGTATATGCTCTAATTGATCCCGGTTCTACATTATCATATGTTACTCCTTTGGTTGCTGGAAAGTTCAAAAGAACCCCCGAATTATTAGATAAGCCGTTGGAAGTGTCTACCCCGGTTGGGGAATCTATTATTGCTAGAAGAGTTTATAAAGATTGTGTAGTAACTGTGTGTGGTCGAGACACGATGGCTAATCTCGTGGAACTAGAAATGGTAGATTTTGATGTTATAATGGGTATGGATTGGTTGGCGTCTTGTTATGCCAAAATTGACTGTTGTACAAAAAAGATGTATTTACATTTTCCGAATGAAGCAGTTATTGAATGGCAAGGTAAGATCGGCGCACCAAGAGGTAGATTTATTTCTTATTTCAAAGCAAGAAAAATAATTTCCAAGGGATACCTATATCATTTAGTTAGAGTAAGGGATACAGAAGCGGAGCCACCAACTCTTCACGTTGTTCCGGTGGTAAATGAATTTCCTGATGTATTTCCTGAAGATCTTCTAGGTTTGCCTCCTGAACGAGAAGTAGAGTTTGGTATTGATGTAATTCCAGGCACCCAACCAATCTCCATTCCTCCATATAGAATGGCCCCAGCAGAATTGCGAGAATTGAATGAGCAATTGAAAGATTTGCTTGAGAAGGGATTCATAAGGCCTAGTATGTCCCCCTGGGAAGCACCAGTGTTATTTGTGCGCAAAAAGGATGGCTCGCTGAGGATGTGTATTGATTATCGGCAATTGAATAAGGTGACTATTAAGAATAAATATCCTCTCCCAAGAATTGATGATTTATTTGATCAGTTACAGGGCGCCAAGTGCTTTTCTAAGATTGATTTGAGGTCAGGTTACCACCAAGTGAGGGTCAAAGAAAAAGATATACCCAAAACAGCTTTCCGAACAAGGTATGGTCATTATGAGTTTCTAGTTATGTCATTTGGGCTAACAAATGCACCTGCAGCTTTTATGGATTTGATGAATAGGGTGTTTAAGCCATTCCTGGATGTATTTGTGATAGTTTTTATAGATGATATTCTAGTTTATTCTAGATCAGAAGAGGACCATGCCAATCACTTACGACAGACATTGCAGACTCTTCGTGATTGTAAGCTTTATGCAAAGTTCTCTAAATGTGAGTTTTGGTTAAAGTCAGTGGCATTTTTGGGTCATATTGTATCTAGTGAAGGGATAAAGGTTGATGCTCAAAAGATAGAAGCTGTGAAGAACTGGCCAAGGCCCACAACGCCGACGGAGATTCGTAGTTTTCTCGGGTTGGCCGGTTATTATAGGAGGTTTGTTAAAGACTTTTCTTCCATTTCAGCACCTTTAACCAAGCTAACGCATAAAGCATCCAAGTTCCAATGGAATGATACGTGTGAGGAGAGTTTCCAAGAATTGAAAAATAAGTTGACTTCTACACCTGTGTTGGTACTTCCAGAAGGTACAGAAGGGTATACAGTGTATTGTGATGCTTCTAGAATTGGTTTAGGATGTGTATTGATGCAGCATGGTAAAGTAATAGCATATGCTTCTAGACAATTGCGGCCACATGAGAAAAATTATCCTACACACGATCTTGAGCTGGCAGCGGTTATCTTTGCTTTAAAAATATGGCGCCACTATTTATATGGGGTTCATGTTGATATATATACTGATCACAAGAGCTTACAATATATTTTCAGTCAGAAGGATCTAAATCTGAGGCAACGAAGGTGGATGGAACTATTAAAAGATTATGATGTCGATATTTTGTATCATCCAGGAAAAGCGAATATAGTAGCTGATGCGTTAAGTCGTAAGGCTGTGATGGTGCCTATAGAAAGGCAAGGGATGGTTAAAGATCTTCACCAGTTAGCTAGTTTGGGAGTTCGCCTTCTTGAAACTCCGGACAAAGAGCTTATCGTACATAATGCTGCGGAATCTTCATTAGTAGCTGAAGTGAAAGAGAAGCAATATGCAGATCCTATTTTATTACAGCTTAAGGAGAACGTTCAGAGTGGTGCAACCAAGGCATTTGAGCTTACGCGAGAAGGAGTACTTCAGTGCCAAAACCGATTGTGTGTGCCGGATGTAGACGGGCTAAGAAAGAAGATTATGACAGAGGCACATTTTTCAAGGTATTCCATTCATCCAGGATCAACCAAAATGTATCAAGATTTGAAAGATATATATTGGTGGAATGACATGAAAAGGAACATCGCAGAATTTGTAGCTGAATGTCCAAATTGTCAACGAGTTAAAGTGGAACATCAAAAGCCCGGAGGCTATATGCAACGCATAGATCTTCCAACTTGGAAGTGGGACATGATCAACATGGATTTTGTTACAGGTTTACCTCGTACAGCTCGGAAATTTGATTCTATATGGGTGATTGTGGATAGGCTTACTAAATCCGCACATTTCTTACCCGTTAAGACCACTTACACAGTTGAAGAATATTCGAAGCTGTATGTTAAGGAAATAGTCCGATTACATGGAGTGCCAACTTCTATTATATCAGATCGGGGAACTCAATTTACTGCAAACTTTTGGAAGTCTTTCCAACGGAGTTTGGGAACACAAGTGAATCTGAGTACAGCTTTTCACCCTCAGACGGATGGACAAGCAGAGCGCACCATTCAAACACTGGAAGATATGCTACGAGCATGTGTTATAGATTTTAAAGGCAGCTGGGATGATCATTTACCTCTTATTGAGTTTGCCTACAATAATAGCTATCATTCAAGTATCAAAATGGCACCATATGAAGCTTTATATGGGAGGAAGTGTAGATCACCAATAGGATGGTTCGAAGCGGGTGAAACTCTTATGTTCGGACCGGATCTTGCGTATCAAGCCATAGAAAAAGTCAAGGTGATTCAGCAACGGTTGAAAACAGCCCAAAGTCGACACAAGTCATATGCGGATAGTAGAAGAAGAGGGCTAGAGTTTTCGTTAAGCGATTGGGTATTTTTGAAGGTATCGCCAATGAAAGGGGTGATGAGATTTGGCAAGAAAGGAAAGTTGAGTCCACGATATATAGGCCCGTATAGGATTATTCGAAGATGTGGGCAAGTTGCTTATGAATTAGAGCTACCCCAGGAACTCTCATCAGTGCATCCAGTATTTCATGTATCGATGCTTCGAAAGTGCATCGGAGATCCGTCCCTTATTACTTCTACTGAAGATGTACAAGTAACAGAAGATCTTACCTACGAGGAGATGCCTGTTGCTATATTAGATCGTCAAGTTAAGAAGATGAGAAATAAAGAAGTAGCATCAGTGAAAGTACTTTGGAGAAATCAACAAAGGGAAGAGATTACATGGGAAGCGGAGGAAGCAATGAAATTGAAATACCCTTATTTGTTCAAAGATGAAAAAGAAGTGCAAGGAGTGGAACTGGGACACTAACAAGTAAGTTTTTACATATTCATAACATCTATATGATGACGTGAATATCAATTATGAATTCGAACTTGTTTTGGCTAAATAACTACATTCACATTCGAGGACGAATGTCCTTAAGGGGGGAAGGATGTAACACCCCGTACTTAATTACGTGCATTAGCCATTGTTATATGTGTTGGAGTATATGTATTGATCCTAAGTTAGGTATATATGAGTATTGATTATTTTGAGATAGTTTCAAGTGTATAGTTTGATTATATGTGTATAGGAATCGACCTTATTTATACCGGAATTTGCCCGTCGATGTTTCCATACGAAGGTTATTGAATAAGCTTTCCGACGATATAAAGATTTTCAAAAACGGATAAGTTTCGGATATAAGCGAGCACGTTCGAAACTATAAAACGGTGGCCGGGATGTGAACAGTAAAATTGCAGGAAAATTTCCAGTTTTTGGGTCAACTTTGAACGATCATAACTCCCTCAATATAATGAACTGGGCGAGCTACCACATATCAAAAGAAAGCTCTGTGAGTATTCTTTCTAATGAAATTGGTTTCATCCAAATCCAACATCTGAGTAAGGAGTTATACTCATTCTATTTCAGCCTCTCAAAACAGATTTTTGTGAACAGTAAATTAGCAGGAAAATACTGAGGCCTGCCAGTTTTTTGGGTCAACTTTGAATGATCATAACTCCCTCAATATAATGAACTGGGAGATCTACCATATATCAAAAGAAAGATCTTTGAGTCATCTTTCCAATGCAATTGGTTTCATCCAAATGCAACATCTGCGTAAGGAGTTATACGCATTTTACTTCAGCCTCTCAAAACAGATTTTTAGGGTCAACTTCAAACGATCATAACTCCTTGTACAGGACGAACTGGGTGGCCTAATTTATATGAAATGAAAGAACTTTGAATTATCTTTACAATGATACCAATTTCACCCAAATACGATATCGGAGCAAAGAGTTATGGTCTATCTACTTCAGCTTGTCAAAACAGTCCACCGGAGGACATATTTGACATTATTTAAATTTTAAGGGCACTTTGGTCATTTTCTATGGTATTATGGACGGGAATATGTGTATATATACATGTATATGAGCTCAAAAATCAGTTTCTTCATCAATTAGAGGAAAGAACAAACCCTAGCCTGATTTTCAACTCTAATTATCTTGTGATTCAACCGTGGAAAGTCCAAATTGATTCCGTAGTTGTGTTCATCGTCTCAAGGGCTTCGAGAAGCACCCTTTATTTGTGCCAACAGGACTTCAAAACCCAAAGGGCCATTCTATGGTAAGGATGTAAATTATGTTGGTGTTATTTATATGGATATGTATATATATATATATATGCATGTGAGCATAAGAAGTATGTTATTTGATTGTTGTTGAAAGATGATTGGAAATGATGTTGGATAATTCTTGTGCATGGTTGGATTATGTTGAATTGTGAAGGGATGATGTGGTATTGATGATATGGTATTGAAATGATGATTTTATATATATATATATATATATATATATACACACATAAACCTATTGTTCAAGTTGGTTTTTGGAATGCTTTGCAAATATTGGTTGTATGGAATTATGGAAGAGAATTGTGGTGTTGGGTTGCTAATACTAGATGCCAAATATTTCATTGTAGATAAGTGATTTGTAAAGGCGGGAAGTTGTGTTGAATTGGTATCCGAATCTACAACGAGGTATGTAAAGCATACTCTAACGATATTCTTTGGCATGAAAACACCAATGTTCCATCAAGTAAGATTCCGGGGTTATCCAAACACATGTATTGTTCTACATTACCAATGAAGTTGTTTCCATTCTATACAGTGTCAAAAATGTTTCATTGATATACCAAGAGGCTCCTATTTCATTGTTGTGATATTGATGATTCTGAAACATACTGTTGATGTACCAATGAGTCCTTATTACATCGTTATTGTATAGAAGGTCTATTACTTGATTCCTATTGATGTATCATTGTTCCAAAGGTGCTATATTGGCATGAACACTAATGTAATAATCTCAAAAGCTTTTGAACTAAGTTATTGGAAAAATTTCTTATGTGTTACTTGATATACGTGTGGGTGGTATCCCAGGGGCATAAGCCTAGCATGGGTCGATCCCAATTGATATGTACTGGGGGCAGCCTAATGGTCACAGTACGGTACAGTATTGATTATTGTTAGGTGGTTGGAGGTTCGGGAGGAGGAGGTAATGGCGAATAATAATTGTAAAGAATGAAATGAACGAATGTATACCGTTCCACAAATGTGTTTGTATTCAAGAACCCAATTCAGATTAATAATAATGTACATGATCCTAAAAGTGTTTATGAAGTGTGGTTCACTTCTATTATGATTTATTCACATGTGTACGATTTTCTTGATCCCCCATATCACATATGATTATTTACAGCTTTACATACTCAGTACATATTTCGTACTGACGTCCCTCACGGGGGACCTGCATTTCATGCTGCAGGATCAGGTACTTTAGCTCATTCACAGCATAGATAGGAGCCAGGTCATACAGCTACTGTTGGTGAGCTCCAGTTTACTTCGGAGCTTTCCGAGTCGGTTCCTTATATTTTGTTATTGTACAGGAGTCATGTGTGGGCGGGGGTTTGTCCCGACCCTAGTTATGTCATGTATATCCTAGAGGCTTTGTAGACATAAAGAAGGGTAAAGTCATGGAAGTTTATATAGTGATGTTATATTCGTATATGGGGTGGCCCCGACGGCCAAGTATTATATATATGTATATATATTTGTGCGTGTTGTGCTGATACAGGTAATTAGACCCTTTTATATGCAGCGAAGTGCTGCCCAAATTTTTGGTGACATGTAAGTGAAAGTACAGGTATTTGAACGGGTTCTCCCGGGCCTTCTCGGCTTCGGGTGCCAGTCCGGCCCGATGGGATTTGGGCCGTGACAACTCAGGTGATGCATGTACCTGAGGAACATTGTGTGGAGTTGGCTGTGTATACATTGAAAGACCTTGCTTATGATTGGGTTGTTGCTTGGAGGAAAGGTAGAGGTGAGGGAGCTATCCCTACAACTTGGCAAGAGTTCTAGGATGCATTCCTAGATAAGTTTTTCCCTTTGGAGATGAGGGAATCAAAGGTGGAAGAGTTTATGAACCTCTGATAGGGCTCTATGACTGTTAGGGAGTACTGTCTAAAGTTCAATCAGTTGGCCAAGTATGCTCCTGACTTAGTGGCTGATAATCGGGCTAGTACGAGTAAGTTTGTGACTGGAGTATCTAGTTATGTGGTTAAGAAGTGTAGGTCTGCTATGCTGAATAGTGAGATGAATCTTTCTAGGCTGCTGACTTATGCCCAATAGATTAAGGCAGACAAAATTAAGGAGAGAGATAGAATGAGAGGGAATAAGAGAGCAAGGTCCGAGCAGCACGAACAAGGTCAGACTAGATCACAGAGAGGGAGTTGCGCTCAGTATCAAGATCGTTCATCTATGCCAACACCGTCATTTGCTAGTGCTACCATGCCTAGAGGTGGGCAGGAGCAAGGTAGTAGGTCATATGCATCCATGTCCCAATACAATGCTGGCAGTAAGCCAAATCGTCCCCTGTGTCCTAAGTGTGGTAGGGCTCATTCATGTGAGTGTTGGGGTGAGATGAGGGATTATTTCTAGTGTAGTGACATGGGTCACAGATTTAGAGATTGTTCACAGGATGGACAAGGGCATCGTGACTATCTCCCTCAGACCCAAACTCAGACTGTTAGTGCTCCAGTTCCAGCGACTCACCCAGCCCCAACTTAGGGCGCCTCTTCTAGCAATGCTAACGGGTAGCGCTAGAATAGATTCTATACTTTACCGTCCCACCAAGAACAGGAGGACTCTCTCGATGTTGTTACTGGTATGCTTCGTATATTTCAGTTTGATGTGTATGCTTTGTTGGATCCTGGATCCAGTTTCTCATATGTTACACCTTTGATTGATGTGAATTTTGAAATGAATCCTAAGATTATTCCAGAGCCTATCCTAGTTTCTACCCCAGTGGGTGATTCGATTGTTGCCCAGAAAGTGTATAAAAAGTGTCCTATTTCTATTCTTCATAGAGTCTTGTTGGTTGATCTGATTGAGTTAGACATGGTAGATTTTGATGTGATTCTGGGTATGGATTGGTTGTATTCTTCTTATGCCTCTATTGATTGTCGGACCCGAGTGGTCAAGTTTCAGTTTCTGGGTGCATCCGTGTTTGAGTGGTTTGGGAATTCTGTGTCACCCAAGAGTCATTATATCTCTTACCTCAAAGCTATAAAGCTTATTTCCAAGGGGTGTATTTACCATTTGGTTAGAGTCAAAGCCACTAAGTTTGAGACTCCAACTCTCCAGTTTGTTAACATCGTCAATGAGTTTTCTGATATCTTTTCGGATAATCTCCTAGGGATACCTCCTGATAGAGAGATAGAGTTTGGGATTGATATTCTTCCCGATACTCATCCCATTTCTATTTCTCCTTACCGTATGGCCCCTGCAGAACTTAAGGAGTTGAAAGAGCAACTCAAAGATCTACTAGATATGGGTTTCAGAAGGCCCAGTGTTTCTCCTTGGGGTGCTCCTGTGCTGTTTGTGAGAAAGAAAGATGGATCTTTGCATATGTGCATTGATTACCGCCAACTGAATAAAGTCACAGTAAAAAATAAGTGCCCCTTTCTGAGAATAGATGATTTGTTTGACCAATTGCAAGGTGCAAGTTATTTCTCAAAGATAGACCTTCGTTCCGGCTATTATCAACTCAAAGTTAGGTAGTGTGACATCCCGAAAATTGCTTTCCGAACTCGTTATGGCCATTTTGAGTTCCTTGTTATGTCTTTCGGGTTAACTAATGCCCCAACAGCTTTCATGGACCTAATGAATCGAGTGTTTAGACTATATCTGGATATGTTTGTCATAGTGTTCATCGATGATAAACTGGTGTACTCCCATAGTGAGGATGAACATTCTGATCATCTCCAAACTGTCTTGCAAACCCTTAGAGATCATGAGTTGTTTGCCAAGTTTAGTAAGTGTGATTTTTGGCTAAGGTCAGTTGCTTTTCTGGGTCATATCATTTCTTCCGAAGGTAATAGAGTTGATCCCCAAAAGACCGAAGTTGTTAGAAATTAGCCTACATCTATTTCTCCGACTGATATCCGAAGTTTCTTGGGTTTAGCTAGCTATTACTGCCATTTTGTTTATGGTTTCGTCTCTATAGCGTCTCCTATGACTCGGTTGACATGGTCCGAATCTTGTGAGAAAGTTTTCAGGAGTTGAAGACTCGACTCACTTTAGCCCCTATTTGGACTTTGCCTGATGGTGTTGATGGTTTTATGGTGTACTGTGATGCTTCGAGAGTTGAGTTGGGTTGCGCATTGATGCAGAAGGGTAAGGTGATATCTTATGCTTCTAGACAGTTGAAACCCCATGAGAAAAATTACCCCACCCATGACCTTAAGTTGGTTGCTGTTGTGTTTGCTTTGAAAATTTGGAGACACTATTTGTATGGTGTCCATGTTGATGTTTTCACTGATCATAAGAGTCTATAGTATGTATTTACCCAGAGGGAATTGAATCCTAGGCAGATACAATGGTTAGAATTGTTAAAGGACTATGATATAAGTGTGTTGTACCATCCGGGCAAGGCCAATGTTGTGGCGGATGCCCTAAGTAGAGTGTCCATGGGTAGTGTTTTGCATATGGTAGAAGGTAAAAAAGAGTTGGCTCGTAATGTACATCGTTTGGCTAGATTGGAGGTTAGGTTGTTTGACTTTGCTGAAGGTAGTATAGGGTTCAGAGTAATTCCAAATCCTCTTTGGATTCGGAAGTGAAGGAAAAACAATACTTAGATGCTAGTTTGGTCAGACTGAAGGAGTTAGTCAAGGACCTAAAAGTAGAGGTTTTCTCCCAAGGGGGAGACAGTGTGTTGAGATTGCAGGGTAGATTGTTTGTTCCAAATGTTGATGATATGAGACAGAGAATTATGGCTGCAGTGCACGGGGCGCGATATTCTATTCATCCTGGTGCCACCAAGATGTATCGAGACTTGCGGGGAATCTATTAGTAGAGTGGCATGAAGAAAGATATAGAAGTGTTTGTAGATAAGTGTGCAACATGCCAACAGGTTAAGGTTGAACACCAAAGACCTAGTGGTATGATGAAAGAGTTTAGTATTCCCACCTGGAAGTGGGAAGAGAAAAATATGGACTTCGTAATTGGTTTACCTCTTTCCCGACGCCATTATGATTCCATTTGGGTTGTGGTTGATAGGTTGACTAAGTCTGCTCATTTCTTGCCTGTTCATACTTCATATACTGCTGAGGATTACGCTAGATTGTAAAACCGAGAGCTAGTCAGACTGTATGGAGTTCCTTTGTCTATTATTTCAGATAGGGGTACTCAGTTCACTTCACAATTTTGGAAAGCTTTTCAGAAGGGTCTTGGTACCCAAGTGCTTTTGAGTTCCGCTTTTTATCCGCAGACCGATGGTCAGGCTGAGCGGACCATCCAGACCTTAGAGGATATGTTGAGAGCTTGTGCACTTGACTTTAAGGGAAGTTGGGATGATCACGTACCGTTGATAGAGTTTGCTTACAATAACAGTTTCCACTCTAGTATTGGCATGGATCCGTTTGAAGCCTTATATGGGACGAAGTGTAGATCACCTATAGGTTGGTTCGAGGTGGATGAAGAGGCTGTGAGTGGTACTGATTCGATATTTGAGGCTATAGAAAAAGTTAAGTTGATTAGGGAAAGGTAGAAAACTGCGTAGAGTCGTCAGAAGTCATATGCGGATGTTAGAAGGAGAGACCTTGAGTTTAAAGTTGGTGACCTAGTGTATCTGAAAATTTCACCCAAGAGGGTGGTGAAGAGATTCGGAAAGAAGGGGAAGCTTAGTCCTCGTTATGTTGGTCCTTACAAAATTCTTAGCCGTGTTGGTAAGGTAGCTTATGAGGTCGAGTTGCCTTCCGAGTTTCCCTCTGTTCATCCAATATTCCATGTCTCCGTGCTTAGAAAGAATAATAGCGATGCTGTGGTAGTGGATTCATCTGTGAGTACTGACATTCAAGAAAATCTTTGTTTTGATGAGATTCCTGTTGAGATTCTTGATTTCAGTGTCCGAAGACTAAGGAACAAAGAAGTTCCCTTTGTCAAGCTGTTGTGGTGAAGCCAATCTGTTGAGGGTGCAACTTGGGAAGCTGAGGCGGATATGCGATTCATGTACCTTCAACTATTTTTTGCGAACTCCGATCAAGCCGAAGGTACTATTCTTTCCTAAATCATGCACTTTTGATAAAAGTTGCAGCAGTTCAGCTGTCATTTATTATGTGTTCAGCTGTAGTTTCTTGAATTTATGCATTCTATGTTGCATTTGGAGTGAGAAACGATGTGGTGATGAGTCTAACGAATGGTTTCAGCTGTATTCTCTATTCCCTATATAATCTTGGCATGTCTAGGGTCATTTGAGGATGAATGTTTCCAAGGGGAGGATGATGTAATACCTCGGGAAATTTTTCGTTGAAATTTTGTGCGTAAACGTGTTGGGTTCTATCTTCTAGAATGAATTATAAATTTTTCATGCGGAATGTCTTAGATTATGATACACCATAGCATAGAGTATCGAATAAGATTTCCAACTATATATGGATCATCCAAAACGGACACCCGAGCGACGAGTTATGAACATTCCGATCGAACCATGAATAGTAGTGAACAGTAAAACATACAGGAAAAAGTACTGAGGCCTGCCGTATTTTTGTTCCAAATTTAAACAATCATAACTCCTTGTATATAATGATCTGGGTGATTTACTATATATCAACGAAAAGATCTGCAAGTCCTCTTTCCAATGAAATTGGTTTCGTCCAATTTCTCAATCGGAGCAAAAGGTTATGGTCGATCTACTTCAGCCTATCAAAAGAGAATTTTTGGGTCAACTTCAAACGATCATAACTCCTCGTACACAATGATCTGGGTGAGATACTATATATCAACCAAAAGATATGAGATTGCTATTTCTAATGAAATTGGTTTCATCCAACTTAGATGTCGGAGTAAAACGTTATAGTTGATCTACTTCAAACTATCAAAACAGTCCACCAAAGGACAAATTCGAGAATTATTTGATTTTTAGGAGCGTTTTGGTCATTCCTCCTCACCCAAAATTCACCCAAACCCTATATTAAAGCCTATTAGAAGCATTATATGTTATATTTCATCAAATTCCCTCAAAAAGAAAACTCTAAGATCCTACATCCAACTTCAAGAACCTTCAAAGTTCACAATTAATTCTGCAAATTTATTCAAGATTCCAAGTTCCTAGTTCAAGAACTCTAAGAACGATCATTCAAAGGCACAATTAACATCTCAAAAATGAGTTTTGATCTAAAGTTCATCATTCAAGGTATGTGGGGTTTTTTAACAAGAACTCTCTTTCGTTCTTGTTCCCAAGAGTAATTTTCTTTACAAAGGCATGATTTTTATTAGATTTTTACGAATTTGAAGCATGAACCCATATATTATGATGATTATTATGAAATCTTGATGTTTATGATTTTGAAAGATGAATTTACATGTTTGGAGATATAAAGCATGAATCTTGAACGATATTTAGCATGATTTTGATATTTGGGTCGTGAATCCCCATTGAAAATTGTGTTTTTTTTTCTTGAGAAAGTGTGTCTTATAAGCACGTTGATGTTGAATATTTGAGATATTTTGAATAATTTGAACTTTTGGTCTTAATGGAGTTGTTTTGAACTAGAGTGTGAAAGAAATCCACAACGTGGTTGATTTTGGTAGATGGGAAGAATGATGGCTCCCGATGTATATTTATATATTACTGAAATTGTTTTGTTATGGATTGTCTTTGAAATGATCTGAGCTAAGTCCGGGAGAAATCTTTAGCACCGAGTGGGGGGTATAAAGCGACCTTACTTCCCTAGAACTACGTGCCCCCGTAGAAGTGAGCCTGAGGCTGATTTATATAGTGATCACTAGTTTGTGTGGATTTGATATCGATAGTCCTACTCCGATGGAAAGGATAGGATGGCTCTCCTAAAGGTAAACAAAGGATGACATAATGTTTGGGTATCAGAATGAAATGGTTTCGTTAAATCAATCCTTAAAAATGCAAGTACATATCATGTAATAAGGAAGTGAAAGATGAAGATCATTTCTGATATTTTTTTATAGCACTACCTTAAACTGAGCCTGTGCGTCGCTATTTCTTTATGCGCACTCTACTTTTTTGTACATTCCTCACATGAAATGACTCATGCTTTTAAGGAGCTGGTTTTCTTTCTTTTCCTCTTAATATAGGATTACACATCCACTGTTTGACCTAATTGAGACATGCCTTTCAATTGATGACCAAGTTATTGTTATGATTCTAAAAGTAATTGCCTTAATTTTCAAAGAAGACTTCAACTTGGTCACCAAATATCTCATCACTATACCTATTTTCTCAGATGCTTTTTTCTAACTTTAGCCCTCTGATTCAAAGTTCATGCTTAAACTGAATTTTAAGATCTAGCTAAAAATTCTGCCAGCATGTCATATCACTAGAGCCAACATAAAATGTACTTTGTAAAGAAAACAAACAAACAACACATATTTAAAATACAAAGGGAAAAGAGACACTTCATTTAGTTAAAATGAAAGATATATGGGTTTGAACATAAATGATAAGGGACAAAACAAGATAGATTCGGAATTACAAACCCGAAGTAATTCAAAAAATAGAAAGGAACACAATACAAACTACCAACAATCCTTTCAAGTATGGAGAGGAGTGACTTCCCAATTGCTGAGCTCAATATCTTAGACACTGGTTTGCACATCATCATGAAAAGAGCTTTCATCGCTATCAGTTACATTTCCTTCATTAAAAAAGTTCTGGATCCCCATACTTGACTCATTGTTTCCCACATATTGTGCCTTATCATATGTTGGTGAAGGAATCTGTGTGACCTTTGCAGTGTCAATGTTTTACACTATGATCAATTTTTCTTAAATGATCCTTTCTATTTATCTTTTCAGAGCACATCAACCTTCAACACTGTGACCCTGAACAACAGAATGATATTCACAGCATATATAAGGATTACAATTTCTTGAATATGGGTCAGGAGTACGCAAGGAGAGCAGTTATCAAGCCCTACTCTCTCAATCTTGAAAATAAACTAGCATATAATTCCCTAATTGGGGTAAGATTATCCTTTGACTTTCTCTTTTATGCAAACTCTGGCCTTAGTTAAACATGGACTTAGAAGATCCTTGGTAAATATGTGGTGGTCAAGGAAAATATTGAGGGATTGGTGCTCACCAATGTGGACAAGAAGATGGATGTGTATGCAGTTGTGCATTGTTCAAAGGATGTTGAGGGAGTAGAATAGAATATCTTTGATTCTGATAAGAGGAACCTTATTTTAGGTGACTATGCAGATCTGATGTGTAGGTTTGGGGTTGAGGCTGGCGGTATTATTAAGTTGATCCTCTCAAGCTCCATTGTGGCCCCTACTAAATAATATTTTTCCTTTTTCTTTCCTTCAGTCCCCCTTAATTGCTTGCAATATCATCCCAAGTGTTTTACAGAATCCCTGTACCTATCATGCTCCTCAAATTCTGATACCTCAAAGTTAGGAGGGAGGTTAACACTTGAAGATATGCCCTAGTCCTTATATTCAACATCTTCATAATTCACAAGTCTTAGAGAATTTTTCATAGCCTTTTCTGCACTCTTTATTTTCCTATCCATTTTCGCTTTCTCTTCTGCCATGTCTTATTTCTTGGTAAGAAATTTTTTTGGTCCGATTAATATTGATGTGCGCTTAGAAGTTTAATAGTAATCATTAAAGAGTGTTAAACACTAACTCACTAGCATATTGGAGAAGCACAATCGTTGGATAAAAAGCCAAGGTGGGAGCCTTAGTAGAGGGTTGAGCAATAGAAGCAGAGACAATAGGTGGTGATATCAATGTGGTAGATTTATACTGAAGAGCTAGAGAATGAGTGATAGAACCGTTGGGATGATTTTGGCTTGGAGTAAATTTTGAGGCATATTGTGGTGCATCAACAACAGTAGGAAACTGAATTTGCAATTGTGATGAAAGACTCAAGGTATTTGTGGGGTCAATAATAGGGAATTGAGAAGGTGGCAGCAAGCTTGATACTTTTCCATCATTTGTTATCTTAGCCTCACAATATCTTGCTTTAAACTCTCATTTTCCTGACTCTTTGTTTGATCCATGATGTCACTCTCTATATCCTTGTTGTACATAACTAACCTTTCCTTAGATTTGGTGTGATGTGGAGGACCAGTCGGAATGCCATAAACCAAACACCTTAAACTAAATGAACAATAGATAGCAGATACGTTAGAGTTCACCACTTTCTCAAATCTTTCCTTTTTTATATTGTGAAAAGATCATCGAACCCAAGAATGGTTCTAAGTATATTACTCCAGAAAGAGGAGAATCAGGTGTGCGTAGTTTGTAAAGTTTTGACACAACATGACTAATAGAACTCTCTTTCTTTTACTTTTTCTTTTTCTTGAAACTTTAAGAAGAAATGAAAATAACAAATTGTCAAAAGAATTGATGAAAATCCTTTAGAATTTTTTATCTTTAAAATCCCAATACAAAATGAAACCTATGATTACCGAATAAAAAAATATTTGGGTTTTTAGATTTTGAATTTCATATCAAAATGAAACATGAAATTATTTGTCACGACCCAAACTGGTCCCTGGATGCGACGCTGAACCATGAAGGCCCGAGAGATCATCTGCATAATTCACAAACTATAAAGATGTGGAAATACAAAATGGAATCATGGTCATTTGATTTCAATAAAACCATAAAGTTATAATTTCAAGGAGACCCAAATCCATCTAACAACTGTCTGCTAATTCTCTACTAACTGAAAGAAAACAACAACTGTTGGAAGACCCAGACAAGGCCCCCAGTCGGATCTTAAAATGAAATAAATTAATATAGTCTTTCAACCAGGCCTTTCGAAATGCAGAAGGCTCACCAACCACAACTTCTAAATCACGAGTCTACTAATTAGCAGGACCCTGGGACTGTTCCTCAGATCATGTAATTTAGGGGTTCAATACAAGTGTACTGGTGCACAGAGCAATCCAAAATGATATATTTATATGCAATATAACTGAGAGTAATTCATAAAACAATTTACATACGATATAAAAACACACACATGGGATTACTGAAAAGACTTTGAAACATTTCCTTGAGATCATGAACCACTCTTTATGTTACTTCTGAGCTAGATAGTACGTCTACAATCTGCAATTCCATGGGCTATATGAAATTTGAACTTGACTTGGTGGCCAAGCCTCCAATCCATGTTTGCCGCAAGGATTGGAGTATCAGTAAGGGGAGACACGCTAGACCATACAACATGGTGCCATGATCCTCAGTCAAATCAACATGTCATGGTAGTGCACAATACCATGAAGCATGGCTCCTAACCATAGTCCCAAATTGGGATGGCATAAATCAATGTACACAAGACCACACAGCATGGTACCATAACACTGTGTCGGTAAATCGCGATATATAGCATTAAGTCTTTCTACTCGTATTTTTATTGAGAAACCATCTAACTCTCTAAGCCCATTTTAACCTTTTTCTAAACATGCTTCTTTCTGAATTAAAAATTCGAGTTAAATCTATAATTTTACTATGTTCTGAATCTGCAATCGCATTCATCTGTTTGGTATCATCATACCAAGACTTGAAAGTGATGTCTCTAAGCCATAAAATATCATTCAATAACTCTTTAGACCACCAAAACATTCAAACTATGCAAAAATCATCTCTTTTACACATTTCAAAAAATGGTGGTCAATTTCTCAAAACAACCATTCAATTCTTTTGATTATCAAATTCATCCTATGCAAACAAGAAATATCCCTCTCTTAAATTCACAGTCGACATAAAATTCATAATTTATAGTAAAACCCTTGGTTCATGCTTTAAGATATGCAATTGAGTAATCCATGATTTGTCAATCAAAAAGTAACACAATAAGAGGGAATTTGTTATTCATGCTCTCTATTTATATTTTTTAAAACATTGAATGCATACGTATATATATATATATATATATATATATATATATATATATATATATATATATATATAAACTAAAAATAAATTTAAGGGGAAAGACCTCAAGACCAAAGTATTACCATCAAAAAGGGTTTACAATGCAAAATTGTCAACATAAATTCAAAACCCTTCATAAATACCTGAATTATCAACATTAAAAACCTTATTAAAAGATTTCACCATGCCCATGTAGTTTTGGAAAACACTACGTACCTTAATTGATGAAGAAATTGTGAAAAAGTTGATACCTTGAGCTTCAATGCTTAACCCTAAGGTGTTTTTCTCGTATTGTGTTCTTGAAAGATGATCTAGGGATTTAGAAGAGTTAAGGAATTACTAATGGCCCTAATTTAGTCTATAGATGTTTAGGGATGCTTTTGGATCGGAATAACACTTGGTTGCCCATGAAATAACTTAAAAATAAAGTGTCTATGTTATTGGGCCATAGGGTATGCGTCGCACTCCCTATGAAAAACTTTAAGTTTTGCGTCGTACTCACCATGGAAAACTTTAAGGTTTTCGTTGCACTCCCTATGACAAACTCTTTCCAGTGAACGTTTGCGTTGGTTCGGAGACACACACCCCTTTGCAAAGCCATAACTTTTCGCTCGGGTATCAGATTAGGGCAAAATTAGAATTGTTGGAAAGCTAATTTGATATCTACAATTTGGTGAGTCTTAATCTGCCAAATTCCACATATACATAAAGTTATACTTGTTCAAAAATGACCCTTGTGAAATCGAACACCAAAAATTGGCCGAATCAAAGGCCCTTATATCACTTTGTTCTAAGTGATTTCCATTAACATTTTTCACCTCATATCACTTAACACACTAGGATAAAGATCATGACACATGGATTTAAATATGAGACATAGGATTAAAGTTTACACACGTAGGAATAACGGTCCGGTTTCTAGCTCGAAAAATGCGTGGTGTTAGATTATTAAAGAAAAAATCTTTTTGTAGTTTTCTTTTAAAGATATATATTACACCAACTCTAAATGAATAGTGAAGAATTTTTTTTGAATTTTTAATAATAAGATCACCAAACTCTAGAGGGGATGCCTACATATCTCACTCCCGGGAGAGGAGAATTAGGTATGCATAGTTTGTCCAAATTTGACAATTAATGATTAAAAAACTGACTAAATCCCAACTTGAGAGACAAGACCAAGACAGATAAAAATGACACCAAAAACTATGAAAGGAAAATCTTTTTGATATTTTCGTTATATGAAATGTACAAAACTTCTACCATCTTTTTTGAATTTTTTTTATAAAAAGCTTCTATTGCATAAATCGTTTTGAAAGTTTTGAATTATGACTGCATGCTAACGGAAATAAAAGGAAAACATTTTTGATATTTTTTTTTTGAGAAATGAGTGAAAAGGTAAGAAAAATCATTTAAAATTTTTGGATTGTGGAAAACAAAAGCCCTAAGGAACTCTAAAAAAACTATGAAACTCTTTTTTGACGCTTTTCTTTTATCTTTCTTTTCTTTTCAGAAACACTTTACTTTAATTCTAGCTTATGCTTTTTCCAAAATCAGTTTGTTAAATGACCCTATTATCTTAAAAGATGCAACCATTAGTAAGTAGGAATGCTTTAGGGGTGAGTCTCCTACAAAGGACCAAGTGGATCCCGCTAGGTCTCAATATGATGAAGATAAGAATGACCAAAAGGCTAAGCTAGGATGGTATCTACTAACAAGGATGTTTAGGAGAGCATATGATCAATGGCGTCTACGATATCTTTCCACCTACTCCATGCTAGCCAACGGCTCCACCTACGAAAATAAGGGTGACTCAATTAGAGATCGTGTCCACGGTGTGTACTACAGGACTTATTGTGAAAGAAATAACTCTGGTTATGCAAATGATGACAGGTATAAAGTTGTAACATACAAGAAAAAA
The DNA here is from genome assembly GCA_030864225.1 of Capsicum baccatum var. pendulum. Taxonomy (NCBI): domain Eukaryota; kingdom Viridiplantae; phylum Streptophyta; class Magnoliopsida; order Solanales; family Solanaceae; genus Capsicum; species Capsicum baccatum. The sequence continues at coordinate 19,160,309 of CM061552.1, read as the reverse complement.
CGATAAAAATGTAGCACGTAAGCACGCAACATTGACAAAACAATGGAAATGATAACATATAATGTCTATACACACATAATGTCAAACTAAACCAATACATCTAAATAATAAGCTCAAATTTTGAAAATCCCCAGCAGAGTCGCCAGAGCTGTCACATTACTCTTTACAAAAAATATATGATTTTTAGGTTTGAAAGGGTGTTATTATTAAGTGACGAAAGGAAATTTTTCTTCAAAAAGTATTGTTATTCTTAAACTCAGAGTCACCACTTGGAATAAATCGAGTGTGGGAAGTCCATTTTGAAAATCTTTTTTCAAAATGGTTTGACACTAAAAAAACTGATCCACGAATAGAGATTCCAGTTAAGGAGTTCTATTGAATGAGGGGAAAATGTTAGGCATTCCTCATTCCTGTGGTTTGACCACGGTTTCTCCGTAGAGTATATTGGTTAACATGACACTATGGAATGTATAAACCCACAAAAAACACATAGACAAGAAAATGAACAACCAAAACAATCAAAAATGTTAAAATTGTCCACTCTAATTTATTACAGACCCAAAAAATCAAGGTACTGAAATATAAACATATTTTAACTTACACTAATCCAAACCTATGCTCCACCCGGTGCCTCGGGCCTTATTCATGCACCGTCATTGAGTACAATTCCGTCGGGGCGTTCCCCGGATAAAACAATGCAACTAACCTTGGGACATTCCCCAGACAAATGAATACAATTGATCCAAATGCAATAAGACAAAGCACTCAAAAAACATTTTAAATAGTCAATATTCCACAACTCATAAATTTTCCTACCCGAAACCTAAGATTTGTCTATCGATTCTCAGCCTAGAACATAATACTATCGTGTGCAAATTAATATCAAACAACCAAGTAATGAAACAACTTAGATTATGAATCAAAATTCTCAATATTCACCTTTATCAATTTTCAATTCCCATCCCATTTATTACCAATTGAGTTTAAATCATTTCATTATTCAATTCAATAAATCAATATTAAAAATCACTTACGATGATTCAAACATATCAAAATCAATGAAAACAAAATTCATTCCCCAATAAATATTCCCCACAAAGTGTCAAACAATTAATATGAATCAAGAATGAGATGATGAATGGACCTTAATGCCTCTTTCATTCAAGTATTACTCAATTAAATGATATGAAGTCCTCCCTGAGAACCTCAAATTGAAACCTCGGTAACAACCCCTACCCCAAATATCAATCCTAAACTTTTGAACCCAAATTCCTATAGTAATCCTCCCAAGTTGATTGGAAATTGAAACCTATCAGAAATTTTAAAAAAATCAGGACTAACAATGATCAAATCTGATCATAACTCCAAATGTCGACCGCAATTTTTGAATCTATTTTCTTGACTAAGAGGTAAAAAGGGGATGAGTAGCTTGTGGGTTGTGTTTTCCGGTGGTTTTGGTCGTTGATTTGGCATTTTTGGTAGATTTCCATCGTAGCAATAACAAACAAAGATTAGGGTGTTCTTCGATTGATAATTTTGGCAATGATTTCACCGAAAAACTAAACCAAAGACCATTTTCTCTTTTTCTCTCTCAAGTTCAATCTCCCCCCTCTCTAATTCATTCAATCTTTGTGTGTGTGGAGTCAGAGTGATTGTTTGTATACCCAAATAGTGTATGTTGTGTGAATTTCTAGTGGGTGTATTATGTAGCCGTGAGTGTGTGTGATGTGTGTAAGATGAATTGAGAGTGAATTACCTTTTTCTTAATGGAATCATGAGGTGTATGAGAGTATGTATGGTTGCGATGAGTATTTTGTTCAAGAAAAAAATAGGAAAAACCAAATAGGGCAGGGGTGTTGGATAGGGTAGTGAGGGGGGTAGGAGTGTGAGTGTTTAGGATGAGGTGAGGGGGTTCAATTTTATTGGGCGAGATGTTAATTTGTTGGTAATTTTTTTATTTTTGTCCTTTTGTGAAGGGATCATCACATAGGGGTAGGGTGCATGGTAAGGCGAGGGTAAAGTGGATAAATTAGATTTTCGGGAGGGACAAAATTATGTGTCTACCAACCACAGCTTTGTAGACATCCTGGGACCCTAAATTGTGCTCTAATACCAAGCTTGTCATTACTCGAGATGAGGGTGTGGCTGGGATGGGCATCCCGAACCATGAAGGCTCAAGAGATCTCTTAACATACTATCATAAGAATAATTCATATGAAATAAAGTACAACAGATAATGTAATACCCGCGCCTTTTTCCTAGCTAGAAATCATCTAAAGAATGCTAGGACTTACTTTAAAATGCAAAACTATCTTTGTACACGTGGTATTTTTAAGATTTTCACTTTCTATCATGTGGGAAATTGAGTTAGCTTTCCAACGGTACCAATTTTGTCCAAATCAAACTCAGATGAGGAAGTTATGAACATTTTACATAGAACTGTCGGAAACACCCAGGTATACGACTAAGTTGACGGACCGCCACATAAGTGATGGACGGCCACATAAGTGATGGACCGCTACTTTGACCATCACAGACAAGGCAGTTGAGCAACGTACTGGATAAAGGCTGATAGACAAGTTGACGAATTGTCAAGGTAGTGATGGATCGTCATCCAGGCCGTCAACTCTTATCCATTGAACCTCATTTCTAGTCCACGTCTGACGGACTAAGAGACGGACCGTCAAGTGTTTGACGGACCATCAGTCGGATCGTGACATGCTATGTTTATTTTTTTTCAGGTCATTTTAACAGGGATATTTTGGTCACTTATCCCTCACCTACATATACCAAGATAATTCTAAATTCAGCCATTATGCTCATTATTATTTCACAAACAAAAACTAGGGTTTCTCTCTAAATTTAATCACCAAGAACAAGACCCAATCATCTTTAAGAATCAAAGGATTTCAAACCCTTCAAGTTCAAAAACATCAAGAACCTTGAGTCACGTATGCGTCGTGTTCATCTATGGACCCCTTTCATTCATAGAATTCAGGAACCATACTTTTAAATATGTAACTTTGATTTCCTTGTTGTTATGTGATGTTGATCATGTTAATGATAATTGTCTAAGATTCAAGATATTAATTTAAGTTGACTTCCATGATGTATGCATACTTGTAGTTAAAACCCATGAATTTGGGTGGTTCAAGATGATTAAAATTGTTGAGAAAACCTATGCACCAAAGTGTGCATGCAAGGTGTTTGTTAAAATGCCTAAAATGATAAAAATCATATTCCCACGACCCTATAGTATTTAAATGACAAGCTATGTCAACTCTTAAGATGATTCCACATGAACTTCCATGGTATTGATATGTTTTGCTAGTATGATAATGCAATGAACAGGATATTAAGGTTGTGCAAGTACTTCCATGTGACATGAAATCCCTTTTATGCAATACATTGTTGATAACCATGCTTAGTATGAAATCCCTTATGTACGATATTATGAATTGTGGACTCAAATCTTGTGATCAAATCATGTCATGTGTGTCAGTTTCCTTCCATCGAGTCCGGTGGGTACTCGTACCCAAAAAATATAGTTATGTTCCTAGAGCCAAGTCACGTTACCCCGATAATCTCAGTCAAGCCGTGATCTATAGAACTCACTTAGTCATGTGACTTAGTAAACCTCTAAAATCTCATGATCTCAGCAAAAACCTTTAGATAGTAGTGCTATTCCGTCAGTCAACGAAAGTCAGTTACTCAGTACATGTACAGTCAGTTAAATTATGTTCATTCTCTTCATATGGGAGTAGAAGTTAGCACCGAGTGAACCCAAGGATGGGAACTTACCTGCCAGTTTAGGGTGTGATTCTTAGCAGTCATTCTTCTGTTCCAGAACTACGTAGCCAGCATAGGTTGAGACATCTTAACCTATCAGACTAGGGTTGATGAGGTGTCTTAACCTGTCTGTTTAGGGTTCGCATTGCTCTTATTTGAGTACCTGGCAGTTTAGGGTCACTTTCAACTGTCCTTACCAGTGGCGCGGTATTGACACCCCTTGATGATAGGTGAATTTACACGCCTATATCACTATATTTTGCCCATATTTTAGCCTAGTTTTGAGAACAAATTATATATTTCATGCACTTTTAGTCCTTTTTCCTGAAAATGAGCTAACGAACATGATTAGGAAAGTTTCAGGTATAAATGATGCAAAATACAACATTTTATGGCTTACTTGATGCAAAAGAAAGCTCACAAAGGAAGGGAAGGAAGTCTACACTCCTAAGTACCAAAACTGCTGCATGGAAAATCTGTCCCGAGCTAAAACAGCATTTCTGAAGACTTTGGGGACTTACAGCTACAAAGCTGGATTTTGACAATGATACATTAACCTAGTACAATTGGGTTATGTATTTCATTAGTTTATTTGGATTAGGAGAATGTTACATTAACCTAGTACAAATGGGTTAAGTATTTCCTTAGTTTAGTAGGATTTGGTTATTTATTTCATTAGCATAGTAGGAGTAGGATAGGAGTATTATAAATACCCTATCATGCTAGAGATTTTTAATTAAGTCCTCCCTTAGTAGAGAGGCAAGTCCTCCCTTAGTGGAGAGACACATTCTACTTCTCAATTACAACTCTTCTAATCTTTCCATTAATTCTATTCTTAAATTCCACAACAAGAGAATCGTTACTTGCTAAGGAATCACGCCACACGCCTATCACCTAATCCACACGCCATTACTCAACAATAACAATGCAAATCGTGATCTCCTTCGCACTCATGGGTAACTAAACTTCTCTGTTGGGGTTATGGAAGCCGAATGAGATACTATCTATTGCAATGAGTTTGTGAGTTCGAGACACGTATATTGCTTATATCATTATTCTCTTCATCTTAATGCAAATTCTTGTGGCTGCAGACGCATAGAATAACGCCAGTCTAACATTTAACTTGTTCGAGAGAAAGGTTATTTGTCTGGAAAAGAGATAATGTCAAGGTAGTAGGACACCCTTTCCTATTAAAAAGCTAGTGCCATAACTGGACTAATCTCTTAGAGAATTCGTACCGTTAGACACGCTTTAAGCTCGAGAGAGTTAAAGTGAAATAGTCCTTGTTCAGGTCGAGAGACGCTTGGATTTACCATCGACTACAATTCTCTATAAGCAATTGCATGTCAAGACTCTACACACTCATAGCCAATAGAGATGTATACCTCAGAAGGTGGACATAACCCCAACGCTTCAATTCTCATTGTTTACAACTTACGTAACAATCTTTCTCTCTTTACTTTGCTATTTTCATCTTTTACTTTATTGTTTTCGTTACACATTACAATCCCCCCTTTTACGAGACTTGCACCAAAAGTTTAGTAATTTTGCTTACTTGTTGGCCAAGCTATTCCCTGTGGGATCGACACCCAACCCAGGTTGGGTTCTATATTTGCTAACGACCACTTTACACTCCCACGAGAGCTGTAGATTGAGCGTTATCACCCCTCCAGTCGGGGAAGAGATTGGACCCCTACTTAGCTATATGCAGTGTTGGGGCATGTCGGTTAAACAACTATCTCCCATAGTTTCAGACTCAGTCTCAGTAAAAGAACTCAGATAGTTCTTCAGATACTAGTATACCAGGACTATTGGATACAGTCAAATTCAGTTATAGCACAGAACTCAAATAGTTCTATCAGACCCAGGAGTGTCAGATATAGTCACCCATGTTGATAGAACTATAGTTTCAATCATGATAGAAATCAGCAAATCATGTATTATCATATAGATCCACTTCTACATAGTTACGTTTCCAGTTATGATGTATGTATGTTTGCACTCTCACATTCATATTAGTCGGTCAGTTAGCATTGCTCATGCATGTAAACCCTTTCCATTTAGCCTACCACTCGTATACTCGGTACTCCAGTTGTAATGATGCATTTGCACTATGGTTCTTTCTTTTCATGTTACACTATAGGTTGAGAGACACGAGTTCAAAACCAGAAGTAGCATTTGCATTCTAGTCTACAGAGCTGTAGTGAGTCCTCTTCATTCGAGGATGATATGATTCGACTCATTTATTATTTTAGTTAGTTTTCAGTTTATGAATTTATTTGGAGACATGTTCCTTCAACTGCTTATTCAGAAAGTGTTTAGAGGCTTTCAAATTAAGTTTAGTTTTGATTCAGACTTCAATTATCTTGGGTATTTTTCGCCCATATGGATGTTATAATTATTTCTGTTAAACCTTATGGTCTATTGCTTATGTTTTCACATATTACATGTATGCTTAAGCAATATATAGGTACAAATATCATTCATGGGTTAGCTTGTGGTCCCTCGGGATCATGAGTATTGTGTATCGTTCTAATTTAGAAAATTGGGGTGTTACAAACTTGGTATCAGAGCCTAAGGTTCAATAGAGTCCTAGGAAGTCTAAAAGCCGCATCTAGTAGAGTCTTGTACATGGGTGTGTTGCGCGCCACATTTATGTACAGCAGGCTATAAGATGTTTTAGGAACAGTTTCCCTTCTTTCACTATTCATGTCCTGCTAGTGAGCATAATCTCAAGTTAAACTCTTAGCCTAACCCGTTCTTCTCTTATTTCAGAATATGCCTACAAAGAGAAGAAACCAGCCAGTTCCTTAGCCCGAAGACTCTTTGGGAGTGCATGTTTCTCATGCAGAGTTTAGAGCTGCATTCACAACACTTGCTCAGTCTGTGGCTGCCCGAAATGAATGGCCACCAGTTATTTCAGCCAATCTAGTGGCCAATTCTATAGCAACTAGAATTCGGGAATTCACCTGAATGAACCCTCCATATTTCTTCTGGTCTAAGTCTAATGAAAACCCTCAGGAGTTCATTGACCAATTCCATAAAGTCATTGACATCATGGGAGTTACTTCTTTTCAGAGCTTCGAGTTAGCCGTATACCTGTTATAGGATGTTGCTCACACTTCGTACAAACAGTGGAAGTCTGAGAGGTTAGAAGATGCCGGTCCTATAGAGTGGGAGGAATTTGTCACGGCTTTCTTAGACAGATTGTTTCCCCAAGAGCCGAGGGAGACAAAAGTTCTTGAGTTTATCAACCTCAGGCAGGGAATATGACGGTTAGGGAGTATTCTCTAAGATTTACTCAGCTATCCAGATATGCCCCTCATGTGGATGTAGACAATAGGGCTAAGATGAGCAAGTTCATGTCATGAGTGTATTATATCATGGTAAATGAGTGTAGATATACGATGCTGAATAGTGATATGACTTTAACCAGGCTCATGACCCATGCTCAGTAAATAGAGGAGAAAAAGGTTAGGGCTAGGGACAGGCAGAATAAGAAAGCAAGATCAGGCAGTTTTAGTTTTGCTCAGCCTAAATCAGAGGAAGGAAATCCTTCCCAGTTTCGTCCCAAGTCATCAGCTCCAGTTCATTCTTCATCCAGTTCTCCAGCTCCTAAGTTCAGAGATAGAGCACCCAGCTCTAAATCTCAAGGTAGTATCAGTAATGCCCAAACTAATCCCCTATGTCAAATTTGTGGTAAGAACTACCAGGGTATTTACAGAGCCGGTAGTGATGTTTGTTTTGGTTGTGGCAAGCTAGGCCACAGAGTCAGAGATTGTCTTAAGTCCAGTTATCAGGGTCAACAAAATCGTCCTACTGCTCAGTTTGGTCGCCCGAACCAATAGGGTGCCACTTCTAGTGCTACTAGTGGGCAACGCCCAAATAGACTCTATGCTCTTCAGACTCGACAGGATCAGGAAAATTCTCCAGATGTCATTACTGGTACATAACATATTTTCTATGTTCATGTTTATGCTTTGATAGATCCAGGAGCATCCTTGTATTTTTTTACTCCGTACACAGCAGACAATTTTAGAATCAGTCCCAAAATTTTAGCAGAGCCCTTTTTAGTCTCTACCCCAGTGGGTAAAACCATCATAGCTTGGCAGGGATATAGGAACTGCACGATTATGATATTTCAGAAATCCACATCAGCAGATTTAGTCGAATTAGAGATAACTGATTCTGATGTCATTATCGGCATGGATTGGCTTCATTCCTGCTATGACATAATCGACTGCAGAACCCGGATAGTTAAATTTTAGTTCCCGAATGAGCCTGTCCTAGAGTGGAAGGTTAGTACTTCATCTTTTAGGGGTCTGCTTATTTTTCTACCTTTGAACAAAGAAAATGATTTCAAAGGGGTGTGTATATCATCTCGTGCATGTAAAGGATTCTAGTTCTCAATCTCCCAGTTGTTAATGAATATTCAGATGTCTTTCCCGATGATCTTCCAGGCATTCCTCCCAAAAGGGAAATAGACTTTGGCATAGACCTTCTTGCAGATACTCAGCCTATTTCTATTCCACCATACAAAATGGCACCAGTAGAACTCAAGGAATTTAAAGATCGGTTAAAGGATCTCTTAGATAAGGGATTCATCAGGCCCAGTGTATCCCCATGGGGTGCACCAGTCATATTCGTGCGCAGGAAAGATAATTCTCTTAGGATGTGTATTGACTATCATTAGCTCAACAAAGTCACGGTCAAGAACAGGTATCCACTTCCTAGAATAGATGACTTGTTTGACCAACTTCAGGGTTCCAGTTATTTCTCCAAGATAGACCTCAGGTCAGGCTATTATAGGCTCAAAGTTAGAGAACATGACATCCCAAAGATAGCTTTTCGTACTCAGTATGGTCACTTCAAATTTCTTGTCTTGTCCTTTGGTCTTACCAATGCCCCTGTAGTTTTCATGGACTTGATGAACCGGGTGTATATCAGTACTTTGACATGTTCTTCATAGTCTTCATAGATGATAGTCTGTTCTATTCTCGTACAGAGCATGATTATTCAGACCATCTCAGAATTGTTCTTCAGACTCTCAGAGATCATCAGTTGTTCGCCAATTTCAGTAAGTGCAAATTTTGGCTAAGATCAGTATAATTAATCGTCCACATTATTTTCGGTGATAGCATTAGAGTAGATCCTCAGAAGACCGAAGCGGTAAGAAACTTGCCTTGCCCTGTTTCTCTATTAGATATCAGGAGTTTCTTGGGTTTTCCTGGCTATTACAGATGCTTTATCGAGGGATTTTCTTCTATTGCATCTCCTATGTATAGATTGACTTAGAAGAAGTTTAAGTTTCAGTGGTTAGATTTTTGCAAGAAGAGTTTTCGAGAGTTAAAGACTCAACTCACCTCATCCCCAGTTCTAACTCTTCCAGATGGTTTAGATAGTTTTGTAGTCCATTGTGATATGTCCAGAGTGGGTTTAGGTTGTGTCCTCATGCATCATGGTAAGGTCATAACATACATCTTCAGACATATAAAGTCCCATGAGAATAATTATCCTACTCATGATCTTGAGTTAGCAGCCGTAGTATTTTCCTTAAAGATTTGGAGGCATTATTTATACGGAGTTCATGTAGATGTCTTCACAGATAGTAAAAGTCTCCAGTATGTCTTTTCTCAGAAATATCTCAATCTTCGGTTGAGAAGGTGGTTAGAGTACTTGAAGGATTATGACATGAGTGTCCTTCATCACCCAGGAAAGGCCAACATTGTAGCTGAAGCTCTCAGTAGACTATCCATGGGCATTGTTTCTCACGTAGAGGATGGTAAGAAAAAGATAGCCTAGGAAATTCATCAGCTTGCCAGACTAGGCGTTCGATTAGTTGACTCTTTAGAGGGTGGTGTATGTGTTCAAAGTAGTTTAGAGTCATCTCTAGTTTCTGAGGTGTAAGAAAATCAAGGCAGGGATACCATCCTTATCAAGCTAAAAGAGTCAGTTCTAAATCGGAAAGTAGAGGCTTTCTCCCAACACGGAGATGGTGTTCTTCGTTGTCAGGGTCGTCTGTGTGTTCTAGGTATAGATGACTTGAGGCAAAGAATTCTTGCAGAAGCGCATAGTGTGCGATAATCTATTCATACAGGGGCCACTAAGATGTACAAGAAATTATGGGAGATCTATTGGTGGAGTGGGATGAAAAGAGATGTTGTAGAGTTTGTGGCTAAGTTCTCTATATGTCAGTAGGTTAAGATAGAGCATCAGAAATGTAGTAGGTCCATGCAGGAGTTTACCATTCCTACTTAGAAGTGGGAAGAAGTGAAAATGGATTTTGTGATAGGTTTTCCTCAAACTCATCATCAGTATGATTTAGTTTGGGATATTCTAGACAGAATGACCAAGTCAGCGCATTTTCTTCCAAGTCGTACCTCTTATTCAGCCAAGGATTACGCCAAACACTATATGAAGGAGTTGGTCATATTACACGATTTTCCATTATCTATCATCCTTTCCATGCAATACATTGTTGATAACCATGCTTAGTATGGAATCCCTTATGTACGATATTATAAAGTGTGGACTCAAATCTTGTGATCAAATCATGTCAGTCAGTTTCCTTCCATCGAGTCCTGCAGGTAATCGTACTCAAAAAATATAGTTGTGTGCCTAGAGCCAAGTTATGTTACCCCAATAATCTCAATCAAGCAATGATCTAGAGAACTCAGTCAGTCGTGTGACTCAGGATGTTACTTAGTCCATGTAAAGTCAGTTAAATCATGTTCAGTCTCTTCAGATAGGAGTAGAAGTTAGCACCGAGTAAACCCAAGGATTGGAACTCGCCTGCCAGTTTAGGGTGTGATTCTTAGCAGTCATCCTTATGTTCTAGAACTACATAGCCAGCGTAGGTTGAGACAACTTAACCTGTCAGACTAGGGTTGATGAGGTGTCTTAACCTGTCAGTTTAGGGTTCTCACCGTTCTCATTTGAGTACCTGCCAGTCTAGATCACTCACAACTGTCCTTACTAGTGGTACGGTATTGACACCCCTTCAGTGGGGGCAGAGATTGGACCCCAACTTAGCTATATGCTTTTTTGGGGCATGCCGGTTAAACAACTCTGTCCCACAGTTTTAGATTCAGTCTCAGTAAAAGAACTTAAATAGTTCTTCAGATACCAGTATACCAGTTCTGTTGGATGCAGTCAAATTCAGTTATAGTACGGAACTCAGATCGTTCCATCAGACCCAGGACTGTCAGACACAGTCACCCATGTTGATAGAACCATAGTTTTAGTCATGTCAAAAATTAGTAAATCATGTAATAGAGTATATATCCACTACTATATAGTTACATTTCTAGTTATTATGTCTGTATGTTTGCACTCTCACGTTCATATTAGTCATTCAGTTAGCATTGCTCAAGAATGTGAGCCGTTTTAGTTTAGCCTACCTCACTCGTATACTCGGTACTCCAGTTGTACTGACGCATTTGCGCTAGGGTGATTTCTTTTTATGTTACACCATAGGCTCAGAGACATGAGTGCCAGACCAGCAGTAGTATTCACATTCCAGTATACAGAGTTGCAGAGAGTCCTATTCATTCGAGGACAATATGATTTGATTTATTTCTTATTTCAGTTAGTTTTCAGTTTATAGAGTTAGTTGAAGACATGTTCCTTTAAATCCTTATTCAAACAACGTTTAGTGGCTTTCAGATTTAGTTCAGTTTTGATTTAGACTTCAGTTATCTTGGGTATTTTTAACCTATATGGATGTTATAATTATATCAGTTGAATATTATGGTCTATTGTTTATGTTTTTCACATATTACATATATGTTAAGCAATGTACAAGTACAAATATTAGTCATGGGTTAGCTTGTGGTCCCTCGGGGTCATGAGAACCTTGTAGCATTTTGGTTTAGAAAATCAGGGTGTTAAAAACTTGGTATCAGAGCCTAAGGTTTAATAGAGTCCTAGGAAGTCTGAAAGCTGCATCTACTAGAGTCTTATGCATGGGTGTGTTACGCTCCACATTTATGTACAGGAGGCTATAAGATGTTTTAGGAATAGTTTCCCTTCCTTCAGTATTCATGTCATGCTAGTGAGCATAATCTCAAGTTAAACTCTAAGCCTAATCTGTTCTTCTCTTATTTCAAAATATGTCTCCAAAGAGAAGAAACCAGCCAATTCCACAGCCCAAAGACCCTTTGGGTGAGCATGTTACTCATGCGGAGTTTAGAGCCGCATTCATAATACTTGCTCAGTCCATCGTTGCATAAAATGAACCGCCACCAATTATTCTGGCCAATCCAGTGGCTAATTCCACAACGGGACTTCACCCGAATGAACCCTCGATCTTTCTTTGGGTCTATGTCTAATAAATACACTCAAGAGTTTATTGAATAAGTCCGAAAAGTCATTGACATCATGGGAGTTAATTCTGTTCAGAGCTCTGATTTATCCACATAGCAGTTACAGGATGTTGCTCACACTTGGTATAAACAGTAGAAGTCTGAGAGGTTAGAAGATACTGGTCCTATAGAGTGGGAGGAATTTCATACCACTTTCTTAGACAAATTCTTTCCCCAAGAGATGAGGGAGGCCAAAGTTCTTGATTTTATCAACCTCGGGCAGGGAAATATGATGGTTAGGGATTATTCTCTCAGATTTGCTCAGCTAGCCAGATATACCCCTAATGTGGTTGCATACAACATGGCTAAGATGCGCAAGTTCATGTTAGGAGTGAATGATAGTGTGGTAAATAAGTGTAGATCTACAATGTTGAACAATGATATGACTTTAGCCTGGCTCATAACCCATACTCATCAAATAGAAGAGCAAAAGGTTAGGGACAGGGAGAGGCAGAATAAGAGAGTAAGATCAGACAGTTTTAGTTTTGCTCAGCCTAAATTAGAGGGAGGAAATCATTCCCAGTTTTGTCCTAAATCATCAGATCTAGTTCATTCTTCAGCCAGTGCTCCAGCTCCTATGTTCAAAGATAGAGCACCCGACTCTAAATCTCAGGGCAGTGTTAGCAATGCCCGAACTAATCCCTTATATCAAACTTCTGGTAAGAACCAACAGGGTGTTTGCAGAGCCGATAATGATATTTATTTCAGTTATGGAAAGCCAGGGCTCAGAGTTAGAGATTGTCCTCAGTCCAGTTATCACGGTCAACAAAATTATCCCACATCTCATTCCGGTCGCCTGAACCAACAGGGAACACTTCCAGTGCTACTAGTGGGCAATGCCTAAGCTGACTCTACGCTCTTCAGACTTGACAGGATCAGGAAAATTCTCCTGATGTCACTATTGGTACATTACATATTTTCTATGTTCATGTTTACGCTTTGCTAGATCCAGGCGCATCCTTGTCATTTGTCACTCCATACACAGCAAGCGATTTTAGAATCAGTCCCAAAATTTTAGTAGATCCCTTTTCAATCTCTACCCTAGTGGGTAAAACCATCATAGCTCGGCGGGTATACATTAACTGCCCGATTATGATATTTTAGAAATCCACGTCAGCAGATTTAGTCGAATTAAAGATAAATGATGTTGATGTCATTCTAGGTATGGATTGGATTCATTCCTAATTTGCTATAGTCGACTGTAGGACCCGAATAGTTCAATTTCAATTCCCAAATGATCCCATCTTAGAGTGGAAGGGTACTACTTCATCTTTCAAGGGTCAACTTATTTCCTACCTTCGGATAAGGAAAATGATTTCAAAGGGGTATGTGAATCATCTCGTTCATGTAAAGGATTCCAGTTTCAAATCTCCCAGTCTTAAATTAGTTCCAGTTGTTAATGAATATTCAGATGTCTTTCCCAAAGATCTTCTAGGAATTTCTCCCGAAAGCAAAATAGACTTTGGTATAGACCTTCTCCCAAATACTTAACCTATTCCTATTAATCCATATAGAATGGCACCTGTAGAACTCAAGGAATTAAATGATCAGTTGAAGTATCTCTTAGATAAGGGATTCATCAGGCCCAGTGTATCCCCATGGGGTGCACCAGTCTTATTCGTGCACAAGAAAGACGATTCTGTTAGGATGTGTATTGATTATCGTCAGCTCAACAAATCATGGTCAAGAACAGGTATCCACTTCCTAGAATAGATAACTTGTTTGACCAAATTTAGGGTGCTAGTTATTTCTCCAAGATAGACCTCAAATCAGTCTATCATGAGCTCAAAGTTAGAGAACATGAAATCTCGAAGACAGCTTTTCATACTCTGTATGGTCACTTTGAATTTCTAGTCATGTCCTTTGTTCTTACCAATGCCCCTACAGCTTTTATGGACTTGATGAATCGGATGTTCAAGCAGTACTTGTACATGTTCGTCATAGTCTTTATAGATGATATTCTAGTCTATTCTCGCACAGAGCTTGATCATTCAGACAATCTCAAAATTGTTCTTCAGACTCTCAGAGATCATCAGTTATTTGCCAAGTTCAGTAAGTGCAAATTTTCGCTAAGATCCATAGCATTCATTGGCCATATTGTTTTTGGTGATGGCATTAGAGTAAATTCTCAGAAGACCGAAGCGGTAAGAAACTGGCCTCGCCCTGTCTCTCTATTAGATATCAAGAGTTTCTTGGATTTGGCTGGCTATTATAGATGCTTTGTCAAGGGATTTTCTTCTATTGCATCTCCTTTGTCCAGATTGACTTAGATGAAGGTTAAGTTTCAGTGATTAGATTCTTGCAAGAAGAGTGTTCAAGAGTTGAAGACTCGACTCACCTCATCCCCAGTTCTAACTGTTCCAGATGGTTCAGACGGTTTGTAGTCTATTGTAATGCATCCAAATTAGGTTTAGGTTGTGTCCTCATGCAGCATGGTAAGGTCATAGACTACGTCTCCAGACAACTAAAGCCCCATGAGAAAATTATCCTACTCATGATCTTGAGTTAGCAGCCATAGTATTTGCCTTAAAGATTTGGAGGCATTATTTATACAGAGTTCATATAGATTTCTTCACTTATCATAAGTCTCTAGTATGTCTTTACTCAGAAAGATCTCAATCTTTGTCTAAGAAGGGGGTAGAGCTCTTAAAGGATTATGATATAAGTTTCCTTTATCACCCGAGCAAGGCCAACGTTGTGGCTGACGCTCTCAGTATACTCTCCATGGGTAGTATTTTTCACATAGAGGATGGTAAGAAGAAGATAGGCCAGGAAATTCATCAGCTTGCCAGACTAGGCGTTCAATTAGTCGACTCTTCAGAGGGTGGTGTATGTGTTCAGAGTAGTTTAGAGTCATCTCTAGTTTCTGAGGTGAAATATAAGTAAGACAGGGATCCTATCCTCATCAAGCTAAAAAAGTAAGTTCAGAATAAAAAAGTAGAGGCTTTCTCTGAAGGGAGAGATGGTGTTCTTCATTATCAGGGTCTTCTGTGTGTTCTAGGTGTAGATTACTTGAGGCAACTAATTCTTGATGAAGCACATGGTGCACGATATTCTATTCATCCAAGGGCCACTAAGATGTACTGCGACTTGCGGGAGATCTATTGCTAGAGTGGGATGAAAAGATATGTTGCAGATTTTGTGGATAAGTGCTCTACATTTCAGTAGGTTAAGATAGAGCATTAGAAACCTAGTGGGTCCATACAGGAGTTCACTATTTCTACTTGGATGTTGGAAGAAGTAAGCTTGGATTTCGTGATGGGTTTGCCTGGAACTCGTCATCAGCGTGATTCAGTTTGGGTTATTGTAGACAGAATGACCAAGTCAGCTCATTTTCTACCAGTTCGTACCTCTTATTTAGATGAAGATTATGCCAAACACTATATCAAGGAGTTGGTCAGATTACACGGTGTTCTATTATCTATCATCTCAGAAAGAGGTACATAGTTCACCACTTTCTTTTGGAAAGCATTATGAAGGGGTTTTGGTACCCAAGTCCATCTCAGTACAGCATTTTATCCTCAGACAGATGGACACGTAGAGAGGACCATTCAAACTCTAGAAGATATGCTAAGGGTGTGTGCAATTGATTTCAAGGGAAGTTGGGATGACCACTTTCCCTTGATTGAGTTTGCATACAATAATAGCTATCATTCCAGTATTCAGATGGATCTATTTGAAGCTCTCTATGGTAGGAGGTGTAGATCTCTAGTCGGTTGGTTCGATGTTTGTGAGGCCTCAGTCATCGGTCCTGACTTTGTATTCGACGCCGTAGAGAAAGTTCAATTGATCAGAGAGAGACTTTGGGCTGATCAGAGACGCCAGAAGTCTTATGCAGATGCTCGTAGAAAGGATCTCGAATTTGAGGTCAATGACTATGTCTATCTCAAGATCTCTCCCATGAAGGGAGTGAAGAGGTTCGGAAAGAAAGGGACACTCAGTCCTCGCTATGTCGGTCCCTTCAGGATTCTTAGTCGCTTTGGTAAGGTAGCTTATGAGCTTGAATTGCCTTCAGATCTAGCCTCAGTTCATCCAGTCTTCCATGTCTCTTTTATTAAGAAGTACATAAGTGACCCAGCAGTTGTAGTCCCTATTCAGAACATTGATGTTCAGGACAACCTCTCTTACGAAGAGATTCCAGTCGAAAATTTAGACTATTAGATTCGTAGGCTGAGGAACAAAGAAGTCCCTCTAGTCAAAGTTCTTTGGCGAATCAGTCCGTTGATGAAGCTACTTGGGAAACAGAAGCAGACATACGTACCAAGTACACTCGCCTTTTCTCCGCCAACCCAGATCAAGCTCAAGGTAATAGTTCTCTTTAAGCTCATTCAGTTTCACGTTCAGCATTCAATACAACTTGATATTTTGTTTTTTGTTCATGTTCCATCACAAATTTGGAATTAAGTACCATTGCATATTCAGTTATGCATACATGTATCAGTCTAGTAAATAATTATGCATCAGATATGCATTCTCATTGCGAGAACCTCAGTCATGAATTCATGTATCAGTTACACGTGCATCAGATATGCATGTTTAGTATAACACATTCAGTTTGTCTGTCATAAGATCATGTTCCAGCTACTCACGTTCAGATTATTGTTTCCCCTCTCAGTCAGTTCCATTCGAGGATGAATGTTCTCAAGGGAGAGATATTGTAATACACGCGCCTTTTTCCTAGCTAGAAATCATCTCAAGGATGCTAAGACTTACTTTAAAATGCAAAACTATCTTTGTACACATGGTATTTTTGAGATTTTCACTTTCAATCACGTGGGAAATTGAGTTAGCTTTCCAATGGTACCAATTTTGTCCAAATACGACATCAGACGAGGAAGTTATGGACGTTTTACTTGGAACTGTCGAAAACACCCAGGTATGATGGCCAAGTTGACGGACCACCACATAAGTGATGGACCGCCACTTTGACCATCATAGCCAAGGCAGTTGAGCCACGTACTGGATTAGGACTAATGGACAAGTTGACGGATCGTCAAAGTTGTGATGGACCGTCGTCCAGGCCATTAACTCTTATCCAGTGAACCCCATTTTTGGTCCACGTCTGACGGGCTAAGTGACGGATCGTAAAGTGTCTGATGGAAAGTCAGTCGGACCGTCACATGCCACATTCAGTTTATTTCTAGGTCATTTGTAACAGGGTATTTTGGTGACTTATCACTCACCTACATATACCCAGATAAGTCCGAATTCACCCATTATGCTCATTATTATTTCACAAACAAAAACTAGGGTTTCTCTATAAATTTAATCTCCAAGAACAAGATCCAATCTTATTCAAGAATCAAAGATTTCAAACCCTTCAAGTTCAAAAACATCAAGAACCTTGAGTCAGGTATGCCTAGTGTTCATCTATAGACCCCTTTCATTCATAGAGTTCAAGAACCATTATTTTAAATGAGAAACTTTGATTTCCTTATTGTTATGTGATGTTGATCATATTAATGATCATTATTTAAGCTTCAAGATATTAATTTAAGTTGACTTCCATGCTGTATGCATGCTTGTAGTTAAAACCCATGAATTTGGGTGGTTCAAGATGATTAAACTTGTTGAGAAAACCTATGCCCCAAAGTGTGCATGCAAGGTGTTTGTTAAAATGCCTAAAATGTTAAAAATCATGTTCCCATGACCCCATAGTATTTAAATGACAAGCTATGTCAACTCTTAAGATGATTCCACATGAACTCCCATGCTATTGATATGTGTTTCTAGTATGATTATGCAATGAACATGATATTAAGGTTGTGCAAGTACTTCCATGTGACATGAAATCCTTTCCATGCAATACATTGTTGATAACCATGCTTAGTATGAAATCCTTTATGTACGATATTATTAATTATGGACTCAAATCTTGTGATCAAATCTTATCATGTGTGTCAGTTTCCTTACAACGAATCCTGGGGGTAGTCGTACCCAATAAATATAGTTGTGTGCCTAAACCCAAGTCACGTTACCTCGATAATATCAGTTAAGCCATGATCTATAGAACTCAGTCAGTCGTGTGACTCAGGAAACCTCCGAAATCTCATGATCTCAGCAAAAACGTCAGATAGTAGTGCTATTCTTTCAGTCAATGGAAGTCAGTTACTCAGTCATGTACAGTCAGTTAAATCATGTTCAGTCTCTTCATATGGGAGTAGAAGTTAGCACCGAGTGAACCCAAGGATGGGAACTCGCCTGCCAGTTTAGGGTGTGATTCTTAGCAATAATCCTTATGTTCTAGAACTACGTAGCCAGCGTAGGTTGAGACATCTTAACCTGTTAGACTAGGGTTGATGAGGTGGCTTATCTTGTCCGTTTAGGGTTCCCACCATTCTCATTTGAGTATCTTCCAGTTTAGGGTCACTCATAACTGTCCTTAACAATGGGGTGGTATTGACACCCCTCCAGTTGGGCCAGATATTAGACCCCAACTTAGCTATATGCATTGTTGGGGCATGTCGGTTAAACAATTATCTCCCACAGTTTCAGACTCAATCTTAGTAAAAGAACTCAGATAGTTCTTTAGATACCAGTATACCAGGACTGTTGGATATAGTCAAATTCATTTATTGAATGGAACTCAGATAGTTCCATTAGACCCAGGACTATCAGACACAACCACCTATGTTAACAGAGCCATACTTTTAGTTATGTCAGAAATCAGTAAATCATGTATTGGTGTACAGATCCACTACTATGTAGTTACATTTCCAGTTATTATGTATGTATGTTTGCACTCTCACGTTCATATTAGTCGTTCAGTTAGCATTGCTTGTGCATGTAAACCCTTTTAATTTAGCCTACCTCACTCGTATACTCGGTACTCCAGTTGTACTGACGCATTTGTGCAATGGTGCTTTCTTTTTATGTTACTCCATAGGTTGAGAGACAAGAGTTCCAAACCAGAAGTAGCATTCGCATTCCAGTATACAGAGATGCAGTGAGTCCTTTTCATTCGAGGATGATATGATTAGATTCATTTATTATTTCAGTTAGTTTTTAGTTTACGGAGTTAGTTGGAGACTTGTTCCTTCAAATCCTTATTCAAACAGTGTTTAGAGGTTTTCAGATTTAGTTCAGTTTTGATTCAGACTTCAGTTATCTTGGGTATTTTTCACCCATATGGATGTTATAATTATTTCAGTTGAACCTTATGGTCTATTGTTTAGGTTTTCCGCATATTAAATGTATGTTAAGCAATGTGCAGGTACAAATATCAGTCATGGGTTAGCTTGTAGTCCCTCGGGGTCATGAGCACCGTGTAGCATTCCAGTTCAGAAAATCAGGGTGTTACAAATAAATTGAAGTATTAAAATCCCATAATCAAACTTAATAATCCATGACAATAATCGATATGAAAGAAAGAAACCCTAATCCAGTCTAAATGAATTTACGAAGCCTATAATAAAATACTGGTCGTTCTAGGCTGGGACTAGGCCCCCGACCAAACCATAATACAAATGGAACTAGCATATGGATTGAATGCCTTCCCGAGGCTCAGAAACTCTAGAAATCTGTGAGTACTCTCTTGCTGAGTTGGACCACGGGACTGCACTTCAAAACCTACATTATGAGACAATACAACTGCCACATTGGACGGTTAATACTTGGAATGTATTATATATATATATATATATATATATATATATACAAACACACACATAAACACACTTCATATAACATAATTGAGAGTATTACGAAAACGATTTAACTTAGTAAATATTAAAAATCATATGCATGGGCCTACTCAAAACTCGTAAATCATGGACACAAAAACTTTTCTTTAGTTCTAAGATATATGGTAAACCCTCCAATTCTACTATCCCATGGACAATTTGGGATCTTCCTTGAACTTGATGGCAAAGCCCTCAATACGAGTTTTCTGCAAGAATTAGGGTCATAAGTAAGATCAAAGTATGCCTCCTTGCTGAAAACCATGCTATAGGAAAAGTGTGCCTCCTTGTTGACACACAATCATGAGATAGTATGCCTCCGTGATAACACACAATTTTACAACAGTTCGGCACCGGAAAAATACAATTTTGGCTATGATTTATCTAAACTCGTGCCATATTCGGGTAACCACCTAACTCTCTTTGCGCCCATTATTAGCTTCTTAAGACCATGATTCATGCTCAAACATTTATTTCTTTCATAGAAAGGACATCTCGTGATAGGTATTGTCATACCTAGACCTTCAAATGGCATCATGTCATGTCATAATCATAGCCCTACTAATTCAAAAACACATTAATAACCACCCAAAGGATTTAAATATTACAAGAGTGTTCTTCAAATATCAAATGAAACTTGTGCAAACCACTCTCTTTTAAATACTTTGACCCATGGTGGCCAATTCTTACATAAAACATATGCAATTCTTCATTACGAGACAAGATCAGGCTCTCAAACCAATTTCACAATTCATAACTTATTAAGACATTAAATTTCATCATGGAAGAGGGAATTTCACAAATCGTACTCATAAATTACTTTTTCAGAAATCATATCATATATACACATGATTACAACAAAAATTTAATGGAAAACCCCATGATAAATACATACTTTCATCAAAATGGTTTCATGATGCATGCTCTTCAATGTTTTTGAAAATCATAAAGAAGACACAATTCAAACCAGGATTCTTAGATTAGTTCTACACACCTTTGTATTAGAGAAGACATTGTGTAAATTTCACCCTTGAAGCTAAGGATCATCAAACCCTAGGTAGTTTCTCTTCTTATAACACCCTCTAAATCGGGTCCCGAGACGTCACACGGTTCTTAGTATCACAAGTGACCCCAAGCTAACCCTTCTACTGGCATAACTCATAAGCAACTGAACAAAAAGTATAAATCTATACAAATTTGTGGAAAATAACTCTCTTCAGAATATGATAGATACAAAACTAAATTTAAAAGATCACAACTCCACTTTTACAACCAAAATTGAAACGGAATACATCAACTTCTACTGACTGTCTATGAAGCCTCTACTAGTACTGACTATAGGTAGATGGGTCATGAATCCCGACTATCCCAACTCAATACAGCTGGATAAAGAAAATACAACACTTCTCGAACTATATAACTAACTCAAGCCCTTGAATCAAAAGGACACATCACCTTCTGATTGGATGCCGCGAACTGACTGGATCTGAAGATGTACACTATACCTTGTACCTATATTTTGAGAAAATGTAGCCCACATACGAATATGTGGGTCAGTACAATGGAAACGTACCGAGCATATGGGGTGCAATGCATATATAAAATAATATCTTAATATCATCACAGTTTATAAAATTATCCATGCAGATATAAATAACGCACTTAGCTCAAATTAAATCATCGAAATAATGGATGAATAATACATGTAAATTAAAATACGTGAGTCATTACAATAAGTTCTCAATTCACTTCTTCCTTGGTTTCAAACATATAGAGTAATCAAGTTTCAAAACAATTCTCTTTAGAATATATAGTCTTTAAATCTTTCGAAAATAATGACTTTCTCAAACTCAATCTTTCAAGCAATTATATTTTTATCTCATATGGAAGAATACACACACACTGGGAGTCTCTTACAACCAACATAATTCATGTGAGCTACATGGAGTTCAACGTTATACCCACGTTGGGGAGAGTCGCCCAATTCCTTTCCATCAGAGTAGGACCTTAAATCATCAATCTAAACACTAGTGATCACTATATAAATCAGCCTTAGGCTCACATCCTATGAGGGCAAGTAGTTCTAGGGAAGTACCAAAATAGCTATACCTCCCGCTCGGTGCTAAAGACTACTCCCGGACTTAGCTCAAATCTTTTCAAAAGAAAATCAACTAATAAACAGTTCAACAATTCACAACGGGAGCCATCTTGCTACCCTTTTCATAATAATCAATAAAAGTGGATTTCTTTTCTCATCTTGGGTTCAAAAATAATTCTTCCGCGACCATCAAGGTCAAATCATTCTTCATCATCTCAAATCATTCAAATCTCAAGGTGTTTATAACACATACTTCACAAAATAATAATCTTAGATAGAATTCAAAACCCATATATCAATATCACAATAAAATCTTTCAAAGTTTCATACTTTATGTCATAAGCATAAAAATAATCACTTAAAAATCAAAATTTCAGCTTTATAGGCAACCATATCAACATTCTCTTGAAAGCTTCATAAGTCATAAATTCATATATTCGAATTCGTAGTAAAGCATATCAAATCATATATCTTTGTAAAGAAAATTAACTTTGGGCACAAGAACAAAAGTATGTTCTTGTTGAAAAACCCCACATACCTTAAACTTGAAGCTTTGAATAACATTCAGAATGGCGTAATGCTATTCACGAACTTTTGGGTGTCTCTCATAGCCTTCGTAACTGGATTCCGAATATGTAAAAATAATAGAATTCTCATGGCTGAATCTCTAGCTATTGGGGTTTTTATGATGAAACCCTAAAGGTAGTTCTTGGTGATTTTGAGAGAAAGTAAACTTATTTTGATGTTATGGGAGTTTAATCCCGTGTTATAGACATATATAGGGGTATTTTGGCACTTGGAAGTGAGGTATGCGGCGCACAACCCATGTCATACCTTCAGGTGTGCGTCACACACCTTATGGCAGATATTTAAGTGTGCCTCGCACTCCCAATCACACACATTTTATTGGGCGGCGCATTCCCCATCGCACACCCGTACTGCCTCTCATAAAAATGGGCATAAGTTTTTGCTCGGGTATTGGAATTTCGCAAAATTTGTATCGTTGGAAAACTAATTCAATTATCTACAATTTGATAGGAATTGGGATGAAAACTTCCTTGTATATTAGAGATATACACATTTGAAGTAGTCCCTTATAGAATTGAATATGAAATGTTAGACAAATCAAATGATCTTAGCTCAACATTGCTATAAATGATTTATATGAACATTGTTGACCTCAGGAGCACTTCTGTAATACCCCAAAAAATTTTTTGTTGAAATTTTGTGCGTAAACGTGTTGGGTTCTATCTTCTAGAATGAATTATAAATTTTCTGAGCGGGATGTCTTAGATTATGACCTACTATTGCATAGAGTATCAAATAACATTTCCAATGATATGTGGATCATCCAAAATGGAAACTCGAGTGATGATTTATGAACATTCCGATCGAACCGTGAGTAGTAGTGAACAGTAAAATATGCAGAAAAAAACTGAGTCAGCCTGGCGTATTTTTGGTCCAATTTTAAATGATCATAACTCCTTGCACATAATGATCTGGATGATCTACTATATAAAAATGGAAAGATCTCCGAGTCCTCTTTTCAATGAAATTAGTTTATCCAATTTATCTATCGTAGAAAAAAGTTATGGTTGATCTACTTTAGCCTATCAAAAGCGAATTTTTGGGTCAACTTCAAACGATCATAAATCCTCGTAAATAATGATCTGGGTAACATACTATATATCAATGGAAATATATGAGAGTTCTTTACAATTAAATGCGTTTCATCCAATTTGGATATTGGAGTAAAACGTTATGGTTGATCTACTTCAGACTATTAAAACAGTCCTCCAAAGGACAGATTCGAGAATTATTTGATTTTTAGGGGCTTTTCGGTCACTCCTCCTCATCCAAAATCCATCCAAACCCTATATTAAAGCCTATTAGAAGCATAATATGTTATATTTCATCAAATTCCCTCAAAACGAAAACCCTAAGGTCCTACATCCAATTTCAAGAATCTCCAAAGTTCACTATTAATCCTACAAATTTATTCAAGATTCCAAGTTCCTAGTTAAAGAACACCAAGAACCATCATTCAAAGGCACGATTAACATCTCAAAAATGAGTATCGATCTAAAGTTTATCACTGAAGGAAGGAGGTGGGGGGGAGTTTCAACAAGAACTCTCTTTCATTCTTGTGTCCAAAAGTAATTTTCTTTACAAATGCATGATTTTTATTTGATTTTTACAAATTTGAAGCATGAACCCATATCTTATGATGATTATTATTAAATGTTGATGTTTATGATTTTGAAAGATGAATTTACATGTGTGGAGATATAAAGAATGAATCTTGAACGACATTTATCATGATTTTGATATTTGGGTCGTGAGTCCCCATTGGAAATTGTGGTTTTTTGAGAAAGTGTGTGTTATAAGCACGTTGATGTTGAAAATTTGAGATATTTTGAATGATTTGACCTTTTGGTCTTAAGGGAGTTGTTTTGAACTCGAGTGTGAAAGAAATCCACAACGTGGTTAATTTTGATAGATGGAAAGAATGATGGCTCCCGATATATATTTATATATTACTGAAATTGTTTTGTTGTGGATTGTCTTTTAAATGATCTGAGCTAAGTCTGGGAGAAATATTTAGCACTGAGTGGGAGGTATAAAGCGACCTTACATCCCAAGAAATACGTACCCCCGTAGGAGTGAGCCTGAGGCTGATTATATAGTGATTACTAGTTTGTATGGATTTGATATTGATAGTCCTACTCCGATGGCAAAGATAGGATGGATCTCCCCTACGTGGGTTGTACGTTGGACTCCATATAGCTTACATGGCTTATGTCTGTTATAGGATCTCCCAGTGTGTGTGTGTTTTCTTCTGTCTATGGTGAATGGTGAAGTGATTTGAAAGTGGAATTGTGAAAGTTATTCTTTCGAAAGATTTAAATGATATTTACATTATGAGAATTGATAATCTTGATGAACTGAACGTGATTGACAAATTATATGATGACTCAGATGTGTTATTGTACTTATTTCATCCTCTCATGATTATGATAATTTTCTTCGGGCTATATGAGCCTTTCATACATCCTACATATTTCTTATAAACATTTATGATGATGATGTTTATACAACTGCATACACCCCCATATACTCGGTTCCTTTCCATGGTACTGACCGACATCTTTGGATGTGGGCTGTATTTTCTCAGAATATAGGTTCAGGTGCTCAGTTCCAGGTTTGATAGTGATTCTTCGGGCACTTTGTTCTACATCCTCAGTTGTGGTGAGTCCTCATGTTCTCATGACGTGATTTTTGATATTGGTTTCACGAAATCCTTTACATTTGATAACTGAGTATGAGTAAGTTGGGGCATGTCTCAATGGCTCGCTTATTTTATTAATTTTCTTAGAGACTTGTCAGACTAGTATAGATGTTGGAAGTTAACTAACAAGTCGTATTTTGTTATCTTTCTGAAATTCTTTTATTCTTGGATAATGATTACTCTGTTGATATTTGAGGGTTATTATGAAAACCCCATTGATTTGTGTTAAACTGAATAAAAATGGCTCTAAGGGTTAGTTTGGGGCTACTCGTAGCCTCAAGCTGTGATGCTCCGGGACCCATTTTTCAGGGCGTTACAAACTTGGTATCAGAGCCTAAGGTTTTAAGGTGTCTTAGGGACTCTGACAAGCCATGTTAAGTAGAGTCTTGATCATCGGTGTGTAGCGTGCCACATCTATGAGCAAGAGGCTACATGACATTTTAGGAAAAAGTGTGATTCTTTTTTTCAGATGTCTATCATGCTAAAAGCGCCTCTTCTAGCAATGCTGGCGGGCAACGCCAGAATAGAATCTATGCTTTATCGTCCCACCAGGAACAAGAGGACTCTCCTGATGTTTTTACTAGTATGCTTTGTATATTTCAGTTTGATATGTATGCTTTATTGGATCCTGCATCCAGTTTCTCATATGTTACATCTTTGATTGCTGTGAATTTTGAAATGAGTCCTGAGATTATTCCTGAGCCTATCCTAGTTGCTACCCCAATAGGTGATTCGATTATTGCCCAGAAAGTGGATAAAAAGTATGCTGTTACCGTTCTTTATAGAGTCTTGTTGGCTGGTCTAATTTAGTTAGACATGGTAGATTTTGGAGTGATTCTGGGTACGGACTGGCTGTATTCTTCTTATGCCTCTATTGATTGTCATACCCAAGTGGTCAAGTTTGAATTTCTAGGTTCATCCGTGTTTGAGTGGTCTGGGAATTCTGTGTCACCCAAGAGTCATTTTATCTCTTACCTCAAATCTAGAAAGCTTATTTCCAAGGGGTGTATTTACCATATGGTTAGATTCAAAGACACTAAGTCTGAGACTCCAACTCTCCAATCTGTTAACGCCATCAATGAGTTTTCTAATGTCTTTCTGGATGATCTCCCAGGGATACCTCCTGATAGAGAGATAGAGTTCGGGATTGATCTTCTTCCCGATACTCAACCTATTTTTATTTCTTCTTACCATATGGCCCCTGTAGAACTTATGGAGTTGAAAGAGCAACTTAAAGATCTACTAAATAAGGGTTTCATAAGGCCAAGTGTTTCTCCTTGGGGTGCTTCTTTGTTGTTTGTGAGAAAGAAAGATGGCTCTTTGCATATGTGCATTGATTACCGCCAACTGAATAAAGTCACCTTAAAAAATAAGTACCTCTTTCCGAGAATAGATGATTTGTTTGACCAATTTCAAGGTGCAAGTTCTTTCTCAAATATAGAGCTTCATTCCAGTTAATATCAACTCAAAATTAGGGAGTGTGACATCCCGAAAACCACTTTCCGAACTCATTATGGCAATTTTGACTTTCTTTTTATGTCTTTCGGGTTAACTAATGCCCCAGCAGTTTTCATAGACCTCATGAATCGAGTGCTCAGGGTTTATCCTCTATAGTGTCTCCTATGACTCGGTTTACCAAAAAGAAAGTAAAGTTCTTGTGGTCTGAATCTTATGAGAAGAGTTTTTAGGAGTTGAAGACTCGACTCACTTCAACCCCTATTTTGACTTTGCCTGATGGTGTTGATGGTTCTGTGGTGTACTATGATGCTTTCAGAATTGGGTTGGGTTGCGTATTGATGTAGAAGGGCATGGTGATAGCTTATGCTTCTAGACAGTTGAACCCCATGAGAAAAATTACCCCACCCATGACCTTGAGTTGGCTGCTGTTGTGTTTTCTTTGAAAATCTGGAGACACTATTTGTATGGTGTCCATGTTGATGTTTTCACTGATTATAAGAGTCTGCAGTATGTGTTTACCTAGAGAGAATTGAATCTTAGGTAAAGACGATGGTTATAATTGTTAAAGGACTATGATATTAGTGTGTTGTACCATCCCAGCAAGGCTAATATTGTGGCAGATGCCCTAAGTAGAGTGTCCATGGGTAGTGCTTTGCATATGGTAGAAGGTAAGAAAGAATTGGCTCGTGATGTACATCGTTTGTCTAGATTGGGGGTTAGGTTGTTTGATTCTGTTGAAGGTAGTATAAGGGTTCAGAGTAATTCTGAATCCTCCTTGGTTTCGGAAGTGAAGGAAAAGCAGTACTTAGATGCTAGTTTGGTCATACTGAAGGAGTCAGTCAAGGACCAAAAATTAGAGGTTTTCTCCCAAGGGGGAGATGGTGTGTTGAGATTGCAGGGTAGATTATGTGTCCCAAATGTTGATGATCTGAGACAGAGGATTATGGCTGAAGCACACGGGGCACAATATTCTTTTCATCCTGGTGCCACCAAGATGTACCGAGACTTACGGGAAATCTATTGGTGGAGTGGCATGAATAAAGATATAGCAGCGTTTGTAGCTAAGTGTGCAACATACCAATAGGTTAAGGTTGAACACCAAAGACCTGGTGGTATGATGCAAGATTTTAGTATTCCCACCTGGAAGTGGGAAGAGGTAAATATGGACTTCATGAATTGTTTACCTACTTCCTGACGCCATCATTATTCCATTTGGGTTATGGTTGATAGGTTGACTAAGTCTGCTCATTTCTTGCTTGTTCATTCTTCATATACTGTTGAGGATTATGCTAGATAGTATATCCGAGAGCTAGTCAGACTGCATGGATTTCTCTTGTCTATCATTTTTGATAGGGGTACTCAGTTCACTTCGCAATTTTGGAAAGCTTTTCAGAAGGGTCTTGGTTCCCAAGTGCTTTTGAGTTCTGCTTTTCATCCACAGACCGATGGTCAGGCTGAGCGGACCATCCAGAGCTTAGAGGATATGTTGAGAGCTTGTACACTTGACTTTAAAGGAAGTTGGGATGATCACTTATCGTTGATAGAGTTTTCTTACAATAATAGTTTCCACTCTAGTATTGGCATGGCTCCATTTGAGGCCTTATATGAGAGGAAGTATAGATCATCCATAAGTTGGTTCGAGGTGGGTAAAACGGCTGTGAGTGGTCCTGATTTGGTATTTGAGGCTATGGAAAAATTTTAGTTGATTAGGGAAAGGTTGAAAACTTCGTAGAGTCGTCAGAAGTCATATGCGGATGTTAGAAGGAGAGACCTTGAGTTTGAAGTTGGTGACCTAGTATATCTGAAAATTTCACCCATGAGGGGGGTGAAGAGATTCGGAAAGAAGGGGAAGCTTAGTCCCCGTTATGTTGGTCCTTACAAAATTCTTAGTCATGTTGGTAAGGTAGCTTATGAGGTCGAGTTGCCTTCTGAGTTGTCCTCTGTTCATCCAATATTCCATGTCTCCATGCTTAGAAAGCCTATTAGCGATGCTGTGGTAGTGGATTCCTCTGTGAGTGCTGACATTCGAGAAAATCTTCTTTTGATGAGATTCCAATTGAGATTCTTGATTTCAATGTCCAAAGACTAAGGAACAAAGAAGTTCCCTTGGTCAAGGTGTTGTGGCGAAACCAATCTGTTGAGGGTGCAACTTGGGAAGCTGAGGCAGATATGCGATCCAAGTACCCGCACCTATTTTCCACGAACTCCGATCAAGCCGAAGGTATCGTTCTTTCCTAAATCATTCACTTTTGATAAAAGTTGCAGCAGTTCAGCTGTCATTTATTATGTGTTCAGCTGTAGTTTCTTGAATTTATGCATTCTATGTTGCATTCGGAGTGAGAAACGATATGGTGATGAGTCTTACAAATGGTTTCAGCTATATTCTCTATTCCCTATCTAATCTTGTCATGTCTGGCGTCATTCGAGGACAAATGTTTCCAAGGTAGGGATGATGTAATATCTCGGGAAATTTTTCGTTGAAATTTTGTGCGTAAACGTGTTGGGTTCTATCTTCTGGAATGAATTATAAATTCTTCATACGGAATGTTTTATATTATGACCCACTATTGCGTAGAGTATTGAATAAGATTTCCAACAATATGTGGATCATCCAAAATGGACACCCGAGCGATGAGTTATGAACATTCCGATCGAACCATGACTAGAGTGAACAGTAAAACGTACAGGAAAAAGTACTGAGGCCTGTCGTATTTTTGCTTCAACTTTAAATGATCATAACTCCTTGTACATAATGATCTGAGTGATCTACTATATATCAATGGAAATCTCTGTGCGTCCTCTTTCCAATGAAATTGGTTTCAACCAATTCTTCTATAGGAGCAAAAAGTTATGGTCGATCTACTTCAGCCTACCAAAAGTGAATTTTTGGGTTAAATTCAAGCGATCATAACTCCTCATACACAATGATCTGGGTGAGATACTATATATCAAAGGAAATATATAAGAATCATCTTTCTAATGAAATTGGTTTCATCCAATTCGGATATCGGAGTAAATGTTATGGTTGATCTACTTCAAAGTATCAAAACAGCCCACCAAAGGACAGATTCAAGTATTTTTTTGATTTTTAGGGGCGTTTTGGTCATCCCCCCTCACCCAAAATCCAACCAAACCCTATATTAAATCCTATTAGAAGAATTATGTGTTATATTTCATCAAACTCCCTCAAAAAGGAAACCCTAAGCTCCTACATCCAACTTCAAGAACCTCCAAAGTTCACCATTAGTTCTGCAAATTTATTCAAGATTCCAAGTTCCTAGTTCAAGAACTCCAAGAACCATCATTCAAAGGCACGATTAACATCTCAAAAAGGAGTATCAATCTAAAGTTCATCATTCAAGGTATGTGAGGTCTTTCAACAAGAACTCTTTTTCGTTCTTATGTCCAAAAGTAATTTTCTTTACAAAGGCATAATTTTTATTTGATTTTTATGAATTTGAAGCATGAACCCATATCTTATGATGATTATTATGAAATCTTGATGTTTATTACTTCGAAAGATGAATTTACATGTGTGGTGATATAAAGCATGAATCTTGAACGATATTTATCATGATTTTGATATTTGGGTCGTGAATTATCATTGGAAATTGTGTTTTTTTTGAGAAAGTGTGTTATAAGCACGTTGATGTTGAATTTTTGAGATATTTTGAATGATTTGACGTTTTGTTCTTAATGTAGATGTTTTGAACTCGAGTGTGAAAGAAATCCACAATGTGTTTGATTTTGATAGATAGGAAGCATGATGGCTCCCGATGTATATTTATATATTACTGAAATTGTTTGTTGTGCATTGTCTTTGAAATGATCTGAGCTATGTATGGGAGAAATCTTTAGCACCGAGTGGAAGGTATAAAGCGACCTTACTTCCCTAGAACTACATACCCCTGTAGGAGTGAGCCTGAGGCTAATTATATAGTGATTACTAGTTTGTGTGGATTTGATATCGATAGTCCTACTCCGATGGCAAAGATAGGACGGCTCACCCCAACGTGGGTTGTACGTTGGAATCCATGTAGCTCACATGGTTTATGTCAGTTATAGGATCTCCCAGTGTGTGTGTGTTTCTTTGTGTCTATGGTGAATGGTGAAGTGATTTGAAAGTGGAATTGTGAAAGTTATTCTTTCGAAAGATTTAAATGATATTTACATTATGAGAATTGATACTCTTGATGAACTGAAAGTGACTTGACAAATTATATAATGACTCACATGTGTTATTGTACTTATTTCATCCTCTCATGATTATGATGATTTTCTTTGGGATATGTGAGTCTTTCATACATCCTGCATATTTCTTATAAATATTTATGATGATGATGTTTATACAACTGCATGCACCCCATTATACTCGGTTCCTTTCCATTGTACTGACCCACATCTTTGGATGTGGGCTGCATTTTCTCGGAATGTAGGTTCAGGTGCTCAGTTCCAGGTTCGACAGTAATTCTTCGGGCACACTGTTCTACATCCTCTGTTGTGGTGAGTCCTCACGTTCCGAGGATGTGATGTCTGATGTTGGTTTGACAGAATCGTTTACATTTGATAACTGAGTATGAGTCAGTTGGAGCATGTTTCAATGGCTCGCTGGTTTTATTGATTTTCTTAGAGGCTTTTCAGACTAGTATAGATGTTGGTAGTTGACTAATAAGTCGTATTTTGTTATCTTTCAGAAATTCTTTTATTCTTGGATGATGATTACTCTATTGATATTTGAGGGTTATTTACGGAAACCCCGTTGATTTGTGTTGAACTGAATGAAAATGGCTCAAAGGGTTAGCTTGGGGCTACTCGTAGCCTCAAGCACCGTGTGACGCTCCAGGAGCTGTTTTCCGGGGCTTTACAACTTTACATACTAGGATAAAGATCATGAAATCTATATTCAGGTGGGAATAACTTGGATTAGAGCTTAGACGCGTAGGAATGATGATTAGAATTCTAGTATGAAAAATACGGGGTATTACATTATCTCCCCCTTGGGAACATTCGTCCTCGAATGTGGATAATTAACCTGAAACACAGAGGAATCTTTGTCTTTAAGTTATCATGTGCAACTAATAGAAATTGAATCACTGGATCTCAAGAATAATGAGCTATTAAACTGATCTGCAAGTTCATGAATTCTCATTCAAATAACTATATGGCTAAGATAGAAACAATAGTCTCAACTTATGAGTAAGCATTACTTTTCCCTGTTTCTGATTTCATGAGAAAAGATGATAGGTTTATGGCATAAAAACTTGGGGTATTACAACATCCCCCTCTTGGGATCGTTCATCCCCAATGATAATAATTTGATGAAAATACTAGGAAAAGACTGTGATACTACATAGGATACTTATGAACTGAATCATGACTTAATATCTGAAACTGAAACTGATGCATGAACTGAGCTGAACTCATAATTTAATTGGACACAAAAAAGTTGCTTCTTGGAACGTACATACGTATAAGATTGCGGATTGTAAGACTAGCTGGAAAATTAAGAATCTATAAGAGCTTATCTCCTTGCTTGCTAAACTAGATTACAGGCTATATGGATTGGATCATACTGACTACCCATACTCAAATGGAGTATTTCCTTAGCACTTTTCTATGAAATTCTATTGACATTAGGGAGCAAAGAATTTTGGGCATGCTCTGAACAATACGTTTGACTAAGGAATTACAACATTGATATAACTCTATAGCATGGAATATAATTATGTAACTCATAAACTAGGATAGGATTGCTAGGCCGCAGGCAACGCAACTTCTTACTTTCAAGATTAGCATCACTTCTCAAATGATCTCTCAACTATACTATTCCCCTTACATACCATACTCATTTGATTCAACTTATAATTCTCATATTGACACTGGGAAATCTTTCTACTAAGGTCTAAACTAAACTAAGTTCTCTCACCATGATCAATCCTAACACTAAATCACAAGACACAACATGCCAAACCACAATACTATTCTAAACCACAAGGTTCAATATTCTATATCTTCTTAGAGCTCACACCCTAAGCATACCATGCCTTACCACTTCAATGACTAATTTAAAACTCTTGATATGGATTCACTAGAGCATATTGCCTTCATCATCTTATACCCAACATGACATTCAAGCCTATCATTAAAAATAACATATAACATTAAGGCAAATACCCTTAAAGGCATACTTCGCATATTCTCTAAAACTTTATCAACAACAATTTTCTTGAACTATTCTTAAAACCATACACACAATTTCTAACTGACCATGACATGTATCAAAGACTTGGCCTCAATCTTCCTTCACACTTTAGCCTTAGATAGAAAAGCATAAATAATCTTTCTTAATGAGGGTCATCAGCTCTCTCACATCTAAACCATTGCTTATCCACTATCATCACCATTATATTAACATAGGAAGAGGTTACCGAAGGGCTAACACATATGACCCAAAAGCACGAAAACTACAATACATAATATTAACACTTATCTTTGTCCTGAGGAATAAAACTTCAAAGGCATGAATTCATTAAAGAAATCTAAGTTGAGGACATGCATGATATAATGCAAACTTCACTAGTATCATGAGTTTAAGAACTGGTCATACTCTGAAACATGAGTTTATACTTATCATGAGCTATTCAACATAAGACTGGAGTTGAGAGATAACTTGTATCACATAGTAAAGCTGTTACTTGCTTGCTAGAAGCTGAGAATGGGCTTAAGCATGCATGATGGATATAAGCATAGGCTTGTGGCATGGATTTATCATGCAAGTGATGGATTTGGTGTTGTAATGACTAAAATCCAAGGAATACTATAGATTAAGAAGGGATCACTATCTCATCATAACTCATTATTGACATTTATCACAATCTAATTCTCAAAACATGGTTTGGTTATTCACTAACCATCTCCCACTTAGGTCGAAGCTAGTATTCTAAGCATGTTGGTCTACTCCATATCCTCGAGATTAAGCCATAATTTCATCATTCTAATATCTACACATAAATGCTAAACTCACAAGAGTAAACTAATTTCGAACTTACCGACTTCATTCTTGAACAACCCATCCGTATGCCATCCTTAACTTTCTTGCTTCAATAATCATCATCAAAGACTGACACTTTCATTTGCAACCATACCTACATCTCTAATCAAATAATCATAGCCTACCAAGATCACACTTCTATACTTATATTTTTCCCAAACCATGAGAATAATAATCATACTTAAAAGACTCAATATCTTCAATCATAACTCCTTAACTTAGCTTTCAAGAACATCATAAATTATCTAACTAGCCTTTCTCCACCTAGCAACTCAACTTTACTACTAACCACACAATATGCAATAATCCTTGAAAAGTAATGCAGCCCCATAGCACCCTGGGTACACCTCTACATCATACTTAATTACAAACACATGATCTTACACTCTTGCATACACTGTTTAGGCCTACTAGATCACCTCCATATCACTAGTATCAACAACCAAACCATCAACTGTTCAAACTTAATATCTAGATCTAAATATGATTTACAACTCAATCTCACACACAATTCTCCCTTCAAAACTATAGAACACAACATTAAGAAAGACTAGTACACAATGACAATCGATCATAATCATATGGCCTATCTTATTCATAATCCGTTAACACATCCTCCTTCTTCCCATCATTACATTTACCCATCTTCACACCTAGATTACTTCCATAGCTCTATAAATTTCAACCAAACCTCCTCTTGCAATCTTAGGAACGTCTAAATTAACAATACTCAACCACCAAGTACTTCCATCAAAACCTATACTTTCCTAGCACAACAAATACCATCAATGACTCTTTTCATACTTCAAGCAAACAATAATCCACCTTAACTAATAATATCCTTCTCTAACTTCACTAAACTAACAAACAAGGGCATATCACTTTATTACTAATTCAATGATACGGAAAAATTCAGCTATACATATTCAATAAATTGCCCTTACAATCTTTCTTGTCACTACACTTCTAAACCCAAACTTCCAACCAATACAAGAACAATAAGATAAACAACAAGTTGCTAGTGAATCAAAATAGGACTCACACGGCTTCACTAGACTTTGGTTTTGTATTTTGAACAGGAAAATTAGATAAATAACAAAGAAACTATGCTAGTGAATCGAAATAGGCCCCACACGGCTTCACTAGACTTTGATTTTTCACGAACACAATGAAAACAAAATTACATAATACTAGAGATAGAAACTTGACACACAATATTCAATGATCTAAGAATACACCTTACTCTATCTTAATTGAAAACTCGTAAGAACGAGGGAATAACTTTAAATTTTAGGGACTTATAACACACTGGAAGGCTCCTCTCAACCTGTGTGGTGTAACTTCTGAAACTTCTGATAGAAAAT
Source organism: Capsicum baccatum var. pendulum (assembly GCA_030864225.1). NCBI lineage: Eukaryota > Viridiplantae > Streptophyta > Magnoliopsida > Solanales > Solanaceae > Capsicum > Capsicum baccatum. The sequence continues at coordinate 19,125,218 of CM061552.1, read as the reverse complement.
ATAAGAGGATTATCTGGGGAGGAACTGAAACTTGTTGATCGTGCTATATCAAGAATACTACATAGATAGGGAAGTATAGATTTACATTACAGATTCTAGGGAGGAATCTGAAAACACATCTGACTTGGATTTAGTGCACGATTTTTACAAATATGATAAAGAAATTCAATCTTCGGAACTCAAAAGCACTGATGGGATACTTTCTAGCTCTCTTACAATCCCATAACTATCTATGGAGACTTAAGCTTAACTGTTTTTGATACCTTGAAAATGAGACAGAGTTGGCCAGAATAGAGTAAGATGAGAATTTATTTAAGTTTCTTGGAGAACCTTTTTATAGCACGATCTTAGACTTGAAACAAAAGAGACATTTCCTAAATGCCCTATAGACTTCCGAAGAAAAGTGCAGACGTCTCCATACCGTTCCGCAAGACTCTACTAGACACGACTTCATAGACACCCTAGGACACTTGAACTCTGTGCTCTGATACCAAGTTTGTAACGCCCCAAAATCGGGTCCCAAGATGTCACACGGTGCTTAGGATCACAAATGATCCCAAGATAACCCTTCTACTGGCATAACTCATAAGAAACTGAACAAAAAATACAAATCTATACAAATCTGCAGAAAATAACTCTCTTCTAAATATGATAGATACAAACCTAAATTTACAAGATTACAACTCTACTTTTACAACTAAAAATGAAATGGAATACATCAACTTATACTGACTATCTATGAAGCCTCTACTAGTACTGACTATAGGTAGCTGGGTCATGACTCTCGACTGTCCTAACTCAATACGGCTAGATAAAAAAATACAACACTTCTCAAACTATATAACTAACTCAAGCCCTTGAATCAAAAGGACTCATCACCTGCTTACTGGATGCCACGAACTAACTGAATCTGAAGATGTACACTATACTTTGTACCTATATTCTGAGAAAATGTAGCCCACATACGAATATGTGGGTCAGTACCATGGAAACGTACCAAGCATATGGGGTGCAATGCATATATAAAATAATATCTTAATATCATCACAGTTTATAAAATTATCCATGCAGATATAAATAACATACTTAGCTCGAATTAAATCATCGAAATAATAGATGAATAATACATGTAAAGTAAAATAAGTGAGTCATTACAATAAGTTCTCAATTCACTTCTTCCTTGGTTTCAAACATATAGGGTAATCAAGTTTCAAAACAATTCTCTTTAGAATATATAGTCTTTAAATCTTTCAAAAGCAATGACTTTCTCAAACTCAATCTTTCAAGCAATTATATTTTCATCTCAAATAGAAGAATAGACTGGGAGTCTGTTGCAACCGACATAAACCATGTGAGCTACATGGAGTCCAACGTTCTATCCATGTTGGGGAGAGTCGCCCTATTCCTTTCCATTGGAGTAGGACCTTAAATCATCAATCCAAACACTAGTGATCACTATATAAATCAGCCTCAGGCTCACATCCCACGGGGGCACATAGTTATAGAAAAGTACCAAAATAGCTATACCTTCCACTCGGTGCTAAAGACTAATCTCGGACTTAGCTCAGATCTTTTCAAAAGAAAATCCACTAATAAATAGTTCAAAAATTCAAAACGGGAGCCATCTTTCTACCCTTTTCATAATAATCAATAAAAGTGGATTTCTTTTCTCATCTCGGGTTCAAAAACAATTCTTCCGCGACCATCAAGGTCAAATCATTCTTCATCATCTCAAATCATTCAAATCTCAAGGTGTTTATAACACATACTCCACAAAATAATAATCTTAAATATAGTTCAAAACCCATATATCAATATCACAATAAAATATTTCAAAGTTCCATACTTTATGTCATAAGCATAAAAATAATCACTTAAAAATCAAAATTTCATCTTTATAGGCAACCATATCAACATTCTCTTGAAAGCATCATAAGTCATAAATTCATATATTCGAATTCATAGTAAAGCATATCAAATCATATATCTTTGTAAAGAAAATTAATGTTGGGCACAAGAACGAAAGAATGTTCTTGTTGAAAAACCCCACATACCTTAAACTTGAAGCTTTGAATGACTTTCCGAATGACGTAATGTAATTCACGAACTTTATGGTGTCCCTCGTAGCCTTCATAACGGGGATTCCGAATATGTAAAAATTATAGAATTCTCACGGTTGAATCTCTAGCTATTGGGGTTTTTATATAGAAACCCTAAAGGTTGTTCTTGGTGATTTTGGGAGAAAGTAAACTTATTTTGATGTTGTGGGAGTTTAATCCCGTGTTATAGACATATATAGGCGTGTTTTTGGCACTTGGAAGTGAGGTACGCAGCGAACAACCCATGGCAGACCTTAAGGTGTGCGTCACACACCTTATGGCAGACATTTAAGTGTGCCTCCCACTCCCAATCGCACACATTTGATTGGGCGGCGCATTGCCCATCGCACACCCTTACTGCCTCTCACGAAAATGGGCATACGTTTCGCTCGGGTATTGGATTTTCGCGAAATTGGTATCGTGTGAAAGATAATTAAATTATCTACAATTTTATAGGTATTGGGATGAAAAATTCCATGTATATTAAGAGATATAAACATTTAAAGTAGTCCCTTGTAGAATTGAATATCAAATGTTAGACAAATCAAATGATCTTAGCTCAACTTGGCTCTAAATGATTTATATGAACATTGTTGACCTCAAGAGCACTTTACATACTAGGATAAAGATCATGAAATCTATATTCATGTGGGAATCACTTGGATTAGAGCTTAGACGCGTATGAATGACGGTTAGAATTTTAGTATGAAAAATATGGGGTATTACACTTATCTTGTTTATTGAAAGATATTTGGGGATTTACAGAGGCAATATAACGTTTATAAAACCGTAATTTCATCATTAAAGGGTTAGGAATGATTATAGGATGTGAAATGACCTCAATTCCCTTAAAAGGACTTATAACAGAACCAATTTTTGATATATGGGATGGGCCCTGCGATGTTGACCCATCGTGGACCTTGGGATCCATGGTGTAGAACAAAAGAAAACCTCAGGGTTTGTAGCACAGGGCCAAAGCAAACCCGAGGCAGTGTGCGTTTCCAACCCCTTCGCGGTGTGGAGCCTTTGTGGAGGGTCCCCTTTGCGATGCCAACCCAATATTAACCTTTGAATGCACCCCCAACGTAGCCCATAACAACTAGACTTGGTTTACCATCGATATAGGGGGTCCTAAGGCTCATTCTTTCATATTATTTGCGCATTACAACATATGGGGTGTTACAAAACGGCTCTCTTAAAATAACATATTTTAGTTCCTATAAATATCACCATACTTATCAAAACATACTGTACAAAAGTACTGGTATGCAGAGATATCAAAACAAAACATAAATACAACAACAACAACAACAACAAACCCAGTGTATTCCCACCTGGTGGGGTCTGGGGGGGGTAAGATGTACGCAGTCCATACCTCTACCTCTAAAGAAGTAGAAAGGCTGTTTCCGATAGACCCCCGGCTCAAGACACAAGATATCAGGCAAATACATATTAAAGCACCGAACAAAGTTACAAAACAAAACATAAATACTTTTGCAAAATATAGTTGAGAGCCATTATAAAGCAGTTTCATATCAAGTCATTTGAAAACACATGGCATAATGTAATAGTTTTTCAACAACAATGTAATGCAGCTGAGCTAGGTGGAATACCCTACATATCACATTTACATAAACTGTCAAACCTCAGTTGCCATCGAGATTAGAGTATACGTGAGGGGAAGACACACAAGATCACACAACAGGGTGTCTCGATCCAATGGTTGTGCACAAGATCACAAAGCAGGGCTCCTAACCATAGTCCCAATTTGGGAATGACATAAAGTCAGGTATGCAAGATCACAAAGCAGGGTACCAAATTCCCATGTCGGCAAACACGGTTTCCAGCTATGAGCCCTTATACTTAAGCGCCTACTTCGGGCATCCACCTATCTCATGTAAAATCAATGCATTCAAATTTCATCTGATTCAATCACAAATCTTATTTGTAGGGTATCATCATACCCGACTTGCAAGTCATCAATATCACATCAACGTATGCATAATCAAGTAAAAATCAAGATATTTTCATCATTTACAAGTAGTGGACAATAATTATTTCAAATTCATGCTCTCTTTGGTTGGTCACCATATAATATGGGGTATCGAAACATTATCATGGGAATTTGAAAGTAATTCATCATTCATATTTATCAAACTTCTATGGAAAATCTCAAATCACATATACATAGTTTCAACCACTGAAGTATATAGGCAAACAATTCCCATGACCTTAAAAAAATGACTTAGAAATCATAATAAAAACAAGTTATTAGTATTTTATTGTAAACCTCCATTTAAAAGCATGCATGTTCATAAAACTACACCCATGAGATTTTTGGATAACCCCACGTACCTCAATCACTATGAATATTAGGAGCTTCTTGAAGCCTATGTTGAGAGGATTCAAAATATGCAATTAGTTTCTAAAACCCCCGGTTGAATCTTGAGTTGCTTGGAGTTTTATTTTGAAATCCTAAGGAGAATCGTTGAGCACTTTTAATGAATGAAGGTGTATTTTGGGGTCTTTGGAACTGAATTTCGTGTTTAGGGCTAAGTAAGGGTGGAAAATGACTATTATGCCCCAAAAATGGAGTGTTTAAGTCACTTGAAACCTTTACATAGGCGCCGCCTACGCTATCGCCTATGTCTACATAGGCGCCGCCTAGGATATCGCCTATGTTTACATATGCGCCGCCTATGCTTTCCAGTGGCCATGCGCGATTGGTTAGGCAACGCATATTCCTTTGAAAGGCCATAACTTCTTGCTCGGGTGCCGTATTTTAGAAAAATTGGTATCGTTGGAAAGATAACTCGGAAACCTATCATTTTACACATAGTAGGCTCTCTAATTCTACATATACAAAGAGCCACGGTCAATAGAAGTTGACACAAATTATAATGTCCACTTAAACTTAATCGATCGAAGTAGTTTTCAAATCTTCCTTGAGTCAAATGACCCCTATGGTCTAAATTCAAGCTTGAATGGATTCACATGCTACACAAATAATTAACATGCCATATTGGCATAGGATTTATGGCTTCAGGATTTATCAACACATCGGAATCATGGTCTATATTGTAGCCCGAAATACGGGGCATTACACAAGGCCTCGAGTCAGACCATATAATGAAATAAATTAATATAGTCTTTCAACCAGGCCTTCCGAAATAGAGAAAGCTCACTAACTGCAACTTCTGACTCATGAGTCTACTAATTAGCGGGACCCTGAGACTGTGCCTCAGATCATGTAATACAGGGAGTCAATACAATTGTACTTGTATGCAAAACAATCCAAAATAATGTACTTTTATACAACATAAATAAGAGTAATTCATAAAATAATTTGCATACGATATAGGAAAAACACACATAGGCATACTTTAGAGACTTTGAAATATTTCCTTGAGATCATGAACCACTCTTTATGTTACTTCTGAGCTATATAGTGCACCCTCCAAATTGCAATTCCACGGGCTGTATGGAATCTGACCTTGACTCTGCGACCAAGCCTCTAATCTAAGTTTGCCACAAGGATTAGAGTATCAGTAAGGAGAGACACGTAAGACCATACAACATGGTGCCATGATCCCCAATCAAATCAACATGTCATGGTAGTGCACAAGACCACTAAGCATGACTCCTAATCATAGTCCCAAATTAGAATAACATAAATCAAGGTACACAAGACCACACAGCAAGGTACCATAACTTCGTGTCGGTAAATCACAATTTCTAGCATTGATTTTTTCAACTCGTACTTTTATTGAGTAACCATCTAACTCTCTAAGCCCATTTTTAAACTTTTCTAAACATGCATCTTTCTAAATTAAAATTTTGAGTTAAATCTGTAATTTTAGTATGTTCTGAATCTGCAATAGCATTCATCTGTTTGGTATCATCATACCAAGACTTGCAAGTGATATCTCAAGCCATAAAATATCATGCTATATCTCTTTAATTCAAAATAATATTTAGACCAGCAAAACATTCAAACTATGCAAAAATCATCTCTTTTCAACATTTCAAAAAATGGTGGTCAATTTCTCAAAATAACCATGTTGATTATCACATTCATCCTTTACAAACAAGAAATATCCCTCTCTTCAATTCATAGTCGACATAAAATTCATAATTGATAGTGAAACCCTTGGTTCATGCTTTAAGATATGCAATTGAGTAATCCATGATTTGTCAATCAAGAAGTAACATAATGAGAGGGAATTCATTATTCATGCTCTCAATTTGTACTTTTAAAAACATCAAATGCATATGTATATATATATATATATATATATATATATATATATATATATACACACACACAGATAAACGAAAACCAAATTTAAGGGGGAAGGCCTCAAGACCAAAGCATTATCATAAAAAAGGGTTCACAATGAAAAATTGTTAATATAAACTCAAAACCCTTCATAAATACATGAATTATAAACATTCAAAACCTTATTAAAAGATTTCACCATGCCCATGTAGTTTAGGAAAATACCACGTACCTTAATTGATGAAGAAATCACGATACATTTGATCCCTTGAGCTTGAATGGTAAACCCTAAGGTGTTTTTCGCTTATTGTGTTCTTGAAAGATGTACTAGAGATTTAGAAGAGATAAAGCATTACTAATGACCCTAATTTCATCTATATATGTTTAAGAACGGTTTTGGATCGTAGAAACACTTGGTTGCCCTTGAAATAACTTAAAAATAAAGTGTCTACACTATTGGGACATAGGGTATTAATCCCACTCCCTATGGCAAACTTTAAGGTTTGTGTCGCACTTCCCATGGAAAACTTTAAGGTTTTCGTCGCACTCCCTATGACAAATTCGTTTCGGTAAACGTTTGCAATGGTTAGCCGATGCAAACCCCTTTGCAATGCCATAACTTGTCCTTCGGGTATCGGATTAAGATAAAATTTGATCGTTGGAAAGATGATTTGATTATCTACAATTTGGAGGGTCGTAATCTATAAAATTCCACATATACATAAAGGTATACTCGTTCAAAGATGACCCTTGTGAAATCGAATACCAAAAATTGGCTGAATCAAAGGCTCTTAGATCACTTTGCTCTAAGTGATTTCCATTAACATTTTTCACCTCATAATGACTTAACACACTAGGATAAAGATCATGAAGCATGAATTTAAGTATGAGTCATGGGATTAAAGTTTACACCGATTTCTAGCTCGAAAAATGCGGGGTGTTACATTATTAAAGAAAAAATCTTTATGTAGTTTTCTTTTAAAGATATATACGACACCAACTCTAAAGGAATAGTGAAGAATTGTTTTTTGAATTTTTTGAAATAAGATCACCAAACACTAGAGGGAATGCCTACGTATCTCACTCCCAAGAGGGTAGAATCAGGGATGCATAGTTCGTCTAAATTAGACAATTAATGATTAATACTCTGACTAAACCCCGACCTGAGAGACAAGACAAAGATAGACGATGAAAAACATCACTAAAAATTTTAAGGTTCTTAATTTGACACCACATAAAAATGACACCAGCAACTATGAAACAAAAATCTTTTTGATATTTTCGTTATATGAAATGTACAAAACTTCTACCATCTTTTTTTTTTTATATAAAAAGCTTCTATTGAATAAATCTTTTTAAAAATTTTGAATTATGAATGCTTGCTAAAGGAAACAAAAGGAAAACCTTTTTGATGGTTTTTTTTTTTTTTTGAGAAATGAGTGCAAAAGGTAAGAAAAATCATTTTGAATTTTTGGATTGTGGAAAACAAGAGCCATAAGGAACTCTACAAAAACTATGAAACTGTTTTTTGACTTGCTTTTCTTTTATCTTTTTTTTTTCATTTCAAACGTGCTTTCCTTTAATTCTAGCACGTGCTTTTTCCAAAATCAGTCTATTAAATGACCCTACTTTAAAGAAGCAATAATTAGCACGTAGGGATGCTTTAGGGGTGAGTCTCCAACAAAGTACCAAGTGGATCCCGCTAGGTCTCAATATGATGTAAATAAGCATCGCCTAAAGGCTGAGCTAGGCTAGGGTCTACTAACAAGGATATTCGGGAGAGCATATGATCGATGGCGGCTGTGATAGCTTTCCACCTACTCTGTACTAGCCGATGGCTCCCCCTCCAAAAATTAGGGTGACTCAATTAGAGATCGTGTACATGGCGTGTACTATAGGACTTATTGCAAATGAAATAACTCTGGTTATACAAGTGATGACAGATATAAAGTTGTAACATATAAGGAAAAACTAAAAAAACGTAGCACGTAAGCACGCAACAACAACAAAACAATGCAAACTATAACATAAATAACGTCTATACACATATAATGTCAAAGTAAGCTGACACAACTAAAAAATAAGCTCGAATTTTGAAAAATTCCCAGCAGAGTCGCCAGAGCTGTCTATTCTTTTTTATCAAAAAGATATGATTTTTAGGTTTGAAAGGGTGTTATTATTAAGTGACCAAAGAAATTTTTCTTCCAAAAGTATTGTTATGCCTAAACTCAAAGTCACCACTTGGCATAAATTGGGTGTGCCAAGTCCACCTTAAAAATACTTTTCAAAATAGTTTGACACAAAAAACTAATCCACGAATAGAGATTAAGGTTAAGGAATTCTGTTGACCAAGGGGAACATGTTAGGCAATCCTCATTCCTGTGGTTCGACCATGGTTGTGTCATAGAGTATAGCGGCTAACATGATTCTATGGAATGTATAAACCAAGAAAAAGCACATAAACAAGAAAATGAATAACCAAAACAATCAAAAATATTAGAATTGTCCACTGCAATTTATTACAGACCCAAAAAATAAAGGTACTGAAATATAAACATATGCTAACTTACACTAATCTTAAAATACGCTCCACCCGGTGCCTGGGGCCTTGTTCACGCACCGTCTTCGCGTACAACTCTGTCGGGGCATTTCCCGAATAAAAGAATACAACTAACTTTGGGACATTCCCCATACAAATGAATATAATTGATCCAAATGCAATAAGAAAAATCACTAACAAACATTTTAAGTATTCAATATTCCACAGCTCATAAATTTGCCTACCCCAAACCTAAGATTTGCCTATCGATTCTTGGCCTAGAACATAATACTATCAGGTGCAAATTAATAGCAAACAACCAAGTAATGAAACCACTTGCATTATGAATCAAAATTCTAAATATTCACCTTTATCAATTTTCATTTCCCGTCCCACTTATTCCCAATTGAGTTTAAATTTTTCCATTATTCAATTCAAATAATCAATATTAAAAATCACTTACGATGATTCAAACATATCAAAATCGATGAAAACAAAATTCACACACCAATAAATTTTCCAGAAAAAGTGTCAAAACGATTAAAATGAATCTAGAATGAGATGAAGAATGGACCTTAATGCCACTTTCATTCAATTATTACTCAATTAAACGATACAGAGTACGTGCCGAGAACCTCGAATCGAAACTTCGATAACAACCTTGACCTCAAATATCAATCCTCAACTTTCGAACCCAAATTCCTATAGTAATCCTCCCAAGCTGATTGAAAATTAAAACCTATCAAAAATTCAAAAATAATCAGGACTAACAATGATTAAATCTGATTACATCTCCAAATGTCGACCATAATTTTTGAATCTATTTTCTCGACTGAGAGGTGACAAGGCGATGAGTAGCATGTGGGTTGTGTTTTCCAGTGGTTTTGATCGTTGTTTTGGCATTTTTGGTGGATTTCCATCGAAGCAATAAAAAACAAAGATTAGGGTGTTCTCCGATTGACAATTTTGGCGATGATTTCACTGAAAAACTAAACCAAAGCCTGTTTTCTCTTTTTCTCTCTCACGTTCGATCTCCCTCCCCTCTAATTCATTTAATCTCTGTGTGTGTGCACGGATTCTTATCTGGAGTGTTTGTTTGTATACCTGAATAGTGTGTGTTGTGTGAATTTCCAGGGTCTATTAGGTAGCTGCAAGAGTGTGTGTGATATGTGTAAGGTGAATTCAGAGTGAATTACCTTCTTCCTAATGGAATCATGAGGTGTATGTGAGTATGTATGGTTGCTGTATGTATTCTGTTAAAGAAAAAATGGAAAAACCAAATAGGGCATAGGGGTTAGGTAGGGTAGTGAGGTGGGTAGGAGTGTGAGTGGTTAGGATAAAGTGATGTGGTTCAATTTTACTGGGTAGGGTGTCAATTTTTTGGTAATTTTGTTATTTTTATCCTTTTATGAAGGGATCATCACATGGGTGTAGGGTACATGGTAAGGCGAGGATAAAATGGATAAATTAGATTTTCGGGGGGGTGGGGGCAAAATTATGTGTCTACACCTTGGACTCCCTCAATTACTAGGGAAAGAAATGATCTGGGAAAGCCTATGAAAATTCCTCCCATAAAGAAGGTTCAGCATCCTCAACCCTCAAATCTTCCGACTCATCATACCATTGGTAAGCCACGTCCTTCATCTGATAAACCGCAAACTCTACCCCCTTAGTATCACTATCATGCATGACCTTAAATATGTACTCTATCGCATCTAAAAATCCTTAAGGATCCTCCTCAGTCTTTTTACCCATAAAGGTGGGTGGGTCTAGCCTCATGAACTGGCAAACTCGAGTGATTTTAGAAGAACCAGACACATAACTCACATTTCTAGGTCGACGATATTGAGAAGCTACAAACTGAGCAATCATGTGGATAGACTGACAGAAGTTAGCATTTGAGACCTCTCTCTATGGGAATGAGTATGATTAACACCGGACCGAGAAGCCGGAGGAGGGATGGTTTAGATTGGAGGTACCCCTGGAGTAGCAGTGATCTCAGGGATACGTGCTCTTTGCGGGGTCGGCATCCCATAAGTATGGCGGACATCATCAGAATTTGTCCAAATAGGGACTGAGGCCCTAGCTGAGGTATTTTGATCATTGGATCTATGGAGAGGCATGATCTGAAATATAGGAACTCATGAGTTAGGAAACATGTAAACCCTATAGCACGAACTAGAACATGAAGAAAAGAGAAACATTCTTAAATGACTTGTAGCTTCCTCCTTATAAATGTGGTGCGCTACACACCCATAAAAATGACTCTACCTGACACAACTTTGTAGACACCCTGGGACCCTGAATCATGCTCTGATACTAAGCTTTTCATGACCCGAGCTGAGGGCGTGGCTGGATGGGCATCCCGAACCATGAAGGCTCGAGAGATCCTATAACATACTATCATAAGCATAATTCATTTGAAATAAAGTGAAGAAGATAAATTGAAGCATGAAAATCCCATAATCAAACTTAGTAATCCATGACAATAATCCATATGAAAAAAAAAGAAACTCTAATCTAGTCTAAATGAATTTACGAAGCCTCTAATAAAATATTAGTCTGTCTAGGCTGGGACAAGGCCCCCGGCCAGACTATAATACAACTAGAACTAACATATGGATTGAATGCCTTCCTAGGCTCACAAAATCTAGAAATCTGAGAGAACTCTCATGCTGAGTTGGACCACGGGACTGCACCTCAAAACCTACATTATGAGACAATGCAGCTGCCACGTAGGACGGTCAATACATGGAATGTATCAGTGTGAATATATATATGTATATATATATACACACACACACATACACACACATGCAAACACACTTCATATAACATAATCGAGAGCATTACGAAAATGATTTAACGTAGTAAAAATAAAAAACCAGACGCATGGGCATACTCAGAAAGTGCTTCGAATCATTCTAGTAAATCATGGACACAAAAACTTTTCTTTAGTTCTGAACTATATGGTACACCCTCCAATTCTATTATCCCATTGACAATATGGGATCTTTCCTTAACTCGGCGGCAAAGCCCTCAATCCGAGTTTCTTGCAAGAATTGGGGTCATAAGTAAGATCAAAATATGCCTCCTTGCTGACATACCATGCTATAGGAAAAGTGTGCCTTCTTGCTGACACACCATCACGAGATAGTATGCCTCCTTGATAAATAATTTCACAACAACTCACACCAGAAAAATACGATTTCGGCGATGAGTTATCTGAACTCATGCCATATTTGGGTAACCATCTAACTCTCTTTACGCCCATTTTTAGCATCTTAAGACAATGATTCATGCTCAAAACATTTATTTCTTTCATATTAAGGACATCTCGTGATAGGTGTCGTCATACCTAGACATGCAAATCACATCAGGTCATGTCATAATCATAGCCCTTCTAATTCAAAAACACATTAATGACCACCTAAAGGATTTAAACCATTCAAGAGTGTTCTTCAAATATTATATGAAACTTTGCAAACCACCCTCTTTAAAATACTTTAGCACGTGGTGGCCAATTCTTACATAAAACAATGCAATTCTTCATTAGGAGACAAGATCTTGCTCTCAAACCAATTTCACAATTCATAACTTATTAAGACAATAAATTTCATCATGGAAAAGGGAATTTCACAAATCATACTCATAAATAACTTTTCAGGAAAACATATCATATATACACATGATTACAACACAAATTTAATGGAAAACCCCATGATAAATACATACTTTCGTCAAAATGGTTTCATGATACATGCATTTCAATGTTTTTGAAAATCATAAAGAAGACACAATTCAAACCACAATTCTAAGAGTAGTTCTACACACCTTGTATTGGAGAATACATAGTGTAAAATCCACCCTTGAAGATAAGGATCATCAAATTCTAGGTAGTTTCTCTTCTCTTGTTTATGGAAAGATATTTGGGGATTTCCAGAGGCAATATAACATTTATATGAATCTAATTTCGTCAACAAAGGGTTAGGAACGGTTATAGGATGTGAAAAGACCTTAATGCCCTTAAAAGAACTTAGAACATAACCAATTTTTGATTCATGGGATAGGCCCCGCGATGCGGACCAATCGTGGACCTTGGGTTCCGTGGTGCAGACCAAAAGAAAACCTCAGGGTTTGCGGCACAGGGCCAAAGCAAACCCGAGGCTGTGTACGTTTGCAACCCCTCCGTATCCCTTGAAAGCACCACGATATAGGGGGTTAACCCTTGAAAGCACCCCCAACGTAGCCCATAACAACTAGACTTGGTTTACCATCGATATAGGGGGTCCTAAGGCTCATTCTTTCGCATTATTTGCGCATTACAACATATGGGGTGTTACAAAAAGGCGCTCTTAAAATAACATATTTTGGTGCCTATAAATATCACCGTACTTATGAAATTCTGTAGATTAGTGATGTTGAGTACTACATACAACTCTTTTCTAGCCATTGCTTCTATAGTTTCTCTTCTCCTGCTGTCAGGCATCCAATGTCATGCAGAACTTTATTTTACAGTTGTGGTGACTTGAAGACTTGGGAATATAAACATTGGGATTTTTCTCGAGAGGTACATGTCATGATTTTTCACATCTTTGTAAACCGGGCATTTTCCACATAAAAGTTGATCTTTATTACTTTCTACTTAAGGAACATGTTAGGCAACCTGTGTCATATGTAGACAAATCCAAGGTATAACTCATTTGATCTACTAAGTCATGTAGAATATCTCTTATCATTGTAGTGATGTAACCAAAGCGTTGTTTCCTGATCGTTATAAAGCTCTTGCTATGTTATATGTGTTAAGTCACTCTTAAATACAACCACCGAAGAGTACAGCAGGGAACAATAGCAAAGTAGGACAAATTCCTCGAATAATACTAATATCAAAGCAAATTTTGTATAATTAAAAGAAGTTTAGAAGCAACGTGAAGTTGAACCGTTATCCAATATGAATAACAGAGGTTATGACCACAATCTAATTTAGTCTAAACTCCATTTAAGTGATTGATAACAACATTTATGGACATTCTTGTCGGAGTTTGTTATCATTTCGTATATCAGTAGTAAAACATGTTTTTAATCCATAGTTATCAATCTGGTCAAAATTACAGTATTTTAAAATCTTTAAAAATGAAGGAAAAAAATATCCAGACAAGTTAAAGCATAGTAAGAGGGTTTTCTAGTTGGTTTAAAAGAAAAAGTTTTTCTCATCTTTCAGTCGATAATGTTAGCATGGTGGACAACTAGTAAATATTGTATCTATATACTGTTGTATATTAGTGTGATTATAGTGATTTTATTTAGTAATTAAAAAGAGAATTATTGATTATAGTAGAGCTGATTCTGTGGGATAGAATAGCGGATTTAGAGGGAAAAAAAAACTGATATTTAGGGATAGGAAGGATGGATCTTTAGGGTAAATTACTATGGTCATATATGAAGTATTTTGATAATGATTGCCAATGTGTTTTAGTGTGTCGTGCTTTGTGGGAATCTGGGTTCTGATGGGGAAGGGAACTGAATCTCCAAAGGAATAGTTGAGTGTCCGAGGCACCAATGGAACAAAAGTAACATAAAGTTTTCGTAAAATTAGCAGTCGCATGCATGTGCTGATTGGAGTAATTTTCTACGCCCCCGCGATAATCCTTACAAAACATTAGAACTATTGGAAAGAACAAATTTAACAACATTGTAAATGATAATTCTCAAAACCTTTCAGAATTGTTGGAAAGAACAGTTTCTCCTACAATTTTAAAGTGGTACGAAGATTCAATCTTTTTTTCTTTGCAAACATACTGCTTTACCCGATGTGTGGAAGTGGAAGAGCCAACTTTTAGCAAAACAAAGAAGTATGAGAAAACGTTGAAGGGAACAGTTGAGTGGATAATACACCAATGCCAAAAAAGTATAATAGAGTGATAGAAAAAGAAAAGTTGCATACTTGTGTAGGAACCATAACATAAGTTGGAGGAAATCTACATGGCAATATGTGATGCCACCGAAATAAAACATATTGGTTGAGCAATGAAAAGTAGCATAATCCACGTCAATATAAACCAAACAACCATACACCTGTAACATACTGAACAGACTAACCTGCCACAATCACAGGCCACATATAAGACTCCATATAGCAATTTACTACCTGTTGCATACCAAACATCTACCATGGTTTCCAATAGCCAAAGTAACATCACATTTTTTCAGTTGTAGAAAAAAGACCCCTTTTCTTATGTTGATACTCAACAAATCCTTGAGAACCAGAAAGAGTAAGATCCGAAGGGCTGACAGCGAAATCTGCAAACATTCTAGGGAGACTTGTTGTGCGCTCGCTCCTTCTAGGCTCAACCTTAACTTCCAAGTCGTCCCATACACTTGTGGTATTGACTAAAGGGCTAAAAAGGAAATCTACCGTCCTTCTAGAGGGAACTGTCTTGCGCTTGCTCCTTCTACGCTGAGGAATATTCTTTTGCCAACCTTCTAGATGGAATCTGTCAACCGTGGCTTCAAAGTTGTCCCCTGCATCTTCATTTGGCACAATTTCCTTGCAATCTTCACATGACCATCTGACAAACTCATCATATGTAACTTTATCGAGGCAGTAGCTGAAGAGATTTAAAACACAGAAGATTATCAAAAGCTTTATCAGTATTTAATGACCATTGTTTATTATGACAAAGAAAAAGAACAAGAGAAAGAACACACAAACTGCAACACAAATTCTGGGTAATCAAGGCAATGATCAATCTAAGATACTAATTACCTTCATCGCTATACCAAACTAGAACCATAAACAAGATATTTAAAGAGACATAAACAAGATATTCAAAGAACCGTAGATGGATTACCATGAGGATAAACTCAACTTAAATTGTGAATCCATTGAGTTGCTCATAAACTTAGTGTTAGTCAATGTCAGCATAATTAGCCATAGAAAGCTGCAGACAATCTATTTATACCCTATGTATAAAGGAAGGAGGCTGTCACAAATTAAACCGAGTTGGGCCATAGAACAACTGAAATGAAAACTCTTGCTTATAGGTTGATGTGTGGCTAATGATCTCCCATTTAAACAAAGTACCAACAGGTGTAGCATCATCACTCTTATGGTAAGGTATAAAATGTGCTGTCTTATGGAACCTATCCACTACGCAATAGATGTTATCACAATCCTTTTCATTTCTCAAAAAAATGAAAACAAAGGCCATTTAGTCACAATTTTATTATATCCCTTGGAAAAGACAACAAAGTCCATAGAATCATCCAATGAAGGTCCAATCATAGTGGACAAAGACATTTTAGACATAGTTTGCTTGCATTCTTGACATTCCCTAAGCATCCTTTCAACATCCCATCTAACTTATGGGCAATGATTTTTCTCCCAAATGTCTATGCTCCCTAAATCGTCACATTATTCCACCATTATGGTCCTACTTAGCAAACAAATCTTTCACGGAACACCCAGCACCATAATGTACTTGCTTTAACCAAGATAATCAAGTCCATAGAATCTTAGCTAATACATTAGACTAACACACTGTAGACTTTTGATTCCTTTACATGTTCAAAACCTTATGACTTTGCTCTGTCCATATTTATCAAGGCGTTTCTCCTAAAAAGCGTTAGGATAACCACATTATTGATTCCAAGCTTGTTTATTGAGGATATTGCAAGGAAATACCTTAGCTTTTAAAGTAATTACTTCGATGATCCATCGTAATGAAAAACATCAAAGGCCAAATATAATATTCTCAATTAGCTAAAGCCATCACTAGTGTGACAAGTCCTTATCATACGCACCAATAGTGAAATCCCACATGTGAGATTTGAGGAGAGTATAGTGTATGCAGGCCTTATCCCTGCCTTGTGGTTGTAGACGTAGTGAGGTTGTTTCCTGGGGACCTTAGCTAAAGTATAGCAAGTGAAAGTAGGCATCCAAAGGACAGCGGAAGTGAAGAAAGCATATCAACTAATAAAAAATAGTAATAACAACACAATTCAGAATAAGAAGAGAAGAGAATAAATCTAGAGAGAAGAGAGATGAGGCCTGGCTAAGAGAGAGAAAGGGGAGTGAAAGACTGAAGAGAATCAGATTTAGCTTTTCTTTTTGTGGCAAAAGCTGAAAAAGCCAATCTCATCAATGAAGTCGGAATTAAAATTAAGTGTGTCTAACCAAAACAATAAATGGGAAGGAATGCTAACCTAATACCTTTATATAGTAGTTTAGCAAAACCATATATCATTTGTGTCTGACTCATTTTATTAAGTTACTTTATTTAGCACGTTTATTTGGCATTTGAAAAAAAAAACAAATGTATCGCTTCTCACTTCACCCATTAAGCAAAGCAGGCTCATGTCCCCTTTTTGCTCTTCATCTTGTCTTAACCTTTATCAGAAAATGGTCTTAAATATTTTATTTCATAACTACAGTTAACAAATACCAAGAACATGTTCTGATGATTTCACAAGGACTCATCTTAAGAATATTTACCCAAGTAAGTCAATTTTGAAATCAATTCACCAAAGTAAAATGTTTTCTGAAAACTTTACAAAACTAGTAGAAACGTTTTTAGCAGTAACGTATTAGGTTTTAAAAAAGTTAACACCCCAAAACGACCTTAAAGTTGGAATTGTTATTGATAGTAATGTTTTTGGCTTAAAACGTTATCAATGCTAATGAGAATCTGCCACGTCATACTCTGCAGATTTGATTTGACACAGTGGCAGAGTTGCATTGGTAACGTTATAAGCGAAAAACGTTACTACCAGTAATGACTCCTACTTTAACGCTGTCTACTGTTCATTTTGGTCCGTTAATTTTCTTATAAACCTAATACGTTGTTGCCAACAAAGTTTATAATAATTTTGTAAAGTTTTCAGAAACATGTTATTTGGGTGAATTACTTTAAAAAATGGCTTATTTTGGTAATAAATTCCTCGTCTTAGTTCCATCATCTACTAAAACACATCTTCCAACTAGTGATAAGCGATTCTTTTCATGTTTATGAACGATAGCAGACAATTAATGAACTTTAACAATTACATTTAGTAACTGTCAAGATAGTCAGATAGTATACCAATGTCAAGATATTTGTCAGAGAGTATATCAGATATTAGATTGTGTCAGATATACATAATTAAATATTGTAGGTAAGAGGCATGATCGCAGGGATCTTCTGTTGACCTTTTGTGTCTAGCTTTGTGTATATATTCTAGGTGTAATGTATAATTTAGTGAATGAGGTGAAATACAGCTACATCATTAATATGGTATCAACACCTCCTGCTGTCTTTGTAGAAGCTCAAGTTGCCTTTTCCGGTGATTGTTCTGATAAATTTTTTGATAACTATTCCGGCATCTTCCTTTTCTGGCATCACTTCCTGCAGGTTTACCTGGCTATCTCAAACTTTCATTCTGAGTTTATGAGGATCAATCACTCATGCTAATCATACCCACCACTCCTATAATTTTCAGCAACTGAAAAACTGCAAAAGTAGTCATCTTCATTGGTTGTTTCTTCCTTTGTATGGTGAAGTTCTTGTTCAGTCCAAATCTGAACTAGTTTCTATTAGATCAGTAGTCATCAAGAGGAGCCTTGTTCTTCTCTTTCCCCTGTTTCAGGTTCTTCTAACCAAAAACTTTTCCTTTTTGTAACTCTCTTCTTATATTTGTCCTCATTTCGGTGTTTCCTAAAAAAGACACACTCATTTTTGGTATGTCATTTAGTTGTTGAAGCCATAATGTCAGAGAAAGGTGAATCTCTATACGATGTCTCTTTGAAAATTGAATCTTGAGTTGAGGTCAAATCCATGTTTTCCACTATTTCAAGTTCTTCTATTATAACTACAAAGAAATTGGAAGGTAGTAATAACTACACACCATGGTCTTCATCCGTTGAGATGTGGTTTATGGGACAAGGATATGAGGATCATTTAGTTAAAAATACTAGTGAAATTGTTGCTAGTGAAAGGACTAGGTGGACTCAAATTGATGCTTAATTCTGCAATCTCTGATGGAACACTTTGGATGCTATATTACTCAATCTATTTCAATATTGTACAACTTGCTATAAAGTTTGGACTAAAGCTAAGACTTTGTATGCGAATGACATACAAAATATATACAAGATTGTTTCAGACTTTGTCCAACTCCAGTAGAATAATCAAGATATGGCTAGTTAAGGGGAAACATTAGAAACTCTAGACCCTATTGCAACTATTGCAACAAACTGTTGGGTTTAATTGGTGTGAATGGAAAATGGAGGGACACAACCTTTGAGCAAAAGACATATTGTTTTGGAAAAGGTGTGACTGTTCAGATAGTTGTGTCTATTACAGAAAAAGATACAATCTTTCTAATGAACAAACATGACTCTTCTAAAGGATATTCCTTTTAAGTGAACCATTACCACCTCTAGAAAGAGGCATCTCATGGCTATATTAACCTGCTTTCATCCACAGGTTTAGAAATGAATGAAAATTTTTTTGAAATAAAAACTCTTCTTGTCTTCAAAACATTCTTTGTTATCAATCAAATCATTGAGTGAGTTCGACGAATCTAATTATTGAGGTACGCCTATAGTTGGATTGAAAGCCATTTTTTCCTAGGAGAAAGATTCCAAAACGTCGGGTACAATGAGGGGAATCATTCCTTAAGGACACTCCATGAAGTTGGGGGACTTGGCTTTATATTTCTATTTCATCTTAATTTCAAAAAAATAAAAATAAAACACACTTCTTAGAAAGATCACTTTGATCTTATGTTGAGGGCGTTTTTGTACTTCATAGTGTTCTTGTTTTGAACTTAAACTAGTGTTGAAGTTGTTAGGCCTAAATACAGATTCTTGTACCCGAATACATCATAAAATATCAATCTTAAGGAATACTTTTTTTTTGCAGAATCTGTAGTGCTTGTTTTTGGAGATTAAAGCTCTAAGCTTTCTACTCCGTTTGAACTTACCTAGTGATTGAAAGAAATAAAATCTTCATCACAAATTAAAGATCATTTGGTTGATGATTGGAAGTCATAAAAACTTCATCGTTAACTAGAAACAAGAACATGAGTTTAAAGTTGCTTAACTTTAGAAGTAGTATTCTGAAAATACTAAATTTTATTGTCTTGTAGTGAAAGGAAAAATGACTAATAAAAGTAAAATGAAAGATGCGGCTACGACTGTGGGGGAAACTAGCATTACTTCAAAAAGTTGAGCAAATGCTCTGCAACCAATGGCACGTGCGGAGAAGCCCGGGAAATTTGCGGGCATTGACTTTAAGCGATGGCAGCAAAAGATGTTCTTTTACCTCACCACTCTATGCCTTCAAAGTTTCACTAGTAAGGTTTGTCCTGAGGTTTACCTCACCGCTATATACCTTCAAAGGTTCACTAGTGAGGATGATCCTTAGGTGCCCGAGGGAACCTCAGATAAAGAGAATTTCATGATTGTAGAAGCTAGAAAACACTCGGACTTCCTTTGTAGGAATTATATATTGAGTGGTCTCCTAGACGACCTCTACAATGTTTACAATGGAACTAAGACATCGAAGAAATTGTAAAGGTCACTAGATCAAAAATACAAGATAGAGGATGCGGGAATTAAGAAATTCTTTGTTGCAAGGTTCTTGGACTTCAAAATGATAGATAGCAAATCCGTTGTCTCTCAAGTGCATGAATTTCAAGTAATCATTCCGATCTCCTAGCAGAAGATTTGATTGTGAATGATGCATTTCAAGTAGCAGCGATCATTGAGAAGCTACCACCTATGTGGAAAGACTTCTAAAACTATTTGAAGCATAAATGCAAGGAGATAATTGTCGAAGATATTATTGTCTAAATACGTATTAGGGAGAATAATAAGGCTACTGAAAGAAGTTCAAAGGAAATTATATAATTAATGAAGCACATATTGTAGAAGATGACCAAAACAATTCAAAGAAAAAGAAGAAAGCTGAACAAAAAAGCCATCAACCTAAGATGAAATTCAAGGGAAAGTGCTTCAACTGTGGAAAGATTGGCTATAAGTCCATGGATTTTCATGCACCTAAGAAAGAAAAGAAAAAGGACCAAGAAAATATGATTGAGTCCAACAAAGAATGTGATGATCTGTGTGCTATGTTTTTAGAATGCAACTTGGTGAGGAATCCTTGCGAGTGGTCGATGGATTCTTGTACCAACTGCTATGTTTGTGCCAACAAAGAGTTGTTTTCGTCAATCACTCCGGCTCAAGTGGAAGAAATGATCTACATGGCTAACTCCGCTACGGCGAAGGTAGAAGGAACAGGAAAAGTGGGCTTGAAAATTACTTCAAGAAAGGTCTTGACACTTAACAATGTCTTGTATGTTACAGAGTTACGTAGGAACTTAATTTCTATTTCACTTCTAGACAAGAATGGATTGAAATATGTAACCGTTTCTGGAGAAATTATAATTAGCAAAGGAGAATTGTATGTAGGAAAAGACTATCTCACCGAAGGCCTTTATAAGATGAATGTAATGAATGTTGAAATAAATAAAAGTTCAAATTCTTCTTACTTGCTTGAGTCTTATAATTTATGGCATGAACGTTTAGGCTATGTTAATTACAAAACACTACAAAAACTTATTAACTTAGAAGTTTTGCCAAACTTCGAGTGCAATAAATCAAAGTGTTAAACTTGTGTGGAATCAAAGTATGCTAAGCTTCCGTATAAGTCCATTCAAAGAAATTTCAATCCCTTAGACTTAATCCACACTGATATTTGTGATATAAAGTCAACACCATCACATGGTGGGAAAAAGTATTTCATAACTTTTATTGATGATTGCACTAGATATTGTTATGTCTACTTGCTAAATTGTAAGGATGAAGCAATAGATACGTTTAGGAAATACAAAACTGAAGTTGAAAATCAGTTAGAGAAAAAGATCAAATCTATTAGAAGTGATAGGGGCGGAGAATATGAATCTCCTTTCGCCAAAATATGTGTAGAGAATGGAATTGTCCATCAAACTACGACCCCGTATTCACCTTAATCTAATAGAATTATGGAAAGAAAAAACTAAACTTTGAAGGAAATGATAAATGCCTTGCTTGTAAGTTCCTGTTTACCACAAAACTTTTGGGAGAGGCTATCCTTACAGCCAATCATATACTTAATACAGTTTCCCATAGTAAGACACAATCGATTCCTTATAATTAATGGAAAGGAAGGAAACCCAATTTGAAATATTTCAAAGTGCGGGGGTGTCTAGAAAAGGTCCAAGTTTCTATACCTAAGAGGGTTTAGATAGGACCTAAGACTGTGGACTGCGTGTTCATAGGATAAATCTAAACATCTGGATATAAATGAAAATATGGTAATTGAATCAGATAATGTTGAATTCTTTAAAACATTTACCCGTATAAAACTAGACATGAATAGTCTAGTGGAGGATCTAAATGACCTTGAGATGAACCAAGTGAGAATGTACATAATGAAGAGAATCCAAGACGTAGTACACATCAATGAACTTCTACTACGTTTGGATCAGATTTTGTAACATTTCTCTTAGAAAATGAGCCTTAAACATTTAAAGAAGCGATGTCGTCGTCAGACTCATCCATTTGGAAAGAGGTAGTCAATGCAACACTTGTAGTAAAAGGATTAAAAAAAGGTCTTGATTACATTGATACATACTAGCTAGTAACAAGCATAACATCGATTCGAATGTTAATTGCCTTGGTGGCGGTATATGGTCTTGAAATCCATCAAATGGATGTGAAAACTGCATTCCGAAATGGAGAATGAAATTACATGGAATAGCCTGAGGGTTTTGTGGTTCCAGAGAAAGAGAATAAGGTGTATAAACTTATTAAGTCATTGTATGGACTAAAGAAAGCACCTAAACAATGGCTTTCGAAGTTTGACCAAACCATGTTGGCAAACGGGTTAAAGATAAATGAATATGATAAATGTGTTTACATTAAAGACACTCCGAATCACCAAGTCATTGTTTGTTTATATGTGGATGATATGTTGATCTTCATTAGATATATTTCAGACATAAATTCAAAGAAACGAATGCTCAAAAGCAAGTTCGATATAAAAGACCTTGGAGTTGCGGATGTGATCTTAGGTAAAAAAATTCATAGAACTCTACAAGGGTTGGTATTGTCACAGTCTTATTATATCGAAAAGGTACTTGACAAATTCAAGTATATGGAATTTGGAATTACCAAAACTCCTTTGGATGTGAGCTTTGCACTTTGAAAGAATGAAGGTGAAAGTGACTCACAATTGGAGTACGCAAGAATATTGGGATGTTTAATGTATATAATGAACTGTACACGACCAGATATAGCATACGCTATTAGTAAATTGAGTTGGTACACAATTAATCCTAACAAAACCTATTGGATCGCAATGAAAAGAATTTTGGGGTATCTTAAATACACTCAAGACTATGCCTTGCATTATAATTAATATCCTATGGTACTTGAAGGATATAGTGATACAAATTGGTTCACCAGATCAAACAAAGTAAAATCCATAAGTGGATATGTATTTACTATCGGTGGAGGAGCAGTCTCTTAGAATCATCCAAACAGACTTGTATTGCTCGCTCTACAATGGAATCTGAATTCCTCGCATTGGATAAAGTCGGTGAAGAAGTTGAATGGCTCAGGAATTTCTTCGAAGATATTCCTTATTTTCCCAAACCAATGGCACCAATATGTATACACTATGATAGCCAAGTGACAATAGGTAGGGCAGGGAGCATGATGTATAACGGTAAGTCTTGTCACATAAGATAGAGACATAATACCGTTAGAGAACTTTTCTCTAGTGGAATTATCACTGTTTACTATGTAAAGTCAAAGGATAATGTGTCGGATCCACTTACAAAGGCCTATCTAGAGAAGGAGTTGAGAGGACATCCAAGGAAATGGAATGGCGGTAGCAGACT
Source organism: Capsicum baccatum var. pendulum (assembly GCA_030864225.1). Lineage (NCBI taxonomy): Eukaryota > Viridiplantae > Streptophyta > Magnoliopsida > Solanales > Solanaceae > Capsicum > Capsicum baccatum. The sequence goes on along the minus strand of CM061552.1, from coordinate 19,101,376 downwards.
GGAGATCCCAAGAGCTAGGTTTAAAGAGATCAAACAATGTTGTGTCTGACCGATTCAACATTGTCAATTACCCAACCCATTTTCATGATGTAGACAATGTATACTAAATAAGGATAAGACTTAAAGTGAAAAGTCTTTTAATGATTATCTAAATTTGGCAGATTTGATCAAATAGTTTAATCTATAGGATTGAACGATTAGAAATCACCTATGTGATGAAGAAGTGGAAGCCGCTTCAAGGAGAATGTTAGTAATGGTCTATTCTCTAAGCTCTTATGAAACCGAGATGTGTTCATGGATGAAAAGAATAAAACCGTGAGAACCATAAATGGTAAAAAGATGGTTGTGTGACATGTGTTGTCTAGATGTACATTAAAGCTCAACGGTTCAATGATATCAAATCTACCGATTGACAGAGTGCATCTGATGCATGTTCACTACGAAAAGTTCAAAGGAAAACCCACTTATCCAGATGCAATCAGTCTTTGCTTGATTATCGCATACTTGTCTGTAAAGTTTTACAAAGAATAGCCATTCTCCATTCATTTGGGGGATTCTTGGGTTTAATTGGTGTGAATGAAAAATGGAGGGACACAACTTTTGAGCAAAAGACATATTATTTTGAAAAAGGTGTGACTGTTCAAATAGTTGTGTCTGTTCAAAAAAAGACACAATGTTTCGAATGAACATATATGACTCTTCCAAAGGATACACCTTTTAAGTGAACCATGGCCACCTTTCAGAAGAGGCTTCTGATGGCTATATAAACCTGCTTTCATCTACAGGTTTAGAAATGAATGAAAATTTTTTTGAAATAAAAACTCTTCTTGTCTTCAAAACATTCTTTGTGATTAATCAAATTGTTGAGTGAGTTTGATGAATCCAATTATTTGAGGTACCACTATAGTTGGATTGAAAGTCATTTTATCCTGTGAGAAAGATTCCAAAACCCCTGGTACAGTGAGAAGAATTATACCTTAAAACACTCCGTGAAGTCGAAGGGGGGGGGGGGACTTGGCTTTATATTTCTGTTTCATCTTAATTTCAAAAAAATAAAAATAAAACACAAATCTTAGAAAGAACACTTTGATCTTGTGTTAAGGGTGTTTTGGTACTTCATAGTGTTCTTGTTTTGAACTTCAACTTGTGTTGAATTAGTTATGCCTAAATACAGATTCTTGTACCCGAATACATCATAAAATAACACAAACTAGGCCATACTCAACAAACTTATTGGAAATTACACGGTCGACCACAATGTACTAACAATCGTAGTACAGCTCACGTGGTTTAGGTCCATAAATGTATAGAGGGTCAACTGTCTAATTCTATAAGTTTATCTAGAGCAGATTATAATTATTAATTGTAGTATTAAGCAGCTATGAGACAATCACCCTTAACTGGAACCCCGCAAACACAAACTGGTAATTTCTTTGCTTGTCTAACCAGGTCATCACCTACTTTCCCATGGATATTGTTATGGTGCATCTGCCCATATTTATGGTAATCAGAATTTTTTCTCAATTCTTGTTCATCTCACAACTCTCTCACAGTAACCTTGCTAATGGATCACGAACTGCAGGGACTGAATTCGCTTAAACTCTATTTTATTCACTCCTGAATGTCCATTTAATTTGATTCCTTTAAATAAATTAACCAAATACCTCAATTGTGGTGTTACTTTTTTGGTTGACTCTGTTGTTGTATAGGATCGGATAACGAGGAAGATGATTGGAACACGATATAAGTTGTAGGGACTATATCACATGTCAAAATCACCACCACCAGTTGCCTTCACTTCCGCTGCCTCAATTAATTTTCTCCACAGCCGTTATGGTCACCCGAGTCTGGCAAAGAATTAAAAATTGATTCCTAGTCTTTCCACTTAGTCTTCTTTTGAATGTGAGTATTTACAACTAGGGAAACATAGTCAAACTTTATTTCCCAATATAGTCAATAACTGAGGCACATATATATTTGACATTGTTCACTCAAATATATGGGGTCCTAGTCGTTTCGTTTCATGTCTAGGATTTTAGTATTTTGTCACCTTTATTGATGAGTTTTCCCATTGCACGTGGGTATATTTCTGAAGTATTCTCCATTTTTCAAAATTTTTTGTGTTAAGATAAATAATCAATTTGGTGTTTGAATAAAGTTATTACACAGTGATAATGAAAAGAGTACTTATATTCTCCCTTTTTCAGTTTCATGTTGTCACAAGGAATCACTAATCAGACCTCTTGTGTGTATACTCTTCAACAAAATGGAGCCTCTGAACGTAAAAATAGGCATATCATCGAACCTTCTCCTACCTTACTTATACACCATCAAGTTTGTAAGACCCCATAAAATCCTAATCGTTAGAGTCCTTTAAAACATGCCAAGAGAGTGCCCAAACTTAGAAAAATTTTCAGCTAAGTATTAGGACTTAGTATTTTCTAATGCCTTCGAACTTTGAGGAATTTATTTATGACTTTCCCAACCTCATAAAGTTAATTTTTAAGTTTATTCATGATCAGAAAAGTCAATAGTACATCTCGGGGGAGTTTCAAAAATTTTGGATTAGCGTATGTGCATGTTTGGAATTCAAAAACAATAGCTCGGGGCAATATGCCTGCAATGCCCTGCCTAGAACGACTTTCCAGGGCCCACGGCGCCTCGCCTAGAGCGGCGCTCTAGATCCTGCGACGCCCTGGCTAGTCTGGCCCGTGTATTTTTCTGCAGTTTTGTTCCACATTTTTAAGAGCAAATAGATAATTTTCCTTCACCCATAAATACATAACACAGGATTAAATCCCCAAATGGCATAATTGCTCATCCTTTTCACAAAATCCTCTCAAGAACAAGCCCTAGCTTCATCAAGACTCAAGAACTCACCACAATCTTCACGAAATAATCAATCAAGGAATGTTAAGTGTTCATCCTTGGGTTTCCTTCTACCCTTGGAGTTCAAGAACCCTTTTTAAAATCACAACATATGAGTTTCATGAATTACATGTATAAATTGGGTTGTTTTCATTGATAATGTTGTTTGTATGGGTTTTTAATTCAAGATTTAACTATAGTTTTCGTGAGTATAAGAGACTATGTATGTTATGGTTGTAATCTCCATATCAAAACCCCTGAATTATGAATTAATGATTTTAGTCATGATGCATCAACATGTTATTCATGCCCAAGTACAAGATTATGCCTCCTAAGTGTTTGAAAAAATTCTTAATTGAGTTAATGGTGCATTTGTGATCCCTTGATGACCCTAGTGTTGAACTCATACCATTACAACGTGTTTAAATTTCTATTATGCTAAAGCTATGCCTTGCAAGCGTTTGTTGTGATGCCTTCGTGAATTGAATAGTGTACTTACGACATGTTAGCATGCATTCTTATACATGTACAAATTCATGATTTTTAGGTGCTTGATGAAATGTCTCATTGATTGCATTGTGGATAGTTGACTATTGTCATTTTCCAAGTAAGGCTATGTTCTGTTAGTATAGATGTTATCGAGTCCTGGGGGTATTCAATATTCGACAATGTAGCTATTTACCTAGAAATACTGTCGCTGTAGGATAGTCTCAGTAATGTCACGAACCGTAGAATTTAGTCAATCATAGAACTCGATGAACTTTGTCCAGTTCAGTCAGTCAATGCGATCAGTAAGAGCTTAGTCAAGCCTAGTACAGTCTTGTGTTTAGTTCAGTGTCACTTCAGTTGGGAGTAAAATTCAGCACCGAGCGAACCCACGGATGGTGGCATTCCTGTTAGCCTAGGTTTTAACCCTTAGTAGCAGTTCCTGCATTACAGAACTATGTAGCCAACATAGGGTAAGGTGTCTTCCCGCCATACTATGGTTGACGCAACCATATATATAAATTATGGGTCTTTCTCCTAGATTAGGGTTTACCCAACCATGTTAGTATCCCTTGGCAAGGTTCTAACACTCTTCCAACTAGGGTTACAGTTTGGACCCCAACTCAGCTTATATCAGGTTATGTTGGTTAGTTTAACACTCCCACGATTTCAAACTCTGTATAGAACTTAGTTTAGATCTACAAAATTAGGACTGTCAAAAATAGTCACCCAGTTATTAGTAACTCAGTTATCAGAAATCTCAGATATCAGACACTCAGTTATCATAACTCAATATTTAGTTTTAACATGATCCCAGATATAGTATACGTGCATAGTATTGGATAGTCAGTATTTACAGTAGTCTCATCTATCTATGTACTCTCATTCATATATGTTCATATTATCCAATCAGTCATCACCACATGCATATAAACCTATGTATATTAGCCTACCTTACTTAGCATACCAGTATATTCACAGTACTAACATATACCTTTTATTTTGTGTTATGATATCTTATATCATTATTTCAGACACACAGTTTCCAGACCATACTTAGAAGTTCAAATTATTAGCAACAACTACAGTGGTGAGTCCTCATATTCGAGGACTAACTCATTCTTTTCAGCATTTTGAGTAGACTCATTTTATTCGATTGTTTGGAGTTAGTTGAGGACTTGTCCCATCAATTCTATATTCAAATATTTAGAGGTTTTCTGACTAGACTATATTATTTCGGACAGATATTTAAGTTGCTCAGCATTCATTTATCAGTATTAGTTTTTCAGTTGTGAACCTTATGGCATTTTTATAGACTTACTTCTGTATTTATTACAGTTATATTATTATTATAGTGTTACTATTATTCAGTGCTCACAGAAGGTACCAATCATGGGTTAGCTGGTGGATCTTCTGGGTCACAGCACCGTGTGGCATCCGAGGTACAGACTCGGGGCATTACAAACTTGGTATCTGAGCCTAAGGTTTAACGAATTCCTAGGGAGTGTAAAATCCACATCAAGTAGAGTCTTGTGCATGGGTGTGTAGCATGCCACACTCACGGATAGGAGGCTACGAGATGTTCTAGGAAAATTTTCCCTTCTTTCAGTAGTCGTGTCGTGCGAGTGAGCAAGATCTTAATTTAAAATCTCAGTTAAATCCTTTTCTCCCTTACATTTATAGAACCTGCCTCCCAAGAGAAAATTAAAAATAACAGGAAATCAGCCAGGACCTCAGCCTGTTCTGGATAATCTTCTGGATAAGCATGTCTCCCATGCAAAATTCATGACTACATTTACCACTCTAGCCCATTCCATAGTAGCTTAGAATGAATGGCCAGCTATTATTCAATACAACCTAGTAGCCAATAATGCTACACCTAGGATTCGAGACTTTACCCGAATGAACCCTCCATTTTTCACAGGGTCTAAGTCTGATAAAGACCTATAAAAATTTCTTGATCAGGTACAGAAGGTCATAAATATTATGGGGGTGACTACTAGTGAGAGTTCTGAGTTGGTTGCATATCATTTGTAGAATGTGGCTCACTCATGGTTCAAATAGTGGAGGGTAAGAAGGGTCGTAGATGCAGGGCTCATAGAATGGGAGTAGTTTGCCACCGCTTTTCTAGATAGGTTCTTCCAGCTGGAGTTGAGGAAAGCAAAGGTTTTAGAGTTTATTAATCTGAAGTAGGGAAACATGACAGTGAAAGAGTATTCTCTTAAGTTCACTCTGCTAGCCAAATATGCTCCTCATATGGTAGCAACTAGCTGATCTAAAATTAGCAAGTTTGTGTCAGGGGTGTCCGACAGTGTGGTCAAGGAGTATAGGACTTTAATTCTAATTAAGAAGATGCACTTGTATATATTAATGGTTCATTCTCAGTCGATAGAGAAGCAAAATACTAAGGATAAAAAGAAGGAGAGCATGAGGGCTAGAACGGGTAGCTTCAACTTTGCTTAGGCTAATTTAGAGAGTGGTAATTATCCCCAGTTCTACCCAAAATCTTTAGCATTAGCTCTGTTCTTAGCCAATACTCCAGTGCCTAAATTCAGAAACGGCAATAAGGATAAGGTGCCAGGCTCTAAATCTTAAGGTAGTCTCAGTAGTGCCCAAATAAATCCTCTTTGATATAAGTATGAAAGGAACCATCAGGGTATTTGCAGAGCTGGCAGTCATGTATGTTTTGGGTGTGGCAAGACAGGTCATAGAATCAATGTGTTTCTTTAGGTGGGTTTTCAGAGTCAGCCTGATCATTCCCCAGCTCAGTTTGGCCACTCGAATCAGTAGGGTTCCTCTTCCAGTACAACCATTAGGCAACGCCAAAATAGACTTTATGCACTTCAGTCGAAAAAGTATCAGGAAAGTTCTCCTAATGTGGTCACTGGTATGTTACCTATCTTTCATTTACATGTTTATGTTTGCTAGATCTAGGAACTTCTTTGTCTTTTGTAACTCCTTTTATAGCCATTGAATTTGGAGTCCGTCTTAGAATCTTAGTAGAGGCCTTCTTATTCTCCACCCCAGTGGGTAAATCTATCATAGCCCGACGGGTATATAGGACTTGTCCGATTATGGTATCTTAGAATGTCACTTCATCAGACTTAGTACAATTAGAGATGATAGATTTTGACATTATTCTCAGCATGGATTGGCTTAATTAATTCTATGATTCAACTGAATTCCAAAATAGAATTGTCCATTTTTAGTTTCCAAATAAACCTATCCTACAATGGAGGGGTAATTCCTCAGCACTTAGAGGTCAACTTGTTTCATAACTGAGAGGGAGAAAAATGATATCCAAGGGGTGTATCTGTCATCTTGTTTGATTTAAGGATTCTAGTTTTGATTCTCTCGGTCTTGAGTCAGTCCCAGCAGCATGTGAATTTCCAGATGTATTTCCCAAAGATCTCCCCGGAGTTCCTCCCGAATGGAAAATTAACTTCGAAATATATCTTCTTCCTGATACTCAGCCTATTTCTATTCTCCCGTATAGATTAGATCAAGAATAACTCAAAGAATTAAAGGAATAGTTGAAGGATCTCCTAAATAAGGGATTAATCAGACCCAGTGTATCCTCGTGGGATGCATTGTTTCTATTCGTACGTAAGAAAGATAATTATCTATGAATGTGTATTGACTACCGTCAGTTGAACAAAGTCATGGTCAAGAACAAATATCCACTCCCCAAAATTGATGACTTGTTTGACAAACTTTAGGGTACCAATTATATTTCTAAGATAGACCTCAGATCAGGCTATCATCAGCTCAGAGTCATAGCATGTGGCATTCCGAAGATAGTTTTCAGAACTTGGTATGGCCACTTCAAATTCTTAGTCATGGCATTTGGTCTTACCAATGCCCCAGCAGATTTCATAGACTTGATGAATCGTATGTTCAAAAAGTACTTGGACATGTTCATCATAAACTTCATAGATGATATTCTTGTTTATTCCTGCAGCGAACAATATGATATAGACCGTCTAAAAATAGTGTTATAGACCCTCAGATCCCATCAGTTGTTAACCAAATTCAGTAAATGCAAATTTTGGCTAAGGTTAGTAACTTTTCTAAGTCATATAGTTTCTTGTGATAACATTTGAGTGTACCCTCGAAGGACTGAAACAGTGAGCAACTGGCCTAAACCCATCTTTACATCAGACATTAGGAGTTTCTTAAGTTTAGCTGGATATTACCATCGGTTTGTTTACGGGTTTATGTCTATTACATCCCCATGACCATATTGACTCAGAAGAAAGTCAAGTTTCAGTGGTCAGATTCCTAGGAGAAGAGTTTTCAGGAGTTGAAAACTTAACTCACCTCATCCCCACTCCTAACGTTACTTGATAGTTCAGATGGGTTTCTTGTGTACTATGATACATCCAAAGTAGGTCTGATTATGTCCTCATACAGAGAGATAAGGTCATAGCCTATGCCTCTAGACATCTTAAGCCTCATAAAAAGAACTGCCCCACTCATGATCTTGAGTTAGCAGCTGTGGTATTTGCCTTAGAGATTTAGAGGTACTATTTGTATGGGGTGCATGTTGGAGTGTTCATAGACCATAAATTCCTATAGTATGTCTTTTCTCAGAAAGACCTGAACCTGTATTAGAGAAGGTGGTTGAGTTATTGATAGACTATGACATGAGTGTTCTGTATCATTCGAGTAAAGCCAATGTAGTGGCTAATGCTCTTAGTAGATTGTCTATAGGTAGTGTTGCTCATGTGGAGGATGGTAAGAAGAAGTTAGCTTAGGAGCTTTATTATCTTTCCCGACTAGGTGTCCGCTTAAACGGTTCAACAGAAGGTAATATGTGGGTTTAGAGTAGTTCAAAATCATCATTGGTTTTTGAGGTGAAGGAAAAGTAGGGTAGGGACCCTAGTCTTGTTAAGCTAAAGGAGTTTGTCAGAGATTAGAAGGTAGAAGTTTTCTCCCAAGGAAGATATAGTGTATTGTGTAACCAGGTTTGGCTATGTGTGCCAGGTATAGATTAATTAAGAAAATGAATTCTTGCAAAAATTCATGGTGCACATTAATCTATTCATCTAGGGACCACGAAGATGTACCTTGATTTACGAGAAGATTTTGGTGAGTAGGATGAAGAGGGACATTATAGAGTTTATAGCTAAGTGCTCAACATGTCAACAGGTTAAGATTGAGCATCAAAGGCCTTGTAGTTCTATGTAGGAATTCAGTTTTCCCACTTAGAAGTGGGAGGAGGAGAACATGGACTTTATGATGGGTTTGTCTCGTACTTATCGTCAGCATAATTCTATTAGGTTATCATAGAAAGTATGACCAAATCATCTCATTCCCTACTATTCCATACCTCTTATTCAGTCGAAAATTATGCCAAGCTCTATGCTAGAGAGTTGGTCAGATTTCATGGAGTTCCATTGACCATCATTTCATATAGAGGTACAGAGTTCACCTATCATTTCTAGAAAGCCTTCCAAAAGGGTCTTGGTACTCAAGTCCACCTCAATACAGCCTTCCACCATCAAACAGATGGTAAAGCAGAAAGGACCATTCAGACTCTAGAAAATATGCTAAGAGCATGTGTCATTGAATCTAAAGGTAGTTGGGATGGCCACTTGTGTTTGATTGAGTTTGAATATAACAATAGTTACCATTCTAGAATTTAGATGGCTTTGTTTAAGGCACTCTATAAGAGAAGATGTAGATATCCCATTGATTGGTTTTATGTGGGTGAGGCCACAATGGTAGGGACTGACTTGGTATTTGATACTTCATACAAAGTTCAGTTAATCAGGGAAAGGCTTAAGACAACTCAGAGCCGACAAAAATCGTACGCAGATGTACGAAGAAATGATCTTGAGTCTGAGGTTGGTGACTGTATATTTGAAAATATATCCTATGAAGGGAGTGAAAAGGTTTGGCAAGAAGGGGAAGCTCTGTCCTTGGTATTTCGGTCCTTATTGAATTCTCAACCATTTAAGATAGGTAGCTTAGGAGCTTGAGTTTCCTTCAGACTTAGTATCAATCCATCCAGTGTTCTATGTCTCCTTGCTAAGGAAATGCATTGGCGACCCAGCAGTTGTAGCCTCTATAGAGAGTGTAGATATTCAGAATAGTCTCTCATATGAGGAAGTCTCAGTCAAGATCCTTGATCGTCAAATTCACAGACTAAGGAACAAAGAAGTTCCTTTGGTCAAATTCCTTTGGCGGAATCAGTCAGTGGAGGAAGCTACTTGGGAAACAAAGGCAGATATGCAAACCAAGTATCCTTACCTCTTCTCCATAAACACACACTCAGCTTAAGGTAACAATTTTCCTTAGGGTTGCCTAGTTCCATGTTCAGTTACAGTTACAAACTTGGTATTCATTAGCGTTGCATATTATTTTCGTGACAGTCATGCTTTCATAAATCAGTTTAGCCATGTATTCATGCATCAGACATGCATGTTCAGTATCAAAACTCATCTTATCAGTAGTTTCATTCATATATTCCATGTTTCAGTTATACATGTCAGTGTAGGTATAGTTCAGCAGTTCTACTTAGCTCGGTCAGTCCTATTCGAGAATAAATGCTCCTAAGGGTGAGATATTGTAAGACCCCGCAAAATCCTAATCGTTAGAGTCCTTTAAAATATGTTAAGAGAGGACCTAGACATAGAAAAATTTCAGCTAAGTATTAGGACTTAGTCTTTTCTAAAGCCTTTGAACTTTGAGGAATTTATTTATGACCTTTCCAACCTTAGAAAGTTAATTTTTAAGTTGATTCATGATCGAGGAAGTCAATAGTACATCTCGGGTGAGTTTAAGAATTTTTGGATTAGCATAAGGGCGTGCCTGGAATTCAGAAATAGTCGCTCGGGGCGATATTCCCACAGCGCCCTGCCTAGAGCAGTGCTCCAGGGCCCGCGGTTCCTCACCTAGAGAAGTGCTCCAGAGCTCGAGGCAGCCTGGCTAGTCCAGTCCATGTATTTTTCTGCACTTTTGTTCTACCTTTATAAGGGCAAATGGGTTATTTTCCCTCACTCCATAAGTCCATAACACGGGATTAAAGCCCCAAATAGCATAATTGATCATCCTTTTCACAAAATCCTCTCAATAACAAGCCTTAGCTTCATCAAGCTCAAGAATCAAGACTCACGAACTCACTGCAATCTTCACGAAATCATCAATCAAGGTATGTTAGGTGTTCATCCTTGGGTTTCCTTCCACCCCTCAAGTTCAAGAACTCTTTTTAAAATTACAAGCTAGTAGTTTCATGAATTACAAGTATAAATTGGGTTGTTTTCATTGTTCATGTTGTTTGTATGGGTTTTCAATTCAAGATTTAAGTGAAGTTTTCATGAGTATAAGAGATTATGTATGTAATGGTTGTAATCCCCCTATCAAAACCATTGAATTAATAATTAATTATTGTAGTCATGATGCATCAACATGTTATTCATGCCCAAGTACAAGATTTTGTCTCCTAAGTGTTTGACAAAATGCTTAATTGAGTTAATGGTGCATTTGTGATCCCTTGGTGACCCTAGTGTTGAACTCATGCCATTATAACATGTTTAAATTTCTATTATGCTATAGCTATGCCTTGCAAGCATTTGTTGGAATGCCTTTGTGAATTGAATAGTGTACTTATGAAATGTTAGCATGAATTCCTATACATGTACAAGTTCATGATTTCCAGGTGCTTGATGAAATGTTTCGTTGATTGCATTGTGAATAGTTGACTGTTATCATGTTTCAAGTAATGCCATGTTCTATTAGTATAGATGCTATAGAGTCTTGGGGGTATTCAATACCTGACAATCTAGTTATTTACCTAGAATTATAGTGGCTACAGTATAGTCTCAGTAATGTAATGAACAGTGGAATTCAGTCAGTATTAATGTGATCAGCTCAGTCAAGCCTAGTACAGTCTAGTGATCAGTTCAGTGTCTCTTCAGTTGGGAGTAAAATTCAGCACCGAGCGAATCTAAGGATTGGGGTATTCCTGCCAGCCTAGGGCTTGAACCTTAGTAGTAGTCCTTGCATACTCAGTATTTACAATAGTCTCAACTATCCATGTACTCTCATTCAGTTATGTTCATATCATCCATTCAGTCATCACCTCATGCATATAAACCTATGTATATCAGCGTACCTCACTTAGCATACCAGTACATTCAAAGTACTGACACATTCCTTTTCTTTTGCACTATGATGTATTATATCATAGGTTTGGATGTACGGGCTCCAAATCGCACTTAGCAGTACAGATTATTAGAAGCAAATACAGTGGTGAGTCCTCATATTTTGAGGATTAAGTTTTTCTTTTCAGCATTTCAATAGACTCATTTTATTTGTTTTTTTGGAGTTAGTCGGGGACTTGTCCCATAAACTTCATAGTCATATAGTTAGAGGCTTTAAAACTAGACTATTTATTTTAGATAGATATTTTAGTTGCTCATTATTCATTTATTAGTATTGGTTTTTCAGTTGTGAACCTTATGGAATTTTTATAGCCTTACTTTCGCATTTATTTTAGTTACATTATTATTATAGTGTTACTTTTATTCAGTACTCATAGCAGGTAGCAGTAATGGGTTAGCTGGTGGTCCTTTGGGGTCACTAGCACCATGGGGTGTCTGAGGTACAAACTTGGGGTGTTACGACATTCCTCTTCATTTTTTGATGGATGTTGTTCTCATTGTTTGTTATTTGATGAATAGAATGCCCTCCACTATGTTGCACCAACAAAGTCCTCACTCAATTTTCTTTTCGGGTCAAAATATTTATCATCTACCTTTGAGAGTATTTGGATGTATTTGCTTTTTCCATGATCAAAGTACTAGAAATGACAAACTCCAAACAAAATCAATCAAGTGTGTTTTTCTAGGATACTTTCATCACTAAAAAGGTTACAAATCCTATGATCCAAAAACAAATAAATATTTATTAGTGCTGATGCGACATTTTTTGAAACATCTCCTTCTCGTTCTCTTAGCACTACTCCTAACCCTGATGCATTAGTAGCTCCTGATTACTCACCTCTTGCTCCTTTGGCTCCCATCATGCCTTCATCAGATGCAGTGACCCCACCAATTTCCAGACGCAAAGGTAAATATACTACTCAAAATAAACAACCAAAGAGATATAATTGTTTAAGTTATCATAGGTTGTCCCGATTATATTATACTTTTGTATCTACCCTCTCTAATGTACCTATACTAAAGACTCTTAATGAAGCTTTGGAACATCTAGGGTGGGGAGATGCTATGATCGAGGAAATGAATGCTTTATAGACCAATAACACTTGATTTCGTCCAGTTACCAAAGGGGAAGTCTACTATTAGAAGTCGATGGATCTATATAGTAAAAGTAGGTTTGGATGGAACAATTGATTGACTGAAATCTCGCTTTGTTTCTAAAGGGTATACTAAGATTTATGGTCTTGACTATTGTGACATGGTCTTTTCAGCTGCCAAAATTGCATAGATTGCTTATCTTCTTTGCAGCAATGCATCATTGGCCGCTTCATCGACTAGATATTAAGTTTGCCTTTTTGCATGTCAAACTTTCTAAAGAAACTTGTATGGAGCATCCTCCTGGATTTTTTTAGAGGGAGGCATACTTACTTTGTCGTCTCAAATATTTTCCATATGGATTCAAGCAATATCCAAGAGTATAGTTTGGCATATTTATTTTTGTTTTCATACAATTTCGGATGTCTTGAAGTAAAGTAGACCACTCTGTTTTCTATCAAAATAATGTTCCAAAAAGGAAAATTTATCTAGTCGTTTATGTTGACAGCATTGTCGTAATTGGAAGAGAACCATAAAGAATACCACAGCTGAAGAAACCTTTGTTCAGTCACTGTCAAACCAAAGATTTGGGGAAGGTAAAATATTTTTTGGGAATTGAGGTAGCACAATCTAAGACAAGTATTGCTATCTCACAAATAAAATATGCCTTGGACATATTAGAAGAGATCTTTATGTTAAATTGCAAACTTATTGACACTCCTATGATCCAAACACGAAACTTGTCCCTAGACAGGGGGAGCCACTGAAATATCCTGATAGTTATAGAAGACTGGTTGGTAAATTGAATTATCGTACTATCACAAGTAGGATATTTCATTTGCAGTAAGCATGGTTAGTCAGTTTCTCCAAGCTCTATGTAAAGATCATTGGGATGCAGTTTCGTATTCTCACAAAGATAAAAAAATGCAAGGACAAGGATTGTTATATGAAAGCGAAGGTCACATATACATTGTTGGATATTCTGATGCAGATTTGTCAGGTTCTCCGACAGATAGATGCTCTGCTTCTGGCTATTGCATAATGATTGGAGAAAATTTAATTTCTTGGAAAAGTAAGAAGCAAAATGTTATTGCCAGATCTAGTGCAAAAGTTGAATATCGAGGTATGACCCTTTCTACATGAGAGCTTATTTGGCTAAACACTTCTCAACCAGCTAAATTGTGTTGAATTCAAATAGATGAAACTTATATATGACAATCAGGCTGCCCTACATATTGCCTCAAATCCAGTTTTCCATGAAAGAACAAAACATATAGAGGTCGATTGTCATTTTATTAGGCAGAAGATTGATTCTAGATGCATTATGATAAGACTGCTACTTTAGCGTGAGGTAATCTGTATTAGTTTCTTGGTTTCAAAAAAGATAAACTATATTAGCAACAATTAGTATTTTAGTAGTTACTAGTAGTTATCTACAACAGTAACTATAACTGTCTCTATGTGTTAGGAGTTATCTTTGTGTTTTAGTTTAAATAGATGTATGTAGAAGAATTCTAGATCGAAGGAAAAATATTATTATTGTCTTTGTATTTGGAGATTTGTCCACTCCATATGGACTTGGTTATTGGTTAATATACTGTTTAAGATTCTTGCACTTTTTTTAACAATTAAAAATTCATTCTCTATCTCTTTTGTACCCTAGTTTCTATCATTTGCATCAGAGATGTAAGATCTGCCATGGTTAACACACGGGCTAACGCTTCCCATAGCAAACCTATCATGTCGACTCCTGTTAGATTGGCCAACAACTGACCACTATTGCAGAAAAATTTGAAGCCATGGATGTCTTGGCTGCCGATGTGGCTGCATTAAAAGCCCAAAATAGTTAGATTCCTTGAGGAAAATCTAATGTTTTACCGGAAGGAGACGAAGTTGATAGAACTTGGAGGTATCCAGAAAATTATAGACATTTATATACAAGAATGGAATTTATAAAGTATGAGGGAGGAGATCCTAGAGGTTGGATTGTAAAAGATGAAAAATATTTTCAAAATTATCAAACACCTGATGACCGTAAGGTTGATGTTGTGTCAATGTCTTTGGAAAGAGGTGCATTGGATCTTTTTGCTTGGATCAACAGTGAAAGGACCATTTATTACTGAGAAGAATTCATTAAAGTTATGCAAGAAAATTATGGACCCACTGAGTTTCACAATCTAGATGAGTATTTGTACTGGCACAATAGACAAGATCGGTGTTTGAGTATATGCAAGAATTTGCAAAATGGGCAACACGTGTGTAAAGTTTACCAAAACACTATTTTCTTGGATTTTTCCTTAGTGGGCTCAAAGAAGACCTTCGTGTGGATGTTAGAATTTACAAGCCTCGATCTGTGTATAAAGCAGTGAGTCAGGATTTAGAATATGAAGGAAAACATAGATCAAATCGGTCCAGTAAGGTAACCACCTGGCCTTCTATATCACGACCTTCATCAGTTGGGACTTCCTATCCAACTGCTTAAGTATCCTTTAACTTTTAATCGTTCTGGAAACCAGTTACACACTCTTTTCAACAACCACCCTTCAAAACGTTCGCCCACTGAATTCTAAGCACTAAATTCGCCGAGAAAAAGGCCTATGCAATCTTTTTGGAGACAAGTTTGCCCCTAGTCATCATTCCAAATTTGGAACTTTTGCATATTTGGAGTTAATAGTATAGAAAGACAACGTGAAAATTGTTGAAGATGACCGTAATACAGACATAACTCCTACTAATTTGGCAAAAATCTCATTTCATTCACTTCTGTGCAAAGAATCTGCTTCAACTTTGAAAACTCTTTGCGGGTGTAAAGTGCTGATGTTGGTGGACAGTGGTTCAACACAATTTTGTTGTAGAAGAAATTGTCATGGAACATGGGTTGGCAGTCCAATATATCCCTACATTTGGTGTCTAGATAAGCAGTCGTGAAATTATTAAATTCAATTTTGTAAGGACCTATTAGTGGAAGTTTCAAAATTAATAATTGTTGAAGATACGTCTCAGAAAGTAGGAGTATTTAGTTTTAGTAGTTTTAAATTATTAGAATTCTATGTGGGTTAGACTTAGGAATTAGTTATCCTTATTTGAGTTGAAGTCTAGTTAGAAATTTATCTATAAATTGTGTCTTTGAGTTATTAATAAAATAATTTCCTTTGACAATACTATTGCATTATTTTCTTTTCTCCAAGTATTTCTCTGTTATTTCTTCAATTTTAAAGCCAAAAACCAACAATTGTTATCTGAGCCAGTTTCTTGAGGGATCTATGAGAGGGATGAATTCTTAAAATAATTTCTCCCAAATAGCTCTTCCTGTCTTTGATGGTGAGAATTACAATCTATGCGCAGTAAGAATGGACACTTATCTTGAGGCTTTAGATATTTGGGAGGCTTTGGAGGATGATTATGATATTCTTCTACTGCCCGATAATCCCACGGCGGCCCAGATCAAAAGCCAAAAGGAAAAGAAAATCAAAAATTAAAAAGCAAAAGCAACTTTGTTTACTAGTGTGTCTCCAACATTTTTAACGAGAATTATGGCCTTTAAATCATCAAAATAAATTTGTAATTATCTGAAGGAAGAATATACCGGAGATGAAAGAATACAAGGAATAAAGGTATTGAATCTAATAAGGGAATTCGAATTGTAAAAGATGAAGGAATCTGAGACCATCAAAGAGTACTCAGACCGACTACTCAGCATTGTTAACAAGGCACATGAGCAAAGAAGGCCTATGTGGCGGGATGATATGGTTGAAGGAGCTTTGAAAACCAACCACAAGACTCAAATCAAGGGTAATAATAAGAAGAAAAACTACACACCTTGCCAATACTGTGGCAAAATAGATCATCCTCCATTTAAATGTTGGAAGAGACCAGATGCATAATGAAAGATCTATAATCAACTTGGCCATGAAGCTATTATTTACAAAAAAAAAAAATTCCAAAATATGAAGTAGATCCAAGTCATCAAAAAAGAATAAGAAAATTACTTATTTGTGGCAACATATTCTTTAACCAAGAAATCTGATTTTTGGATGATTGACAGTGGTTGTGCAAATCATATGACATATGACAAAACACTTTTTAAAGATTTTTTTACCTTTGGAAAATAAAAAAGTCAGAATTGGGAATGGTGATTATATTCCTGCAGAAGGAAAAGGGATTGTTTCAATCAAAAAAATTTCAGGTACAAAAATAATTTCAAATGTTTTACGTGCCTGATATTGATAGAAGTTTTTTAAGTGTTGGCCAGCTAAAGGAAGAGGGATTTAAATTATTATTTGAGGATAAATATTGTCGAATTTTTGATTCCACTAATCATGAGATTTTGCAAGTTGATATGAGAGGCAAAAGTTTCTTATTTAATCCAACAGAAGTTGCACATAAGCCTTGCAAGACCAAATATGAATTGGCAAATATATTCAAGAGGTCAAAATCAGCTGAGACTACAATCTACTATTTTCTATCCAAGGAGGAGTGTTGAATATATGTATCACAAATAAAATAGGAGTAGATAGTTTTAGTAGTTTAAAATTATTAGAATTCTATGTGGGTTACACTTAGTAATTAGTTATCCTTTGTTATTTGAATTAGGAATTAGTTATCCTTATTTGAGTTTAAGTCTAGTCAGAAATTTAGCTATAAATATATGTCTTTGATTTATTAATAAAACAATTCCCTTTCACAATACTATTGCAATATTTTTTTCTCTTCAAGTCTTTCTCTATTATTTATTTAATTTCAAAGCAAAAAACCAACAGTTATAAAGCACAATTTTTCCTTTTTTTCCTTTGGTGGGGATGACATGGTGTTGAGTATGCAGTGGCTAGCGTGTTTGAACACGATACAAGCCAATTGGAACGAAAAGTTTCTGATCTTCCAATGGAATGAAAAAACTTATAAAATGCAAGGTGTTACTCAGAAAACACACGAAGCAGGATCTTTCCAACTAGCCCTTTCTTTTGAATTAACTTCATAGCCACCAGAATCACCATTAAATGTTGAAGGCGAGCAGCTCAACATTTCACCTGAACAAGTTCTGGCTCATCATTGGGATCCCCAAGTTGGAAATATTATGATCTGTTAGTTGCACAATTTCCTTCTTTTCGCCTTGAGGACACAACGATTTTTCAGGGGGGATGCACTAATAAGATTGCTACTTTAGCATGTGGAGATAATCCATATTAGTTTCTTGGTTTCACATAAGATAAACAATATTAGTAGCAGTTAGTATTATAGTTGTTACCAGTAGTTATCTACAGCAGTAACTGTAACTATCTATCTGTGTTAGGAGTTATCTATGTGTTTTAGTTTAAATAGATGTATGTAAAAGAATTCTGGACAGGAGAAAAAATATTATTATTGTCTTTGTATTTGGAGATTTTCCACTCACTACAGACTTGGGTAATATAGTGTTTATGATTTTTGCACTTTCTTTAACCAGTAAAATTTCATTCTCCATCTCTTCTGTACCCTAGTTTTTATCACATTGCCACCAGCTTTGTCGGTTCAAATGACCAATTGGCAGATATTCTTGATGAGTCCCATAGAGGATCTTGGATTGGATACATTTGTGGCAAGCACGGAGCATACTATGCTCCAGCTTAAGGGGGAGTGCCGAGATAGTCAGATAGTATACCAATGTCAAGTGCCAAGATAGTCAGATAGTATACCAATGTCAAGATATTTGTCAGAGTTATTACTTTGTGTCAGATATACATAGTCAAATATTGTAGGTAAAAGGCATGATCTCAGGGATTTACTGACCTTTTGTGTCTAGCTTTGTGTATATACTCTATGTGTAATATATCATTTAGTGAATGAGGTGAAATACATCTGCATCATTAATAGTAACAATCTAACGTACCGATGTACCGCAAATTTAAGACAAATGACACAAAAAACAAGGGCGTTCGCATATCCTTTGTCACCACAAATTAGACATATCGTATCCTGCACAACATGGCAAAAAAATTATTAACCGTCATATGCAAAGCAATACACAAGTAATGCAAAAGATCCTTGTACTCTAAGTAATGGAAAAGAAGTTTTCACAAAAATATTCACAAGTAAAAAGTGTTTTCTAGAGTGTGTAGTTAATGGGGACTAAATTGGATACACATTTGCTCTCCATGGTAATCAATAAATATTTCCACCAAATTTCACTCGAAGGTCAGGCCTATTGATGAATGAAATGGATTGAGACCTATGAGGTTTAATGTTTAAACACCAACGAACACAAAAACACCGTGTGATTTGTGATTTCGCCTGATTTGCTCTAGCCTTGGAGGAGATAGTTAGCTAGTACTTGAGTTGGAACAAATAGGCGGCACTGGGGAGATAGGGTAACGGGATAAATATTAATGTATGTACAAGGTTAAAATTCTATAGTATTTGCCAAGATATTTTCATTTATGTTATTTCTTTTTCTATTAGTTTTGATATGCTTTTCCTGGAACTGAGCATCTATCAATAACAACCTCTCTGTCTCGCAACGTAGGAGCAAGGTCTGCGTATACCCTACCCTTCGCACAGACCCACACCCCACTCATAGGATTTACACTAGTTATGTTGTGGTTGCATATGAGGTCAATATCATCTTTTCTGTGTATATAATAGATATGAATCCCTTCCCTTCTTCCGATGTTTACTTTGTTATATTTCTGTTGAATCAATCTCGGAGCACACAAACTAGCCCAGCACCACGGTTCTAAAACAAGTAAACGACATATCCACCTTATTAGCACTTTTACAATAAAAATAAGAATTACAACACAAAAACACAATGAAAGTCACAGAAAGACTTGTAACATTGCCAAATTTCAGAAAAAACAAAGAGAAAATCTACTGAAGATGAAATGAGAAAATGAAGAAAATCTTAGAAAATACCATGGTGAAAACAAGAAATTCAAGGAACCAGATATCCAGAACACAGTAGTTCTGCTTAATTGTTAGTACAGCACCTCGATTGCAAATATATGACTATGAATCCAGGGGCGGCTCAATGACATTTGCGGCCTAAAGCCAAACTTTATAAGAGGCCTTAGGTTTTTCTAGAATGAAAAAATTATAATTATAAGTTGAAACAATGAACTGGCTTTTGGAAGTATAAAATTCTACAAGTTGAATATGCTTAGTGCAATGTTTGAAAAAAATTAAAGGAACGTGTAATTTAATTTTTCAATGTTATCGTCATATTTTTCGAGAATAGTATAAAGTTTATTACAAGAAGGATAAACAGAAGAGAATATAATTAATGTAAAATTAAATGATCTAACTGTAATCATTAATCACATAATTAATAAGTACTTCTCTTTACTATATAAATTTTGTTCTATATATTTTTAAGAAACTAAATATACTTTGAAAAAAATAATCTAAAACTAATTAAAAATAAATAAAAATTGGGGACTCAAATTGTGGGAGGCCTAAAGCCTATGCTTTAGTGGCTTTGGCCTCCAGCCAGCCTTGTATGAATCTGATAATCACTCTGGCGATACACTCGAAGTAGTGACAAAAGATGAGTCATTGTAAAATTTGGACAATTTAAAGAAAGAAAATTTTGATAGGTTTTTTATATATATTTGTTGGTTGGGCAAAATAATATTCTGATCAAATATGGTATAGATTAATGTAATCTCACAGGTGGTTTATGAGGAGACTATAACTTAGGAAAAACTTATTCATACCTTGAGTATGTAGAGATTGTTGTAATCTCATAGTTATGGGTGGAGTCTGGCTGGGAGTACAATGTAGACAAAACTTACATACCTTGATCTATATCTCAAGTTCAAGGTGGAGTTGCGGTGAATAATAGAATTTGATAATTCAACTTCCACTTAAATGTTGTAAACAGTTCAATCACAACAAATCACAGTATGGTGCAAACATGACAGGAATGTATAGCTGTGAAGTCTTGACGCAATCTAATACTTAAGAAATCCATTGTATACTAAAACAAAGAATTAAATGACCCTTTAATTGACAGCCAAAATCAATAAAATTGTGTTCGTTTAGAACTTTATTCAGCTTCTAAATTTACCAAAATTGTCAATAATGAAGTTTTATTTAGAAATAGATTATTACTTATAATGGCAATTTTATCTAATGGAAAATACATTTATCAAGGGCAATACATACTCCCATTAATTCTTTTCTACATAGTTGGCGGCTAGCTTCTTTATTTAAAGCAGTATCAATGCTTTAAAAATATTTCTACAAAAGTTTATGATGAAGAATATGAAATAATAGGATTTTTATAGAAGCGTTATTGAGGGCATGACCCAAGATGGCTAGAAAGGTGTGGAAGTCGAGGATTTGGGTGGTTAGTAGATAGAGGAGTATTAATGACACCCTTCATGAGGTGGGAGTGGCAGGAGCTAGCCCCATCTTTCAGGAGTCGTATTATCAGTAGTATTTAGTATTTGTAGCTTCAATATGTTTTATTATGTATTATTTCATTTGTTTTGTATCTTGATATTTGTTGTTATATTTTTCTTGCAACATTGCTTCAAATATATTCTTTCTATGCTGCAAAGGTAGGGATAAGTTTAGTGAACATCTTATTCTCCTCAAACCTCAACTATGGAACTATATTTATGTATTGTTGTTGTTGTGCGACTCTGAAGATATAGCCCTCCAGGTGACAAAAGCTAGCATTAACGCTGATGTCAATTGGAAGACAATAGTGACCAAAAGGCACTCTTAAAATAACATATTTCAGTGCCTATAAATATCAACATACTCCTGAAATGGTCTAGATTTGTGATGTTGAGTACCTCATGCAACTCTTTTGCAGACATTTCTTCTACAATTTCTCCTCCTGCTCTCATGAATGCAGTTGTTAGCCCCACAACCTCATAATATGTTTTAATACTAACAAACTAATAAACAAATATCTCGCAGGATACCATGAAGATACAGTTGATCAAAAAAGGATCCCTAAGAAATCAATCTAGGATATCCGAGAATCTTCAAGAATATCCCGCAAAAGGAAGCAAGCATCCACTAACAAGGAAGCCAACGCTTAACTTGGAATTAGCATCAATCATGTATCTTATTGGATCCCTAACTATAAGGCAGACGAATCAATCATGACAAAAGAAAAAGAAAAGAAGACCACACCCTCTACATGGACATATCTGATATGGACTTGTATGGCTATGAAAACAACGCTGCACCATGTATGGACATACCATATAATGCCATCCCTCAATCAATTTAGATCCTTCATTGAGAACGAAATCCCTTGATTTTCCTTATGAAGAAAAGAAGACGAAGCAGTTGAAGAGTATGCAAGAAAAGACTGAAGGTCGAAGCATTCACACAACTTCAAAGTAAATTCTTAGTGTGTCTCAATCGTAGTCTCCATAAATCTTTGTACTTCTTAGCTTTCTGTAGTACCACAAGAGTAAGATCGAGTTAACTTAGTCATACTGGTTGAGGCTGCGTCACAAGATCTAAAAATCAAAAAAAGTTTCAGAACTAGTTCACTACCCTTGTACTTCGACTCAGCTTTTAAAAGATCTAAGGAAACATTGAAACCCAAGGGGACCGGAAGTAGGCACCACATTGTTGTTCTAAACCAGGATAAATCTTTGTGTTCTTATTTAAAATCAGTTATTTACTTGTTTATTCATGTAAATCTAATTTGTTTTGTTAAGTATACCGATCTAAAGTGAGTCAACTATGAAGGATTGTCAGTCAACTCAAAGGAATTTTTCAATTCATCCCTCTCCCTCTTGAATTTCAATTGGTCTCACTAATTGTGTTGCTTAACCGCACATGAGTAAAGAAACAATGGAAAACTACTGAATTCTTGGACTCTTTTTCAACACGGTCACTCCTCCACAAGACCACCATACTTTAATGGACAACACTACTCCTATCGGAAGAACAAATTCATAATTGTTGTTAGATCAAATGACTTTCAAGCATGGGTTGTCTATAAGAAAGGGCCAAAGTCCATTCCAGGACCCAAAGAGAAAAAGAAGGACAAGGAATTAAGAAGTACTAATGTGGAGGACATGGAAAATTTTGAAGTCACCAAAGAACAAAAAAAGGTAATTCAAACTAATGCACGAACTATAAGTTTACTCCTTTGTGCAGTGGGAGGAGAAGAATACGACAAGATACCAACTTGTGAAACCACAAAGGGACAAATTAGAAGTAACCTATGAAGGGACCACCAATGTCAAAAAGGTAAAAATTAGTGCTCTGGTTAATGAGTACGATATGATAAAAATAGTAGAAAATAAAAATGTGGAATCAATGTTTTCCAGAGTCAATAAAATTGTATGTCGGCTGAAATTATTAGGAATGATCTATCCACAGAAACTGCAAGTCCGGAAGCTTATCAGAAGTCTCTCCAAAGTATGGGAATACAAAGCTGCCATTTTAGAAGACAAGGATCTTCACAACATGACATATGATGAATTACGAGGAAATATTCTAACAGATGAGCAAAATTATATAAATTGGTACTAATGAAGAAAAGAAGAAACAAGCGGCCTTCAATATTGTAACAATTGGAGAAGAAGAATTCCTGAATAAAGCTAATAGTGAATGAATGGCTCTTATAAATTGTGGAGTAAGGAAGATCATAAAGCTAAAATGGCAGATACCCCAAGGAGTCAAAAATAATGAATTGAGTAGAAATGATGATCATTGCTATTACTGTGAAAAGTTAGGTCACTTTAAATAGAACTGTCCAGAATTGAAAAGAAAATCATCCAAAGAAATAAAAACTTCCTCACTTGGAGTGATGAAGAAGAAACTGTGGAAGAAACAAAAGCAAACAACTGCTTCATGGAAAAAGATGAATCAACCAAGGAACACATGATAAATCTATAGGAAAAATATGGGTCATCGATAACTAATGTTCCAACATATGATTGGAAAGAAAGAAAGTTTTTGTTCTCCAAAGATAATAGAATAAGGATCTTTCAAATTTGATGTGATGTCATTAGAGTTAGCGTAGTAAATCTGAACAATTCATGAGAACTCATTGAAGTATATCTCAAAGACGGACTCAAACATAACCTGCTCAGTATCAATCACCTATGTGATGCATGATTTTGAGTCTCCTTCAAAGCTGAAAGTTGCTCCGTCAATCATGAAAAAAAATAGACATTTCTTTTATCGGTGAATGTGTTGATAATATTTATGTTCTAAATAATCTTGATTTTTTTACTCTAACTTGTCTCACCATGAAAACCAATGACAATTATTTGTGTCACAGATTGCTTGGGCATGCCAGTGTACATGTCATCGAGAAACTCTCAAGACATGAACTGGTCAAAGATCTACCCAAATTCAAGTTTGAGAAGGATCACATCTATGATGCTTGCTAATTTGGTAAAAATATTCTGACATTATTCAAAGTCAAAGACATTTTTACTACTATCAAACCCCATCAAACAATTCACATGGATTTTTTTTGCACCACCAAGACCAAAAGTATTGGTGGAAAAAGATATATTTTTGTTATTGTTGATGATTATTCTTGTTTAACCTGGGTAATGTTTCTTGCTTGTAAACATGAGGCTTTCACAAATTTTCAGATCTTTTATAGAAAGTATACAGAGAAAGAGGACACTTCATAAGTTGTGTTCACAGTGATCAAGGAGGAGAATTTGAAGACAAAGCTTTTGAGGAATACTGTGCTCATAACGGGTACTTTCAAAACTTCTCATTACCTCGGTCTCGTTAACAAAATGGCGTGCTACAGTGAAAGAACCAACATATTTAAGAAACTACAAGAATCATATTTCTAGAACACAAGATACTAGATCACTTTTTTGTAGAAGTAGTAAGCACGGTATGGCATGTCATCAACAGATACCTCATCAGACCTATTCTAAAAAAGGCTCCTTATGAGATGTGGAAAGGGATAAAGCCTAAAATTAGTTATTTTCATCCATTTGAATGTATGAACTTCATCAACAATAATGGTAAGAGTAACTTAGGAATATTCGACCCACAAAGTGACGAAGTTATTTTTCTTGGGTACTCTCCCACTAGTCGTGCCTATAGAGCATGTAATATAAGGACTTTATGTGTTGAAGAATGTATGCATTTTGTATTTTATGAAACTAACCAACCTCATATGAGTTTGAGTGTTGATTAAGAGCAGGTAAATAATCTACAATCTGGAACCAAAGCAAACACAACCCCTAAGCTTCCAAATGATGAGTCGACTATAGCCCCTCAAGAGTCGACTCCCTCTGATGAAACAACTAAAACAAATATTCCTAAAAAATATAGACAACATGCTATCTTTCCAAATGAATTTATCATTGGAAACCCAAACGATAAGATTCAGACAAGAGCCTCATTAAGAAAGTAGGAATATGTTGCTTTTGTCTCTCAAATCAAGCCCAAAAAAATTGATGAAGCCCTCAAATATGAATCTTGGATCAAGGCCATGAATGAAGAATTATCAATTTGAATGAAATCAAGTCTGGAATCTAGTTCAAAAATCCAAGAACTTCTTAGTAGTTGGAACCAAATAGGTCTATAGGAATAAATTGTTAAAAAAATAATTTTCAAAGAGGCAAAATTGATAAACTCTTTTCACCCGAAAGCTTGACTCTGACTTACTCATTGTGCAAATTAATGTTGAAAATATTATCTTTGGTAGTCCTAACATTTCCTTTTGTGAGAATTAGCAAATTTAATGAAAGGAGAATTTAAAATGAGTCTTAAGGGAGAACTTACATTTTTCTTGGGATTACAAATCAAGAAAACTCACAAAGGTACTTTAATTAGTCAAGCCAAATATGCGAAGAAACTTTTCAAAAAGTTTGGTATGGAAAAGGTAAAGGCCTATGTAACTCCAATGAGTCCCTCCACAAGTCTTGATTCAAATTCATCTGGAAAAGATGTTGATGAAAAGACATATAGAGGAATGATTGGATCACTCTCTACCTGACCGCCAGTCAACGAGATATCATGTTCAGCGTGTGTAAGTGTACGAGGTTCTAGTCAGAAAGAGTCTCATCTGACTACCGTGAGAATAGTTATTTGATATCTCATTAAAACACATGATATTTGACTAAGGTACCCTCGTTACTCTCATTTTGACTTAATTGGAAATTCAGATGCTGACTTTACTAGTGATTAGAATGATGAAAAACACTAGTGGAACATGTCAAATTCTTAGTATTGCCTTGATTTCATTGCATAGCAAGACAAAAATTTTAGTTACTTTATCAACCACTGAAGCTGAATACATAGCCATTGGAAGTTCTGATACTCAAATTTTATGAATTATGCATCAACTACTTGATTTTAATTTTTTATTTGAATCTGTACCTATAATGTGTGGCAAAACCAGTGCTATTAGTTTGTGTAAATATTTTGTGCATCATTCTAGGGCAAAACACATTGATATTAAACTTCATTTTATTCGAGAACATGTAGAAAATGGCAATTTTTTCCTAGTATTTTTTGATTCCAAAATTCAGTTGGCAAATATCTTTACTAAACCCTCGTTAGAAGAAAGATTTTGTCTCTTACGAAAAAGACTTGGAATTATCAGCTTTCATGACCTGCAATTTTTATGTTTGGTAAAATTCATTTTAACAGCTTTATTATGCTTGCATCTTAGTGACTTGATTTTTTTTAATTTTGATAAACCTTTCTTTGAAAAAGCATCATCATTGCATTTAACTTTTCATGCCACCTTTCTCTCTCTCTTCATTTATCGTTTCTTTACCCTTTTATCATCCCAACTCCCTTCGGCCATCCTCTTACTTTAGCAGTCGCCTCTATTCACTTCACATCTTTTCATCTTCCCCTCTATTTTGTCACAACCCAAACCAGGGCCTGGCCGTGATGAGCATTTCAAACCATGGAGGCCCGAAACAACCCCATTTGTTTGATAATCATGCACATAATTCATATGATCAAATTAATGCAGAAGAAACACAATATAACAGAAACATGGTCAAGAATCATATGAAAACGAAAATGGAGAATAGTGTCCCACAATCTAAATTAACATCTCTAAAACCGTCTGCGAAATCTCTACTACTTGACTGAAACAATGTCTACCTGAAAACTAGGAGAAGGCCCCAGCAGACCCCCAAAATTGAATATAAGATAAAAGGTTTATAGGATATAAGACCTTCTAAAATATAGAAGGCTCACCACTTGACTTTGCAACTCTGTCTGAAAGATCTACTGATTCTCTTGACCTTTAAACTAGGCCTCTGAACCTAAGAGTTTAGAGAGGGGAGGGGGGGTCAGCACAAATGTACTGGCACGCAGAGATATCAAAGCAAAAGATAATATTTTTACAAAATATAGTTGAGAGCCATTATAAAGCAATTTTGTTTTAAATCATTTGAAAACACATGGGTGTAATGCAATAGTTTTACTCAGCAATAATAAAATGCAACTGAGCTAGGTGGAATACCCTACATAATTTACACCAACTGTAAAACCTCAGTTGCCACCAAGATTAGAATATAGGTGAGGGAGAGACACACAAGACCACACAACATGGTGTCTCAACCCAATGGCAGTGCCCAAGATCACTTGGCTCGGGCTCCTACCAGTAGTCCCAATTTGGGAATGACAAGAAGTTAAGTACACAAGATCGCTTAGCCTGGCACCAATATTCTGTGTCGGCAAACATGTTATTCCGGTGATGAGCCCTTGTGTCTCAAATGCCTTCTTCGGGCATCCACCTTTCTCATGTAAAATCAATGCATTCAAATTTCATTTTTATTCAATCACATATCGTATTTTGAAGGGTATCGTCATACCCGAATTGCAAGTCATCAATATCACATCCACATATGAATAATCATGTAAAAACCAAGGTGCTTCATCATTTCAAGTGGTGAACAATATTTATTTCAAATTTATGCTCCCTTTTGTTAATCACAATACAGTATGGAGCATCGAAACATTATCATGGGAATTTGAAAACAATTCATCATTCATATTTATCAAACTTCCATGGAAAACCTTAAATCACATATGCATGGTTTCAACCATTGAAGTATATAGGCAAACAATTCCCATGACATAAAGAAAATCACTTAGAAATCATATTGAAAGCAAGATATTAGCCTTTGATTGAAAACCCCCATTTAAAAGCATGCATGTTCATAAAACTACACCCATGTGATTTTTGGATAACCCCACGTACCTCAATTTCCAAGGATAATAGATGTTTCTTGAAGCTTGCGGATTGGTGATTGAAAATATGTAATTATCTTTGAAAACCTACGGTCAAATCTTGAACTATTTGGGTTTTTATTTTGAAACCCTAAGGAGAATCTTGAGCATTTTTGATGAAAGAATATGTATTTTGGGGTCCTTGGAACTAAATCTCGTGTTTTAGGGGTAAGTAAGGGTGGAAAAGGACCACTTTATTCTCAACACGAAGTGTTTAAATTACGAGAATTCCTTACATAGGTGCCACGCCTATCCTATTGCCTATGTTCACATAGGTTCCGCCTAGGCTATCTCCTATGTTTACATAGGCGCTACCTAGGCTATCGCCTATGTTGACATAGGCGCTGCCTAGGCTATTGACTATGCTTTCCAGTGGCCATGGGCGATTGGTTAGGCGACACTTATCACTTTGAAGGGTCATAACTTCTTGCTCGGGTGTTGGATTTTAGACAAATTGGTATCGTTGGAAAGCTAACTCGAATACTTATTATTTGACACATAGTAGGATTCCTAATTCAACATACACAGAGAGTTATGGTCGATGGAAGCTAACACACTTTGCAACATCTACTAAAACTTAATCGATCGAAATAGTTTCAACTCGTCCTTGAGTTGAAGGACCTCTATAAGCGGATTCACATGCTACACAATAATTAACATGTTGTATTTGCATAGGATTTTATGGCTTCGGGATTAGCAATGCATCAAAATCATGGTTTTTATTCTAGCCCAAAATGTAGGACATTACATTATCCCTCTTTAGGATCATTCATCCCCGAATGATGATGCAGGACACAGACAGACACGATTTCAAGCATAATAACGGACTAGGAAAGATAAGATAGGAATAGTACCATCTGTCTCCTCCTCCATCGAAGCAAGCAAATTGGGATATGTAATTCTCATGTCATCTTCTGACTCCCAAGTTGCTTCTTCAACTTTCTGATTCCTCCACAGTACTTTTACTGAGGCTATCTCTTTGCTCCTCAGCTTTCAAACTTTACGATCTAAAATTTCAATGGGCTCTTCTTCGTAAGACAAGGAGTCTGATACTTTGATACCCTCTACTGGTAATACCATAGAATGATCTCCAATGCATTTCTCCATCTTGGATACATGGAATATCGGATGAACAGAACCCAAACTTGCAGGCAATTCTAACTCATATGCAACTGTACTAATCTTCTTCAAAATATGACATGGCCCTACATAACGATGGATCAATTAACCCTTTTTTCCAAACTGCATAACTCCTTTCATAGGAGATACCTTGAGAAACACCCAATCACCAATTTAAAACTCTAGTTCTCTTCTTTGAACATCGGCATAGGACTTCTGACGACTCTGAGCTGTCTTGAGTCGTTCTCTAATGATTTTCACTTTATCTATCACCTGATGAACAACATCAGGCCAATAAAAATGAGTCCCACCCACTTCATACCATCCTATCAGAGACCTACATCTCCTTCCATACAAAGCCTCAAAAGGAGCCATCTTGATGCTGGCATGGTAGCTATTAATCTAAGAGAATTTAACTAGTGGCAGGTGAGGTACCAAACTACCTTGGAAATTAATAACGCATGCCCTTACCATATCTTCGAGGGTCTGAATGGTATGCTCAGCTCGCCCATCCGTCTGAGGGTGGAAAACTGTGCTCAAATTCACTTGTGTACCTAAACCCTTCGGAAAAGATCTCCAAAACTGAGATGAAAATTGTGTACCTTTATCGGATATAATGGACACTGGTGCCCCATGCAATCGAACTATCTCCTTAATGTAAATCTTAGCATAAACCTCTCCCGAATAATTAGTCCTCACAGGCAAAAAGTGGGCTGACATGGTCAACCGATCTACAATCACCCATATAGAATCATACTAGTTTCGAGATCTCGGAAGTCCTGTAATAAAGTCCATGTTTATCATTTCCCACTTCCACAAAGGTAGGGCTATCTCTTGGGAAGTACCACCCTGCCTCATGTGTTCTACCTTCACTTGTTGATAGTTCAAACACTTGGACACAAAATAAGCTACATCACGTTTCATGTTATTCCACCAATACAAGTTTTTTAGATCAGGGTACATCTTAGTAGAGCCTGGGTGAATGACATAC
Source organism: Capsicum baccatum var. pendulum (assembly GCA_030864225.1). Lineage (NCBI taxonomy): Eukaryota > Viridiplantae > Streptophyta > Magnoliopsida > Solanales > Solanaceae > Capsicum > Capsicum baccatum. Next base: position 19,071,463 of record CM061552.1, on the reverse strand, counting down.
CTCAAAATGTGCACCTCATTAAGGATTCTTCCCCATAGTCCATCGACATTTGAAACGCATAACCTACCCTGAAATCTCAGAATCCCATCGCCACCAATTTCAAACGACATAACCTTTTGTTAACCCACATCTTTATTGATTTGCATCAAGATGGTATCTTCAACCTTCTTCTCCTTAACTTTAGCACAAAGAGATGACTTAGCTAAATCATGAACAATCACCCCTCTATCTTCAAAATCTAAGAGTCGCACTCCCAGATTTGCAAGGCGGTGAATATCCTTCACCATTTTTTTCTTTCCTTCTTCTACATAAGAAAGGCTGCCCATAGACAACCTGTTGAGGGCATTGGCTACAACATTTTCCTTTCCCGGATGGCCCCAGGAAGGCAATAATGTCTAACCAGAATTCACACTTAAAAACTTTGGCATACAACTGATGATCCTTAAGGGTCTGAAGGATAATTCGGAGATGATTGGCGTGATCCTCTTTACTCTTAGAATAGATCAGCATATCATCAAGAAACTGACAGAACACTCTAGATCCATGAAGGCTGCAAGGGCATTAGTCAACCCGAAGGACATGACTAGAAATTCGTAGTGACCATATCAGGTTCGGAAGGCTGTTTTGGGTATGTCTGACACCCTAACTTTAAACTAATGATAACCCGAATGAAGGTCTATTTTTGAAAAGCACTTGGCACCCTGAAGCTGGTCAAAGAGATCGTCAATCCTAGGAAGAGGATATTTAATTTTAATTGTGACCTTATTCAACTGACGGTAGTCTACGCACATCCGAAGTATCCCATCCTTCTTTCAGACGAAAAGCACGGGTGCACCCCATGGGGAAACACTAGGAAGAATAAAACCTTTGTCTAGGAGGTCTGCAAGCTATTCCTTAAAATCCTTTAGTTCTGCGGGAGCCATTCTATATGGAGGAATAGATATAGGACGAGTGTCTGGCAACACATCAATGCCAAAATCTATCTCCCTATCAGGGGTATCCATGGGAGATCTTCGGGAAAGACTTCTAGGAATTCATTCACTATAGGGATTGACTGTAGAGGAAGGTTTCCAACTTTTGAATCTTTTACTCCAATTAGATGATACATACAACCTTTGGAGATAAGCTTTCAGGTTTTAAGATAAGAGATAAAGTGACCTCTAGGTTTCACAGAACTCCCTGCCCATATAACTGGTGTCTCATTCAGAAAAGAAAAAGTGACCTTTCAGGTTCTGCAATCAAGGGTGGCATAACACGAATAGAGTCAGTCCATCACAAGGATAGCATCAAAATCTAACATATCCAGTTCTATAAGGTCGGCCACAGTGTTCCTACTATGAATAGACACGACACAATTTCTATATACTCTTCTAGCAACAACAAAATCACCTACAAGAGTAGAAATAGAGAAGGGTTCTACAATAACTTCGGGCTCAAACCCGAAACCAACAGCCACATAAGGGATCACATAGGATAAAGTAGGCCCAGGATCTAGCAATACATAAACATCACGAGAAAAGATTCGTAACAAACCGGTGACAATATTCGGTGAAGCTTCTGCCTCCTGGCGGTTAGTCAAAGAATATAACCGGTTGTGACCGCTTCCGGCAGTGAAGGGGCACCCTTAGGAAAAGGAGCTATAGAGGAAGCTTGGGACTTAGCCCCCCCTGCATTTACTCTAACAGATGGATAATCACTCTGAAGGTGACCCACTTTGCCACAAGTATGTTTCTCCCCTCAAACCAGCACTTCCCTAGATGATTCCTTTGGCAAAACTCACACTGCGGACAAGTACGCCACTGCTGGGCCATACTTCCCTGAGATTGTGTACCTAGAGCTTTGGACCCCTGAGGAGTCTGAAAACTCTGAGTTTGTCTATTTGTCAGTGGTCTGGGTTCTGGAACGCTGGCTGCTGACTGTGCATTATTCCAAAACTTCTTCTTTGACCACTTATTACCCCAGTTACCACACTGCGGCTGACTCTGGTGCTGATCCGCAAATCTAGCTCTTTTAGCCTATTTGTCTTTCTCTTTATATTCAACAATCTTTTTCTTCTTCTCTTCCACTTGATGCATATGAATGATTAGTCGAGAAAATTCTAACTCCTTATTCAACATAGCCCCCTGGCACTCAAGTACCAGGTCATCACTAAGGCCGGATGAAAATTTTCTCATCCGGGCCCTCATATTACTAGTCAACTCTGGTGCATAGCGGGATCATTTATTAAAATTCAAAGTGTACTCCTGGACACTCATACTGCCCTGCTTCAGATTCATAAAATCTTCCGCTTTATCCTCCTTCAACTCCAGAGGAAAGAATCGATCAAGGAAAGCTTCCACAAATTCGCCCCAGACTGTGGGCTCAGCACTTTCATGTTTTTCATATTCCTAGTCGGCATACCACTGATTTGCAATGTCCTTGAGCTGATAGGTTGCTAGCTACACCCCTTCAACCTAATCCATATGCATCACCTTAAAGATCTTTTCCATCTCATCCATGAACTCTTGTGGATCTTCCTCCACCTTGGTGCTAGTGAACATAAGTGGGTTCATCTTCATGAAATGTTCGACTTGAGCTGATAGGTTTCTAGCTCCACCCCTTCAACGTCATCCATATGCATCACCTTAAAGATCTTTTCCATCTCATCCACGAACTCTTGTGGATCTTCCTCCACCTTGGTGCTAGTGAACATAAGTGGGTTCATCTTCATGAAATGTTCGACTCTAGTAGCCTCAGATGTAACAGATGCAGACCCAAAATCTTCCGATCGTTGAGCCTAGTTAGCTACCAACTATGTCAGCATATAAATAGACCATTTAAATTCTGCATTTGAAATATCTCCTGAGTAGTTGGGGCACGGTTGGCATTAATCCGCAAAGACGAAGGTGGATTGGTCGGGACTGGAGGGACTCCCAAAGTAGGGACAAATTTGTATGTATGATCCCTGTTACGGTTCCGCAACCCATGGGTAGGACGGTCCACATCTGCCTGAGCATTCTGATTGATGATACGACGTGGAGGCATAACCATATTTCGGAAACACAAGTGATCATTGATTAGGGGATAATTCAGACTCTGAAGAACGAACTAAATCACAAAGAAGGGAAACATTTCCTGAACGCATAGCAGCCTCCTACTTATAAGTGTGGCGCGCTACACACCCATAAACAAGACTCTACCTGATGCGATTTTGCAAGCACCCTGGGTCCATGAACCGTGCTCTGATACAAAGTTTGTCATGACACGAACCAGGGTCTGGCCGTGATGAGCATTTCAAACCATGGAGGCCCAAAATACCCCTATCCTTCTGAGTATCGTGCACATAATTCGTATGATTAAAGTAATGCGGAAGAAACATAATATAACGGAAACATGGTCAAGAATCATATGAAAATAAAAATGGGGAATAGAGTCCCACAATCTAAATTAACATCTCTAAAATCGTCTGCGAAATCTCTACTACATGACTGAAACAATGTCTATCTGAAAACTGGGACAAAGCCCCCAGCAGACCCCCAAAATTGAATATAATATAAAAGGACTGCAGAACATAAGACCTTCTGAAACATAGAAGGCTCACCACTAGTCTCTGCAACTCTGTCTGAAAGATTCACTAATTCTTTTGACCTCTAGACTTGGCCTCTGAACCTGAGAGGTTGAAGAGGGGAAGGGGGTCAGCACAAAAGTACTGGCACACAGAGATATCAAAGAAAAACATAATATTTTTACAAAATATAGTTGAGAGCCATTATAAAGCAATTTCATATCAAATCATTTGAAAACACATGCGTGTAATGCAATAGTTTTTCTCAACACTAATGAAATGCAACTGAGCTAGGTAGAATACCCTACATAATTTACACCAACTGTCAAAACTCAGTTGCCGCCGAGATTAGAGTATAAGTGAGGGAGAGACACACAAGACCACACAGCATGGTGTCTCGACCCAATGGTAGTGCCTGAGATTACTTGGCTCGGGCTCCTACCTATAGTCCTAATTTGGGAATGACATAAAATCAGGTACACAAGATAGCTTAGCCTGGTACCAATATTCAGTGTTGGCAAACATGTTATTCCAGCGATGAGACCTTGTGTCTCAAACCCCTTCTTCGGGCATCCACCTTTCTCATGTAAAATCAATGCATTTAAATTTCATTTTTATTCAACCACATATCGTATTTTGAAGGGTATCATCATACCCAACTTGCAAGTTATGAATATCACATCCACATATGCATAATCATGTAAAAACCAAGGTGTTTCATCATTTAAAAGTGTTGAACAATATTTATTTCAAATTCATGCTCACTTTTGTTAATTACAATACAATATGAAGTATTGAAACATTATCATGGGAATTTGTAAACAATTCATCACTCATATTTATCAAACTTCCATGGATAATCTTAAATCACATATGCATGGTTTCAACCATTGAAGTATATAGGCAAACAATTCCCATGATATACAGAAAATGACTTAGAAATCATATTGAAAGCAAGATATTAGCATTTGATTGAAAACCCCCCATTTAAAAGCATGCATGTTCATAAAACTACACCCATGAGATTTTTGGATAACCCCACGTACCTCTATTTCCAAGGATAATAGATGTTTCTTGAAGCTTCCGGATTGGTGATTCCAAATATGAAATTATCTTTGAAAACTGACGGTCAAATATTGAACTATTTGGATTTTTATTTTGAAACCATAAGGAGAATCTTGAGCATTTTTGATGAAAGAATATGTATTTTGGGGTCCTTGGAACTAAATCTCGTGTTTTAGGGCTATGTAAGGGTGGAAAAGGACCACTTTGTCCTCAACAAGGAGTGCTTAAATTACCAGAATTCCTTACATAGGCTCCGCCCATCCCATTGCCTATGTTCACATGGGCTCCTCCTAGGCTATCGTCAATGCTTACATAGGCGCCGCCTAGGCTATTGCCTATGCTTTCTAGTGGCCATGGGCGATTGGTTAGGCGACGCTTATCAATTTAAAGGGCCATAACTTCTTTCTCGGGTGTTGGATTTTAGCCAAATTGGTATCGTTGGAAAGCTAAATCGAATACCTATCATTGACACATAGTAGGCTTCCTAATTCAACATACACAGAGAGTTATTGTCGATGGAAACTGACACACTTTATAACGTCTACTAAAACTTAGTCGATCGAAATAGTTTCAACTTGTCCTTGAGTTGAAGGACCTCTATGGTCTAAATTCAAGCTTGGGCAGATTCACATGCTACACAATAATTAACATGCCGTATTTTCATAGGATTTTATGGATTTGGGATTAGCAACGCATCAAAATCATGGTATTTATTCTAGCCCAAAATGCGGTGCGTTACAGGTTCATTCACCCCGCTTCATCTACCCATGTTTTCATCTTCCTCTCCACCATTATAAAACCCTTGTCCAGATTCCACCACTCATAATTGATCAGAACTCATTCCATGGATAATCTCACCAAAATCTTTCCTGACTTCTACTCTGATAATAATGATCCTTTCCTAATCTTTGAATCTTCTAATGAATCTTTTTTGCATTCTCGGTAGCCAGCTATCACTAAAAAGTTCTCTACTCTAAGTCCTAAATCATTAGTTAAGAAACCTCGTTCAACCCCTCTGGAACCTTTCCCTGTATAAGACATGCATAATTTTTGTACCTACTCGTAGAAAGGCAAGTTTACTACTTTCAAAAACCGCTCAGTTTTTCTCGGTTGAGTAGTGAATCTCTGCCATTTAAAGGTAGCACATTGCAATATAAGTTTCTTTTTAAAATTTCAAGACTTATCTCTAGTTTTCCGCCTTTGAGGACCTAAAGTGTATGAGGATATTGTTCACATTTCTAAGTAAATCTCTGCCTCTCTCCTAGCATAGGGGAATTGAAAACTCTTGTGCTCAGCACAAGAATCATAGTCAATAATTTTCTATTTGAAAAGGTTTTTGATACAAAGTTTTCTTAGGTAATTCCCTTTATGAATGGCTCCTGGCCTAAATATTTTGAAGTCAGCTTCAAGGAAGCGAAAAAGGTTGTGTCCAACCCTGACACAACATCCTCCAACTTTGGTCCCCCCTCTCTCTACTTTATGTACAATATCATAGCTAACATCGTCGGCACCACAATGATCCCCAGAAAAGGCTCTTTCAGCAATATGACCTATCGTGATGTGTTTGTTTTATATTGTATGGTGAAAAGTACAAGATAAATTGGGCTGATTGGTTACGAGAATATATGCTTTAAAGTATTGCAATTGCTCATGATTCTGCTAGCCTACCTTAAAGACTGCTGATCACCAGAATCTTACTATATTACAACATTGACCTATCTGCATACCCAATGGTAGAAGTCTCTACCATTATGGTTCCAAGACCTTAGCCATCATGGGATATGTTTTAGTGGACAATGAATAGTGCGTAAAGGACTTTTCCAAAGAAAAATCAGATCTCCTTAAGGTAAGCAAGACAGTCTCTAACCTGATGCTTCATATGTTGAAGGAATTGGAGGAGCTTAAGGATTGAAGAATGTCTTTTGAGGATGGATTCATGCTTCTTCATGAGCCGACTTCCAAGTTGTTGCAGTTGGGGAAGGATACAAGCACTGATGTAGGAAAGGTGAGGATGAATATTGACAGATTCAAGCAGGAAGGAGTCATGTTGTTCACTAAATTATTTACTAGAGTGGAATCCCTCAAGTATGAAGTCAACTTCTGAAATAACAACCTTCCAATATCAGTCAGAACTCTTGTTCCTCCTTCACTAAGAATTTTGTGAAATCCTATGAACAATTCTATCACAACATGCAAACACCCTCGCCTACTTTCTTGCTAACCATTAAAATGATAATTGCTATTCAAAAAGGGATCTTGTCCCTTTTTTTGGTTGTAAACTGTTTTTTTCAAACACTATTTGCCACACCTTTGTTTTGTTGCTAATTAACTTGACTGATTTTGTGCTATATGCCTATTGTTTCTCCTTGCCTGAAGGTGTGGTGTATTATTCTTTTTTATTATACCAAAAGGTGGAGAATGTAGAAACATCAGAGGTGCTTTCAAGATAATGGAGCAAGTCAACACAAAAGCATGGGAGACATTGATGTTCCATGTCAAAAGAGTCAGCAAGAAAGGGGGAGAAAATCGACTGCAAGAACAAGGAAGTCAATTGATGTTTATTATTTGTCATTGTCAAAAAGGGGGAGATTGTTAGCCCTATATTCTAATAATATGTTTTAATAATGAAAAACTAAAAAAAAAAATATATCTTACAGGATACACTGAAGATATAATTGATCAAAAAAGGATCCCTAAGGAAACAATCTAGGATATCCTAGAATCTGCAAGAATATGTCGCATAAGGAAGCAATCATCCACTTACAAGAAAGTTGGCACTGAACTTGGAAATCTCATCAATCATGGATCTTATTAGATACCCAAATATAAGGTAGGCGAATCAATCACGACAAAATAAAAAGGAAAGAAGACCACACCCTCTACATAGACATGACTAATATGGACATTTATGGCTGTAAAGAGAAGTTTGCACCTTGTATGGACATATCTAATACGGACCTACCATAGGGTGCCATCACTCAATCAAGTAATCAATTTAAATCCTTGATTGAGAAGAAATCCCTTTGGTTTAATTATGGACATACCATATGGTGCCATAAAATATTCGTAGAGTCTTATTCTCCCTAAATTGTCTTGTTATTCCACCATTATGGTCCTACAAAGCAAACAACTCTTTCATAAAACACCTAGAACCATAATGTATGAGCTTTAACCAAGATCATCAAGTCCATTGAATGTTATCTAATTTATTTGACTAACAAGCACTACAGACTTTGTAAGACTCAAAATAAAAAGCAAACAAGTCCTTTATATGTTCAAAACATTCCAACTTAGCATTCTACATATTGATCAAGGTATATCTTCTAAAAAGCATATAGATAACCACATTACTGTTTCCAAGCTTGTTTATTGAGGATAAAATTAGGAGATACCTTGGCTTTTCAAATAATTAAGGCTTTGATAATCCCTCCTAATGGCAACATCAAAGGCCAAAGATAACATTGTAAATTATCTAAAGCCCTAACTAGTGCGATAAGTCCTTATCATACATACCAATAGTGAAATCCCACGGTGGGGATTTGAGGAGAATAGAGTGTGTGTAGGCTTTATCACTACCTTGTAGAGGTAGTGAGGTTGTTTCTAGGGACCCTTAGCTAAAGTATAGCTAGTCAAAGTAGGTATGACAAAGAAAATGGCAGTGAAGAAAGCATATCAACTAATAAAAAATAGTAACAACAACAAAATTCAGAATAAGGAAAGGAGAATAAATCTATGGAGAAGAGAGATAAGGCCTGACTAAGAGAGAGAAAGGGAGTGAAGACTGAAGAGAATCAGATTTAGCGTTTCTTTTTGTGGTAAAAGCTGAAAAAGCCAATCTCGTCAATGAAGTCAAAATTTAAAATTGTCTAATGATAACAATATATGGGAAGGAATGTTAACGTAATACCTTCATATAGTAGGTTAGAAAAACCATATATCATTTATTTTTGATTCATTTTTATTATGTTACTTTATTTAGTTGTGTTATTTTGTTTGGCATTTAAAAATAATATATCGCTTCTCATTTCACCCTTTAAGCAAAGCACTCATGTCACCTCTTTGCACCAAAAGAATAAGGTGATGACACTGAAAGTCAACAAAGGGATAAAATTGAAAGTCAGGCAGAATAGGATGATGAAATTGCAAGTCGAGAGTTCGCCTGGAGAATAGAGTGAGGAAATTGTAAGCCCGGAGCACGCTTTAAGAACAGGGTGATGAAATTGCAAGTTAGGATCTCACCCGAAGAACAGAGTGAAGAAATTGGAAGTAAGGATCCCTCTTAAAGAATGGGGTGCTGAAATTGCAAGTCAGAAGCTCACCCAAGGTGAAGAAATCACAAGTCAGGAGCTTTCCTAAAGAACATGGTGATTAAATTGCAAGTCGAAAAATCCCTCGGAGAACAGAGTGTGGAATTTGAATGTCAAGAGCCCACCAAAAGAATAGGGTGATGAATTTGAAAGTCGGGAGCTTGCCCTAAGAATAGAGTGAGGAAATCGCAAGTTAGGAGCCCGCCTAAAGAACAGGGTGATGAAATTGCTAGTCGGGAGTCCGCCTGAAGAATACGGTGATGACATTGAAAGTTAAAAAATTGATGAAATTAAAAGTCATGAGCCCGCCTAAAGAACTAGGTGATGAAATTGCAAGCCAGAAGTTCTCCCAAAAATAGAGTGAGGAAATAACAAGTCAGAAGACCACCTGGTGAATAATGTGCTGACATTGAAAGTCAACAAAGTGATGAAATTGAAAGTCAAGAGCACAATTGAAGATTAAGGTGATTAAATTGGAAATCGGGAGCTCACCCAAAAAATAGAGTGAGGAAATTGCAAGTTAGGAGCCCACACGAAGAATGGGGTGATGAAATTAAAAGTAAACAAAGCAATGAAATTGAAAGTCAGAGTCCTCCTGAAGAACAGGGTGATGAAATTACAAGTCGGGAGCTCACCCAAAAAGTAGAGTGACGAAATTATAATTCAAGAGCTTTCCTGGAGAACTGGTAAAATGAAAGTCAGGATCCCTCCTGAAGACCATGGTGATGAAATTCTGAGTCGGAATCTCACCTGAAGAATACGGTGATGACATTAAAAGTCAAAAAATTGATGAAATTGAAAATCAGGAGCTCGGCTGAAGAGCAGGGTGATGAAATTGCAAGTCGATAACCTGCGTGGAGAACAGGGTAATACGAATGTCAATATATTGAACAAATAGTAAGTCAGGAGCTCTTGGAGAACAGGGCGAGGAAATTGAAAGCGAAGAAACAAGATAAAAATGTAAGTCAGGAGACTACTTGGAGAATAGGGTGAATATGTTCAAATTTATGGTCAAATTCAGAAGTACCACCGATAGAACATTATCAATTCTTGAGTTCATTTCCAACATCAAATTTTGTATGGATAAAGAATTTATTCTCAAGCTTAACCCAAAGAAGGTCGATTCTTTTGTCACTTTTGAAAGCATCAGAAATTCAAGTCAAGAGTCAAGAGAAGCTGCATAGATTGGACTGTTGTAATTTTATTTATATTTTAACTTATAATTTTTATTTTTTGAAAAAGTCACAGACAGTAACCTCGATAAGGCCTCTCTCGACTCTCCAACTCAGTACGGTCCATCTCCTTGCCAACCTTAGCACTATATGTGACTTGACTCCCACATAACCTAAGACAGGTAAAAAACCCAAGGTCAAGACTTGATTGCCCTTGTTCATTCTGTTTCTTTCTATTGAATAATGGTCGGAACAAAATTCTGCCTCATTGTCTACTTCTTTGTCTGAAAACATTTTGAGTTTACATCCAAAGAGGGGAATGATGTACACAGGTAATTTTGTCTATCCCAAAAAGTTAAATTTTACCCAGTTATCCTTACCATACCATGTACCTCACCCACGTGTGATGATCCCTCCACTAAAAAATAAAATAATAATTTAAGCAAAAAAATAACAAATTGGTAACACGTAACCACTTTATACAATAAAGAGTGACACCTCACCTACCTCACCCCTACCCCATGTTCCCCCTACCCCTACCCTTATCACGTTTTCACCAACCCTAAACCAATATACACACATAGCTTATATACTCACATACACAGATATATACTCGCACATCACATAACCCTCACGTATACACATATACCCCATCATAAAACTAGATACACAAAGAACTCATAATACACTCATCAACACACACAGAGATTTAAACTCTCACACACAAAGAACAAAGACACCATTATTCACACACAGATGGGCATAGTTAAACAGGAAAAGGGCGAAAAATAGAATGACAATATAGAGATAATTGATTATAAAAGTGAAATTAAAGAGAGAGATCGATAGAGAAAAGAGACGATTGGTAATGGCTAACAATATTTCAGAAAATGTTCATCAGAATACCATTGGAATCTTCATCGGGGGTCTCCGCTCGGTATTATTCTAAGGAAGCCTATCGGAGAACAACCCACAAACTCCAAACCCAATTCTTTCTTTGTTTCTTTTTTTGGTGAAATCTAGCCTAGGAAATATCATGTCGTTGAGTTTTGGGTCTATCAGAGTTTCGGCCTGATAGGAAATGAATACCTGGCCTGATTTCGATGAGACCGTTTAAGCTTAGTTTGAAACTAGTTATTTGGGTATCGTTTTGAGGTTTCTCTACTACTTTTGATTTTTCCTTGAGTTGCGGTTATGTTTGTTGACTAGATTTTGGTTCAAATCGGATGTTGGGTTTACCGCGATATAGTTGGTTCATAATTGATTTGAGAGTCGAGGTTTCTGTCTTCGACGGGGTTTTAGGGATAACTCTTTATTCTCTTCGTAAATCGCTCGAATGTATTCAAAAGGAACATATCTTTAAGTCTTTGTCTTCATTTTCATCTTAATTTGTTGGATTTATGTAGTGATTATAGGTTTGATTATTATGTTTGGGTGTTTTTATGGATGTTTGATGATTGAATAGTTGATCATGATACAAGTTTTGTTGATATGGGTGGATAACTCTTTTCATGTGAATTTTTTTTACATTAAAAAGGGAAATTGGGGAGGGTTTAGTCTTGATAAAAGTAAATTTGAATTAGCATGATAGAATCATGATAAATCAAAATGGTTAGGCAAACGGTACGTCAGTTAGGAAAACTTAGGGATTGTGGATTGTTGACAATTTGAATGTGTTGAATGGTCTTTATTTCATCGCATCTAAATTCCTTTTACTCATTTGGCCGGGAATGCCCCGTGACAAATTGTATTTAATATCAGGGAATGCTCTGCGATACTTTGTACACGGAAGATTGATCGTAAGCAAGGCCCGAGCCATCGGATAAAGCATAGTGTAGGATAGTTAAAATAGTTTAGGTTTTAATTGTAGCATTTTTTATTTTAGTTTGTAATAAATTCGACTAGACACTATTTTGTAGTTTTGATTGTTTGATTGTTTATTTTTGAGTGTTGTGTGTTTTGTTTTGTTTATGCATTCTATAGTGTCATACCAGCCGATATGCTCCATCAAGCGACCGTGGTTGAACCACGGGACCGAGGGGGTGCCTAACACCTTCCCGTGGGTCTACAAATTCTTTAATTTGAATTTCTTTTCACATTTCAGTTTTTAAGAGTCAAAAATCAATTTGAAAAAGGATTTTCAAAGATGACTTGGACACCAGATTTATGCCCGTTGGCGACTCTGAGTTTAAATGAAAAACAATTCTTTTTGAAAAAAACTTTATCTTTTTGCACATAATAATAAAATGCTTTTGAAACTTAAAATCATTTTTTTTTTGTAAAAAAGGGGTGTGAAAATGTAGAAGACCGGTTGGTAAATTGAATTATATCACTATCACACGGCAGTATATTTCATTTACAGTAAGCATGGTTAGTTTCTCAAAGCTCCACGTAAAGATCATTGGAATGCAGTAATTTGCATCCTCTGATACATCAAAGAAGCTCCAGGACAAGGATTGTTATATGAAGACAAAGGACACATTGACATTGTTTGATATTCTGATGTAGATTGGGCAAGTTCTCCAACAGATAGATTCTCTATTTATGGGTATTGTGTCATGATTGGAGGCAATTAAATTTCTTGGAAAAGAAAGAAGTGAGATGTTGTTTCTAGATCTAGTGCAGAAGTTGAATATCAAGCTATGGCCCTTGATACGTGCAAGCTTATTTGTCTGCAACAACTTCTCCAAGAACTAAAATATGTTGAATTCAAATAGACCAAACTTATATGTGACAGTCAGGTTGCCCTACATATTTCCTCAAATCTAGTTTTCCATAAAATAATGAAGCATATAGATACGGATTATCATTTTATTAGGCAGAAGATTGAGTCTGGATGCATTGCCAGCAGCTTTGTCTGTTCAAATGACCAATTGGCAGATATTCTTACTAAGTCCCTTAGAGGAGCTCGGATAGGATACATTTGAGGCAAGCTCGGAGAATTTGACATGTATGCTCTTTAGAGGGAGAGTCAAGATAGTCAGATAGTATACCTATGTCAAGATATTTGTCACAGAGTATATCAGTTATTACATTGTGTCAGATATACATAGTGAAATGTTGTAGGTAAAAGGCATAATATCAGGGATCCGCTCTTGACCTTTTGTGTCTAACTTTCTGTATATACTCTAGGTGTAATATATCATTTAGTGAATGAGGTGAAGTACTGCTACATCGTTAATAGTAACAATCAAACGTGCTGATGTACAACCACTTCAATGCAAATGAGACAAAAAAACAAGCGCGTTTGAGTATCCTTTATTACCACAAATTAGACATATTGTATCCTGCAGAACATGGAATAACAATTATTTACAGTCATATGAAAAGCAATATACAAATAGTGCAAAAGATCCATGTACTATAAATAATGAAAAAGAAGTTTTAACAAGAAAATCCACAAGTAAAAAGTGTTTTCTAGAGTTTGTTGTTAAAGGAGACTGAACTGGATGCACATTTGTTCCCCATGGTAATCAATAAATATATCCACCATATTTCACTCAATGGTGAGGCATGTTGGTCAATGAAATTGATTGAGACCTATGAGGTCTAATGTTCAGACCCCAATGAACACAAAAACACCATGTTATTTGTGATTTCGTCTGATTTGTTCAAGCCTTGATGGAGATAGTTAGATAACACTTGTGTTTGTACAAATAGGCGGCAATAGGGATAGCGTAATGGGATAAGTTATAATGTATGTACAAGGTTAAAATTCTATAGTATTTGCAAAGATTTGTTCATTTATGTTATTTCTTTTTCGATTAGTTTTGATATGCTTTTCCTTGAACTGAGGATCAACCAATAACAACCTCTTTGCCTCCCAATGTAGGAGCAAGGCTTGTGTTTACACTACCCTTCCCACATCCCACTTGTAGGATTTACACTAGGTATGTTGTTGTATATAAGGACTCATATAATAGATATGAATCCCCTTCCCTCCTTCCGATGTTTGCTTTTGTATATTTCTGTTGAATCAATCTAGGAGCACACAAATTGTCCCAGCACCACAGTTCTAAAACAAGTAAATGATATATCCACCTTATTAGTACTTTTACCACTAAAATAAGAACTACTCCACGAAAACACTATGAAAGTCACAGAAATACTTATAACTTTGCCAAATTTTAGACGAATTAAAGAGAAAATCTATTGAGGATAAAATGAGAAATGAAGAAAATCTTAGAAAAATACCATGGTGAAAACAAGAAATGCAAGGAACCAGAAATCCAGAACACATTAGTTGTGCATAAAGGGAATAAATTCAGACGATAGGTATAAGATTAGCAAGCGAATACTTGTGCTGTTCGGAGCATGATAAATAAAGTATTGATCGCCTCTTCATCAAAAGTGAGCGTGATATGGAGGTTTCGAACTATTTTGATCACCTTTTCAATATAAGATCCTTCCAAACAGATTCCATTCTATCCCGGTGGTTTAACATATCTCGCAGGAAATCTCAAGTAGGCTACATCACGTTTGTGGTTACTATTTTTTTAGTTTGGTAACTCTGGAAGTAGGCTACATCACGTTTGTGGTTACTATTTTTTTAGTTTGGTAACTCTGGAAGGAGGGCAATAGCAGTATATTAATTAGAAAACCAATATCTCAACCGGCTGGTATTATTCAAAGAATAGTGGACTGGCTTAAAGATTATTCTCAGCTTCTTGACATCAGATCATCACCACAACTCAATTGCAAATATATGACTATGAATCTGATAATCACGATAGCGATACACTCGAAGTAGTGACAAAAGATGAATCTATGTAAAATTTGGACAATTTAAAGTATGAAAGTTTTGATAGGTTTTGTTAAAGTACGAGCCCTACTGATTCCTTGTTTTAACCTAATAGTTGTCTATCGATGGAAAAGGTAGACTATCGTGTTCCTATATAGCTAAAATAGTACGTAATTGCACATTGATATTTACGTGAAAAATGTCCGGCTCAAAGAGGTGTAAAAACCACGACCTATACCTCCACAGGTTTAACCCCAAATCCACTAAAACAATTGTGTCTCAACAATCAAAAATCAACAAATAACAATACCCTTGTAAATATAGGAATTAAACTCTAACCCCTAATTCTATATAAAAAAAAAATCCTTCCAAGGTAAGTGTTCCCAAGTCTTCGAGTCCCCAAACTTGAAGACAAAGCTCCTAACTCAGTTTATACTTCACTAAAACTAGAACACATTACAACTCAATAATCAACCTAATAGAAAATTTATAAGACTTCTTAACTCAAAGTAATAGGAACAGGTTCAACTCAAAAGCTTCAAGCTATGATACTTCATAGATAATTTGTCGACATGTTGCTATATTTTTAAGTGCATAAGTAACGTAATGAGTTACTTGCTTGAGATATATTGAATATCCGAAGATTCCTTCACTGTCTACCTTTTTCTAGTTCCATTTGGACTCATCAACTGAATAGACTTCTTTTTCAAGTAGAAGTCCTTCTTCGAGTATGATTCTTCTTATTTGTAAAACTCCTTCTTCAAATCAGTCTACTTGTTTGAATGAAACTCTTCATCTTTAGATAATAACAATGTGTTGTATTAAATTACAACTTCTTTTTATCACACGTGATCCATCAGGAGAGCAAGAGATCTTATCCATTGATTGATTTTAAAAAAAATTGTCCGCTTTCCTTAGTGACTGTGTTCATGTGGTTGGACCAGCTTGTGTAACATGTTTCTTTTATATGTCAATCATCAAAACTTCATTGATCTTCATTGATCTAAAAAATTACCCTTCTTGATGATGACAAACTTTACATCCCTAAAATACTTTATTAAAGACACCACACTAAAAGAGACAGATTAGTCATTAGGTTATATACATTGTACAACTCAATTTTCTCCCTTTTGACAGCATCGAAAAGTTGGTTCAAGATTTGCCAAGCCAAAAAGATCGTGTAATAAATCATGGACACTTGGTCTATCTCTAACACAGTCAGAATAAACAGGAAAAGACACATAATGTATATAAATTATGCAAATACTGGATAATAAGTACAAAAGTAGCGATTTCATTAATTTCTAGATAACCACATTAATGTTTCCAAGTTTGTTTATTGAGGATAACGTTAGGAAATACCTTGGATTTTCAAGTAATTAAGGCTTTGATCATCCATCCTAATAATAAAATCAAAAGCCAAAGATAACATTGTCAATTATCTAAAGCCCTAACTAGTGCGATAACTCCATATCATATGCACCAATAGTGAAATCCCACGGGTGGGATTTGGGGAGAATACAGGCGATAACCCTACCTCATGGTGGTAGTGAGGTTGTTTCTGGAGGACCCTTAGCTAAAGTATAGCAAGTAAAAGTAGGTATGCAAAGGAAAACGGTAATGAAGAAAACATATCAACTAATAAAAAATAGTAATAACAACAAAATTCAGAATTAGAAGAGGAGAATAAATATAGAGAGGAGAGAGATAAGGCCTGGCTAAGAGAGAGAAAGGGAGTGAAGAATGAAGAGAATCAGATTTAGCTTTTCTTTTTGTGGCAAAAACCGTAAAAGCTAATCTCATAAATGAAGTCGGAATTAAAATTGTCTCTAATGAAAACAATAAATGGGAAGGAATGCAAAACCATATATCATTTATGTCCGATTCATTTTGATTAAGTTACTTATTTAGCTGTGCAGGTTTATTTGGCATTTTTTAAAAAAATTATATCGCCTCTCATTTCACCCTTTAAGCAAAGCAGCCTTGTTTGCACTTCATCTTGTCTTAACCTTTATCAGATGAGTAGAACTATACACGTATCACTAGCCCAAACAAAACGGGAATTACAAAACGGTCTTAAATATTTTTTTTTCATAATTAAGTTACCAAATACCAAGAACATGTTCTGATGATTTCGCAGGGACTCATCTTAGAAATTGTTGACCAAAATAAGTTATTTTTAATTTATTTCACGAAAGTAATATGTTTTTCTAAACTTTACAAAACTAGTATAAACTTTGTTGGCAGTAATGTATTAGGTTTTAAAAAAGTTAACAGACCAAAATGGCATTAAAGTATGAATAGTTACTGTAGAGACCTAAATCTGTTCCTTCCCAAGTTTAATTTTATTCATTTTTATCTCACCTTACCACGTACCCTCACTCATTCTGCACTTTCCCCATAAGGAAACAAATACAACAAATACTAACAAATTAAATCTCTAATCCCTAATATTTCCTTATTCTAACTAATTTTTACACCTCATCCTAACCACCCTTACCCCACGTACCCCTACCCCTATACCCATACCCCCTATCCCTACCCCTACCCCTACCCCTTCTCATGCTTTTTACCCTTTTTCCCTTAACAGAATATAGACTCCACAACTCATACAATCACAATTCACACGTGACTCCCACAACACACACAAAAGGCAACCCCCATTTTCCATGTTTAGACAGGCACAGTGAGGATATACACACAGAATACATAGGACCCATCGACCATCATTAATATGAGTTCGGAATCAAAATATGTCATGTATTTAAAATATTACCATAATATGCTTAACTTTCTTTTTGAGACAGTTATATGTATAATTTTTAACAGAAATTGTCAAACAAAATTAAATTTCTGAAAAAGTACGTAACTCACTTAAAAAGAGAATTACACATTTTTTTTTCTACATAACCCACTTTTTAAGTGAGTTATATGATAAAAGTTACATAACTCACTTAAAAAGAAAGTTAAGCATTTTTTTTTACATAACTCACATTTTAAGTGAGTTATATAATGAGTAAATACATAATTATCGCTCTGATCTTATTCGAGATTTGCAAAAAGACACTTAAACTTTAACTTCGACCTATTACCCCACGATTATTCTTTATTTCATTGTAAACACACCATTTTGACCCTCTGCTTGTATACACACGCCATAGACGCGTGAAAGGGCTAGAATTTGACTTTTTTGACCAATTAAAAGCTGCTACGTGAAAAATAATTTAATATATAACTTATATTATTTTTTTAAAAAATAATATTTATTTATTTTTTAAAATTATCCCTACCCCGTCTCCGCCCCCCCCCCCCCTCCCCGAACCCACTCACTCTTTCTTCTTCAACTCAATTCACTATTAAAGTTTCCATTGAAGTTTTTTTTTTTTTTAAAATCATTCATTAAAGCTCCATTTTATAACTAAATCATATCATTTAACTACCCACCATTTCTTCTTCAACACAATATCTTCTTCAACACAATGACACCATTAAAGCTCCTCCATTGAAGCTTTTTTTAATTTAAAATCATATCATTAAAGCTTAATTTTTCAGTTAAATCATATCATTTAACTATCTTTAAAATTCAATTCAATCATAAAACTCTTAATTCAATCA
Source organism: Capsicum baccatum var. pendulum (assembly GCA_030864225.1). Taxonomy (NCBI): domain Eukaryota; kingdom Viridiplantae; phylum Streptophyta; class Magnoliopsida; order Solanales; family Solanaceae; genus Capsicum; species Capsicum baccatum. Next base: position 19,053,019 of record CM061552.1, on the reverse strand, counting down.
TAAAATTATTTTTTGAAATGATTTGAAAAAAAAATGGACGGGGAGAGAGAATGTTGATGGATGGGGAGTTGAGGTGTTTGGGGAGATGCTGATGGGGTAGGCGTGTTGGACGGGGGTGGGGGTGCTGAATGGGGGTGGGGAGTGGAGGAGAGCTGCTGGGGGAGTTGCTAGATGGGGTGGGGTGGGGGAAGAGGGGGTTGGGTGGGGTATTAAATTAAATAAAAACTAAAATTTTACTAAAATAATATAAATTAAACGTATTTGACATGTGACAGCACCTGATTGGTGCGTATATTTCACTCTTCTTGTTGTGATTGAGATTCAGCGAAAAATAGTGTTTTGGAACGGATTATGTAAGAATCATGGGGTAATGGATCGAATTCAAAGTTTAAGTGTCTTTTTGAAAATCTCAGCCAACATTAGCGGGATAATTATGTATTTACTCTTAAATAATAAAAGTTACATGACTCACTTTTTTTCTACATAAATAGAATCAAAATTATATAAACTCACTTTATAAACCTTACATATTATGTGAACAATCAATTCATCTTTTAAAAGTTTTATTTTTTTAGAATGAAAGCCAACTAATATGAAATGGAGAGAGTAAAACTTACTGATTATGTGAGTTATTCAAATATAAAATATGTAAAAAAAAAAAAGAGTTATTCATTAAATAGAACTTTTAACATTTGTGTGATAAGTGCTTAACTTTATTAATGATATGAAATAAGTATATGGTGCTAAAAATAAATGAGTTATGCAAAAATTGACATGTTCATCAAAAACGTTTGTTAGTCATAAAAAGTATCATTAGAAAAAGTGTAAAATTCACAATAAAAATAAGTTATCCTTCTTATTTCTATAAAACTCACATTATATATATATATATATATATATATATATATATATATATATATATATATATATATATATATATATATAGACATACACACATAGAGACATATAACTCACATTTATCAGATAAAATTCACTAATTACATGAGTTATGTAGAAATAAAATGTATAATTCACTATTTAGGCGAGTTATTCATTATATGAATATAACATTAAAAATTTATGAGTTATGTATAAATAACTTTGTCCACCGGCATTCATATTTCTCCTATTTAAACATGTATTTATTCAAGACTCTTCATTCTTTGTTCACTCAACTCCTCTTTGAAACAGATTTTTTCTAGTTTAAATTCAATTATTTTTTTTCAAAGTTGTCCAAATTCGACTCTTCTTTTCAAAACTTAATCAAGGCTTAAAGAATGAATGCTGAACGTGTTAAAACTACACTTTTTTGGGATGACAAAATTATCCACGAGGAAAATACAATATATTATAGTATCGTCATGCACACTTTCCGACAGAAACAAATTTGCATACGGAATTTAATGACCCAACTAACATTGTTGATGCTCGTTTAACTTAGTATAATACTTTTTTTTTGGAGTAAAAAGGTAAAGTGAGAAAATATAAAGTAATATATTTATTATATAACCCACTTAAAAAGTGAGTTACGTAAAAAAAAATGCATAACTATCTTTTTAAGTGAGTTATGTAACTTTTATCATATAACTCACTTTTTAAGTGAGTTATGTAGAAAAACAATGTATAACTCTCTTTTTAAGTGAGTTATGTATTTTTTTAAAAATTTAAATCCGTTTGACAACTTTCGTTAAAAATTACAGTACATTACATATTTTGATACTTTCTTTTAGTTTCATGACATATTTTGGTTTCGAGTACACACCATAGAACTTAGAAGGCTCCTCCATCGACTGCCATACACTTTCACAGAATAAAACAACTATAAACCACACAATATACTCCGAATCACTCCCACAGCCGTAGACAGAATTCACCACACCACAACAATACAAAATATTACACACTAATACACACTAAAAACTAGTGAAGAGAACACCAAAAAAAGGGACGCCATTTTTTTGAACACTCGATTTCCTTTTTCTTTTCTTCTTCTTCGTGTGCACACACACCGAATACACCATAAACACACACCAATACACAAATTACCCACTGATTACACACACACACACACTAAACCAGAAGAGGGAATAAAAATGGAGATTTGAGAGAGACTGAGTGAGAAGAAAATAGTAGAGGGTGATCGATGATCGGAAAAGGAGAGAGAGGGAGAAAAGAGGATCGACGGGTTCAGAAATTTGACCCGTTTGCTTCAATTTCCTACACCACCGAGCTAGCCGGAGCTCCGACGAAGTGAAAAAAGCATCCAGACCCTCAAAAATCCAAAAATTCCGACCAAATGAGCTCGATGAAGCTCGGTTGATATGAAAACAATGACCCTGCCCCATCCACAATCGAACCCTCATCGGAAATTATAAACAGATTTTAGTCTTCGTGAATTTTGTTGCAATTTTGGTGGAAAACACTGAAACCATACCGAGGTTGGGATTGTTCAAGTTGCGGGTTTATTGTTTGAGGTTCGACTAGTTCTTGGCCCGTGCTTCATCTTATTTGATCGAACAACACACTGATTCCGAAAGGTCCAATTTCTAACTCTATTTTTCTTAATTTTCATGTGATTGTGGTTGTGATTTGATACCGTTGTTTTATTTGTTTGGGTGATTTGTTGTTTGATATATGTTTGTGTTGAATGATTAATCTTGAATGGTACAATTTGGATGAAAACGATATGTTTTTGGATAATTGAAATCGGTAATTGGTTAACAAAATCGGGGTGAGAATTGAAAACTTGATGAAAAGTGAATTTGGATTAATTTTGATTTATTGTTGTTTTGTTTAATTCGGAATAAATATTAATTTTTTGAACTCAATAGGATCATGTTTTAAGCCGACAGATTAATAGGCAAATGGTAGATTGGGTAGGCAAATTTAGGATTATGTTTTTGTTGAATGTTTGAATGTGGGTGTGAAGGATTCTTTCTACTTTATCGCAAAAATTGAAAGTATATTCATTTAACCTGGTAATGTCCCGAGGTCATTTGTATTCATTCACCGGGGAATACCCCGAAGTATTATGTACGTAGAGATGCTCGTGATCAAGGCTCGAGGCATCGGGTAAAGCATTGGAGCGTAGTTTAGAATTAGTGTAGGTTTACATTTTCACTTTTTTGTATTTTGAGACTGTACAAATTGGACTGGACATTATTTTTTTGGGGATTTGTTTTGGTTATGTTTGTTGTTTGATTGTTGTGTGTTTTATGTGATTTATATACTTTTAATGTCGAATTAGCCGATATACTCCACAAAGTGACCGTAGTCGAACCACGGGACCGAGGGGTGCCTAACACCTTTCCCTAGGTCTACAGAATTCCTTAAACGAAATCTCTATTCGCAAACCAGTTTTAAAGAGCCAAATCATTTTGAAAAGGAATGTGTCAAAGATGACTTGGCACACCAAATTTATATCAGGTGGCGACTGAATATAATTGTGAAATAAATCTTTATAGTGTCACTTTAATAATAAAAACTCTTTCAAATTTAAAATATTAAAATGATTCTTTTTTTATTAAAAAAGGGTTGTGACAGTTACTGACAGTAACATTTTTGTCTTAAAATGTTATCAATGGTAATGAGACTCTTCAACTCTACCACATTAGACTCTGCAGATTTGATTTGTCAGTGTGACATAGTTTGATGTGGTGGAGTGTCACGACCCGAGCCTAGGCCCTAGCCGTGACGAGCATCCCGAACCATGAAGGCTCGGAACACCCATTCTCTATCTGGTTATCATGCACAACATTCGTAATTATAATAAAATGCAGAATTGAAACTGAGTACAGAAAACATGGTCAAGTTCTGCAACATTTCTGAATAATATTATCTAACATCAGTCTGCGAAAATCTCTACTAAGAACACAAACATCTGTCTGAAAAGAAACTGGGACAACGCCCCCAGTGAACCAAAAATATAATAAATAAGATAATGTCTGACATAATTAGGCCTCTCGAATAATAGAAGGCTCACCACTATGAGATCAAGTCTGCAAATCCGAGAATATCTACTGAGTAGCTGGACCCCTAGACTGTGCCTCAGAACCTGGAAGGAGGGGGGGAGGGGCTCAGCACAAAAGTACTGGCACGCGAAGCAATCCAAAAATAGTATAATGGAACATACATACATATATATAAGTGAAAGCAATTTTTCATCAAGACATCTTGTATAAAACTATTTCTGAAAAATACATGGGCACTTTCTGAAAACATGCAACCTGTCTGTTCATTTCAAATCATGATCTGTGTTTTACTTCTGTGTTAGGTGGTGTTCCCCTACAAGTCTGAATATTCCACGGGCTGTATGGAATCCGCCATTGACTCAGCGGGGAAGCCCCCAACCCAAGTGTGCCACAAGGGTTGGAGTCTTTGAGTCTGATACGCCACAAGACATTTAAGTCAGCGCATAATAATATACCCGGGTCGGCAAACCACAGTTTTAGGCAATGAGTCGCTTTAACTCAAGCCCTCTTCGGGTAACCACCTAACATCTCTGTAAGCCCGTTTTTAACCTTTTCTGAACATGCATCATTCTGAAATTTCTAAATCATGAAAGTCTGAAATGTCTGTTAGTCTGAGTCTGATATGGCATTAGTCTGAATTGGTATCGTCATACCAAGACCTTGCAAGTCATGATTTTTCTGAGCCATAAGGTACTAAGCAAAAACTTTCATTCAAAACATAGTTTAGACCACCCAAAACATGCAACTGATGTAAAGGATTTCATATTCCGAACTTAAAGTTCAATTCATGCAGAAATTTCATCAAACATATGGTGGTCATGTGCATTTTGGCAAAACCATGCATTCTTTCATTAGATGCATATATAACATTCACAACCCTCTCTTTCGTGTTCAAGAATCGTATTCCAAACATAGCAAAAGTCAAAGAACTTCATATCATAACTTCTTTTCTTCAAGATGTCTTTCAAAACTATTTATATTATGTGAAACATGGAAGAATTTACATTAAGAGAGGGTTCCATGAAAATCATGCTTTAAATTCATATATTTCAGGACAAACACATATATACATATACATATAATTTTCAAACCACTTTGGGGGAAAGCCAAAAGGCCAAAACAATATCATTAAAGCTTCTAAAACATGAGTATGCACATGAATTTGAAAACCCGATACTTAAAACATGATTTCTATGCCCATGATATTTTAGAGAAAACCCCGCGTACCTCTATTTCCAAGGATAATAGATGTTTCTTGAAGCTTGCGGATTGGTGATTCCGAATATGTAATTATCTTTGAAAACTTACGGTCGAATCTTGAACTATTTGGGTTTTTATTTTGAAACCCTAAGGAGAATTCTTGAGCAATTTTGAGGAAAGCATGTGTATTATGGTGTTTGAGGGATTAAATCCCCCGTTGGTGTTATATATAGGGGTAGAGGATGACCAAAATACCCCTAAGGAATAATTAAGGTCAAATCTGTCCCTCAGTTGACAGTTTGATAGGTTGGAGCAAATCGATTATAACCTTTTACTCATATATTAAAATTAGATGAAACCAACTGAATTTGAAAGAGGACTCAACGATCTTTTGTTTGATACATTATAGCTCACACAGTTCATTATATACAGGGAGTTAGGATCGTTCGAAGTTGACCCTGAAATGCTGAAAAGACTGGGCAATAGGCTATGCGTTTTGCTACTGTTTTGAAATCCAAACGCAGCCTTATGCATTCTGAAAAATTCAAAAACTTATCCGAGATGTACTATGAGATTTCACGATGATAACACAACTTGAAAATCTAAAAATGAAGGTCGGAAAGGTGGAGAAGTTGTATCCCGAAGGTTGCCAGCTAAGAATGAGTCTAAGTCATTTCAACACTTAGAAAAATTTTAAAACTTAAGTCTAAAGCTCAGAAATTACAGTCTAATACATGCATGACTTTTACGGGGCGTTAAATTATCCCTCCCTTGGGATCATTCGTCCCCGAATGATGACGCGGGAATAGTCACGCACGATTTCAAGCAGATTCATACATAGAAGGAAACATAAAGCAAGAATTGTACCTTCCAATTCATTATTTGCTGGTTCAAATAGGCTTGGGTATCTCACTTTCATGTCGTGCTCCAACTCCTAAGTTGCTTCTTCAACTTTCTGATTTTGCCATAACACTTTAACTGAGACTATCTCTTTACTCCTCAATTTTCTCACTTGTCGATCTAGGATTTCCACGGGCTCTTCCTCGTATGACATGGAATCGCCCACCTTGATCTCATCAATGGGCACCACCAAGGAGTGATCTCCGATGCACTTCTTCATCATGGATATGTGGAATACTGGATGAACAGAACCCAAACTTTCAGGCAATTCTAATTCATACGCAACTCCACCTATTCTTCTTACAATCAGATACGGGCCTATATTTTGAGGACTTAGCTTACCCCTCTTCCCGAAACGTATAACTCCCTTCATGGGAGAAACTTTGAGGAAAACGCAATCTCCAATCTCAAACTCTAACTCTCTTCTTCTGACGTCGGCATAGGATTTATGACGACTCTGAGCTGTCTTAAGTCGTTCCCTAATGAGTTTAACATCTTCCATTGCCTGATGAACAAGATCAGACCCATACATCTGCATCTCACCTACTTCATACCAGCCTATTGGAGACCTGCATCTCCTACCATATAATGTCTCAAAAGGTGCCATCTTAATACTAGAGTGGAAACTTTTGTTATAGGCAAACTCTATCAGTGGCAAGTGATCAACCCAACAACCTTTAAAGTCTATCACACAGGCCCTCAACATATCCTCCAGGGTCTGGATGGTGCGTTCAGCTTGCCCATCAGTCTGAGGGTGGAATGTTGTACTTAAGTTCACCTGGGTACCTAAACCTTTCTGAAACGATCTCCAAAACTGAGAAGAAAACTGCGTACCTCGGTCGGATATAATGGAGACAGGCGCTCCATGCAAACGGACAATTTCTGCAATGAACAGCTTGGCATAATCTTCCCCCGAATAGTTAGTCCTGACAGGCAGAAAGTGAACTGACTTGGTCAGTCTATCTACAATCACCCATATAGAGTCATACTGATTTCGGGACTTCGGAAGTCCTGTAATAAAGTCCATATTGATCATTTCCAACTTCCACAAGGGCAACGCTATTTCTTGGGAAGTACCTCCTGGCCTCAAATGTTCTACTTTCACTTGTTGGCAAGTCAAGCACTTAGAAACAAAGTTAGCCACATCTCGCTTCATATTATTCCACCAAAACATAGATTTCAAATCATGGTACATCTTAGTAGAACCAGGATGAACAACATACCTCGAGGTGTGAGCTTCATCAAGAATTCTTTCTCGAAGCCCATCGACATTTGGAACACATAATCTACCCTGGAACCTCAGAATGCCATCACCACCAACTTCAAAAGACATCACCTTCTGTTGACCCACATCTTTCTTGATTTGCATCAGGATAGGATCTTCAACCTGCTTCTCCTTCACTTCAGCACAAAGGGATGACTTAGCTAACTAATGAACAATCACCCCTCCGTCTTTGGAATCTAACAGTCGCACTCCCAGATTCGCAAGGCGGTGAATATCCTTCACCATCTCTTTCTTTTCTTCTTCTACATGAGAAAGGCTGCCCATAGACAACCTGCTGAGGGCGTCGGCTACCACATTTGCCTTGCCCGGATGGTAATGCAGGCTCATATCATAGTCCTTCAGAAGTTCCAACCACCGCCTCTGCCTGAGATTCAATTCTTTCTGTGAGAAAACATACTGCAGACTCTTGTGATCAGTGAAGATATCAACATGAACGCCGTACAAGTAGTGCCGCCAAATCTTAAGGGCAAACACCACAGCTTCTAACTCCAAATCATGAGTAGGGTAGTTCCACTCGTGCACCTTCAACTGCCTAGATGCATAAGCTACCATCTTACCATGTTGCATCAAAACGCAGCCAAGTCCCACACGGGACGCATCACAGTAAACCACAAAACCATCAACACCCTCGGGAAGAGTCAAAATAGGTGCAATGGTTAGTCTGTCTTTCAACTTCTCAAAACTATTTTCACATAAATTAGACCACACAAACTTTACCTTTTTCTAAGTCAGTTTAGTGAGTGGAGCCGCTATAGATGAAAAAACCTCTACGAATCTTCTGTAATAACCTGCCAAACCCAAGAAGCTCCGAATATCGGTTGGAGTCGTGGGTCTGGGCCATTTTCTCACTGCCTCAACTTTCTGGGGGTCCAGTCTAATCCCGTCACTGGACACAATATGCCTAAGAAGGCAATAACATCTATCCAGAACTCACACTTAGGAAATTTGGCATACAACCCATGGTCCTTAAGAGTCTGAAGAATGATTCGAAGGTGATCAGCATGATCCTCCTTACTCTTAGAATAAATCAGAATATCATCAATAAATACAATGACAAACGAGTCAAGAAACTGATGTAAAACTCTGTTCATAAGATCCATGAAGGCTGCAGGGGCATTAGTTAACCCGAAGGACATGACAAGAAACTCATAGTGACCATATCGGGTTCGGAAAGCTGTTTTGGGAATGTCTGACTCCCTAACTTTCAACTGATGATAGCACGAACCAAGGTCTATTTTTGAAAAACATCTAGCAACCTGAAGCTGGTCAAAAAGATCATTAATCCTAGGAAGTGGATATTTGTTTTTAATTGTGACCTTATTCAACTGACGGTAATCTATGCACATACGAAGGGAACCATCTTTCTTATGCACGAAAAGTACAGGTGCACCCCAAGGAGATACACTGAGGCGTATAAATCCCTTATCTAGGAGGTCTGCTAGCTGCTCTTTCTACTTTTTTAGCTCTGCGGGAGCCATTCTATATGGCAGAATAGAAATGGGACGGGTATCTGGCAACATATCAATACCAAACTCTATCTCCCTATCAGGGGGTATCTTTGGGAGATCTTCGGGAAAGACTTCTGGAAATTCATTCACCACAGGGACAAACTGAAGAGGAGGATTTTCAACTTTAGAGTCCTTGAATCAAATAAGGTGATACAAGCAACCCTTAGAAATGAGTTTTCGGGCTCTGAGATAAGATCTAAAGTGCCCTTTGGGTGCTAAAGAATGCCCTTCCCATTCTATCATTGGTTCATTCGGGAAAGAAAAGGTAACTCTACGGGTCCTACAATCCAATATGGCGTAGGATGAATGGAGCCAATCCATCCCTAAGATAGCATCAAATGCAACCATGTCCAATTCTATAAGGTCTGGCACCGTATCCCGACTACCAACAGTCACCACACAACCCCTATATACCTTTCTAGCAACAACAGAATCTTCACCGGGGTAGAAACAGAGAAGGGTTCAGAAATCACACTGGGCTCAAACCCGAAACCAACAGCCACATAAGGGGTTACATAGGATAAGGTAGATCCGGGATCAAGTAATACACAGACATCACGGGAAAAGATTTGTAACGTACTGATAACAACATCTGGGGAAGCTTCCGCCTCTTGGCGGTCGGTCAAGGTATATAACCGGTTGCGACTGTTCCCGACAGCTGATGTGGCGCCCTTCTGAGACGGGGGTAGCGCTGTGGAATTGCCCTGAAACTTCGCACCACCAGCACTCCTCCTAGTAGATGGACAGTCCCTCTGGAAGTGGCCTGGCTGACCACATGAATAACATACACGTATGCCCAACTGACATTTCCCCGGATGATTCTTACCACACTTTTCACATCGTGGATAAGTGCGATGCTGCTGAGCCACACTACCCTGCGACTGAGTATCTGGTGCTCTAGATCCATGAGGAGTCTGAAAGCTCTGAGTCTGTCTGTCTGTAGGGGGTCTGGCTACTGACTGTGTATTATTCTAAAATTGCGTCTTCTTCGACCACCTATTTCCCCAGTTACCACTCTACGGCTGACTCTGGTGCTGGTCCGCAGATTTGACTCTCTTGGCCTGTCTGTTCTTCTCTCTAGATTCAACAATCTTTCTTTTCCTCTCTTCCACCTGCTGCATGTGGACTGTCAGTCTAGCAAAGTCTAACTCCCTATTCAACATTGCCCCCCTGGCACTCAAGTATTAGGTTATCAGCAAGGCCGGATGCAAATTTCCTCATCCGGGCTCTCATATTGCTAGTCAATTCTGGTGCATAGCGGGCTAGTTGATTAAACTTCAAAGTGTACTCCTGTACACTCATACTGCCCTGCTTCAGATTCATGAACTCTTCTGCTTTGGCCTCCCACAACTCTAGAGGAAAGAATATGTCAAGAAAAGCTTCTACGAACTCACCCAAAACTGTAGGCTCAACACTCTAACCTTTTGTATTTTTCCAGTCTGCATACCACTGATTTGCAAAATCCTTAAGCTGATATGTTGCCAATTTCACTCCTTCAATCTCATCTACATGCATTACCTTAAAGATCTTTTCCATCTCATCCACGAACTCCTGTGGATCTTCCTCCACCTTTGTACCAGTGAACTTAGGTGGATTCATCTTCATGAAATGCCCGACTCTAGTATCCTCAGACGTAACGGATGCAGACCCAACATCTTTCGATCGTTGAGCCTGGTTAGCTACCAGCTGTGTTAGCATATGGATAGACCGTCTGAACTCTGCATTTGAGATATCTCTCTGAGCAGTTGGTGGACGGTTGACATTATTCTGCGGAGCCCTAGGTGGACTGATTGGGACTGGAGGGACTCCTGGAGTAGGGACAGGTTTCGGCGTGGAAGCTCTATTATGTGTCCGCATCCCATGGGTCGGACGGACCACATCTGCTTGAGCACTCTGATCGATGTTGTGACGGGGAGGCATAGTCGTGTTTCTGAAATACAAGAGATCATTGATTAGGGGACAGTTTAGACTCTGAAGCACGAACCAAATCACTAAGAAGGGAAACATTCCTAAACGCCTAGTAGCCTCCTGTTTATAAGTGTGGCGCGCTACACACCCATAAACAGAACTCTACTCGATGTGATTTCGCAGACACCCTGGGACATGAACTGTGCTCTGATACAAATTTTGTCACGACCCGAGCCTAGGACCTAGCCGTGACGAGCATCCCGAACCATGAAAGCCCGGAACACCCATTCTCTATCTGGTTATCATGCACAACATTCGTAATCATAATAAAATGTGGAATTGAAACTGAGTACGGAAAACATGGTCAAGTTCTGCAACATTTCTGAATAATACTATCTGACATCAGTCTGCAAAAATCTCTACTAAGAACACAAACATCTGTCTGAAAACAAACTGGGACAAGGCCCCTAGTGAACCGAAAAGATAATAAATAAGATAATGTCTGACATAATTAGGCCTTCCGAATAATAGAAGGCTCACCACTATGAGATCAAGTCTGCAAATCCGAGAATATCTATTAAGTAGCTGGACCCCTAGACTGTGCCTCAGAACCTGGAAGGATGGGGGGGGTCAGCACAAAAGTACTGGCACGCGAAGCAATCCAAAAATAGTATAATGGAACATACATACATATATATAAGTGAAAGCAATTTTTCATCAAGACATCCTGTATAAAACTATTTCTGAAAAATACATGGGCACTTTCTAAAAACATGCAACCTGTCTGTTCATTTCAAATCATGATCTGTGTTTTACTTCCGAGTTAGGTGGTGTTCCGCTACAAGTCTGAATATTCCACGGGCTGTATGGAATCCGCCATTGACTCGGCGGGGAAGCCCCCAACCCAAGTGTGCCGCAAGGGTTGGAGTCTCTGAGACTGATACGCCACGGGACATTTAAGTCAGCGCATAATAATATACTCAGGTAGGCAAACCACGGTTTTAGGCAATGAGTCGCTTGAACTCAAGCCCTCTTCGGGGAACCATCTAACATCTCTGTATGCCCAGTTTTAACCTTTTCTGAACATGCATCATTCTGAAATTTCTAAATCATGAAAGTCTGAAATGTCTGTTAGTCTGAGTCTGATACGGCATTAGTCTTAATTGGTATCGTCATACCAAGACCTTGCAAGTCATGATTTTTCTGAGTCATAAGGTACTAAGCAAAAGTTTTCATTCAAAACATAGTTTAGACCACCCAAAATATGCAACTGATGTAAAGGATTTCATATTCCGAACTTAAAGTTCAATTCATGCAGAAATTTCATCAAACATATGGTGGTTATGTGCATTTTGGCAAAACCATGCATTCTTTCATTACATGCATATTCAACATTCACAACCCTCTCTTTCGTGTTCAAGAATCGTATTCCAAACATAGCAAAAGTCAAAGCACTTCATATCATAATTTTTTTTCTTCAAGATGTCTTTCAAAACAATTTATATTACGTGAAACATGGAAGAATTTACATTAAGAGAGGGGTTCCATGAAAATGATGCTTTAAATTCATATATTTCAGGACAAACACATATATACATATACATATAATTTTCAAACCACTTTGGGGGAAAGCAAAAGGCCAAAACAATATCATTAAAGCTTCTAAAACATGAGTATGCACATGAATTCGAAAACCCGATACTTAAAACATGATTTCTATGCCCATGAGATTTTAGGGAAAACCCCGCGTACCTCTATTTCCAAGGATAATAGATGTTTCTTGAAGCTTGCGGATTGGTGATTCCGAATATGTAATTATCTTTGAAAACTTACGGTCGAATCTTGAAATATTTGGGTTTTTATTTTGAAACCCTAAGGAGAATTCTTGCGCAATTTTGAGGAAAGCATGTGTATTATGGTTTTTGAGGGATTAATTCCCGTGTTGGTGATATATATAGGGGTGGAGGATGACCAAAATACCCCTAAGGAACAATTAAGGTCAAATCTGTCTCTCAGTTGACAGTTTAATAGGCTGGAGTAAATCGATTATAAAGTTTTACTCCTATATTAAAATTGGATGAAACCAACTGCATATGAAAGAGGACTCAAAGAGCTTTTGTTTGATATATTATATCTCACACAGTTCATTATATACAGGGAGTTATTGTCGTTTGAAGTTGACCCTGAAAAGCTGAAAAGACTAGGCAATAGGCTATGCGTTTTGCTACTGTTTTGAAATCCAAACGCAGCCTTATGCATTCCGAAAAATTCCAAAACTTATCCGAGATGTACTATGAGATTTTCCAATCGTAATACAACTTGAAAATCTAAAAATGAAGGTCGGGAAGGTGGGGAAGTTGTATCCCGAAGGTTGCCAGCTAAGAATGAGTCTAAGTCATTTCAACACTTAGAAAAATTTTAAAACTTAAGTCTAAAGCTCAGAAATTGCAATCTAATACATGCATGACTTTTACGGGGCGTTACACGGAGTATCCTTTGTTACCACAAATTAGACATATTGTACCCTGCATAATATGGCAAAATAATAATTAATAGTCATATGCAAAGAAATATACAAATAACGCAAAAGATCCATGTACTCTAAATACTGAAAAAGAAGTTTTAACAAACAAATCCACAGGTAAAAAGTGTTTTGTAGAGTTTGTTGTTAATGGAGACTGAATTAGATGCACATTTGCCCCCCATGGTAATCAATAAATCTATCCACCATATTTCACTCAAAGGTGAGGCCTATTGGTCAATGAAATGGATTGAGACCTATGAGATCGATTCAAACCCCAATGGATACAAAAATACCTCATGAGTTGTTATTTCGTCTGATTTCTTCAAGCCTTGGTGGAGAAAGTTAGCTAACACTTGTGTTGGTACAAATAGGTGGCACTGGGATAGGGTAACCGGATAAGTTGTATATTCAAGGTTTAAATTCTATAGTATTTGCCAAGATTTTTTCATTTATGTTATTTCTTTTTATATTAGTTTTGATATGCTTTTTCTTGAACTGAGGATCAATCAATAACAACCTCTCTTCCTCCCAATGTAGGAGCAAGGTTTGTGTATATCCTACCCTTCCCACACCCCACATGTAGGATTTGCACTAGGTATGTTGTTGTATATAAGGATTCATATAATAGATATGAATCCCCTTCCCTCCTCCTGATGATTACTTTATTATAATTCTGTTGAATCAATCTGGGAGCACAAAAACTAGCCCACCACCACGTTTCTAAAACAAGTAAATGATATACTCACCTTATTAGTACTCTTACAATTAAAATAAGAATTACAACACGATAACACAATGAAAGTCACAGATATACTTATGACTTTGCCAAATTTCAGAAAAATCAAAGAGAAAATCTACTGAAGATAAAAGGAGAAATGAAGTAAATCTTACAAAAATACCATGGTGAAAACAAGAAATGCAAGGAACCAGAAATCCAAAACACAGTAGTTTTGCTTAATTGTTAGCTCAATAACTCGATCGCAAATATATGACTATGAATCCCAACTCAATGATATTTGCAGCCTAAAGCCAAACTTTATAAGAGGTCTTAGTGTTGGAAAATAAAATTTTGATATAAAAAAATAAATAATTCGAGACAAGAAAATATTGCAACAATCGATTTAATTGATTTCAATAAGTGAGTGTTACAATCTCTATGAATCCTCTGATTCGCCTTTTCAAATATAAATTCAAGGGCTTAAAGCTTAGTCTTGAATTTGAATTTGATTTGACAGACTTGAGGGACTTGATCTTGACTTGTTCTTGAATTCAAGATCTTTCGAGCTTGTTCTTGAATATTGCGGTCTTGATCTTGATATTTGATGAACTTGATTTGAACGTTTGAGCTTTTTAGAGAAATTGCGGCGTTTGATCTACGAGCTTTCTCTTGCTACTTGTTAGAGTTCTGGGGTCCCTTTTTCTGAATTATAAGACCCCTATTTATAGTTGTAGGAAAGGAAGAGTAATAAATGAATATGGACTTTCTTTGACCAATCAGATTTAAGTGATGTGGCGTCTTTTATGAGCTTTTATTTCATGGGTCTGGGTCTGCTGCATCAGTTTGACATGTGGCACGGTCCTATTGTATCATTCACTTGACTTGGCATGCCATGTCATTTAACACGTGACGCTTATTTGGGCATCTAGAATATGATAATATCTTGGGCTTAGTAAAGTGGGCTTATCATTGGTAGCCCAAATTAATAGACTAACCCAATAAATATTGAGTCTTATCTAAATACATACTTATTTGGACTTCAATAATTAATTCAATTATATTAATCTGCAATATTTATTTGGAACTAATATATTTTGAATTTAATATAATTCGAATTTTGTACGGATTTAAATTTAATAAAATTGTATTGCCCACAAATGCCCCCTATTTCAAGACTTGTCGAGACATTTATTGTTTTGGAGACTAGCCTTGAAGTATGATTATGTAAGCATGTTTTCTTCGTGCTTCAACGACCCTCATACCTATGAATACCTCATTCTAAAAAATTAAAGCCGAACCATATTGATATTGCCTCTCAAAACTCTCTCATTTTTTCTATGAATCTCTACAGTTAAGACCCATTGGTGAGGCATGATATCCAATTTCAAACAGATTTTGGAAGACTTTTTTATCGCCTTACTTAATCAGGAATAAAAAATGTTCCGATTTAAATTTAGATTGGAGAAGAAAAGAACCTCCCATTTGAAATTGTACGGGAGAAGAAAATAATCTCCACTTTGAATTTGGAGATGGACGCTATTCCAATCTGAATTTATATTGGACAAGAAAACAATCTCCAATTTGAATTTGGAGATGAAAATTATTCCAATCTGAATTTATATTGGAGAAGAAAACATCAATCCTACAACTCTATAAAAGGAGGCAGTTTTCCCACTTTTTCAATATCAATTTTGGGGTTTACAAGTCATCAATAATATTGAGGTAATTTCTTTTACTCTCACTTTTCTATTATTTTTGTCACTTTTTTTCAGCACAGTATGTTAGTGGTAGAAAATTCATAACTCATTGTAGGAATATTGAAATTATGATCTGTTTGATGTTACAAAAACTAGACTTCAATATATACAACATATTCAAAATTCAGAACTAAACTCCTTTGATATAATTTTTGATAATTTTTTGAATTTAGCCCTGAATTTTATCATGCTGAAAATTTTAGATTTGCGCGTCTTTACTAAAACTTTCATATCATAAAGTAGGAAGGATGACATCACAAGCCGCTTGATTCTTGTGAAACTAGACACAAATATCTATAGCATATCCAAAATTCATAATTTAATACAATTGAGATATTTTCAGGTGTTATCCTGAAATCAACATTGAGTTTTGATGCATCAACAATTTCAGATTTATGCGACGTCACCAAAAATAATTATATCTCGTTGTGAGGGTATCAAAATTATGATACGATTGATCCTTTAGATGCCGGAAACATGTATATATAACATATCCAAAATTTGAATTTTAACACCTTTTTGATTATTCTAGATGATGTTTTTTAAAGGTTAATCTTATATGCTATCCGACAGAGGATTCCAGATTTGCATTGCTTTCCCAAATAATTTATTTCTTGATGTGGGACCATCAACACCAAAGGGCATTTGAATTGCCTCAAACTAGATTTTGAGGGTTTTATTCTCATCAAGGCATCTCGTCTCAATCCAAGTTGGTGATGTACAATTTTCAAAATTGCAACGCTCTGACAGGTAACATCCTTTCTATTTGTGTTTTTACTTTCTTTCTTGTTTCCTCCTTTTATTTTGTAGGGTTGAAAAAAATAAGCAACAATTGGCTTAAGGTGCGAGAGTTTAACTTCTCCTCTATACACCTTAAGACCGACCAATTTGACTTCAAGATGGTGACCATGCAACAATCGGCTTAGGGTGCGAGAGTTTAACTTCGCCTCCGTACACTCTATGACCAACCAATTTGACTTCAAGATGGTGACTATGCAAAATCGACTTAGGATGCGAGAGTTTAAATTCACCTCCATACACTCTAAGACCGACCAATTTGACTTCAAGATGCTGACTTTGCAACAATCATCTTAGGGTGCGTGAGTTTAACTTCGCCTCCGTACACTCTAAGACTGACCAATTTGACTTCAAGATGCCGACTTTGCAACAATCGGCTTATGGTGCAAGAGTTTAACTTCACCTCCGTACACTCTAAGACCGACCAATTTGACTTTAAGATGCCGACTTTGCAACAATCGTATTAGGTTGCGAGAGTTTAACTTCGCCTCCATACACTTTAAGACCGACTAATTTGACTTCAAGATGCCAACTTTGCAAGAATCGGCTTAGGATACGAGAGTTTAACTTCGCCTCCGTACACTCTAAGACCGACAAATTTGACTTCAAGATGCCGACTTTGCAACATCGGCTTAGGGTGCGAGAGTTTAACTTCCCCTCCGTACACTCTAAGACCGACCAATTTGACTTCAAGACGGTCCCTTTACATAACAAATCTATCAGAATGCCAGCTTAAGGTGCAAAAGGATAAATTTTGTCCACCTTTAGGTATGAAAATCTTTTTATATCCTTTTAAGGGTAAACAGTAAGAGGCCAGCTTAAGGTGCAAAGAGACAAATTTTGTCCACCTTAAGGCATGGAAATTTTTTTATATCCTTTTAAGGATAAACACGTAAAAGGCCAGCTTAAGGTGTAAATGTACAAATTTTATCCACCTTAAGGCATGAAAATTTTCTTATATTCTTTTAAGGATAAACACATAAGAGGCCAGCTTAAGGTGCAAAGGGACAATTTTTGTCCACCTTAAGGCATGGAACTTTTGAGATCCGTTTAAGGATAAACCCACGAGAGGCTAGCTTAAGGTGCAAAGGGACAAATTTTGTCCACCTTAAGGCATGAAACTTTTGAGATCCTTTTAAGGATAAACCCGCGATAGGCCAGCTTAAGGTGCAAATGAAAAATTTTTATCAACCTTAAGGCATGGAACTTTTGAGATCCTTTTAAGGATAAACCCGCGAGAGGCCAGCTTAAGGTGCAAAGGGACAAATGTTGTCCACCTTTAGGCATGGAACTTTTGTGATCCTTTTAAGGATAAGCCCACGAGAGGCCATGATTTGAAGACTTGGAAATTTTGTCCACCTTAATGCATGAAAACTTTTTTATATCCTTTTAGGGATAAACAGTAAGAGGCCAGCTTAAGGCGTAAAGGAACAAATTTTGTCCACCTTAAGGCATGAAATTTTTTTTATATCCTTTTAAGGATAAACACGCAAGAGGCCATCTTAAGGTGCAAAGGGAAAAATTTTGTCCACCTTAAGGCATGGAACATTTGAGATCCTTTTAAGGATAAACCCACGAGAGGCCAGCTTAAGGTGCAAAGGGACAAATTTTGTCCACCTTAAGGCATGGTACTTTTGAGATCCATTTAAGGATAAACCCGCGATAGGCCAGCTTAAGGTAGAAAGGGACAAATTTTGGCCACCTTAAGGCATGGAACTTTTGAGATCCTTTTAAGGATAAACCCGCGAGAGGCTAGCTTAAGGTGCAAAGGGAAAAATTTTGTCCACCTTAAGGCATGGAACTTTTGAGATCCATTTAAGGATAAACCCACGAGAGGCCATGATTTGAAGACTTGGAAATTTTTTCAACTTTCGCTCCCAAATTTGGCATTTTGAGTAGTTCAACTTCAAAATTTGGGGATTTTAGAGACTTCATCTTATGTAAAGGAAGCTCATTTTTTATTGGAGTTTGCCCTCATTGAGCCACCAATACATGGAGTGAGTCCAAAATTGAATTAGAATATTTTCATACTTGGTATCCATATGGTAGATACTTTAGGAACATATTTTTTTGAAACTCATGAAATTGAACTCAGAATGAAATTCCAAGTGCCTACGTATCTCAATGAAGAGGATCAAGTCACAACGTAGTTCTGGGTGAATTTTTTTTCTTTTATGTGTCCTGAGTTTTGCCTAGGCCGCCTCTTTCGAGGTTTTCAACCTAGCGGACATTTATTTGATTTTTTTTATTATTATTTTTTTATTTTTTTGAGTAGTTCACAGTTTGTACTCTTGCTGTCCAAGAGTAGACATGCTGTTTATACTTGTGCCTTAAGAAGTGTACATACAGTTTATACTCGTGCCTTAAGGATTGTACAGGCAGTTTATACTCGTGCCTTAAGGAGTGTACATTCTATTTATACTCGTGCCTTAAGGAGTTTTATCTCTCTTCAAGGATAGTACTTCAAGAACTTGAAATTGATGGGGCCAATCCTCACGCCATCTGCATCAACAAGATTGTAAGCACAATTTGAATATACCTCTTGTACGATATATAGTCCATCCCACTTTGAGGTGAAGTTTCCCCAGACTTATAAGAAGTGATAATGGGCCTTCTTACTGCAAGAACTTGATCTCCAACTAGGAAGCACCTCAAGCGAACCCTTTTATTGAATGAACGAGATAGCCGGGATTGATAGCATTTAATATTTTGTTGAGACTCCATCTTCTTCTCATAAAGAGCTTCTAACTCCGCAAAACGTAACTTAGCATTTTCTTCATCGGTGAGCCCTTCTTAATTTGACGCTTAAGTGGCAGGACTGCTTCAACTCAGAAAGCAAGTGAGTATGGGGTTGCTTGTGTTGGTGTACAGTAAGTTGTCCTATACGCCCATAAAGCTTCTTCCATTCACTCATGCAAGTCTCATTTGGATTTGGAGAATACTTTCTTCAACAAGTTGCATAAAGTTTTATTGAAGTCTTCAGCTACACCATTGGCGGCAGCATGATATATTGAAGACTTGCGCTTCTTGAAGCCAAAGAGGTCACAAATATTGTTCATCAACTTGTTATCAAATGGATTGCCATTTTCAGTTATTATATATTGAGGGAATCGAAAGCGGTAGACGATATTCACTCGGATGAAGTTCACAATATTTTCTTTCTTTACTTCCTTGAGAGCAATATCTTTGGACCATTTTGAGAAGTAATCTATCATAGTCAAGATGTATAAGTGTCCACCAGAACACTTTGGTAGTGGACCAACAACATCCATTCCCTAAGCATTGAATGGCCAAGACGCAACAATTGGATGTAGCACCTTTGGAGGTTGATGTATCAAATTTTCATGGAATTGGCAAGCTTTGCATCTTCTTGCATAGTCCAAGAAATCTTTGACCATCGTTGGCCAATAATATCCCATCTTTTTAATTTGAAAATAGAGCTTTGATCTAGATTGATGTGATCCACAAACTCCCGAGTACTCTTCTTGCAAAGCTTAAATTGCTTCTTTCTCTCCCAAACACTATAAGAGTACTCTTCCAAATGATTTTTTTGTACAGTGTGTCTTTGTAGTAAAGTTAGAGAGGTGCACGACGATGAATGCCAATCTTTCTCCTTGGATCTTCTGGAAGTATCCCATAAAATAAGTAATTAATAATAGGTTGTTTCCAATCTTCTTTTACATCTTTAGACACAGCAATAAGGTATTCAACCCTGTTTTCCACATTCTCATCTGACGGTGGTACTACCCATTCTTGGCGAACAGTAACTTGGGTCTAATTTGGAAGAGTTAGGGTTGAGGCCAGAGAAGCTAGGGCATCAAGTTGCTTATTTTTTCTCCTTGGCACATGTTGGAGGGTTACTCCTCCAAGCCACCCCATCAACTTCTGTGCATAATCATGGTATGGTCGTAGCTCAGACTTTCTGACATCATAGCTTCACAAAAGTTGTTTGATCGCCAATTGGGAGTCACCAAAGACTTGTAGTTACAGTTGTTTCATGTCCACTGTTATCTCAAGTCTAAGTATTAAATCTTGATATTCAGCAACATTATTAGAGAAATGATTTATTAGGATAAAAGAGTATGGGATGACCTCTTCTTGTGGAGTGATGAATACCACCCCTGCACCAGCTCCATCTCGATGTGAGGCACCATCAAAGTACATCTTCCGTGGGGGTCTAGCTTCAATGACCATTGCATCTTCATTAGGAAGTTCATTGCTCAGTTCCCAATCATCAAGTATCAGGTGGTCTTCTAAGAAGTCAGCCAATGCTTGTCCCTTTATGGCCTTTTGGGGAATATACAAAATCTCAAACTATTCAAATTGAAGGTACCATTTTGAAATTCAATCACTGAGGACAGGTTTCGATAGTAGAAACTTGATGGGATTTGCCCTAGACACGAGAAGAACCACATGAGCTTGAAAGTAGTGTTTTATCTTTTGAATTGAGAAGGCTAGTTCCAAACATAACTTTTTAATTGGAGAATACTTTAGCTCATTTGGTGTCATCATTCTGCTCAAATAGTAAAGAGAGTTTTCTTTGCCTTCACTATTTTCTTGAGCCAGTAGTGCTCCAACCAACCTTTCTTGTGTCGCGACATAGAGTATCAACGGCTTCCTAGGTATGGGTGCCACAAGAACTGGAGGCTTCATTAAGTACGATTTGATACTCTCAAAGGCATTACTACAAGCTTGGTCCCATTCAAAGGGAGTGTCCTTCATAACATGTCTAAATGGTTGACATTTTCCATCTAGGTTTAAGATGAACCTCCTTAAATATGCTAGCCTTCCTTTAATGATTTTTAACTCATGAATATCCCGAGGATCGGGCATATTCAAAATTGCATCAATCTTAGCTTGATCAATTTTAATTCCTCGGTGTCGCACAATGAAGACAAGAAATTTTCCTGAAGTAACTCTAAAGGCACACTTCAATAGATTCATCCTAAGTTGATATCTTTGAAGTAACTCGAATACCATTCTTAGGTCTTTTAAGTGGTCGTCTCTCTTTCTTGACTTCACCACTAGATCATCTACATAACATTAACATTTTTATGGAGCAGGCCATCAAAGAAGTTTTGCATAGCCCTTTGATAAGTGGAGCCAGCATTCTTCAAACCAAAAGGTATCACCTTGTAGCAATAAATACCCTTAGGCATACAAAATACAGTGAGTTCTTCATCCTTTGGCTCCATACAGATTAGATTGTAGCCAGATGAACTATCCATGAAGGACATTGACTCATAACCAATGGTGGAATCAATCATTAACTCCGGTATGGAGATTGGAAAATCATCCTTATGGCATGCATTGTTGAGATCTTGAAAGTCGACACAAACTCGAATTTGGCCATTGTTCTTCCCTACTGGAATAATACTTGAAATCCACATGGGATATTTGACTTCATGAATAAAGCCAGCTTCAATAAGTTTGTTAACTTCATTTTTGATCAGTGGAACCAACTCCGGCCTAAAGCATCTTTGGGCTTGCTTAACAGGACGAGTACCATTCTTGACTACCAACTGATTGACCGCTACTTTTGAATCTAAGCCATACATTTCCTTATAGCTTCAGGTGAGGAAATCCATATATTGTTTGAGTATGTCCATATAAGCGATTTCCTCCCCTACTTCTAAAAATACACTCAGGTAAGTCAGTCTTGTTACTTCATCGGTTCCAAAATTAACTTACTTTAAGGGATCTACTGTGTCCTTCACTCTTTCTTCAAGTTGCGATAGAGCATCTACATCATCTTCATCCTCTTGAGGATCATCTTCATTGATGGATATATGATAATACCAAAAGGCATTTTCTATCTCTTCATCAACCTTTATTTGAGACGAGAAGTCTTTCTCGTTCTGGGTCATAACATGATATGAGGAGGCAACACTCTCTTCATATTCTTCGCGTTGCTTGGTATAAACCAAATTATGCGCCTTCAGTTTTAACACCTTGTTACATGAAACTACCAGTTTCGTCTGTCGCTTCATTCTAGAAGGAATCAAACTTTGGAAATCCTTCTGGATTTTACATGAAGAGTGCAACATCGTGCTTTGATGACTTCTTTGATGCTTGTTATTTTTTTCTTATTTATAGGACCCAGCCTTTCGAACATAGAAGTTCTTGCTGTTGATTCTCCTTCTAAAGCACTTGCATTGGACTTCATTCCTTTCGGGGTTGAAATCGAAAAATTGGAGTTGGTGCGGAAGACACTGGATGTGTTTGTTGTCCTAGCAAATCTTCCTTGCTCTTTGTGACAGCTCCTAAGGTTCCGAAAGTAATATCAAGGATTCTTTCTACTCCAGCAGAGAACTTTGAGTTCGCAGCGTTGGAAGCAGTTGATTGAGAGTTGACTTTCTTGGAAGTCATTTTGTTGTTCTTAAACTTTGAAGTATGAAAAGTTGAGATGATAGGTAGAGATTGTCCCACTGGGCGTGCCAGAATTTGTTGTATCATAAAATTTTGAGATCGAAAAATAAATAATTCAAGACAAGAAAATATTGCAACAATTGATTTTTATGACTTAAATAAGTGAGTGTTACAATCTCAATGAATCCTCTGATTCGCCTTTTCGAATATTAATTCAAGGTCTTAATGCTTAGTCTTGAATTTGAATTTGATTTGATGGATTTGAGGGACTTGATCTCGACTTGTGCTTGAATTCAAGAACTTTTGAGCTTGTTCTTGAATATTGCGGTCTTGATCTTAAACTTTGATGAACTTTATTTGAATGTTTGAGCTTTTTAGAGAAATTACGGCGTTTGATCCGCGAGCTTTCTCTTGCTACTATTTAGAGTTCTGGGGTCCCTTTTTCTGAATTATGAGACCCCTATTTATAGTTGTAGGAAAGGAAGAGTCATGATGAATATGAAATTCCTTTGACTAATTAGATTTAAGTGAAGTGGCGCTTTTTATGGGCTTTTATTTCATGGGTCTGCTGCATCAGTTTGACATGTGAATGGTACTATTGACTCCTTCACTTGACTTGACATGCCATATCATTTGACACGTGGTGCTTATTGGGCCCCTAGAATATGACAATATTTTGGGCTTAGTAAAGTGGACTCATCATTTGTAGCCCGAATTAATGGACTAACCCAATAAAGATTGGGTCTTATTTAAATCCATACATATTTGTACTTAAATAGTTAATTCAATTATATTAATCCGCAATATTTATTTGGGACTGATTTATTTTGAATTTAATATAATCTAAATTTTGTACAGATTTAAATTTAATAAAATTGTATTGCCCACACTTAGGTTTTTCTAGCATAAAAATATTATAAAAATAAGTTAAAACAATGAAATTGCTTTTGGAAGTATAATATTCTACTAGTTGAATTTGCTTACTGCAATGTTTGAAAAAAATTAAAGGGATGTGTAATTTAATTTTTCAATTTAATTTAAAAAGAAGAGAATATCATTAATGTAAAATTAAATGATCTAACTATAATCATTAATCACGTATTAATAAGTACTTCTCTTTCCTATATAGATTTTGTTCTTTATTTTTTTAAGAAATTAAATATACTTTGAAATAAAAAAATCTAAAACTAATTAAAAACATAAAAAAATGGGGCCTCAAAGCCTATGCTTTAGTGCCTTTGGCCTCCACCCGACCTTGTATGAATCTGATAATCACTCTAGCGATACACTCGAAGTAGTGACAAAAGATGAATGTGTGTAAAATTTGGACAATTTAAAGCAAGATAATTTTGATAGATTTTTTTATATATATATTTGTTGGTTAGTCAAAATAATAATCTGATCAAATATCGCATAGATTACAGGTGGTTTATAAGGAGAGTATAACTTAGGGAAAACTTATTCACACCTTGAGTATGTAGAGATTGTTGTAATCTCATAGTTATAGGTGGGGTCTAGCAGAGAGTACAACGACAAAACTTACATACCTTGATCTTTATCTCAAGTTCAAGGTGGAGTTGCGGTGAATAATAGAATTTGATAATTAAACTTCCACATAAATGTTCAAAACAGTTCAATCACAATAAATCACAGTATGGTGCAAACATGAGAGGAATGTATAGCTGTGAAGTCTTGACGCAATCTAATATGTGAAATTTAATATATTCAAGACTAGTCTCCGAATTTCTTTTGTTGTAACTGAATTTTGTATTTTCTTTGTTAACCACCAACGTACCTGTGTATTATCTGTTCGTACAATAAATTTGTTATATACAATATATGGCTAATAGAAAAAAATATTTATTAAGGGCAATACATACTCCCATTAATGCTTATCTACATAGTTGGCAGCTAGCTTCTTTATTTGAAGCAGTCTCAGAGCTTTAAAAAATATTTCTTAAAAAGTTTATGATGAGGAATATGAAATAATAGGATTTTTATAGAAGAGTTACTGACGGCATGACCCTAGATGGCTAGGATGGTGTGGAAGTCGAGGGTTTTGGTAAAGGTTACTAGATAGCGGAGAATTAATGATTCCCTTCATGAGGTGGGAGAGGCAGGGGCTAGCCCCATCTCCCAAGAGTCTTATTATCAGTAGTATTTAGAATTTGTAGCTTCGATCTGTTTTATTATGTATTATTTCATTTGTTTTGTATCTTGATAATTTGTTGGTATATTTTTCTTGCAACCACGCTTCAAATATATTCTTTCTATGCTGCAAAGGTAGGGATAAGTTTTGTGAACATCTTATTCTCCTCAAACCTCAACAATGGAACTATACTTATGTGTCGTTGTTGTTATGCGACTCAGAAGATGTAGCCCTCCAGGTGACAAAACCTAGCAATAACGCGGAGGGAAATTGCACGACAATAGTGACCAAAAGGCACTCTTAAAATAACATATTTCAGTGCCTATAAATATCACCGTACTTATGAAATTGTCTAGATTTGTGATGTTGAGTACCTCATACAACTCTTTTGCAGCCATTTCTTCTACAATTTCCATTCTCCTGCTCTCAAGCATGCAATTTTTAGCCCCACATTCTCATAATATGTTTTAATAACGACAAATTAATAAGTAAATATCTCCCAGGATACACTGAAGATACAGTTGATCAAAAAAGGATCACTAAGGAATCAATCTAGGATATCCTAGAATCTTCAAGAATATCCCGCAAAAGGAAGAAATCCTCCACTAACAAGGAAGCCAGCGCTGAACTTGGAATTAGCATCAATCATGGATCTTATTGGATCTCCAAATATAAGGCAAACGAATCAATCATGACAAAAGAAAAGGGCAAGAAGACCACACCCTCTACATGGACATATCTTATATGGATATGTACGGCTATGAAAACAAGGTTGCACCACGTATGGACATATCTAATATGGACATACCATACGGTGCTGTCCCTCAATCAAGGAATCAATTTAGATCCTTGATTGAGAATAAATTCCATGAGTTTCCTTATGAAGAAAAGAAGTCGGAGTAATTGAAGAGTATAAAAGTAAAGACTGAAGGTCGAAGCATGCACGCAACTTCAAAGGAAATTCATAGTGAGTCTCAATCATTGTCTCCATAAAGCTTTGTTCTTCTTAGTTTTCTATTGATACACAAGAGTACGATCCAGTCAACTTAGTCATACCGATTGAGGCCGTGTCACAAGATCTAAAAATCAAAATAAGTTTCAGAACTTGTTTACTTCTCTTGAACTCCGACTCCACTTTGAAAAGATCTAAGGAAACATTGAAACCCAAGGGGACTTGAAGTAGGCACCCCATTGGTGTTCCAAACCAGGATAAATCTTTGTGTTCTTATTTCAAATTACTTATTTACTTACTTATTTGCATAAATCTAATCTGTTTTGTTAAGTATACTGATCTATAGGTGAGTCGGCTATGAAGGCTTGTTAGCCGACTCAAAGAAAATTTTCAATTCCTCCCCCCCCCCCCCCCCCCCCCCCGCCCTTGAAAATTCAATTGGTCTAACTAACAGTGTTGCACATGAGTAAAGATCCAGTGGCCAACTACCAAATTCCAGGAGCTTTTCTTTTAGAAGATAACTCCTCCTCAAGACCACCATACTTTAATGGACAATGCTACTCCTTCTGGAAGAAAAAATTCATAATATTTGTTCGATCAAATGACTTCCAAGCATGGGTTGTCTTTAAGAAAGGGCCAAAGCCCATTCTAGGACTCAAAGAGAAAAGGAAGGACAAGGATTCAAACAGTACTGACATGGAGGACCCAAAAATTTTGACATCACTAAAGAACAACAAGAGGTAATTCAAACTAATGCACGAGTTATAAGTTTACTTCTTTGTGCAGTGAGAGGAGAAGAATGCGACAAGATATCAACCCTTGAAACTATAAAAGAAATGTGGAACAAAATAGAAGTAACCTTTGAAGGGACCACCAATGTCAAAAAGGCAAAAATCAGTGCTCTGGTTAATGAGTACGAGCTATTCAAAATGGAAGAAAATAAAAATGTGGAATCAGTGTTAGCCAGATTCTGTAAAATTGTATGTGAGCTAAAATCATTAGGGATGTTCTATCCATACAACCTGCAAGTCCAGAAGCTTATTAGAAGTCTCCCCAAAAGTATGGGAAACCAAAGATACCATTTTAAAAGATGGGGACCTTCACAACATGACATATGATGAATTACGAGGTAATCTTCTTGAATATGAGCAAAATTATATCTACCGGTACAAATGAAGAAAAGAAGAAACCAGTGGCCTTCAATGTTGTAACAATTGGTGAACAAGAATTCCTGA
This sequence comes from Capsicum baccatum var. pendulum, assembly GCA_030864225.1. Lineage (NCBI taxonomy): Eukaryota > Viridiplantae > Streptophyta > Magnoliopsida > Solanales > Solanaceae > Capsicum > Capsicum baccatum. The sequence goes on along the minus strand of CM061552.1, from coordinate 19,025,745 downwards.
AAGAATCTAATAGTGAATAAATGGCTCTTATAAATTATGGTGTAAGGAAGATCTTAAAGCAAAGGCAGTAGAGGACCTAAGGAGTCAAAAACAATGAATTGACTAGAAATGATGATCGTTGCTCTTACAGTGGAATGTTAGGTCACTATAAACAAAACTGGACATAATTGAAAAGAAAATCATCAAAAAAAATAAAAACTTTGGCGTTTGGGGTGATGAAGATGAAACTGAGGAAGAAACAAAAGAATCCAACATGTGCTTCTTTGAAAAAGGTGAATCAAGCAAGGAACACATCCGCAAAATCTATAGGAAAAAATATGGGTCATTGATAGCGGATGTTCCAGAAATATGATTGGAAAGAAAGAACATTTTTGTTCTCTAAGTAAAATAGAATAAGGATAAATTAGATTTGATTTGATGTCATTGGAGTCGGCTCAGTAAAGATCAACTCCTCATGCATACACATTGAAGTGTATCTCATAGACGGACTCAAACACAACCTGCTTAGTATCAATCAACTGTGTGACACAGTATTTGGAGTCTCCTTCAAAGCTGAAAGTTGCTCCATCCAACATGAAAAAGGAGACATTTCTCTTATCGATGAACATGTTGATAATATTTATGTTATAAATAATCCTGATTTCTCTATGATAGCTTGCCTCACTGGGCATACCAAAGACACTTGTTTGTGGCACAAAAAGCTTAGGCAGGCCAGTATACTATCATTGAGAAACTCTCAAGACTTGAACTAGTGAAAGGTGTGTAGAAACTCAAGTCTGAGAAGGATCACATCTATGATGCTTTGTAATTTGGTAAATAGACTCGGACATCATTCAAAGTCAAAGACATTGTCACTACTACCAAACCACTTTAAACAATCCATATGGAACTTTTTAGTCCCATCAAGACCACATGTATTGGTGGAAAAAGATATGGTTTTGTTATTATTAATGATTATTCTCGTTTAACCTGGGTAAAGTTTATTGCTCATAAACATGAGTTTTTAATAAATTTTGAGATCTTTTCTAGAAAGTACAAAGAAAAGTAGGACACTTCATCACCTATGTTTACACTGATCATGAAGGAGAGTTTGAAAACAAATCTTTTGAGGAATACTGTGGTAAGAACAGGTACTCTCAAAACTTCTCATCACCTCGGTCTCCTCAACAAAATAGTGTGATGGAGCGAAAAAATCGATCTTTTCAGGAAAATGCAAGAACCATACTGTTAGAACACAACCTACCAGATTACTTTTGGATGGAGGAAGTAAGCACGATATGTCATATCATCAATAGATGCCTCATGAAACCTATTCTAAAAAAGACTCCTTATGAGATATGGAGAGGGAAAAAGACTAACATCAGTTATTTTCATTCTTTTGGATGTAAGTGCTTCATCCACAATAATGGTAAGAGTAACTTAGGAAAATTCGATCCACAATGGGACGAAGAAATGTTTCTTGGGTACTCTCCTACCAATCATTCCTACATAGCATAAAATAAAAAGAATTTATGTGTTGAAGAATGTATGTATATTGTATTTGATGAAACTAACCAGCCTTCTATGATTTTGAGTATTGATGAAGAGCAGATAAATAATCTACAATCTGAAGCCAAAGAAAACACAACCCCTGAGCTACCGAACAATGAGTCAACTACAGCCTCTCAAGAATCGACTCCTTCTGATGAAACAACTAAAAAAATGTCCAAGAGAATAGAGAAACAATGCTATCTTTCAAAATGAATTTATCATTGAAAACCCAAATAATAAGATGTAGATAAGGTCCTCATTGAGAAAGCAGGCATCTTTTGCTCTTTTGTCTTAAATTGATCCCAAGAAAATTGATGAAGCCCTCAAATATCAATCTTGGTTCGGGGCCATGAAGGAAGAATTAGATCAATTTGAATGAATCAAGTTTGGAATCTAGTTGAAAGACTGAAGAACAACCCACTATTTGGAACCAGATGGGTCTATATGAATAATAAAATGAAGATGATTAGGTTAACAAGGCTAGACTTGTAGCTCTAGGCTACTCTCAACAATAAGGTATTGATTATGAAAAAATATTTGCTCTTGTAGCAAGGTTAGAGTCAATTCAAATTTTATTAGCTATTGCTGCCATCAAATGCTTTAATCTTTTATCAAATGGACATCAAATGTGCCCTTTTTAAATGGGTTTATTCATGAAGAATTTTTTGTAAGACAACCTCCCGGTTTTGAAATTACATCTTATCCAAACCATTTCTAAACTATCTTGAAGCACTCTATGGTCTCAAACAAGCTCCAAAAGCTTGGTATGAGAGATTGAATACTTTGTTATTAAAAAATAATTTCCAAAGAGGCAAAATTGATACAACTCTTTTCACCCAAAAGCTTGACTCTAATTTAATCATTGTGCAAATTTATTTTGATGATATTATCTTTGGTAGTTCTAAGATTTACATGTGTGAGAATTTGCAAATTTGATGAAAGGAGAATTTGGAATGAGTCTTATGGGAGATATCACATTTTTCTTGGAATTACAAATCAAGCAAACTCCCAAAGGTACTTTTATTAGTCAAGTCAAATATACGAAGGACATGTATAAGTTTTGGACCTGCTCACAAAAAGACAAGTTTACCGCTTTCAAAAACCACTCAGTTGTACCCAATTGACTAGTGAATCTCTGCCAATTAAAGGAAGCAGATAGCAATGTAATTTTATTTTTTAAATTTCAAGACTTATCTCTAGTTTTTTGCCTTTGTGGACTTAAAGTGTATGAGGATTCTGTTCGTATTTTGTATGTAAAGCTCTGCCTCTCTCCTGGCAGCGAGGAATTGGACACTCTTGCGCTCAGCACAAGAATCATACACAATTATTTTCTATTTGAAAAGGTTTTTGATTAAAAGTTCTCTAGGGTAATTCTCTTTACGAATGGTTCCTGGTCTGAAGATTTTGAAGTCATCTTCCAGGAAGCGAAAAAGGTTGTGTCCAACTCTAACACAACATCATCCAACTTTAGTCCCCTATCTCTCTGCTTTAAGTACCATGTAATAGCATACATCATTGCTACCACATTGATCCCTAGAAAAGGCTCTCTCAACAATATAACATGTCGTGATAATTTTTTTTTTATACTTCATGGTGAAAAAGAACAAGATAAATTGGGTTGATTGGTTTTGAGAATACATGCTTGAAAGTGCTGCAAATGATCATGACTCCGCTGAGCCTGCCTTATGGATTTTTTATCACCAGTCTTATATTACTCTATTGACCTATTTGTATACCAAATGGTAGAAATATCTACCACTTATGATTCCAAGATCTTTTCCAGCATGGTATACGTCTTAGTGGACAATGAATAGTGCAAAAAGGACTTCGCCAAAGTAAAATCAGATCTCCCTAAGTTAAGCAAGTCAGTCTCTAACCTCATGCTTCCTGTGTTGAAGGAATTGGAGGAGATCAAGGATCTTATAAAGTCTATTGAGGAAGGATTCATACTACTTCAAGAGCAGACTTCCAAGCAGCTGCAGCTAGGGAAGGATATAAGCATTGATATAGCCAAGGTTAGGATGACTATTGACAGATTCAAGTAGGAAGGTGTCATGCTGTCACTAAATTATTTACTCACGTGGAATCCCTCAAGTCTGAAGTCAACTTCTCAAATAACGACCGTGAAATATCTGTCCAGAACTCTTATTACTCCTTCTCTAAGATTGTGGAGAAATTCTATGAATAATTCTATCATAGCATGCACAACAAGCACGCCAACTATAACGCCCCCAAAATGGATCTTGGGACATCACACGGTGCTCTGAACTATAAGTAGTCCGAAGATAACGCTGTAAGCCTATTACTCATTCTGAAACTCAAAATAGAGGATATCTACGCATGTGAAACACTGAAATACTAAATCTAATGTTTGAACTAGACTGAGTTTAAATAAATGTAATGTTTGAATGTAATTAGTTAATAAAATCTGAATAACCAACATTGTAAGTCTAAATTATATCTAATAGTCGAACAACTCTCTAACACTACTAACAAGAGAGTCATTGGGACAGACTTCCAACTGACTGAAAACATCTGAATAAACTACTATATAAAGCTAAAAATTTGAATAACTGGGTCCCCAAACTATGAGGACTCACAAACTATTTGGATATATATTGGGATGCCCACGGTCAATCATTGTAACGCCTCAGAAATGGGTCCCGAGATGTCACACAGTGCTCAAGACTAAGAGTAGTCTCAAACTAACCCTATCAGCCTGCTACTAAGTCTGCAACTCATAATAACATAATTTAGGCAATTAGAAAAACTAAAATACTGAATTCTATCTGAAACTAAGCTTGGATTAACTGAACATAATATCTAAAAATGATTGAGCTAACAAGTCTGAACAATTAATACTGGAAGTCTGAATCAAATCAAGTAGTCCAACAAGCCTCTACTACTAAGAACTAGAGAGCTGTTGGGACCTGAACTAAAAACAACTAAGAAAATACTACGAAAGCTAAAAATCTAAATAAATGGGTCCTCGAATCATGAGGACTCACCAACTATCGGAATGTAAATAGAGATGCCCAAAATCACTCATGTTGCTGAGACTGAGCACCTAAACCTACATTATTAAACAATGTATCACATACGCGTATATGTGGATTGTTACTTTGAGAATGTACTGAGCATGTGGGGCTGAATGCATATGTAAATCAATATTTCAACATTTATCAAAAATCCATAAAAGAATGCATGTTAAATGTAATGACTCACAATGTCTTGAATAACTGAAAGCTGAAAAAATCATCAATCAGAAGTAACGAAAGCATACTATTTAAATATCGTAAGCCATCAGACTTAGTTCTAAAATTTATACTTGTATTCTATCATTAAAACTTTTCTATTATTCTTTGCTATTAGGGAGGTTCTTATAACCGACATACACTATGTGAGCTATCATAGTGTCCCGTGTCTAGTTCCCCTAATGGGAAAACCTCACGTCGGGGAGAGTTGGCATACTCTTTCTGGGGAGTATACCTGAGCTAATTGATCACATCTGTAACTGTCATCCATATAGAAATAGAGATAATTTAAAATTGAACCTACGTTGGCTCGTAGTTCTAGAAAAGTAGGATGCACTAAACCCATACTTCCCGCTCGGTGCTAAATACTACTTCCTTTAATCTGTATGCTCAGTCTTTAGAAAATCAACTTTAAAAGTCATAATGATTCATATTGAAAGCTAACTTTGCACTTGTTTGTTTAAAAGTGAAATTCAAATTATAAGTGGATTCCATAACTTTATCTAAAGATTAAATCATTATTAAATGTTGATTATAAACATATCATGGGATGCTTAAAAGCATAATTCCTTGGATTATCACTATCAAAGCTAGGGCTTAGTAACCCATATTTCAAATTCATGTCAAATAATCATAAAGTTCATGCTTGATAATGAAAATATTGACAATTCAATTCTAAATTTGAAAATCACTTTTATACGCATGAAAATACAAAAATAGACATGAAATTTAACATCTATATCTCTCAAAATCTCATAATCTTCATATAGTAATAAGTGGGTATAAACCCTAAACTAAAGTTCATATTATTTCACGTAAAAATCAATTTTAAAACTAATTTTGGATGCAAGGATGAAAGAATTATCCTTGTTGAAAACCCCACATACCTTAATTGATGAACAAATAAAGAAACCTTAACTTTGAGTTTCTATTTGTGCTCTTGAAGATTGGTTCTTGAATATCTCGAATTGGGATTATTAGATTTTGGGTTATCTTGAAAAAAGATGGTAGAATTTGGATTACTTGGAGTTTAAGATTTGAAACTTTAGGGTTTCTTGGAGAGTAATTTGATGATATGCATAAAGTGCTTAGAATAGGTTTAAGTCGTTGATTTTCATGATTTCAGGGATTGGGAAATGACGAGATTGCCCTTTGGAAAAATTTAACTCAGAACTAGAATCCCAATTTTGGGTCCCACCGCAACGGATGCTATTGGAAAAGTCCGAGTACTATTTTTTCCTCTAGCACGATGCGGCGTGATCGCGACGTGTCACTGTAAAAGGAAGAGTGCTATTTTGCACTTCACCACGATGAGATGTCTGTCCCATTGAGAATTTAGGCGCGATACAGGCAAATTATGGTGAGCTACAGGAAAAGGGACAAATAGAAATTTGGGCTTCATTGCGATGCGGGCTAATTGCGGTGCTTCTTTGGAAATAGGACAATTGTGATTCTAGAACCCTTGTGTGGCAGTTATTTTAGGTTTTAAGAAAAAAAATATTCTAGAACCCTTTTCTTTTTCCACTCTTATTGGTGGTTCTATTGTGGCTAGGAGAGTATAGGAATTGTGTGGTGTCTATTTGTAATTGTGATAATGTGGCTGATCTTGTAGAGCTTGATATGACTAATTTTGATGCTATTTTATGGATGGGTTGGCTCCATTCATGTTATGCCATATTAGACTGTAGAACTAGAAAGGTCACCTTCTCTTTTCCTAATGATCCAATGATAGAGTGGGACGAATATTCTCTAGAACCTAGGGGAAATTCATATCTTATCATATGCCCATAAACTTATATCAAAGGGTTGTTTGTATTACCTTAATAAGGTCAAAGATTCTAGAACTAAAAGTCCTTCCCTCCAGTCTGTTCCTATAATTAATTAATTTTTGAAAGTCTTTCCTGATGACTTCCGTAGGATACTGTAACGCCCCGCATTTTGGGCTAGAATAAAAACCATTATTTCGATTGTTGCTAATCCCGAAGCAATAAAATCCTATGCCAATACGGCATGTTAATTATTGTGTAGCATGTGAATCCGTTCAAGCTTGAAGTTAGACCATAGAGGTCCTTAAACTCAAGGACCAGTTGAAACTATTTCGTTCGACTAAGTTTTAGTAAATGTTGCAAAGTGTGTCAGCTTCCATTGACCATAACTCTCTGTGTATGTTGAATTAGGAATCCTACTATGTGTCAAATGATTGGTATTCGAGTTAGATTTCGAACGATACCAATTTGGCTAAAATCCAACACCCAAGAAAGAAGTTATGGCCCTTCAAAGTGATAAGCGACGCCTAACCAATCGCCATGGCCATTGGAAAGCATAGGAGATAGTCTAGGCGGCGCCTATGTGAAGATAGGCAATGGTATGGACGGTGCCTATGTAAGGATTTCTGGTGATTTAAACACTTCGTGTTGAGGACAAAGTGGTCCTTTTCCACCCTTACTTAGCCCTAAAACACGAGATTTAGCTCCAAGGACCCCAAAATACTTATTCTTTCATCAAAAGTGTTCAAGATTCTCCTTAGGGTTTCAACATAAAAACCCAAATAGTTCAAGATTTGACCATAGGTTTTCAAAGATAATTACATATTTGGAATCACCAATCCGCAAATGTCAAGAAACATCTATTATCCTTGAAAATAGAGGTACGTGGGGCTATCCAAAAAAATTACATGGGTGTAGTTTTGTGAACATGCATGCTTTTAAATGGGGGTATTCAATCAAATGCTAATATCTTTCTTTCGATATGATTTCTAAGTCATTTTCTTTATGTCATGGGAATTGTTTGCCTATGTACTTCAATGGTTGAAACCATGCATATGTGATTTGAGATTTTCCATGGAAGTTTGATAAATATGATTGATGAATTATTTTAAAATTCCCATGATAATGTTTCGATACTCCATATTGTATTGTGATCAACAAAAGAGAGCATGAATTTGAAATAAATATTGTTCACCACTTGTAAATGATGAAGCACCTTGATTTTTACCTGATTATGCATATGTGGATGTGATATTGATAACTTGCAAGTCGGGTATTACGATACCCTACAGAATGCGATGTAGAATAAGATGAAATTTGAACGCATTGATTTTACATGAGAAAGGTGGATGCCCAAACAAGGCATTTGAGACACAAGCGGCTCATCGTTGGAAGAATGTGTTGGTCGCCATGGAATATCGATACCATGCTTAGTGGTTTTGCGTACCTGTAATAGGGCTCACTCTCCAGAATTTTTCCTTACTCCGGGAGTCCCTCCAGTCCCGACCAGTCCACCTCGGGCTCCACAGACTCATGCCAACCGTCCCCCAACTGCTCAGGGGAGGTATTTCAAATATAGAATTCAGACGGTCTATTCATATGCTGACACAGCTGGTAGCTAACCAGGCTCAACGATCGAAAGATGTTGGGTCTATATTAATTACATCTGAGGCTACTATAGTTAGAAATTTCATGAAGATTAACCCACCTAAGTTCACTGGCACCAAGGTGGAGGAAGATCCAAAAGTGTTCGTGGATGAGATGGAAAAGATCTTTAAGGTGATGTATGTGGGTGAGGTTGAAGGGGTGGAGCTAGCAACCTATCAGCTCAAAGAATTTGTGAATCAGTGGTATGCCGATTAGGAAGATGAAAAAGGTGAAAGTGCTGAGCCCACAGTTTGAGGCGAATTTGTGAAAGCTTTCCTTGATTGATTCTTTCCTTTGGAGTTGAGAAAGGCCAAAGCGGAAGAGTTTATGAATCTGAAGCAGGGCAGTATGAGTGTCCAGGAGTACACTTTGATGTTTAATAAACTATCCCGCTATGCACCAGAGTTGACTAGTAATATGAGGGCCTGGATGAGGAAATTTGCAGCCAGCCTTACTGATGACCTGGTACTTGAGTGCCAGAGGGCTATGTTGAATAAGGAGTTAGACTTTTCTCGACTAACCATTCATATGTATCAAGTGGAAGAGAAGAAGAAAAAGATTGCTGGATCTAAAGAGAAAGGCAGGCAGGCTAAAAGAGCTAGATCTATGGATCAGCACTAGGGTCAGCCGTAGAGTGGTAACTGGGGTAATAAGTGGTTGAAGAAGAAGAAGTTTTGGAATAATGCACAGTCAGCAGCCAGTATCCCAGTACCCAGACCATCGACAGACAGACAAACTCAGAGTTTTCAGACTCCTTATGGGTCTAAAGCTCTAGGTACATAGTCTCAGGGCAGTGTGGACCAACAACGGAGTACTCATCCACAGTATGAAGTTTGTGGAAGGAATCATCTAGGGAAGAGCTGGTTTGAGGGGAGAAACTGCTATGCTTGTGGCAAAGTGGGTCATTTTAAGAGAGATTGTCAATCTACTATAGTTAATGCGGGGAGGGGGGAGGAGGGTGCTAAGTCCCAAGCCGCCTCTATATCTCTTTTTCCTAATGGTGCCCTTCAGCCACCGAAAGCGGTCTCAACCGATTATATTATTTGAATAACTGCTAGGAGGCGGAATCTTCACCAGATGCTGTCACCGGTATGTTATGAGTCTTTTCTCGTGATATTTATGTATTTCTTGATCCTGGGTTTACTTTATCTTATGTGACCCCTTATGTGGATGTTGGTTTCGGGTTTGAGCCCAAAGTTATTGTAGAACCCTTCTCTGTTTCTACTCCTGTAGGTGATTGTGTTGTTGCTAGAAAGGTATATAGGAATTGTGTCATGTCTTTTCATAGTAGGAAAACTGTGGAAGACCTTATTGAACTAGATATGATAGATTTTGATGCCATCCTTGGGATGGACTGGCTTCATTCGTGTTATGCCACCCTTGATTACAAAACCCAAAAGGTCACTTTTTCTTTCCCGAATGAGACACCAGTTATATGGGCAGGGAGTTCTGTGGAACCTAGAGGTCACTTTATCTCCTATCTTAGAGCCTATAAGCTTATCTCGAAAGGTTGTATGTGCCATCTCATCCAAGAAAAAGATTCAAAAGTTGGAAACCTTCCTCTGCAGTTAGTCCCTGTAGTGAATGAATTCCCAAAAATCTTTTCCAAAGATCTCCCAGGGATACCCCCTGATAGGGAGATAGATTTTGGCATTGATGTATTGATAAACACTCATCTTATTTCTATTCCACCATATAGAATGGCTCCTGCGGAACTAAAAGAGTTAAAGGAATAGCTTGAAGACCTCCTAGACAAAGGTTTTATTCATCCTAGTGTTTTCCCATGGGGTGCACCCGTGCTCTTCGTGCGTAAGAAGGATGGGACCCTTCGGATGTGCATAGACTACCATCAGTTGAATAAGTTCACGATTAAAAATACATATCCTCTTTGTAGGATTGATTACCTTTTTGATCAGCTTCATGGTGCCAAGTTTTTTTCAAAAATAGACCTTTGTTCGGGTTATCATTAGTTGAAAGTTAGGGAGTCAGACATACCCAAGACATCCTTCTGACCACGATATGGTCACTACGAATTTCTAGTCATGTCCTTCGGGTTGACTAACGCCCCTGCAGCCTTCATGGATCTTATGAATAGAGTGTTCCATCAGTTTCTTGACTTTTTCGTCATTGTATTTATTGATGATATTCTGATCTATTCTAAGAGTAAAGAGTATCACGCCAATCACCTCCGAATTATCCTTCAGACCCTTAAGGATCATCAACTGTATGCCAAATTTTCTAAGTGTGAATTCTGGTGAGACGTTATTGCCTTCTTGGGGCATATTGTATCCAGTGACGGGATAAGAGTGGATCCCCAAAAATTTGAAGCAGTGGGAAAATGGACCACACCCACGACTCCAATCGTTATTCAAAGCTTGTTGGGTTTGAGTGGGTATTACAGAAGGTTCGTAGAGAGTTTTTCTTCCGTAGCTGCTCCGCTTACTAAACTGACTCAGAAAAAGATGAAGTTTGTGTGGTCTGACTTATGTGAAAATAGTTTTGAGAAATTGAAGGACAAGCTAACTACTGCTCCTGTTTTGACCCTTCCGGAGGGTGTAGATGATTTTATGGTTTATTGTGATGCATCCTATATGGGACTTGGTTGTGTATTGATGCAGCGTGGTAAGGTGATAGCTTATGCATCTAGGTAGTTAAAGGTGCATGAGCCCAATGATCCCACTCATGACTTGGAGTTAGCAGCCGTAGTGTTTGCACTTAGAATCTGGAGGCACTATCTCTATGGAGTACATGTTGATATTTATACTGACCATAAGATTTTACAGTATGTTTTCTCATAGAAAGAATTTAACCTCAGGCAAAGGTGTTAGATGGAGCTTTTGAAAGACTATGATATGAGTTTGCATTACCATTCGGTAAGGCAAATATTGTAGCCGACGCCCTCAGCAGGTTGTCTATGGGCAGCCTTGCTTATGTAGAAGAAGTAAAGAAAGAGATGGTGAAGGATATTTACCACCTTACAAATCTGGGAGTGCGACTCTTAGATTTCGAAGATAGAGGGGTGATTGTTCATAAGCTTGCTAAGTCATCTCTTTGTGCTGAATTTAAGGAGAAGCAGGTTATTTCATTTGAAATTGATAGCGATGGTATTCTGAGATTTCAGGGTAGGTTGTGCGTTTCGAAAGTCGATGGGATACGGGAAAGAATCCTTAATGAGAAGCACACTTCTAGGTATGTCATTCACCCAGGCTCTACTAAGATGTACCATGATCTGAAAATCTTGTATTGGTGGAATAAAATGAAACGTGATGTAGATAATTTTATGTGCAAGTGTTTGAACTGTCAACAAGTTAAGGTAAAACACATGAGGCCGGGTGTTACTTCCCAAGAGATAGCCCTGCCTTTATGGAAGTGGGAGATGATAAACATGGATTTCATTACAGGACTTCCGAGATCTCAAAACCAGTATGATTCTTATGGGTGATTGTAGATCGGTTGACCAAGTCAGCCCACTTTTTGCCCGTGAGGACTAATTATTTGGGAGAGGTTTATGCTAAGATTTACATTGAGGAGAGACAGTTCGATTGCATGGGGCACCAGTGCCAATTATATCTGATAGAGGTATGCAATTTTCATCTCAGTTTTGAGATCCTTTCAGAAGGGTTTAGGTACATAACTGAATTTGAGCAAAGCTTTCCACCCTCAGACGGATGGGCAAGCTGAGCATACCATTCAGACCCTCGAAGATATGTTGAGGGCATATGTCATTGATTTCAAAGGTATTTGGGTAGATCACCTGCCACTGGTTGAATTCGCTTACGATAATAGCTACCATGCCAGCATCAAGATGGATCATTTTGAGGCTTTGTATGGGAGGATATATAGGTCTCTGATAGGATGGTATGAAGTGGGTGAGACTCAGTTGTATGGGCCTCATCTTGTTCATCAGGCGATGGAGAAAGTGAAAATCATTAGAGAACAACTAAAGATTTCTCAGAGTCGGCAGAAGTCCTATGCCGATATTTGGAGAAGAGAACTAGAGTTTGACATTAGTGATTGGGTGTTTCTCAAGGTTTCTCCAATGAAATGAGTTATGCGGTTTGGGAAAAAGAGTAAATTAAGACCTCGTTATGTAGGGCCATATTTGATTTTGAAGAAGATTGGTACAGCTCATGTGAATTAGAATTGCCTGCAAGTTTGGGTTCCGTTCATCCAGTATTCCATGTATCCATGTTGAAAAAATGCATTGGAGATCAATCTATGGTATTGCCAGTAGAGGGTATCAAAGTGAAAGACTCCTTGTCTTACGAAGAAGAGCCCATTGAAATTTTAGATCGCCAAGTTCGAAAGATGAGGAGCTAGGAGATAGCCTCAGTAAAGGTACTGTGGAGGAATCAGAAAGTCAAAGAAGCAACTTGGGAGTCAGAAGATGATATGAGAATTAGATATCTCAATTTGTGTGCTTCAATAGAGGAGGAGACAGAAGATACTATTCCTAGCTTATCTTTCCTAGTGCATTATTATACTTGAAATCGTGTCTGTCTGTGTCCCTCATCATCATTCGGGGATGAATGATGCTAAGGGGGCAATAATGTAATGCCCCGCATTTTAGTCTAGAATAAAAACCATGATTTCGATGTGTTGCTAATCCCGAAGCCATACAATCCTATGCCAATACGGCATGTTAATTATTGTGTAGCATGTGAATTCGCTCAAGCTTGAATTTACACCATAGAGGTCCTTCAACTCAAGGACGAGTTGAAACTATTTCGATCGACTAAGTTTTAGTAGATGTTGTAAAGTGTGTCATCTTCCATTTATCATAACTCTCTATGTATGTTGAATTAGGAAGCCTACTATGTGTCAAATGATAGGTATTAGAGTTAGCTTTCCAACGATACCAATTTGGCTAAAATTCAACACCCGAGCAAGAAGTTATGACCCTTCAAAGTGATAAGCGACACCTAACCTATCTCCCATAGCCACTGGAAAGCATAGGCGATAGCCTAGGCGGCACCTATGTGAACATAGGTGGTAGCCTAGGTAGCGCCAATGTAAACATAGGTGATGGCCTACGCGGTGCCTTTGTGAAGATAGGAGATGGGATGGGCAGCGCCTTTGCAAGGAATTTTGATGAATTAAACACTCCGTGTTTAGGACAAAGTGGTCCTTTTCCACCCTTACTTAGCCCTAAAACATGAGATTTAGTTTCAAGGGCCCCAAAATACTTATTCTTTCATCAAAAGTGCTCAACATTCTCCTTAGGGTTTCAACATAAAAAACCAAATAGTTCAAGATTTGACCATAGGTTTTCAAAGATAATTACATATTTTGAATCACCAATCCGCAAGCTTCAAGAAACATCTATTATCCTTGGAAATAGAGGTACGTGGGGCTATCCAAAAAAATCTCATGGGTGTAGTTTTATGAACATGCATGCTTTTAAATGGGGTTTTCAATCAAATGCTAATATCTTGCTTTCAATATGATTTCTAAGTTATTTTCTTTACGTCATGGGAATTATTTGCCTATATACTTCAATGGTTGAAACCATGCATATGTGATTTGAGGTTTTCCATGGAAGTTAGATAAATATGAATGATGAATTGTTTTCAAATTCCCATGATAATGTTTCGATACTCCATATTGTATTGTGATCAACAAAAGAGAGCATGAATTTGAAATAAATATTGTTCACCTCTTGTAAATGATGAAGCACCTTGGTTTTTACTTGATTATGCATATATGGATGTGATATTGATGTCTTACAAGTCGGGTATGATGATACCCTATAGAATAAAGTATGCAATTGAATAAGATGAAATTTGAATGCATTAATTTTACATGTGAAAGGTGGATGCCCGAAGAAGGCGTTTGAGACACAGGCGGCTCATCGCTAGAAGAACGTGTTTGCCGACACGAAATATCGGTACCATGCTTTGTGGTCTTGTGTACCTGATATTATATTATCCCAAATTTGAATTGTGGTTAGGAGCCATTCTTTGTGGTCTTGTGCACTACCATATTTGATTTGGGTTGAGACACTATGCTTTGTGGTCTTGTGTGTCTCTCCCTTACTTATACTCTAATCTCGGCGGCAATCGAGGTTTGACAGTTGGTGTAAATTATGTAGGTCATTCCACCTAGCTCATTTGCATTTCATTATTGTTGAGAAAAACTATTGCATTACACCCATGTGTTTTCAAATGATTTGATACGAAATTTCTTTATAATGGCTCTCAACTATATTTTGTAAAAATATTATGTTTTGCTTTGATATCTCTGTGTGCCAGTACTTTTGTACTGACCCCCTCCCCTCTCCAACCTCTCAGGTTTAGAGGCCCACTCTAGGGGTCAAGAGAATCAGTAGATCTTTCAGACAGAGTTGTAGAGACAAGTGGTGAGCCTTCCATGTTTCGGAAGGTCTTATGTCCTGCAGTCCTTTTATCTTATATTCAGTTTTGGGGGTCTGCTGAGGGCCTTGTCCCAATTTTCAGATAGACATTGTTTCAGTCATGTAGTAGAGATTTCACAGACGGTTTTAGAGATGTTGATGTAGATTGTGGGACACTAGTTTTCATATGATTCTTGACTATGTTTCTGTTATATTGTGTTTCTTCTACATTACTTTGATCATATGAATTATGTGCATGATTATTAGATAGATAGGGGTGTTTTGGGCCTCCATGATTTGAAATTCTCATAACGGCCAGGCCCTGGTTTCGTTCGTGACAGATACCACCAGCTAGGAGATAGATTTTTACATTGACATATTATCGGACACCCGACCTATATCTACTCCTCTATACAGAATGGCTCCTGTAGAATTGAAAGAGTTTAAAGAATAGTTAAAAGACCTTCTTAAAAATGGCTTTATTCGTCCAAGTTTATCTCCCTAGGATGCTCTAGTACTCTTTGTACGTAAGAAAGATGGGTCCCTATGAATGTGTATAGATTACTGTCAGCTGAATAAAGTCACAGTTAAAAATAAGTAACCTTTCCCCAGAATTGATGATTTCTTTGACCAACTCCACGGTGCCAAATGTTTTTCCAAAATAGAACTTCGTTCAAGGCATCATCAGTTGAAGATTAGAGAGGCTGACATTCCTAAAACCATCCTCCGAACTCAGTATGGTCACTACAAATTCCTAGTTATGTCCTTTGGGTTGACTAACGCCCCCATAGTGTTTATAGACCTAATGAATAGGACGTTTCTTCAGTTTCTATATTTTTTTGTCATAGTCTTTATCAACGACATCTTTATTTACTCTAAGAGTGACGAGGAGCATGCCAACCACCTCTGAATCATCCTTCAGACTATTAAGGACCATGAATTGTAGGAAACGTTTTCCAAGTGTGAATTATGGCTTAGTGCTATTGCCTTCCTAGGGCACATTGTTTCTAGTGATGGAATTAAGGTTGACCTCCAAAAGGTTAAGGCAGTAAGAAAATGGCCCAGACCTGCAACTCCAACCAACATCCAGAGCTTCTTGGGTTTGGCAGAGTATTATAGAAGGTTTGTAGAGAGTTTTTCATCCATAGTTTCTCCACTTTCAAGATAAAAAGGTAAAAATCTTGTGGTCTGAATCTTGTGAGAATAGTTTTGAGACACTGAAAGACAAGTTGACCACTGCACCAGTTTTGACCCTTCATAACGATACAGAGGACTTTTTTGTGTACGCTGATGCATCTCGGGTCGGATTTGGGTGTGTACTTATGCAGCATGGTAAGGTGGTGGCTTATGCATCTAGTTAAAGGTGTAAGATAAAAGCTATCCAACCCATGATCTAGAGTTAGCGGTGGTAATATTTCCACTAAAAATTGGGCTCCATTATTTTTATGGGGTGTATGTTGATATATTTACTTATCACAAAAGTTTGTAGTATGTTTTATCACAGAAAGAGCTAAACCTCAAGCAAAGGCGATGGTTTGAATTATTGAAGGATTATGATATGAGCTTGCATTATCATCCGAGCAAAGCCAATATAGTGGTTGGCACCTTTAGCAGGTTATCCATGAGAATTCTTTCTCATGTGGAGAAATGAAAGAGGAATATGGTAAAGGATATTCATCGGCTTGACAATTTAGGATTTTGAGTCCTGGATTACGAAGATAGAGGAGTGTTCGTACAAGAGGTATCTAAATCATCCTTATATGTTGAGGTTAAGAAGAAACAAATCAGGGGATCCCATTTTGTTGCAGAGGAAGATGTTGGTCAAGAAAAAGTGATGGCCTTTGAAATTGGAGGTGATGGGATTTCTAGGTATCAAGGTCGACTATGTCTGCCGGATGTTCATGGATTGCAAGATAGGATTCTTGATGAAGCTCACACCTCGTGGTATGTTGTTCATCTCGGATCTACAGAAATGTATTATGATCTTAAGGAGATTTATTGGTAGAATTATATGAAAAGATATGTTGCTAACTTTGTGGCTAAGTGTTTGAAATGTTAACAAGTTAAGGTGGAACATTTGACACCGGGTGGCACTTCCAAAGAAATAGCTTTGCCTCTTTCAAAATAGGAGATGATCAATATAGACTTTATTATAGGATTTCTGAGATCCCAAAACTAATATAACTCCATTTGGGTGATTGTATATAGGATGACCAAGTATGGCCATTTTCTTCCAGTGCGGACAAATTATTTGGGGGACGATTATGGTAAGCTGTACATTCAAGAGATAGTTTGTTTGCATGGGGCTCTTGTGTCTCTTATATCTGATCGAGGTACACAATTCTCTTCCCAGTTTTGGCGGTCTCTTTAAAAGAGGAGTTTAGATACCCAAGTAAACCTTAGTACCATCTTCCACTTTCAAATATATGGGCAGGTAGAGTGCACCATTCAGACCTTAGAAGATATGTTTAGGGCTTGCGTGATTGGCTTTAAGGGTAGTTGGGTGGATCACTTGATATTTATAGAATTTTCCTATAATAATAGCTACCACTCTAATAACCAGATGGCTCCTTTTGAGGCTCTTTATGGAAGGAGGTCACCGATTGGGTGGTATGAAGTGGGTGACACCTATTTGTTTGGGACTGACCTTGTTCATCAGGCGATAGAGAAAGTGAAACTGATTAGGTAGCGACTTATGACAGCTCAGATTTGCCAGTCTTACGCCGATATTAGAAGAAGGGAGTTAGAGTTTGAGGTTGATGATTGGGTATTTCTAAAGGTCTCCCCTAATAAGGGAGTCATGCGATTTGGAAAGGAAAGAAAACTTAGCCCATGTTACATAGGCCCTTAGCAGATTATGAGAAGGATTAATGGGGTTGCTTATGAGTTAGATTTGCATGCGAGTTTAGCTTCCGTTCACCCTATATGTCATGTATCAATGCTAAAGAAATGCATTGGAGATCATTCTCTTATGTTTCCCATAGAAGAGATTTATGTAAAAGACTCATTGTCATATAAATAAGAACCCATTTCTATCTTAGATCTCCAAGTTTGAAAGTTAAGGAGTAAAGCTATGTTGTGGAAGAATCATAAAGCTGAGGAAGCTACTTGGGAGGCAGAGAATGACATGCGTGTAAGATCCGACCCTCTTTGAAATCGTGCATGATGATATGGAAAGTATTAATATTATACTACTTCTTTCCAATTAACATTTGAAATCATGTTTATTGTGCTCTTAGTCATCATTCGGGGATGAATGATCCCAATGAGGGATAATGTAACACCCTGTAGTTTTAACTCTCTATTAATGCATTTAAAATAACCTTAAGGAACCCCGTAGTGATAGGATACCATGTTTAGATGTTGTGGGAGGTGTTGGAGGTGTTTTAGGACCTTAAAACTAAGTGTGCATCACAAAATAGGACCTATCTGATGGTCATGTATCGCATTGCCATTGACTACCGCCAATGGAAAGGCTACGAGCCTCCCACTTGGGAGCTAGGTGATGGTAATGTGCCACCCACATTGTGGCTATCCCATGAGTAATGAATTGCGGACATAGTGGATAGGCCATGGGATGGGCGCCGCATGGCTAATGAATTGAGGCTTAAGGGCTCTATTTTTAAGTTATTTTAAGGGCAACAAGGTCTTTTCACATTCCATAATCATTTCAAACATATATAGACAAAATTAAAGTCCATATTCACGTTATATCATCCCTAAATCCATAGTTCATCTCCCTTAAGCTCAATAGTAGTAAAACAACCTAGGGTTGAGAGATTAAGCCTCAAGAGTCAAGGTTTTTCAATGTTTCCGTCAATTTAATGTATGAGGGGCTATCCTAAACTACATGGGCATAGGCTTTACAATTTCTAAAAGACTTAAAGATATATATGCACGTATATGACATGACTTTTGGTAAATTGTTTCAAGAGCATGCATTGTTAAAACAATTTGATGGAATTATGTAATTGTTGTAGGGTTTTCAATAAGTTTAGTTTATAATCTCATGCTTATGTAATTTGAATTCAAAAGATGATATACGAATGTAACTTGCGATATTCCAATCCCCATGATGAAATTTGTGGATTGCATGATATAAATTTTGAATTGTTTTTGATAGCATGAATTAAGAGCCCTCTTTTTTATCATGAGACTTAGGTATAACCAATGCCGGGGGCTGGTTTTGAATGATGATAAACAGTTATGTATCAAATGTCTCTTAAACTATTGTGCATGTGTTGAATAAGTGAAATGGCCACTATGATTTCAAGATTTGTAAAGAGAGTGTGTTTGAATAAGTTTCATACGATTTTGATAATAAGAACTCTCGAGTGAGTTGATAAACCTTTTTTAGGTCATTTATATGTTTTGTATAAGAATGGTTGTGGAAAGATACAATATGAATGATTTGCAAGTTTGGGTATGATGATATCTTATTGTTATGTCATAGCCCGAGCTGAGGCCCTGGACGCGACGGGCATCCCAAACTATGAAGGCCCGGGTGCCCCTTCTTTAACTGGCAGTCATATACACAATTCATATACAATAAGGAAAATGCGGAAAAACATGACAAGTCGGAAAGATGGTCATTGTTTTACTTCAACTGAACAATATGAAAATAAGTTCATGAAACATTCAAAAACACCTGACACTAGTCTGTGAAATCTCGAACAACTCTAAAACACTACTATCTTAATATTGGGACAAGGCCCCTAGCCGGACGATAAATCAAAATGAAGTATCAATGTCCAATCAACAAGGCCTTTCAAAATAAGAGAGGCTCACTAATTTCAAACTTCGTACAACCCAATCTACTGCTTAGCGGGATCCCAGGATTGTGCCTCAGATCCTGAAATATAGAGGTCAATACAAACGTACTGGTACGTAGAGCAATCCAAAATAATGTATTTATATATAACATAAATGAGAGAAATTCATAACACATTTTACATATAATATATGAAAACACATGGGCACACTTTAAAGACTTTTAAACATTTCATTGAAGCCAAGACTCACTCTTTATCTTACTTCTAAGCTAAGTGGTACATCCTACAACTTTACAATCCCATGGGCTATATGGAATCAGTCCTTGACTCGGTGTCCAAGACCCCAACCCAAGTTTGCCGCAAGGGTTGCAGTCTCTATCTATAATATGCCAAAGGATACTATGCCAGCGTATAGTCCCTCTTGGGGACATAACAAACTCGTATCGTCAAAAAACTATTTCAGGCAAGGAGTTTTCTAAACTCGTACCTTCTTCGGGTAACCACCTAACTCTTTTTAAGCTCATTTTTAAATCTGTAAGACATGCATTCTTTGAAATCAAAATCTGAAAATCTTACTCGGGTGTGGCACTCATCTGATTGGTATCGCCATACCAAGACTTTCTAGTCATATCTCTAAGCCATAAAATATCATATTAAAATCTCTTCATCCAAAACATAATATTTGGACTACCAAATCATTCAAACAGTATAAGAGGATTCATACTTCAAAACATATGTGAAACCATGCAAAGATTCTCTCTTTTCAATTCTTCAATGTATGGTGGTCACTTACTTTGTAGTTATAACACCCCAAGTTAGGAAGGAGTCCCACATAGGCAAAACACAAGAGGGATTATGGGTATATAAGTGAGAAAAGCCTTACTCCCTAGTGACACATTTTAAATCCATGCGAGCCTTGTCCCAAAGCGGACAATATCAATAGTGTGTTAGGGAGTTCAGGGGTCTCTCGGGCCTTGAGGGTTTGGGATGCCCATTGCGGCCAGGGCCTCGGCTCGGGTCATGAAAATAGTAAATCATGCAATTCCTTAAAATCATCACTTCTCACTTTTATAAACAAGAAACAAACAACCTCTCTTCAGTTCCTAACAAAAGACAAGTCTCAAATATCATTAAACACACTTGTATCATGCTTCTCAATATCCATTTGAAATAATCTATATAGTATGAAAACAATGGGGATTCATAGCAAGAGAGGGATTATATATGTTCATTCTCTCAATTAAATCTTAAAATTCAATTACATACATACTTGTATACTAATACAAATCAAATTTAGGGGAAAGGCCTCAAGACCAAAACATTATATCATTGGAAGAATTCAAAATGCATGATCGTTAATATAATTCAAAACCCTTCATGAACTCATGATATCTCAACATCCAATCATTATTAAAAACATTTTACACTATGCCCATGTAATTTAGGAAAACCCTAGGTACCTTATATTACTCATTTTAAAGAGTAAAACTCGAATCATAATTTGTTTCTCGAAAATATTAGATTGAAAAGATTAGATTCTTGATTTCTTGTTCTTGGAAGAAATCCTAATTTCTCTTGTTCTTGAGAGTAGAGAGGATTGAGATATTGTAAAAGTGATAAAATATGGATTATAACACTTAGGGTATGATTTAAATTTGTGGGGAAGGAGTTTGGGATGAGAAAGTACCAAAAATATCCCTTTAAAATGAGACTTTAACGTTGCTCGGCCCTTACCGATGACCTGGGTGATAGACCATCACTCCAGTTAGTGGTCATCACTTAAACCATCACAACAAACTAGTTTTCAATCTTGCTATTTCAATTGGACATCCTAACTTGATGTGCCGTCGCTAGCTTGACGGTCCATCAGTCTGGCCTTCGCAATGCGGCAGACTGTCACCTATCTGGAAAATGAGAATAACCTTTTACTCTAATATCGTATTAAGGTAAAACTGGTTGATTTAGAAATAAGAATCAAATACCTTTCATTTGATACATAGTTGGCCCTCTAACTTGTTATATAAAAAAAGTTATAATCGATGGAAGTTGACCCAAGTTTAGACGTTCACCAAAACTTAATCGATGGAAGATTTTTCAACTCGTCTTTAAGTTAAGGGAATTTTGTGACCTCAATTCATATTCAAAGGTATTCACACACAATAGGATTGATCATCACACATTTATTAATAAAGAATCATTTGGTCTGGGTCTATATGCGTAGGAACAACGATTTAAAATTTAACCCGAAAGTGTCGGGTATTACATGTTAAGTGCCCTTAACGGAATAAGAAAAGAATTGTTTGTAAGAATGATGTATGTTTTCTTGTAAGAGGCTAAAATTGGGTTCAAAGAGAGTTAGATGGTTACCCGAAGAAAGCACGAGCTGAAAGACTCTATGCTGGAAATCCAGATTTGCCGACACAGGACTTTGGTACCCTGCTTTGTGATCTTGTGTACCTTGATTCATGTCATCCCCAATTGGGACTATTATTAGGAGCCCCCCTTTGTGATCTCATGCACTGCCCTGACATGTTGATTTGCTTGGGGATTTTGGCACATTACTTTGTGATCTTGCGTGTTCCCTTACTGATTTTCCCGTCCTTGAGGCAAACTTGGATTGGGGGGCTTGGCCACCGAGTTAAGGGTGGATTCCATATGGCCCATGGAATTATGAAATTGTAGGGTGTACTATCTAGCTCAATAGTGAAGTAACGAGTTGAGTCATGGTTTCTATGAAAATGTTTTGAAGATCATCAAACTACGCCCATGCGTTCTCATTTACCTTATACTAAAATGCTTCATTAAATGCTCTCACTTATATTGTATGTAAATATGTTATTTTTGGATTGTTCTACGTACCAGTAACTTTGTATATTGACCCCCTATATTTCAAGTTCTGAGGCCCAATCCCTGGGTCCTGCTAATCAAAATATCATTGTCAGACACTTGGAGTTTGTGAGCCTCCCTTATTCATGTAATGATTTCGTTTGTTTTTAGTTCATGGTCCGACTAGGGCCTTGTCCCGATTTCAAACAGATTATTGTTTTCAGTTTAGTAGAGACTTCGTAGAATTGTTATAGATGGTTTTTGATTTCTGATGAACTTGTGTTCGATTTCTGATGAACTTGTGTTCCGTATTATTAAATTGAAACAATAGAACTACCACGTTTCTGATTTACTTCCGCAATTTTTATAATAGATGAGTTATGCTTATGATTACCAGCTAAGCGGTCTCTCGGGCCTTCAATGTTCAGGATGTCCGCGCGGCCAGGGCCTCAGTTCGGGTTTGACATAAGCAGAGGACATGTTATGTTTCACATGACATCAGATTTTTTCAATTGTAGAAAAAAGACCCCTTTTCTTATTTTGATACTAGAAAAATCCTTGAGAAACAGCACCAGTAAGATCCGAAGGGCTGAAGCAAAATCTGCAAACCTTCTAGGGAGACTTGTCGTGCACTCGCTCCTTCTAGGCACCACCTTATCTGCCAAGTTGTCCCGTACACTTGTGGTATTGCCTAAAGGGCTAAAAAGGAACTCTGGCGACCTTCTAGAGGGAATTGTCTTGCGCTTGCTCCTTCTACGCCGATGAATATTCTTCTGCCAACCTTCTAAATGGAATCTGTCCACCGTGGCTTCCAAGTTGTCCCCTACATATTCATTTGGCACAATTACCTTGCAATCCTCACATGACCAGTAGACCAACTGGTCGTATGTAACTTCATTGAGGCAGTAGCTGAAGAGATAATAAAGACAGAAGATTATGAAAACCATAATAAGTATTTAGTGACCATTGATTATTATGACAAAGAAATAGAACAAGAGAGAGAATACAGAAACATGCAACACAAATTCTGGGTAATCAAGGCAACGATCAGTCTAAGATACTAATTACCTTCATCTCTATAGCAAACTAGAACCATAAACAAGACATTCAAAGAACCATAGACAAGATATTCAAAGAACCATAGATGGATTACTATGAGGATAAACTCAAATTGTGAATCCATTGAGTTGCTCATCAACTTAGTGTTTGTCAAACCTCCAAATTTGTCAAAAGCAGCATATTCAGCCAAAGAAACCTAAAGACAATCTACTTATATCCTAAGTTTAAAGGAAGGCGGCCTATCACAAATTAAACCGTGTTGGGCCATAAAACAACTTAAATGGAAACTCTGGCTTATAGGGTGATGTGTGGCTCATGATCTCCCATTTAAAAAAAGTAGCAAGAGGTGTAGAATTATCCCTCTTAAGGCAAGGTATAAAACGTGCTATCTTAAAGAGCCTATCCACTACCCGAAAGAAGTTATCATGATCCTTCTCATTTCTCAACAAACCCAAAACAAAGTCCATTTATCATCCCAATTTTATTATACACCTTGGAAAAGAAAACAAAGTCCATAGAAGTATCCAATGAAGGTCCATTCAGATTGGACAAAGGTGTTGTAAACCTTCAGGGAATATTTTAGATATAGTTTGCCTGCATTCTTGAAATTCGCTAAGCATCCTTTCTACAACCCATCTAACATGTGGGCAATGATTTTTTCTTCCTAAATCTCTTAGAGTCTTATGCTCACTAAATTGTACCGTTATTCCACCATTATGGTCCTACATAGCAAACAACTCTTTCACGGAACACCTAGCACCATAATGTACTACTAGCTTTAACCAAGATAATCTAGTCCATAAAATATTAGCTAATCCATTAGACTAAAAAGCAATGTATACATTGTAAGACTCAATATCACAGGAAAACAAGTCCTTTTATATATTCAAAACCTTCCAACTTAGCACTCTACATCCTGATCAAGGCATATCTCCTAAAAAGCATAAAGATAACCACATTATTGTTTCTAAGCTTGTTTATTGAGGATAACGTTAGGAATTACCTTGGATTTTCATGTAGTTAAGGCTTTGATGATCCATCCTATTGATAACATCAAAGGCCAAAGATAACATTGTCAATTATCTAAAGCCCTAACTAGTGCGACAACTCCTTACCATACGCACCAATAGTGAAAACCCACTGGTGGGATTTGGGGAGAATAGAGTTTATGCAGGCCTTATCCCTACCTTGTGGAGGTAGTGAGGTTGTTTTTGGAAGACCCTTAGCTAAAGTATAGCAATTCAAAGTAGGTATGCAAAGGAAAACAGCAGT
Source organism: Capsicum baccatum var. pendulum (assembly GCA_030864225.1). Taxonomy (NCBI): domain Eukaryota; kingdom Viridiplantae; phylum Streptophyta; class Magnoliopsida; order Solanales; family Solanaceae; genus Capsicum; species Capsicum baccatum. The sequence continues at coordinate 19,001,267 of CM061552.1, read as the reverse complement.
GAAGAAAGCATATCAACTAACAAGAAGTAGTAACACCAACAAAATTCAGAATAAGAAGAGGAGAATAAATCTAGGGAGAAGAGAAATAAGGCCTGACTAAGAGAGAGAAAGGGAGTGAAGACTGAAGAGAATCAGATTTAGCTTTTCTTTTAGTGGCAAAAGCCGAAAAATCCAATCTCATCAATGAAGTAGGAATTAAAATTAAGTGTGTCTAATGAAAACAATAAATGGGAAGGAATTCTAACCTAATACCTTCATATAGTAGGTTAGCAAAACCATATATCATTTATGTCTGATTCATTTTTTAACGTTACTTTATTTAGTTGTGCACGCTTATTTGGAAGTTTTAAAAAAAATTATATCGGTTCTCATTTCACCCTTTCAGCAAAGCAGGCTCTTGTCCCCTGTTTACACTTCATCTTGTTTTAACCTTTATCAGAAGAGTAGAACTATACGCATATCACTAGACCAAACAAAACACCAAACAAAACAGCAATTACAAATGTTCTTAAATATTTTTTTTCATAATTACAGTTAACAAATACCGCAAACATGTTCTGATGATTTTACAGGGACTCATCTTAGGAATTGTTGACCAAAATAAGTCATTTTTTAAATTAATTCACGAAAGTAATATGTTTTTTGAAAGCTTTACAAAACTAGTATAAACATTGTTGGCAGTAACGTATTAGGTTTTAAAAAAGTTAACGGAACAAAATGGCAATAAAGTATGAATCGTTATTGATAGTAACGTTTTTGGATTAAAACGTTATCAATGGTAGCGAGACTTTACAACTCTCCCACATCAAACTCTGCAGAGTTGATTTGGCAGTGTGGGATAGTTTGATATGGCAGAGTTGCAGAGTCTCGTTACTGTTGGTAACATTTTAAGTCAAAACTCTCTCCGCAGTTACCCTTGCTAATAGATCATGAACTGCAGTAAAAGGAATATGGGACATGCAACTTTTTCCTTCTATTTCCTTATACTCAGTTTTATTTGCCCCTGACTGTCCACTTAATTTGATTTCTATAATCAAATTAACCAAACACCTCAATTGTGGTGTCACTTTTTTAGCTGGCTCTGGTGTTGTACAGGACTGGAGAACGGGGAAGACGATTGGAACAGGATATGACTCCCTGTATAACATGTCAAAATCTCACCACCCGTTGCCTATAATTCTGCTACCTCAATTGATCTTCTCCACAGACGTTATGGTCACCCGAGTCTCGCAAAGCTCCAAAAAATAATTCCTGGTCTTTCCACTTTGTCTTCTTTTGATGTGAGTCTTGTCAACTTGGGAAACATAGTCACACCTCATTTCCCAAAATAGTAAATAACAGGGCCACATATATGTTTGACATTGTTCACTAAGATATATGGGGTCCTAGTCGTGTCGTTTCAAGTCAAGGATTTCAGTATTTTATTACCTTTATTGATGATTTTTCCCATTTCACATGGGTTTATTTAATGAAAAATCATTCTGACGTATTATCCTTTTTTCAGAAATTTTGCGTTGAGATAAATAATCAATTTGGTGTTTCAATAAAGGTATTACGCAGTGATAATGCCAAAGAGTACTTATCTTCTCCCTTTTCCAGTTTCATGTCGTCTGAGGAAATCACTCATCAAACTTCTTGTGTGTATGTATACTCCTCAATAAAATGGAGTGGTCGAATGTAAAATAGGAATGATACAAGATCAAACACAAACAAGGAAATCAAGAGATCTACAAGACAATAACACTAGAGAATCAAATGCCCCACTCGGCTTTTCTATGTTTTCAAGACAACAACCACAATATTCAACAAGATAAATAGGGAACACCAGATTACAATGACTATAGTGAATCGAAAGAGCCGCACATGACTTCACTATATCAACACATAAACAACAAGATTATAACAACAAGAAAGTCACGGGTACATTAGCAACAAAAAAGGAACCAACAGATACAAGATAAATAGTTAGACCAAATGAAGGGACAATCTTAAGAACCCAAGAATTGTTACACTCTTGGACCCTTAACACTACCCACGACACAAAAATAACTCTACATTAATACAAGAGGGCCTTTACCTTCTTTAAACACCAACGTTTCAAGCCAATATGCAAACACAAGTGAATCTTCACTTATCTAGCCCTAGTTTCGGTTGCGGCTTCTAAAGAGAGAGGCTAAAATGTTACAATGTCTAAAGTCTTGACAATGATTAACAAAGTCTCAAAAACCCTAAGTTGGTCTATTTATATTACAACACAAAATAAGACTTAAATGACAAAAGTTCCCTTTTAATTAAAATGCTCCAATGGGCTGCCCATGGAGTGCATACATAGGGTGGTTTTGGATTTCATTAACACTTAAGTTCGGGCCTTCTCTCGGTGGTATTTTACATGCTCAAAATATATACATCTACGAGATCGTACTCGTATCATCCTCTCCACCTTGAAAAGAGTTTGACCTCAAACTCATTGCTTCATCAACCTCACGGCTCCCCCATAGAATCACCTCCTCGTTTTCTGTCCTAAATATTGGAGGCTTAGACAAAGAATCCTTGAGTTCATCAAGAATATTTTTTTTAGAAAGTTGCTTGGCATCTCCCCTGGGAAGCATAAGATCATGTACCTGCACTTAAGCAAAGGAGGTACTAGGAAAAATGCTAGTACCTACGTTAGTGAGAAGTAAAGGATTCCCGAGGGTAAGTCCCAAAAGTGAGGACCCCTTGTATATTTGCTCTTTGATTCCCTCTCTTTCTCCTCTACTCCTACTCTCGGTCCTTCCCTTTCTCTTCTTCTTCCTTTTTTCTTTGAACTCTCTAACTTGTTGACTAACTTCGGCCAGTTGTATCAGTGACAGAGAGTGGAGTGTATACCTTTGGCCATGGTTTTCCAAAGTGTAGCTATTGGATCGTCCATTATGCACATTAGATATTTCATATTTCCATGTTATTCCCAACAATAGGTGGCACTCTTGAATAGGAATAACGTCACACAACAACTCGTCAAAGTAGTTGCCTACCTTGAACCGTATCACTACTTGCCGATTTACCTTTAACTCCCCGCACTCATTTAACCATCGAAGGTTGTAGGGTATGGAATGAAGAATATTGGGTAGCATCAAAATATCAACCAAGGTACTACTAGCAATATTTGCATAACTACCTCCATCAATAAGCATAGAACACACAACCCTCTTAATAAGGCATTTGGTGTAAAAAAGGTTTTCCCATTGACTGGGATCACCCAAAATCTTACTAATCATAGCCTTTCTCACTACAAAACATGGAAATTCAATCTCACTTTCACACGGCCAAGCATCCTCCTCCTCCCCTTTCTTTGGTTTCTCGGGTTCTATCCCCCCTCCACCTAGAGATTGATCATCAATCTCCTTCAGTTCAAGTCCCACCTCCACCCCAAGAAAATATAAATTTACCTCCCTTAAGATCACATTCCTTCGGATTTGGACACTCACTAGCCTTGTGTCCCTAACCTTGGTATTTAAAACATTGTAAACCCCTAGAATTGGGAAAGGAATACGGTTTACCTTCATTTTTTGGAGGGTACTTTTGAGGTGTCTTGTTGTTTGCTTGGGAAGCCTTGGCCTCGGTTTCTCCACTTTGGAAGAATCATTCTTGTCATGGTGCCAACCCGAGGATGATTGGACTTTGAACTTGGACCCCAATTTCTCCCGCAACTCTCTTTCAATTTCCAATGTGGCTTAGAAGATGGCATCAAGGGTGTCAAAATTGTGAAGTTTCAAACGTAAAGCAATATCTCTATTCAACACCACCTTGAATTGGATGATTTCATGACTCACTTGTTCCCCTCTATGATCTAGTTTCAATATGAGTTGTTGGAACTCATCGTAGTAAGCCACAACACTTTTGTTTCCTTGACTCAAGTTATACAACTTAGCAAGGAGCTCTTGATAATATCTTTCGGGTAGGTACCTTTGTCTCATAAGGTACCTTATCCGAAACCAAGAAGGGGGCTTCCCCTCTACAAAAACTTTTCCAAAATTCTTAACATACTCCCACCATGTAGTAGCATAACCCTCAAAGTGAGCAATCGCATAGAAACTCTTCTTATCCTCGCTAAGATCATTGACTTGGAAGACCCTCTCACATGAGGATTCCTATGTAACAAACTCTTTGGGATCACTCTCACCCTTGAAGATTGGAAGCCCCATTTTGATGGTATTTAGTCCTACTTCACGGTTTTGGTTCCCTTGTTGGTTCCAATTACCAACTCTTCCTTCTCGGCCATGAACCTCCCTTGGATTAACATGTCTACCCCATACATCTTCCCCCCTCATGTAACCATCATCAAAATTCCTATACCCCTCATGTTTTATAGGTCTATTCGGCTTAAGTAGATCTTGTAGTGGCGGGTTTGGATTTGGTGGATAATAAGGTCTTTGGCCAAGTGGAGTTTGGTTTGGAGGACTCGGGTTGTGGGGTGGAATTTGGGTTCCAAGTCCTTCTTGTTGGACTTGGAAAAGTAGTGGTTGGATTGGCCTCTCATGGTCTCGGGTGAGGGAGTATAGTGGAATTTGGTTTGTGACATTGGATGGTTTTCTTGGTGGATGTAACATTTGGTGCAAGGCCTCAGGAGTAGTGGTCAGGGAAATGTTTTGAGGGGTGGATGGTCGGCTCCTTTGAATTTACACACACTCTAATCTCCCACTAATTGATGCCACATCCATATATAGTTTCTGAAGACCCACATTCAACCTAGACACATCTTGAGACATAGTTTTAAGGAGAGCAAAAATTAGAGTGATGGCATTACCATCCATTGTTTGAGCATCTGAAGCCTCGGGTTCCATTGTGATGGTATCGGGATTAGTCCTTCAAGTTATGGTCCAACAAGTCACCAAATTAGCCCACTATGTCACACACAACAATACATCACAAAACCTACAAAACAAATACAGGTTAGTTCAAAAAACCTCACTATTCTCTCACCCACATTGTGGCCTCACACTTGATGTGACAAATGTTTGCAAGTCGGCTTGTAGTTGTGGTGAGTTGAAGAGTAAGTCTAATCCTTATTCAGAATGGATTCTTTGTTGGACGACTCAAGTAAGTGATGTTCACACTTGAACCAAGAAGCACTGCAATTATAAAAACGATAAAAGCACAGAAGAAACGTAGACACAAACAGTGGATTCAAAGGACTAAATGACAATCTAGTAGGAATTTACTAGTTTGTTAATTAGTTCTAGGTTCAAATAATGAAACCAAGAATCAACAATTAGAAACTATAAAAATCAAAATTTGAGCTTAATTATTGATGTGAACAGTATCAAGTGGTGACATGGCAGCATGGAATTTGTCTCGGGCCACACAACTTAGTCACATATTTGAAATTTTCAACCTTCACACAATTTAGAATGAAAGACAATTGGTTTTGGGGGAGAGGGGGGGGGGGGGTATAAGTCTTGAGTCTTTTAAGTTATTATCATAAAGGTGATCTTGACTTGTACTAGTTCCACCAAACAAAGATCCTTGATTTAGGGATAGTAGTTGAAAAAGTGGATGTCAAGTCTAGGAAGTGATGATTCAAGTCTTCTCACAAACAACTTTACAACTTTTATCTTCACCTCTTTTGAATCTATTTGCACTTTTTGTTGGTTATATTGTAAGACCAGGTGAAGAACAAGATGAACATACAACAACAACTTTAAGAACACCAAAAACAAAAACAATGTTCCACTCCAAGTCTACAATAACATCACCATTCGGCCATTCTTGCAAGTTCACAACAACAATGTCATCTTTTAAGCTCAAACTTTAGATTTAGACACTTGTAGTGTTGGTGGGGAAGAAACCAAAACTTGAAATACCCTAAACAAACAAAATGAATACCAAATATATACATACAAACACCAATCTCTGCCAAGACAACAACACAACACAAATTTCTCAACCAAGAACAAGATGGACAGATTTCTCTTTTTTTTTTTTTGGAATGTTCAGATTTCAACAATTTTTATAATTTTTTTTTTTAGCAAGAAAGCCCCAGATTGGTATTGTAAGAACAAAAACAAAGATGTCTTTGATACCAAATGATACAAGATCAAACACAAACAACGAAATCAAGAGATCTACAAGACAATAACACTAGAGAATCAAACGACCCACTCGGCTTTTCTTTGTTTTCAAGACAACAACCACAATATTCAACAAGATAAATAGAGAACACAAGATTACAATGACTATAGTGAATTGAAAGATCCCCACACGACTTCACTATATAACGCATAAACAACAAGATTACAACAACAAGAAAGTCACGGGTACATTAATAACAAAAAAGGAACACACAGATACATCAAGATACAAGATAAATAGTCAGACCAAATGAAGGGACAATCTTAAGAACCCAAGAATTGTTATACTCTTTCACCCTTAACACTACCCACGACACAAAACTAACTCTATGTTGACACAAGAGGGCCTTTACCTCCTCTAAACACGAACGTTTCAAGCCAATATGCAAACACAAGTGAATTATCACTTGTCTAGCGCTAGTTTTGGTTGGGGATTCTAAAGAGAGAGGCTAAAATGTTACAATGTTTCAATTCTTGACAATGATCAACCAAGTCTCAAAAACCCTAAGTTGGTCTATTTATATTAAAACAAAAAATAAGACATAAATGACAAAAGTGTCCTTTTAATTAAAATTCTCCAATGGGCTGCCCATGGAGTGCATACATAGGGTGGTTTTGGACTTCATTAACACTTAAGTTCGAGCCTTCTCTCGGTTGTCTTTGACATGCTCAAAATATTTCCATCTACGAGGTCGTACTCGTATCAAGGCATCTTATCGAAACTGCTCGTACTTTACTTATACACCTTGTTGCTTATTACTTGATCAATAAAATACCCTCCACAGTGTTGCAATGACAAAGTCCTCACTCAATTCTCTTTCCAGGTCAAAATCCTTTTCATCAACCATTGAGAGTGGTTGGATGTATTTGCTTTGTCCATGATCAAAGTACTTGAAATGAAAAACTCCAACCGAAATCAATTAAGTGTGTCTTTCTGGGATACTCTCATCACTAAATAGGTTACAAATGCTATGATCCAAAAATAAATAAATATTTAATTAGTGCAGATGTGACATTATTTCAAACATCTCCCTATTTTACAACTAGCACTACAAGCAGAAGTTTAATTCCTCAAGTTTTGCCAGTACCCATACTTCTTATACAATAAGTCACTATTTTAGAAAACTCTAAACCGCTCCTCCTTCTCCTCTTCAAGTATACACCCAACGTGCTCGTCCTCTTAACAATGATAATGATAGCACCACTCCTAGTCCTGATGCATTGGTAGCTCCTGTTGACTCATCTCTTGCTCCTTTAGCTCTCATCATGCCTTTATTGATAGAACTTTATTGAAAGAAAGAAAGGCTAAGGTTTACAATTAAATCTGAAAAGCATAAAAACTGACTAAACCAAAAGTAGGCTATATATACATAGCCAATAACCTAAAGGTCCATAAACTAAAGGCCCAATAACATATGGGCTAACATCCCCCCTCAAACTCACAATGCAACAGCAATAAGCATTGAGAGTTTGTCACACAAAAAACGAAATCGAGACGCCGACTGAGCCTTCGTAAAAAGGTCAGCAATCTGCAAAGACGATGGAACAAAAGGAAGCGATATGGTCCCGAGCTGCAAATGATGACGGGTGAAGTGACAATCAATCTCAATGTGCTTCGTACGCTCATGGAAGACAGAATTCTTTGCAATTTGTACCGCACTTTTGTTATCACAATGCAGGGGAGTAGGCATAGAAATGTGAACCCCCATATCTGCAAGAAGCCAACGTAACCAAATAATCTCACATGTAGTCACAGCCATGGCACGATACTCAGCCTCCGTGGAAGATCTAGAGACAACATCTTGTTTCTTGCTCTTCCACGAGATTAAAGAGTCTCCAAGAAACACACAAAAACCAGTGGTGGATTTACGATCATTGCGATCTCCATCTCAATCAGCATCACTATAGGCTCGCAACTCGAGAGATGACGTCGAGGGAAACATATAATTTCTGACTTACAGGATCATAGCAACGATATCCTTTTTGTCCAATACCATACCCCAAAAACACACATATAGCTGATTTTGACCCTAACTTATTTCGTTCAACATGAGGACGAAGAACAAAGCAAGTACATCCAAAAACTCGTAATGCAGAATAATTCGGCGGGTGACCATATAGTTTCTCAAACGGAGACATCCCTGAAGTCAATGCAGTAGGAATACGATTAATCACATATACAGCAGTTAGGACTGCTTCTCCCCAAAAAATACTAGGAACCTCTGCAGACAAAAGTAAAGAGCGTGCTGTCTCAACAATATGACGATGTTTTCTTTCTGCCAGACCGTTCTGCTCAGGAGTGTCGGTACAAGATGACTGGTGTATGGTACCATCAGAGGCAAGTAACTGAGTGAAGTCATTAGAGGTATATTCACCCCCTAAGTCACACCTGAAACACTTTATCACAGCCGAATGTTGTGTTTTAACAAGGGCTCTAAAGTTGTTGTAAATGCCAAAGAAATCAGATCTGCGTTGCATAAGATACACCCAGGTATAACGAGTATAGTCATCTATAAACGAAACATAATAGGTCGATCCACCCTTAGTGGAAACTGGCGCTGGTCCCCATACATCAGAATGAATAATATCAAAAGGAGCAACAGAATAAGACACACTTTTATTAAACGGTAAGGCAGAAAATTTTGCCAGTTTACAACCACTACAATCTGAAATATCACTATTGTTCACATGACCCAAAGCACCACTAGAGACCAAAAAACGTAAACGTGAAACTGACACATGTCCTAATCTGGAATGCCAAAGATAAAACGGAGAAGACAAAGGACTCAAACGAAAAGAAGATAAATCTATGCTAGAGGCAGCAACTGCAGACACTTTGAGATTCTCCAAGACATAGAGTTCCCCCAACCTACGGCCGGTCCCAATCACCCTCTGAGTGTGTTGGTCCTGTATAACACAAACAGATTCAGAAAAAAACACCCAATTACCAGCCTTACACAACTGACTGACCGAAACAAGATTTAAAGCAAGTTTGGGAATGTAATAAACATCAGAGAGGACAATGTGAGGGGTAGTAACAGAACCAACACCCTCGACTGACATAGGTACAGCACTCGCGGACATAACAGAAATTGGTGAAATGGGTGACAAAGAACCAAACGATGACAAATGAGGGGACATGTGATGAGACGCACCAGAATCCAATATCCACAAGGAGGAAGGAATACCTGAGGTACTAGAAGAAACTGAACCCGAATGAGACATAGATGCTGACATGGCCGTAGGATTAGAAACGAAGAACTGTTTGAACTGTTCAAAAACCTGGGGATCCAACGCAGAAGGTGGCATAGTGCTAACAGACTCAACATCTACAGATGGTGCAGCAGCAGCGAACTGTGGAGGACGAGATGACCATGGAGGAGCACCAGAGGAGCGTGACGGAGACTTTTGCTGCCCATATTTCTGTTGCTGCCCAGATTGAGGCTGTTTGACCTTGTTAAGTAACAACGGACACTGAGCCTTCCAATGATTTTTCTGTTTGCAGAATGCACACTCATCAAATGCAACTTTAGGAGATTGTCGAGTCTGAGTACGTGGTGGCCTAGACTGATCAGTTGAAGCAGCAAACACGACAGGAGTAGTAGTTACTTTAGACCCTTGAACCACTTGAGACTTAATACGAGTCTCCTCTGCAATCAGTTCATGAACCACAGAATCAACAGTAGGGAGGGGAGATCGATGAAGGATTGTTCCACGTAGGCCCTCAAAGTCAGAACGTAGTGCCATCAAAAACTGAACCAAGCGTTGCTCTTCCCGTCTAGCAATGTACGGCCCAAAACCTTTTAACTCTGCAGATTCAGTAAGTGCCAATTGATCCCACAAATCCGACATGGCAGCATAAAAATCTTGAATACTGAGGTCATGCTGTTGAAGAGCACGGATATCATACTCCAACTGGTACTGTTTAGCAAAATTAGACTGAGTGTACAGTCTTTCCAAATGATCCCAGACCTCCTTTGCTGTGTCATACTTAGCCAATTGCATACCAATTGACTGAGTTACAGAATTGTTGATCCAAGTGATAATCTTGGAGTTATTAGTTTCCCATAAGTCCACCAACAAATCAAAATTTTCAGTTGTATCATCGATAGGTCTTGGTTTTACTCCAGTGATATAACCCCACATATTCTTCCCACGAAGAAAATTCTTCATGACATAACTCCAATAGGCATAGTTCTTACCATCTAATTGAGTACTAATGGACTGGAGAGAATCATCCTTTCCAGTCATTGTAAACACAGCAACACACAAATAATTCAAAGAAAAAAAAAATAAAAAGATGCAAAACCCTAGGTTGAACAATTCCGAACGAACAACAATGGCAGCAAGCAAAAGAACGAAAGACGAACAATACCAGACAGCAAACGAAGACAGCAACGAATCAATCCAACGAAAACAGCAAACGAATACAGCAGCACCTCAAAAAAATAAAATCCGCGCAGTAGGTGCCTGCTACAAAATCTTCAACCAACAAATCAAAGGACATGGATCGAACTAGCTTTGATACCATATTAATAGAACTTTATTGAAAGAAAGAAAGGCTAAGGTTTACAATTTAATCTGAAAAGCATAAAAACTGACTAAACCAAAAGTAGGCTATATATACATAGCCAATAACCTAAAGGTCCATAAACTAAAGGCCCAATAACATATGGGCTAACATATCAGATGTGGTGACCCAACCAATTTCATACGCAAAGGTATACATACTACTTGAAATCAATAATCAGAGAGATATAATTGTTTAAGTTATTATTGATTATCCCTGTTGTATTATACCTTTGTATCTACCCTATCCAATTTACCTACACTAAAGACTCTTAGCGAAGCATTGGAACATCTAGGGTGGAGAGATGCTATGATCGAAGAAATGAATGCTTTACAGACCAATAACACTTAGGAATTGGTTCAATTACCAGAGAGGAAGTCTACTATTGGAATTACATATATCTGTACAGCAAAAGTGGATTTGGATGGAACGGTTGATCTACTAAAAGCTCACCTCGTTGCCAAAGGGTACACCCAAATTTATGGTCTTGACTATGGTGACACGGTCTCTTCAGTTGCAAAAATTGCATCTGTCAGATTGTTTATCTCCATGGCAGCAATGCATCATTGGTCGCTTCATCAACTAGATATTAAGAATGCCTTTTTCCATGGAAACTTGTTGAGGAAGTTTGTACGGAACAACCTCCTAGATTTGTTGCTCAGGTAGAGTCAGACTTAGTTCGCCATCTCAAATGTTCTCTATATGGACTCAAGTAATATCAAAGAGCATGGTTTAGTAGATTTAGTTTTGTTGTCCAACATTTTAGGATGTCTCAAACTAAAGTAGACCACTCTATTTTTGATCGACATAATGGTATAGAAAAAATCATTTATCTGGTCGTTTATGTTGACGACATTGTCATAACTTGAAATGATCCAAAAGAATATTGCAGTTGAAGTAACATTTGTTCCGTCACTTTCAAACCAAAGATTTGGGGAATGTAAAGTATTTTTGGGGAATTGAGGTAGAAAATCCAATACAAGTATTGTTATCTCACAAAGAAATTATGCTTTAGACATATTAGAAGAGACATGCATGTTAAATTGCAAACTTATTAACACTTCTATGGATCAAAACACCAGACTCATCCCTGGATTGGGAAAGCCACTAAAAGGTCCTGGTAGATAGAAAAGAGTGGCTGGTAAATTGAATTATCTCACTATCACACTCCCGGATATTTCATTTGAAGTAAGCATGGTTATTTTCTCCAAGCTCCATGAAAAGATCATTGGGATGCAGTAATTAGAATTCTTTGATACATCAAAGCCTCCACGACAAAGATTATTAAATGAAGACAAAGGTCACTCAGACATTGTTGGATATTTTGATGTAGATAGGGCAGGTTCTCCAACAGACAAACGCTCTACTTCTAGGTATTGCGTCATGGTTGGGGGCAATTTAATTTCTTGGAAAAGTAAGAAGAAAGATGTTGTTTCTAGATATAGTGCAGAAGTTTAATATCGACCAATGACCCTTGCTATATGCAAAATTATTTGGTTGAAACAACTTCTCCAAGAGCTAAAATGTGTTGAATTCAAAAAGATGAAATTATATGTGACAATCACACAGACCTACATACCGCCTCGAATCCAGTTTTCCATGAAAGAATGATGATAGGCGAATTTACACGCCTAAAGTACTATATTTTACCCATATTTTAGCTAAGTTTTGAGGACAAATTATAAAATTCATGCACTTTTAGTCCTTTTTCCTGTAAGTGAGCTAACAAACATGATTAGCAAGTTTTCAGGTATAAATGATGTAGATTTCAGCATTTTATGGATAACTTGACGCCAAAGAAAGCTTCATGAAAGAAGGAAGGGAAAGCTTGGACGCCAAGGACCAAAAGTGACGCATGGAAAATCTGTCCCGGGCAAAAACAACAATTCTGAAGACTTTGGGGACTAGCAGTAACTTAGTAGGATTAGGATAATGATACATTAACCTAGTAGGATTGGGTTAAGTAATGCAGTAGCTTAGTAGGAATAGGATATGAGTCTTATAAATACCCTATTTTGCTAGAGATTTTAATTAATTCCTCACAATTCCCCCATTCCATCAATTCCCATCAATCCACCATCCATCCATCTATCAAAACAATTCTCTTTATTAATTCATTGTTGACATTATTTTTCATCTATTCGACTTTTAATTTTACAACAAGAGAATCGCTATTTTGCAAGGAATTCACGCCTAACACCACACCATACTACACGCGAGATCTTTTATTGTGGTATAATGATAATGTCTATTGTGATTTCCATCACACTCATGAATAGTTAAACTTCTCTGTTGGGGTTATGGAAGCCTTATGAGATACTATCTAAGGCTATGAGTTTGTGAATTCGTGACACGTGTGTTGCTTATATCATTATTCTCTTCATCTAAATCTAAATTCTTTGTGGCTGCAGACGCCTAGAATACGCCAGTCTAGCATTAACTTGTTCGAAAGAAAAGTTATATGTCTGGAAAAGAGATAATGTCAAGGGAATAGGGTCCCATCCCCTATTAAAAAGTTAGTGTCGTAACTGGATTAACCTCTTGGAGAATTTGTACCATTAGATACGCTTTAAGCTTGAAAGAGTTAAAGTGAAATAGTCCTTGTTTAGGTCGAAAGACGCTTGGATTTACCATCGAATACAATTCTTAATAAGCACAGGCATGTCTGAATTCCGCACAACTCATAGCCAATAGATACGTATAACTCATAAGGCGGACATAACCCCAACTTCTCAATTCTCATTGTTTTACATCTTACTAAACATTCTTTCTTTTTACTTTGGTATTTTCCGTTTTTACTTTATTACTTTGTTTACATTATTTTGCACGATAAAATCCCCCCTTTTTACTAGACTTTCACCAAAAGTCTAGTAATCTTTGCTTACTTGTTGACCAAGCTATTCCCTGTGGGATCGATACCCAACCCAGTTGGGTTCTATATTTGACTACGACCGCTTTACACTCCTACGAGAGCTGTAGATTAAGCGTTATCAAAAATTGGCGCCGTTGTCGGGGAATACGAGTGTCAACTAAGTTTGTGATAGTTACTAGACCCTTTGGTCAAAGATTCTCATACTTTTACTTTTAGTTGTTGTTTTTGTTTTATTCAGGTTTGTTCAGTGCATCAATGGATGCACAACGTGAAATTGAAAGGATGGTTGCTCAAGTGCATCAACAGAATATTGATAATCCAGGTCGGGCAACAAATCCTGATGATGAGGACCTGGGCGATGAGGAGCTACTAAACCCACGGCATACTTGTGAGATGGCGGCACCCATGCAGAGAAGAGATTGTCAAGCTAGGTTTAGGACTGAACGCCGAGCTATGCAAATACCGTTCGATTGTGATAATGATGATCTTGATGGAGCTGGTGCCACAGGAGCCATTATTCTTCCGCCATTAGCGTCCGGAGCCAAGTTCAACATCACAAGCACCATGATTCAGTTATTGCAACTCAAGGGATTATTTGGCGGACTAGCAGGCGATGATCCGAATATGCATCTCATCAACTTTATTTCTACATGCAAGTCGTTTGACAATCCTGGCATTGGTCAGAATGCAATTCGATTATGCCTATTTCCATTGTTTCTATCTGGGGAGGCAACTCTATGGTTGAATGGGCTGACTCCTGATTCTATTACAAATTGGAGGCAATTGACAGACGCTTTCCTAGAAAGATTCTTTACGCCATCCAAAAGAGCTCAATTGAGTGATGAAATTAGCAACTTTTGTCAGCTTCCAACTGAAGCCCTTCATGAAACATAGGAGAGGTTCAAGACGAAGCTAATGAGGTGCCCAAACCATCACATGACTAATGTTCACCTAATGGAGATACTATACAGAGCCTTGAATTCAATAACTAAACCAGTGGTAGATAATGCGCCTGGAGGATCATTTATAGACCTCACTTTTGGTCAGGCAAGCAATATGCTAGATCGGATGACAAAGCAAAGTAGAGCTTAGAATACCAGGGATTCTGAGGTAGCAAGCCCCACTTTATCTATTGGCATTACTGCAGACCAAAGGAGAAGAGAAGAAGAATGTGATCAAGATATGACGCACATGAAGACACAAATGGATCTTCTTACAAAGCATCTATTATCAGGGAAGACCAAAAAAGTCAAAGCTGTTGCGTTAAATGAAAGAGACGAATCTGATTCGGAAGAAGAAGCCAACTACTTGAACAACCAGGGGGGTTTTTGAGGTAATACCCAAGGAAACCAAGGTCGGAACTACTATGATAAATCTGGAAACAAGGACCAAGGTAGTTGTAAGAACAAGAATGAAAAGAGTGGTTTATACGTTCCCCCAGGAAGACGTGACACCACCACATCTGGTTCCGGAAGCATGGAAGATATGATGGCCAAACTGCTGAAAGGAGTGGAAGCAACCAACGCGGGAGTAACGGAGGTAATAAATGATTTGTCCTCAATGAAGCAATTGGTTGACTCACATTCCACTTCAATCAAGCAAATAGAGCAACAATTGAGCTAACTTTCAACAATACTCAATCAAAGAAAGGCTAGCACTTTACCTAGCGACACTGTGCAAAATCCAAGGAACAATGGATTATGCATGGCTATTACTATCAGGAGTGGTAAGGTTCTATAAAATTCATCCCAAAGCAAGCAAGTGGCCAAAAATAAAGAAGATGAGGACGTCATAGAAGCTGACCAAGAC
This sequence comes from Capsicum baccatum var. pendulum, assembly GCA_030864225.1. Classification (NCBI taxonomy): domain Eukaryota; kingdom Viridiplantae; phylum Streptophyta; class Magnoliopsida; order Solanales; family Solanaceae; genus Capsicum; species Capsicum baccatum. The sequence goes on along the minus strand of CM061552.1, from coordinate 18,985,906 downwards.
GTCCATGACGTCACCCCTAGTAGGTTGCAGCCTGAAAAGACCGAAATACGGAAGCAAGAGGAGAAGAAATCCATGGATATAACAATCCCACTTCCACCACCACCATTTCCTCAAAGATTGCAGAAAAAGGCGGATGATACAAGGTTCAGCAAATTCATGACTATGTTAAAGCAGCTGAACATTAATGTTCCGTTGGTGGAGGCACTAGAACAAATGCCTGGGTATGCAAAATTCATGAAGGACCTTTTAACAAAGAAGCGGGCGGTATGCTATGAGCCGGCAGATAATGTTCATCATTGCAGTGCAATCGCTACAAGATCGCTAGTTCAGAAAAAGGCCGACCCTGGTGCCTTCACTATTCCTTGCACTGTTGGATCTTTGAATTTTTCCAAGGCATTGTGCGATCTGGGTGCTAGCATCAATTTGATGCCACTATCCATCTATAGGAAGTTGGGGTTAGGCGATCCGACACCAACCAATATGAGGCTCGTGATGATTGATAGGTCGGTAAAATGACCTGTGGGTATCTTGAATGATGTGTTGGTGAAGGTTTCTTCATTCATCTTTCCTACAGACTTCGTTATTCTGGATTGTGAGGTGGATTCGGAAGTTCCCATAATCTTGGGATGTCCTTCCCTTACAACAGGAAGTGTGCTTATTGACATGAGAGCTAATGAGATTTTATTTCGGTTGAATGACGAAGTGGTCCATTTTGATATATGCAAAGCAATGAAGCAACCCAACGATATGGATGTGTTCTACGTAGTTTATGAGGATAAGAAAGCATTATCTGTAGAAAAGCCGCTTATTGTTGATTCACTGTCTGATGCGCTGCTGAATGTTGAGCATAAGGATGATGAAGATTATGAAGAAACTACGTGTGCTCTAACAGAAATAGGGTCCTATTCTAATACTCCTAAGAAGTTAGATCTTGATCTTAAGAATCAACCGTCACCAACAGCGAAGACTTCCATTGAAGAGCCACCAATGCTAGAATCGAAAGAGCTCCCCGATTATCAAAGGTATGTTTTCTTGGGAAGTGGAAATATGTTTCCGGTAAGTGTGGCGGATGATTTAAGTGAACAGCACGTAGAGACTCTAATCTCTACTCTGACGAGAAATAAGAGAGCTATGGGTTGGACTATTGATGATATAATTGGTATCTCTCCTGAGGTATGTATGCACAAGAGTCATATCGAAGAAGATTGCATGCCTACAAGTAAGTATCAGTGTCGTTTGAATCCATTCAGAAAACGATGCCCCATCTATCTCGATGAAGACTAAGTAATCGAGATAGCAATGTCGTGCCGCGATACTAAATCAAGCGCTTGGTGGGAGGCAACCCATCGTTTTCAAATGTTCTTGTTGTTTTTGTTTTCTTAGGATTTTGTCGAGCCACGACCAAAACTAAGGCGCTTGATGGGAGGCAACCCATCGTTCTAATCGTTTTTGTTGTCTTTGAGCAAGTGTAGGTACAAGAGGTGTCAAAGAGGAGATTGGTTTCAAATTTTCATTTGGAAGTATTGCATGTTGATGGTGGTACGTTAGGAATGAAGAAGCAAAAGGCTATGGATTGGGCATTTCTTATGAAAATATAGGCAACGAACAAGGCAAGGCATATGTAAATCTAGGCCACGAACAAGGCAAGGCCTATACTATAGCCTAAGCTCTCGGAATCTAGTGTGCCATAGCATAGGCGCCGCCTATGCCAATGCCTTTTGTCTCTGAATCTCATATGCCATGGCATAGGCGCCGCATATGCCCAAGAATGCCATGGCATAGGCGCCGCCTATGCTCAACAATGCTTTGCAGAAGGCGCCGCCTATGCCAAGCATAGGCAAAGCCTTAGGCGTCGCCTATGGTCACTTTTGGTCTCCAAATCCGATTTTAAATGGTTCAAAACCCGACCCAAGCTTGCCCTATATATAAGAAACTTAGTCTTAGATCAAAAACACATTGCAAACCTAACATAAGCGCCGCCTACCTCTCCAAATCCTTTCAAGAATTTTCCTTTTGCTCTTTTACTTTGCAAGAACATCATCCAAGGCCATCAACCAAGTAAGTACTTCTTTTTTCTTCATTTATATTCCGTAAGTACTACACTACTACGCCAAATATGAATTGTTAAATCTTGAAGTAGTATTGGTGATTTGAATGTGATTGAATTGTTGTGATACAACTAAGTGAGTGAACAAATACGTAAGGATGATCTTGACTTGTTTCCAACTTGTATTTGATTTTGATTCACTGTCATACTTTTGCGGATTTGACATGGTCAAGAAAATTGCATACTCTTGTCAATAGAAATCTTACATGTTGGAATGACTCGTTCATCGAGATGAGAATTATGGTTGACTATCAACATATGAGGTTGCGATTATTTCTAGATGCTATACCTTGATTCAATCTTTATGTAGTAGTCTTGATATATCAAACATGAAAGTATTTCCAAGATTACAAGAAGTATGACTGCACCGATTATATTGTTGGAATATAGCGCCTAAAACATATATCGATGAAGTCTGAGTAATCGACATCATTCACTTAATTAGTTTGTATCAACAAATTAAGTGTGGGGTGGTGCCACTATTGTCTGTTTGTTGATTGAATCTTCCGAGAAGAAGCTAACATGACTCTATTGAGATCTCAGGTACAATGGCACCAAAATACAAGAAAAGCAACCACTTAACAAAGAGGCCAGAAAAGGGGAAGAAAAGAGCAAGGTGAATCCTCCGTGCTGCAAATATCTCAATGCACTCTTGGAAACAAGTGGGGTACTTATGAGGAACTTCTGAGGATGACGACTCTGATGATGATTCCGATGCAGGGGGTATGACCCCAGACATAGGGAATGAGTCCGACTAACGACGTTCTTCTTATTTATTTTCCACTGAGGGCAGTGTGTCCCGTCTAAGTGTGGGGTGCTGGTATTTGCATGCTATACTTCTTTATCTGCATTTGCATTTATTTATGTTTGTTTGTTTTTGTTTGTTTTGTTTTTTTTTTCATTTGTTTTCTTCGTAGTTAATTTTTTTTTTAACTTAACTTCGCATGAAATAATTCTAATAGGCAGCATGAGATTATGACAATAGTTTGTGCTAAAATCATGACTATTTAGACGTTTAGGCTCTAATTGTGACTCACTATGTGATATTGTGTGGTTCAATTCCTTCATCTGTTGGGTCAAGAGTCTATGCTATTCCTAATAAAGTCGACCATGTGCCTTGTGTGTGTGAGGATATAGTATATTTTATGTTTGTGGCTGATGCTAGAACTTGCCTGGTATGTATGTAAAGCGAAAATAAGGAGTGCAAGTCTAGGAAATGATTTAGGCATTTCTTTGGCAACCTAGACTTGTTTACCTTCTTTTTACCTACCCATGGACATTATCGTAGTTAAACCCTTTTGAGCCTTAGCCTATTTTCTTTGACAACCTCATATGTGAGCCTAATCCATTTTTTTCAAGAACATAACTTGATCCAAATTCCTAAGTGCTTTAAAGTGTAAATTCATGAGACAAAATAAGAGGAAATCGGGTGAGTATGATGCTTTAGTATGTATTGGTGCTTGAATTTTTTATGAAAAAGAAAGTGCTATCATTAGAGGTATGTTATGAAAAGAAAAAAAGAAAGGAAAACTAAAAAGTTGGTTATGTTTAAAATTGAAAAACAAAAGAGGAGATAAAGGGTGGTAGAATAAAAGAAAGTAGAAAGGTTGTTTGAAAGAAAAGTGTTAATGGCATAAAGTGATGTATTAAAGCGCTTAGGAACTTAGTCACTATTTCTGGACAAAATAGTCCTACCCGTCCCTTAGCCTACATTACAACCAGTAAAAGACCTATTTGATCCTAAGCTTAGCATTCTGATATTTAGTGGAGCATTACACTAAAGGCTATGATCATCAGTTGCAACATATGAATTCTTTGTGAGAGCGAGAGCAAGGAGAAAATTGTACCCATGTTTCGAAAAATGCAATATTTGTGAGTGATTATGGGTAAGATCTTATGTGAGACACACATGGTTGATGAGTTTTGGGTAGTCGTGTATGATTCTTTGTGCCTTAACTTTTGAATACGAATTAACCATCATCACGAGTCTATATTAGAAGTTGAATTGTTTCTAGAAGTGATCAGAAAACCACTCTTTGTTAATGATTGCTATGCCTGTCTTGATGACTATTTTGTGTTATTACTGTGAAACCCTAAGTAGATGTTTATATGGACATGATATTTTGTTCGAGGACGAACAAAGCTTTAAGTGTGGTGTGTTGATGATAGGAGAATTTACACGCCTAAAGTATTATATTTTACCCATATTTTAGCTAAGTTTTGAGGACAAATTATAAAATTCATGCACTTTTAGTCCTTTTTCCTGTAAGTGAGCTAACAAACATGATTAGCAAGTTTTTAGGTATAAATGATGCAGATTTCAGCATTTTATAGATAACTTGACGCCAAAGAAAGCTTCACGAAAGAAGGAAGGGAAAGCTTGGACGCCAAGGACCAAAAGTGACGCATGGAAAATCTGTCCCGGGCAAAAATAGCAATTCTGAAGACTTTGGGGACTAGCAGCAACTTAGTAGGATTAGGATAATGATACATTAACCTAGTAGGATTGGGTTAAATAATGCAGTAGCTTAGTAGGAATAGGATATGAGTGTTATAAATACCCTATTTTGCTAGAGATTTTAATTTATTCCTCACAATTCCCCCATTCCATCAATTCCCATCCATCCATCATCCATCCATCCATCAAAACAATTCTCTTTATTAATTCACTGTTGACATTATTTTTCATCTATTCGACTTTTAATTTTACAACAAGAGAATCACTATTTTGCAAGGAATTCACGTCTAACACCACACCATACTACACGTGAGATCTTTTATTGTGGTATAATGATAATGTCTATTGTGATTTCCATCGCACTCATGAATAGCTAAACTTCTCTGTTGGAGTTATGGAAGCCTTATGAGATACTATCTAAGGCTATGAGTTTGTGAATTCGTGACACGTGTGTTGCTTATATCATTATTCTCTTCATCTTAATCTAAATTCTTTGTGGCTGCAGACGCATAGAATACGCCAGTATAGCATTAACTTGTTCGAAAGAAAAGTTATATGTCTGGAAAAGAGATAATGTCAAGGTAATAGGGTCCCATCCCCTATTAAAAAGTTAGTGTCGTAACTGGATTAACCTCTTGGAGAATTTGTACCGTTACATACGCTTTAAGCTCGAAAGAGTTAAAGTGAAATAGTCCTTGTTTAGGTCGAAAGACACTTGGATTTACCATCGAATACAATTCTCTATAAGCACATGCATGTCTGAATTCTATACAAATCATAGCCAATAGAGACGTGTAACTCATAAGGTGGACATAACCCCAACTTCTCAATTCTCATTGTTTTACATCTTAGTAAACATTCTTTCTTTTTACTTTGGTATTTTCCGTTTTTACTTTATTACTTTGTTTACATTAATTTGCACGATAAAATCCCCCCTTTTTACGAGACTTGCACCAAAAGTCTAGTAATCTTTGCTTACTTGTTGACCAAGCTATTCCCTGTGGGATCGATACCCAACCTAGTTGGGTTCTATATTTGACTACGACCCCTTTACACTCCTACGAGAGCTGTAGATTGAGCGTTATCAAAGAACGAAGCATATATAGGTAGACTATCATTTTATTATGCAAAAATTTGAATCTGGATGCATTGCCACCAGATTCATTTCAAATGACCAACTGGAAGATATTCTTAATAAGTCCCTTAGAGGAGCTCGGATTGGATACATTTGTGGCAAGCTCAGAGCATATGACATGTATGCTTCATCTTGAGGGGGAGTGTGAAGAGAGTAAGATAGTTTACCAATGTCAAGATATTTGTCAGAGAGTATATTAGTTATTATATTTCTGTCAGATATACATAGTCAAATATTTAGGTAAAAGGCATGAACTCAGGGATCTCTGCTCTTGACATTTTGTGTCTACAACTATACGTTAGTTAAATATATATATTACCCTAAATAAAACATATTCTACAAGATATATACTACAATATAATGATATATATAATAATTTATAAAACATATACACATGTATACATTAAATATATACGTCTATAGAAGATATATATACACATATATACGTACCATTCAATATATATGTACTACTTTAAATAAAATATACTACTATATATATATATATATATATATATACTACAATATATACACATACTATATATATAGTTATGCACTAATTTATAAAATATATAGACATATATACGTTAAATATATACGTCTACAGAAGATATATACACATATATACGTACCATTCAATATATACGTACTGCTTTGAATAAAATATACTACAATATATACACACGCTATATATATAGTTATATACTAATTTATAAAGCATATACACATGTATACTTTAAATATATATGTCTATAGAAGATATATACACATATATACATACCATTTAATATATATGTATTACTTTAAATAAAATATAGTACAATATATATATACTACAATATATACACACACTATATATATAGTTATACACTAATTTATAAAACATATACACATGTATACGTTAAATATATACGTCTATAGAAGATATATACATATATATATGTACCATTCAATATATACATACTACTTTAAATAAAATATACTACAATATATATATATATATACTACAATATATACACATTATGTATATATAGTTATATACTAATTTATAAAATATATACACATGTATACGTACCATTCAATATATACGTACACATATAAAATATATGTACTTCTTTAAATAAAACATATGCTACTTAATATAATAAATTAATAATACTTTATAGTAAATTAGTAATATATTAAAACTAAGTATTTAATTTAAACTAAAAATTTAATTTAAATCATTAAATGGAAAAAATAGCAAAGTAAGGACCAATGAGTGAATGAATGTTGAATTTTATTGATTGCAAAATGATTCAAAATTTATAATTTACATGGATGAAAAATGTACAAATTTAGCATCGTTTTTTCTAACTCATTCATGTTAATATTAATTGAAACTTGCATAGGATAGTCAAAGTCAACGGAGGCAAAACGATGAATTGGACTTGATTCTGTTGAGTTCTCCCGTGAAGTCATAATTTCTTCAAGTCTCTGCTCGTCGTTCAGCTCCACTTCCATTCCTTTATTCCTTCGTTCTGCACTAATCCAATCTCTAAGGCAAAATAGAACATTCATTGCATTTCTTCCCAATGAATGTCGGTTGTCTCCAAGCTGTTGTCGTCCCTGACTAAAAGCTCTCTCCGATGCAATGGTTGACATTGGAACATTTAGGATATCTCTAGCTAATCTTGAAAGCACAGGATATTGTTATTCATTATTCCTCCACCAATCCAACATGTTGATCCATCGTCTGCGATCCTCTAGTGGCGATCGGAGATAATACTTCAGCTCTTCCCGATAAGTTGATACGTAAGCTCCCTCATCAACACTGTTCAACAAGGTAAATCATAAAAATGATAAAGAAAAACCACTATATGCCGACCTTTTAGAAGATGGTGGCTCCTCAGGAGGATGAGGAGCGACAGTTGGAGTGATATTTATCGGTACAACTAAATTAACTAAATCAGCATAGTGATTATACAATTTATCTATGTAAGCATTCGCATCGGCCATAGCCATCCACAAATAAGGTTTTACTTGTTCTTCATCATCAGAATCATTGTTAGTATTTAATTCTAAGTTAGCATAAATAAGATTACTAAAGTGGCATATAGTATCATATTTCATGCACGAATTTAGCATAGCAACAACCAAGTAAATAGGGAGAATCGAAAAAAAATATTTTTTAAATTTAGCAAACATGGCACCAACAGCTTCTTTGTAACATTCTTTATTTTCATATTCTTTAAGCAAACCAGAAATATCGTCTATATATGCTAAAATATTACAAATAGTAGGATAAAAAGCACCGAAAAATTCAACCGTAGCTATATAATTTTTTTTCAAAAACTTAACAAGATCATTAATTACAGTCCAGTCAGAATCATGTAGCATGCAGCGGGAAGAATCAGTAAACGAACCACAATGTTGGTTAAAAGATAGTGTAATAGGAACTCTATATTTATAACAAATTTTTAAATATTATACGTAGCATTCCATCTAGTTTCACATTCTTTAGGCATCAATATCGGTGTATGCTCATTTTGTTCACATTTAAGTTTAAAGTCTTTAATTCTTCTTCTACGATTATTTCCTTGAATAAAACCAATGGCAAGCCAAAATTTTTCAATATAAAGTTCAAAAAACTCAAGACCATCTCTTACAACTAAATTATACATATGACAAGAATATTTAACATGAAAAATTTCTGGTAACGGCAGATATAGTGTAGATTTTAATTTTTTTTATACCAGTCTAGTTGTTAGAAGCATTATCAAAAGCAATACATAAGATTTTATTTTCAATACCGTAAAATTTTCTAACTTTAGCAATCGAATCAAAAATAAAATCTCCAGTATATTTACGATCTTCATCACATAAAAAAGCAAGAATATGTTTTTGCATAACAAAATTACAATCTATCCAATGACAAGTAATGGTTAAATAATCATTTTTATTTACAGCACGATCAAGATAAGAAGTTAAGGACATTCTACATTGAATATTTTTTAACAATATTGATAAATAAAAATAACATACTGAATGAAGTCTAAAAATATTGGCCCTACAAGTAGTTTTAGGAATACCATTAAACATAAGATTATAAATTGCTTGAATATAATGAATAAAGGCATCATAAGAAGAAAAACTAAAAGGCAAACAACCCACAGCTACCATTTTAGCTATTTCTTCCCTGTCCCTCAATTTATTATACTTCTTCGCTACGTGACCGGTTGTTGGGTCCATTCTAGTTTGTGTTGGCCCACCAACATCCACACCACCTCGTGTAATATTTAACTATTTTTCATGACTATCACTTATATGTCTCATCAACGTACCCGTACCCCTTGTTTGCCTCCTCTTTTATGCTTATATATTTGTTGATAAATATTGAATTGCACCTCAATATCTACTATACGTTCAAAAAATTGTCATGCAATACAAGTTGGTTTACGAGTTCTTGTGGCACGGGGAGGACGGGGAGGGAGATTAACCGATTCAGATCTAACGTTAGCATTTTCTACTGCGGGTGTCTCACCAATATTTTCATCATCTTTGTCTAAATTAACCACATGTACTTCATTTTTTTCATCTATACCATAATTTTCCTGAGCTTCTACATAATCCATATCGTGGACACCTACACCTAAAGGTACACCTACTTCTTCCTCAAAAAGTTGACTAAGTGGTGCCCGAGGCACACAGGTATATCTACTACTTGAAGTACCTCTACCTCCAGTAATTCATTTTTTACTATCACTACCACTTCCGGGACAAAAAAATATAACACCTTTAGTAACGAGGTTTCTTAATTTATCCATAATATAAATTAATCTAAAACAAATCAAAATAAACAAATATAATAAAATTAAATATTCAACAATTAACACACTAAATAAAAATTAAACGTATGAGATGGAACAACAATACCAAATTTTGGAAGTATCCGAAGGTTGCGACTTTAGAAACTTCCACTCATACTTTGTAATTGCAAAATTAAAAAATTAAAGTGAGCACTTTAGAAAATATATAGAATATTTGAGAATTGAGATTTGTGAGAATGAAAAATTATGTGGAAAATGATTTGAAAGTGTAGGTTATTTATAGAAATTTTTTGGGTTTAAAAAAATATTTTAATTAAAAAAAATATAAATTAAAAATGGCCAATTAGCTGTTTTCAGGGCTCAAAAGGTAATATAGCCATTGGTCCCAATGGGCAAAATACCGATTTAAAAAAAAAAAAACAACGGGCGGATTAACCGGCGGGCTTGGACCGGGCCTGATTCGGGCCGGGTTAACTGGACCCAAAACCAAAAATAATCTGGCCCGGAACCTGGTACCCTACAGCCAGTGGGCTGACTGGGCCGGATCAAACTGGGCCGCTTTTCCTAAGTGGGCCGGGTCAACCCAGCTAGTTTGACACCCTTTAATTAGACATATCGTATCCTGCAAAACATGGCAAAACAATTTTTAATAGTCGTATGCAAAGAAATATACAAATAATGCAAACGATCCATGTACTCTAAACAATGAAAAAGAAGTTTTAACAAAAAAATCCATAAGTCAAATGTGTTTTCTAGAGTAAGTTATTAATGGAGACTGAATTGGATACACATTTGCTCTCCATGGTAATCAATAAATATATCCATGATATTTCAGACAAAGGTGAGGCCTATTGGTCAATGAAATAGATTGAGACCTATGAGGTCTAATGTTCAAAACCCAATGGACACAAAAACACCGCATGATTTGTGATTTCATCTGATTTGCTCAAGCCTTGGTGGAGATAGTTAGCTAGTACTTGTGTTGGTACAAATAGGTGGCATTGGGGATAGTGTAACGGGAAAAGTTATATTGTATGTACAAGATTAAAATTCTATATTGTATTTGCCAAGATTTTTTCATTTATGTTATTTCTTTTTCTATTAGTTTTGATATGCTTTTCCTTGAACTTAGGATCAATCAATAACAACCTCTCTGCCTCCCAACATTGGAGCAAGACTTGTGTATTCCCTACCCCACTTGCAGGATTTACGCTAGTATGTTGTTGTATATAAGGTCAAAAATTCTTGTGTATATAATAGATATGAATCCCCTTCCCTTCTTCCGATGCTTACTTTATTACATTTCTGTTGAATCAATTTAGGAGCACACAAACTGGCCTGAACACCATGGTTCTAAAACAAGTAAATGATATATCCACCTTAGTAGTACTTTTACAACTAAAATAAGAAGCACTACAAGAAAACACAATGACAGTCAAAGAAATACTTATAACTTTGCCAAATTTCAGAAAAATCAAAGAGAAAATCTACTGAAGATACAATGAGAAATGAAGAAAATCTTAGAGAAATACCATGGTGAAAACCAGAAATGCAAGGAACCAGAGATCCAGAAAACAGTAGTTGTGCTTAATTGTTAGGACAACATCTCGATCGCAAATATATGACTATGAATCTGATAATCACTCAAGCGATACACTCGAAGTAGTGACAAAAGTTGAATCTGTGTAAAATTTGGACAATTTAAAGTAAGAAAATTTTGATAGGTTTTTTATACATATTTGTTAGTTGGTCAAAATATTAATCTGATCAAATATGGTATAGATTAATGTAATCTCACCGGTGGTTTATGAGGAGAGTATAACTTAGGAAAAACTTATGCATACCTTGAATAAATAGAGAGATTGTTGTCTCATAGTCATAGGTGGGGTCTCGCGGAGAGTATAACGTAGACAAAACTTACATACCTTCTACTTCTACTTAAATGTTATAAATAGTTCAATCACATTGAATACAGTATGGTCCAAATATGTGGGGAATGTATAGCTGTGACGTCTTGACGTAATCTAATATTTCTTAAAAAAAAACATTGTATACTAAAACAAAGAATTAAACGACCCTTTAATTGACAGTCAAAAAAAAAAAAAATTGTATTCGTTTAGAACTTTATTCGACTTCTAAATTACCAAAATAGTAAATAATGATGGTTTTTTTTTTTGAGAAAAAGATTATTACCTATAATTGCAATTTTATGTAATATAAAACATTTATTAAGGGTAATTACAAACTCCAATTAATGCTTAAATCTACATAGTTGGCGGCTAGATTCTTTTTTTTGAAGAAGTATCAAAGCTTTAAAAATATTTCTTAAATAATTTATGATGAAGAATATGAAATAATAGGATTTTTATAGAAGCATTACTGAGGGCATGACCCTAGATAGCTAAGATGGTGTGGAAGTCGAGGGTTTGGGACTCTGAAGATATATAGCCCTCTAGGTGACAAAAGCTAGCAATAACGCGGATGGCAATTGGCAGCCAATAGTGACCAAAAGACACTCTTAAAATAACATATTTCAGTGCCTACAAATATCACCATACTTGAACTATTTATAACATTTAAGTAGAAGTAGAAGGTATGTGAGTTTTGTTTACGTTGTACTCTCCGCGAGACCCCACCTATGATTATCAGATTACAACAATCTCTCTATATACTCAAGGTATGAATAAGTTTTTCCTAAGTTATACTCTCCTCATAAACCACCGGTGAGATTACATTAACCTATACCATATTTGATCAGATTACTATTTTGACCAACCAACAAATATGTAATAAAAAAACTATCAAAATTTTCTTACTTTAAATTGTCCAAATTTTACACAGATGCAGCTTTTGTCACTACTTTGAATGTATCGCTAGAGTGATTATCAGATTCATAGTCATATATTTGCGATCGGGTTGTTGGGCTAACAATTAAGCACAACTACTACGTTCTGGATTTCTGGTTCCTTGCATTTCTTGTTTTCACCATGGTATTTTCTAAGATTTTCTTCATTTCTCATTTTATCTTCAGTAGATTTTTTCTTTGATTTTACTGAAATTTGGCAAAGTTATAAGTATTTTTGTGACTATCATTGTGTTTTCTTGTAGTAATTCTTATTAGTTGTAAAAGTACTAATAAGGTGGATATATCATTCACGTGTTTTATAACCATGGTGCTCGGGGTAGTTTGTGTGCTCCTAGATTGATTCAACAAAAATATAACAAAGTAAACATCGGAAAAGGGGAAGGGGATTCATATATATTATATTCACAAAAGATAATTTTGAGCTTATATACAACAACAACATAAATCCTACAAGTGGGGTGTGGGAAGGGTAGGGTATACACAAACCTTGCTCCTACGTTGGGAGACAGAGAGGTTGTTATTGATTGATCCTTAGTTCAAGGAAAAGCATATCAAAACTAATAGAAAAAGAAATAACATCAATGAAAAAATCTTCGCAAATACCATGGAATTTTAACCTTGTACATACATTATAACTTTTCCCGTTACCACCGCCTATTTGTACCAACACAAGTACTAGCTAACTATCTCCACCAAGGTTTGAGCAAATCAGACGAAATCAGAAATCACGTGTGTTTTTGTGTCCATTGGGGTTTGAACATTAGACCTCATAGGTCTCCATTTCATTGACCAATAAGCCTCACATTTGAGTGAAATATCGTGGATATATTTATTGATTACCATGGGGAGCAAAGTGTATCCAATTCAGTCTCCATTAACAACTTACTCTAGAAAACACTTTTTACTTGTGGATTTTTTTGTTAAAACTTCTTTTTTCATTATTTAGAGCTCATGGATCTTTTGCATTATTTGTATATTGCTTTGCATATGACTACTAATAATTTTTTTGCCATGTTGTGCAGGATACGATATGTCTAATTTGTGGTGACAAAGGTTACTCGAACGCGCTTGTTTTTTGTGTCATTTGTCTAGAAGTGGTTGTACATCGGTACGTTAGATTCTTACTAATGATATTGTTGTATTTTACCTCATTCACTAAATGATGTATTACACCTAGAGTATATACACAAAGCTAGACACAAAAGATCAAGAGCAGATCCCAACAATATTTGACTGTGTATATCTGATACAATGTAATAACTGATATACTCTCCGACAAATATCTTGACATTGGTATACTATCTGAATATCTTGGCACTCCCCCAGCTGGAGCATACATGTCATATGCTACGAGCTTGCAGCAAATGTGTCCAATCCGAGCTCCGCTAAGGGACTTACTAAGAATATCTGCCAATTGGCCATTTAAACTGACGAAGCTAGTGGCAATGCATCCAGACTCAATCTTCTACCTAATAAAATAACAATCCACCTCTATATGCTTCGTTCTTTCATGGACAACTAGATTTGAGGCAATATGTAGGGCAGCCTGATTGTTACATATAAGTTTCATCTGTTTGAATTCAACACATTTTAGCACTTGGAGAAGTTGTTTCAGCCGAATAAGCTTGCATGTAGAAAGGGCCATAGCTCGATATTCAACTTCTACCCTAGATCTGGCAACAACATCTTGCTTCTTACTTTTCCATGAAATTAAATTGCCTCCAACCATGACACAATAACTAGAAGTAGAATGTCTATCTGTTGGAGAACCTGCCCAATCCGCATCAGAATATCCAACAATGTGTGGCCTTTGTCTTCATATAACCAATCCTTGTCCAGGAGCTTTTTTGATGTATCTTAGGATACGGATTACTGCATCCCAATGATCTTTATGTGGAGATTGGAGAAACTAACCATGCGTACTGCAAATGAAATATCCAGTCGTGTGATAGTGAGATAATTCAATTTACCAATCGGTCTTCTACATCTACCAGGATCTTTTAGTGGCTCCCCATGTCCAGGGACGAGTTTGGTGTTATGGATCCATAGGAGTGTCAATAAGTTTGAAATTTAACATGTATGTCTCTTCTAATATGTCCAGAGCATATTTTCTTTGTGAGATAGCAATATTTGCCTAGGATTGTGCTACCTCAATTCCAAAAAACTACTTTTAACTTCCCCTAATATTTGGTTTGAAAGTGATTGAACAAATGTTACTTCAGCTGTGATATTCCTTCTGGATCATATACAGTTATGACAATGTTGTCAACATAAATGACCAGATAAATGTTCTTTTTTGGACCATTATGCCTATGGAAACAGAGTGGTCAGCTTTACTTCAAGACATCCCAAATTATTGGACAACAAAACTAAATCTGCCTAACCATGCTCTTGGAGATTGGTTAAAGCCATATAGAGAATGTTTGAGAAGGCAAACAAAGTCTGACTACCCCTGAGCAAAAAATAAAGGAGGTTTCTCCATACATACTTCCTCAGCAAGTTCTTCTTAAAAGCCATTCTTAATATCTAGTTGATGAAACGGCCAATGATGCATTGTTGTTGAGACAAGCAATCGGCAGATGCAATTTTGGTAACACCATAGTCAAGACCATAAATCTGGGTCTACCTTTTGTCAACAAGGAGAGCTTTTAGTCGATCAACTATTCCGTTCAAAGCTACTTTTAATGTATAGATACATCAACTTCCAAGAGTAGATTTCCCCTTTGGTAGTGTTATTGGTCTGTAAATCATTTATTTCTTTGATCATAGCATCTTTCCACCCTGGATGTTCCAATTCTTCGCTAAGACTCTTTGGTATAGGTACAATAGATGAGGTAGATACAAAGGTATAATTTAACTGGGACAATAAAACATAAACAATTATATCTCGCTGGTTGTTGCTTTCAAGTAGTGTGTATACATTTGCGTATGGTGATTGGTAGTGTCACTGCATCTGATTAAGGCATGAGGGAGCTTACGGAGAAAGAGATGGGTCATTAGGAGCTACCAATGCATCAAGAATCGGAGTAGTGCGATCATTATCATTGTTAAGAGGACAAGCACGTTGGGTGTATACTTGATGAGGAGGATGAGCGGTTTGAGGGTTTTCTAAAACATTGACCTTTTTTAAAGGAAGTAAGGGGAATGATAAAACTTGAGGAATTAAACTTCTGCATGTAGTGCTTGGTGTAAAATATGGAGGTGTTTAAAAAAATTTCACATCTGCACTAGCAAAATAGTTATTCGTTTTTGGATCATAGCATTCGTAACCTTTTTGGTGATGAGAGAATCCTAGAAAGACACACTTAATTGATTTCGGTTGGAGTTTTTCATTTCTAGTACTTTGATCATGGACAAAGCAAATACATTCAAACCCTCTCAAAGGTAGATGATAAGGATTTTGACCTGGAATGACAATTTAGTGAAGAATTTGTCGTTGCAACACAGTGGAGGGAATTCTATTGATAAAATAACAAGCAACGAGAACAACATCCCCCCAAAAACGAAGAGGAACGTGATAGTGTATAATTAAAGTATGAGCACTTTCGATGAGATGCCTATTTTTACGTTCGGCGACTCCATTTTGTTGAGGAGTATACATACAAGAAGTCTAATGAGTGATTCCCTCAGAAGACATGAAACTGGAAAAGGGAGAAGATAGGTACTCTTTGGCATTGGGAGAAGATAAGTACTCTTTGGCATTATCAGTGTGTAATACCTTTATTGAAACACCAAATTGATTATTTATCTCGAAATTTTTTTTTGAAAAATGGAGAACACTTCAAAATGAATTTTCATTAAATATACCCATGTGCAAAGTCATCAATAAAGGTAAAAAAATACTGAAATCCTAGACTTGAAATGACATGACTAGGACCCGATATATTTGAGTGACCAATTTCAAACATATATGTGGCCCTGTTATTGACTAATTTGGGAAATAAAGCGCAACTATGTTTCCCAAGTTGATAAGACTCGCATTCAAAAGAAGACAAGGTGAAAAGACTAGGAATTAATTTTGAAGCTTTGCGAGACTCGGGTGACCATAAAGGTTATGGAGAAGATCAATTGAGGCAGCAGAGGTAAAGGCAACTGGATGTGATGATTTTGACATATGATATAGTCCCTGTGACACATATCCTATCCAAATTGTCTTTCCCGCTCTCCAGTCTTGTACAACAACAGAGGCAACCAAAAAAGTAACACCACAGTGGAGGTGTTTAGTTAATTTGCTTACAGAAATCAAATTAAATGGACATTCAGGAGCAAATAAAACTGAGTTTAAAGAAAAAGATGGAAGAAGTTGCACACCCCCTTTTCTTTTTCTATAGTTCATGATCCCTTAGCAAAGGTAACTGTGGAGGGAGTTGAGATTCGGATTACCAGAGACATGGTCAGAAGCACCGAAATCCAATATCCATGGGCAAATAGGTGAAGACCTAGTTAGACAAGTAAAGGAATTAGCAGTGGGTGCCAGATAAGGGTGATTATCACTTAGCCACTTGATGCCACAAGCAATCATTACAATCATCCCCAGACAAAGTAATTGAATTAGACAGTTGACCCTTGATGATATGCGAATTTACATGCCTATAGTGCTATATTTTACCCATATTTTAGCAATGTTTTGAGAACAAATTATATATTTCATGCAGTTTTAGTCCTTTTTCCTGTAAGTGAGCTAACGAACATGATTAGCAAAGTTTCAGGTATAAATGATGCAGAATTCAGCATTTTATGGATAACTTGACGCCAAAGAAAGCTTCACGAAAGGAGAAAAGGGAGTCTTGGACGCCAAGGACCAAAAGTAGCGCATGGAAAATCTGTCCCGGGCTAAAACAACAATTCTGAAGACTTTGGGGACTAGCAGTAACTTATTAGGATTAGGATAATGATACATTAACCTAGTAGGATTGGGTTAAGTAATTTATTAGCTTAGTAGGAATAGGATATGGGTATTATAAATACCCTATCTTGCTAGAGATTTTAGAACATCTTTCTATTCTACAATCAATTCTTCTTCCATCAATTACAATACATTCTACTTCTAATTCTTCTTCTATTCATCTATTCAATTCTTAATTTCCGCAACAAGAGAAACGTTACTTTGCTAGGAATTCACGCCTAACGCCTACCACACTGTTACTACACGAAATCTTTATTGTGGTATAATAACAATGTCTATTGTGATTTCCTTCGCACTCATGGGTAACTAAACTTCTCTGTTGGGGTTATGGAAGCCGTATGAGATACTATCTATTGCTATGAGTTTGTGAGTTCGTGACACGTATGCTGCTTATATCATTATTCTCTTCATCTTAACCTAAATTCTTTGTGGTTGCAAACGCATAGAATATGCCAGTATAGCATTAACTTGTTCGAAAGAAAAGTTATATGTCTGGAAAAGAGATAATGTCAAGGTAGTAGGGTCCCATCCCCTTTTAAAAAGTTAGTGCCGTAACTGGATTAACCTCTTGGAGAATTTGTACCGTTAGATACGCTTTAAGCTCGAAATAGTTAAAGTGAAATAGTCCTTGTTGAGGTCGAAAGACGCCTGGATTTACCATCGAATACAATTCTCTATAGGCACATACATGTCTGAATTCCGCACAACTCATAGTCAATAGAGACGTACAACTCATAAGGTGGACATAATCCCAACTTCTTAATTCTCACTGTTTACAACATACTAAACATCCTTTCTTTTTACTTTGCTATTTTCAGTTTTTACTTTAATATTTTGGTTACACATTACAATCCCCCCTTTTACGAGACTTGCACTAAAAGTCTAGTAATCTTTGCTTAATTGTTGACCAAGCTATTCTCTGAGGGATCGATACCCAACCCAGTTGGGTTCTATATTTGACAGAGACCGCTTTACACTCCCACGAGAGCTGTAGATTGAGCGTTATCAACCCTCTATATTTTATGGATCCAAACCACGTGAGTTGTACTACGATTGTTAGAACGTTGTGGTCAACCATGCAATTTCCAATAAATTTGTCAAGTATTTTTGAAAATATGTCCCAGAAATAAAGTAGGAACAGATAATTTTAGTAGTATTAAATTATTAGAGTCCTCTGTGACTTAGGAATTAGTTGTCCCTTTATTATTTGAGCAGGAATTGGTTATCCCAATTTAAATTGAAGTGCAGTTAGAAATTTAACTATAAATATATGTTTTGACTTATTAATAGAATAATTTCCTTTGACAATACTATTGCAGTAATTTAATTTTTTCCGATTCATTCTCTGTTATTTCTCTAATTTTAAAGCTAAAAACCAACAATTGGTATCAAGAGCCAAAGCCAGTTTCCTGAGGGATCTGTGAGAGATGAATTCTGAAAACAACTTTTCCCAAATAGCTCCTCGATGGTTAGAATTACCAACTTTGGGCAGTAAGAATGGAGACTTCTCTTGGGGATTTAGATCTTTGGGAGGCCGTGGAGGATGATCATGAGGTTCTTCCGCTGCCCTATAATCCCAAGGGGCCAGATCAAAAGTCAAAATGAAAAGAAAATCAGAAAATCAAAAGCAAAAGCAATTTTGTTTGCTAGTGTTTCTTCAATAATTTTTATGAGAATTATAGCTTTTAAATCAGCAAAAGAAATTTGGGATTATCTGAAAGAAGAATATACAGGAAATGAAATAATATGAGGCATGAAGGTGTTGAAGCTAATAAAGGAATTTGAATTACAAAAGATGAAGGAATCTGAGACCGTCAAAGAGTACTCAGACTAACTTCTTAGCATTGTTAACAAGGTAAGATTGCTTGGCACAAAATTTATAGATTCAAGAATTGTTGAAAAAATTATTGTTACTGTGCCTGAAAGATACGAAGTATCAATAATTACCTTGTAAAACACAAAAGACCTGTCCAAGATTACCTTGGTAGAATTATTAGATATGTTGCAGGCACAAGAGCAAAGGAGCCTTGTGAGACAGGATGGTATGGTTGAAGGATCTTTGGTATCCAACCATAAGACTCAAAGCAAGGGTAATAATACAAGGAAAAACTACCCACCTTGCCAGCATTGTGGTAAAATAGGTCATCCTCCATTTAAATGTTGGAATAGACCAGATGCACAATGCAAGATTTACAATCACTTGGCCATGAAGCTGTGACTTGCAAAAATAAATCTAAAAAATATGGAGCAGCAGCCCAAGTCACACACACAAAAAAATCACTTATTTGTGGCAACATCTTCAACCAAGAAATCTGATTTTTGAATTATTGACAGTGGTTGTAAAAACCACATGACATATGACAAAACACTTTTTGAAGAAATTTTGCCTTTGGAAAATAAGAAAATCAGAATTGGGATAGGTGACTATATTCCAGCAGAAGGAAAAGAGAATGTTGCAATCAAAATAGTTTCAGGTACAAAAATAATTTCAAATGTCCTTTACATGCCCGATATTGATAAAAGTTTATTAAGTGTTGGTTATCAAATGAAAGAAGGATTTTATTATTTGGAGATAAATATTGTCGAATCTTTTATTCCACTAATCATGAGATCTTACAAGTTGATATAAAAGGAAAAATTTCCTTATTTAATCCAACAGAAGTTGCACATAAGTCATGCAAGAACAAAGATGAAATGACAGATTTATTCAACAGGTTAAATTCAGCCAAAACCGAGACAATTTCTGATCCAAGGAGGAGTGTTGAAAATATGTCTTGGGAATAAGGTAGGAATAGATAATTTTAGTAGTTTTAAATTATTAGAGTCCTATGTGACTTCGAAATTAGTTGTCCCTTTTTTATTTGAAAAGAAAGTAGTTATCCCAATTTAAATTGAAGTGTGTTAGAAATTTCTAAATATATGTTATGATTTATTAATAAAATAATTTTCTTTGACAATTCTATTATAGTATTTTATTTTTCTCCAATTCTTTCTCTGTTATTTCTCTAATGTTAAAGCTAAAAACCAATAAGTATGGCCTGATTTGTTGCAATAGTTGCAATAGGGTCTAGAGTTTCTAATGTTTCCCCTTAACTCGCCATATCTTGATTATTCAGTTGAAGTTGGACCAAGTTTAAGACAACCTTGTATATATGTTATATGTCATTCGCATACAAAGTTTTAGCTTTAGTCCAAACTTTAAGAAAGTTTTACAATATTGAAATAGATTGAGTAATTTAGGATCCAAAGAGTTCCATAAGAGATTGCATAATTGAGCATCAATTCGAGACCACTTAGTCCTTTCACTAGCAACAATATCACTAGTATCTTTAACTAAATTATCCTCATATATTTGTTCCATAAACCACATCTCAACAGATGAAGACCATGGTGTGTAATTATTACTACCTTCCAATTTCATGACAGTTATAACAGAAGAACTTGAAATAGTGGAAAACATGGATTTGACATCAGCTGAAGATTCAGTTTTCTCTGAGACATCAATTATAGATTCACCTTTCTATGACATTATGTCTTCAACAACTACATGAAATATCTAAAATGAGTGTTTTATTTTTTGAACAAAGAACAATAAGGACAAATATAAGAAATGAGTTGCAAAAAGGAAAAGTTTTGGTTAAAAGAACTTGAAACAGAGGAAAGAGAAGAACAAGGCTCCTCTTGATGACTGCAGATCTGGTAGAAACTATTTCGGATCTGAACTGTACAAGAACTTCACCCGAAAAAGGAAGAAATAGCCGATGAAAATGACTGCTTTGCAGCTTTTCGGTTACTGAAAATTATAGGAGTGATGGGTAAGATTAGAATGAATAATTGATCCTCACAAACTCGAAATGAAGTTTGAGATGGCCAGGAAACCATACAGCAAGTGCTACTAGAAAAGGAAGATGCCGGAATAGTTATCGAAAAATCTATCGAAACAGTCAACGAAAAAGGCAACTTGAGCCTCTACAATGACACCCGGGGGCTTTGATACCATATTAATGATGTGGCTGTATTTCACCTCATTCATTAAGTAATATATTACACCTAGAATATATACTCAAAGCTAGACACAAAAGGTCAAGAGAAGATCCCTGAGAACATGCCTCTTACCTACAATATTTGACTATGTATATCTGACACAATCTAATAATTGATATACAAACTGACAAAATATCTTAGCATTGATATACTATCTGACTATCTTGACAGATACTAATTGTAATTGTTAAGGTTCAGTAATTGCCCGTTGTCTTGCATAAACATGAAAAGAATCACTTACCACTAGCTGGAACATGTATATTAGTTGATGATGGAACTAAGATGTGTCCCTGCAAAATCATCAAAACATGATCTTGGTATTTGTAAATATTTAAGACCATTTTGTAGTTCCTATTTGTTTTGGGCCAATGATATGCGTATAGTTCTACTCTTCTGATAAAGGTTAAGACAAGATGAAGTACAAACAGGGGACAAGAGCCTGCTTTGCTTAAAGGGTGAAGTGAGAAGTGAAATAATTTTTTTTAAAAATTCCAAATAAACGTTGCACAACTAAATAAAATAACTTAATAAAAATGGATCGGACATAAATGATATATGGTTTTGCCAACATACTGTATGAAGGTATTAGGTTAGCATTCCTTCCCATTTATTGTTTTCGCTAGACACACTTATTTTAATCCCGACTTCATTGATGAGATTGGCTTTTTCGGCTTTTGCGAAAAAGAGAAAGCTACGTCTGATTCTCAAACTCTTCACGCCCTTTCTCTCTCTTAGTTAGGCCTCAGCTCTCTTCTTTCTCGATTTGTTCTCTTCTCTTCTTATTCAACATTTTTTCATTGTTA